>OY829543.1:3803190-4537647 GCA_963691705.1 Viola odorata | reverse complement strand
CCATTTTTGCCTATAAATACCTCCCCTACAAAGGAGGAAGGTAAGCCTAAGATTGCTAGCCAAAGCTCTGCTATTTCACACAATCACTACTGACTTAAGCATCGGAGTGTTTACGCCGGAGACCCCCTCCGGCGCTGTGCAGGTACTTCGGACGCCGTGGACAGTCAACCTCAAGGCTCATAATCCTCTACAATCCTACAACAAACAGATCGAATCTTATCAGATATCATGCAAACCCAGCCAGTACCTAGTCATGCATTCACTAAAATAATAATCATAGGCATGAAGGCTCAAATGCTCACAAGGTGCTATTTCTTGACTACTGGTGTCTAGGTCTTGAAGCAGATATAAGGTGAAACAGGCATAGAATGAAATATTCGGGACCTTGACTACAGACAACATTTTCATTCTATGTGCACAAGTCAGGTGTATGTGTCCATCATTGGGGTTTTCAAAAATTAAGTAGCAGAATAAAGAAATTGAAAACTAAAAGATTCATGCATAAAATTAAGTAGCAGAATAAAGAAACCGAAAACTAAAAGATTCATGCATAAATTTAGGAAAAATAAACTAATAAATAAAACATGCATAATATAGGAAATACTAGCAGTTCAAACCCCTCCCCACACTGAAGCATCGCATTGTCCTCAATGCGAGAAGGGTACAAAATAGGCAGCAGTTCAAGATATAATAGAAAAATAAGAGAACATAAAGTAGTTTTGAGAATGTTTGACCAGCCCATGCAGGGGCAATGAGAAAGATTGTTTGGGATCAAGAAGAAGGGAGGTTGCGGCTTGCGACTTCGATCGTGAGGGCTCGAATTTCCACCAGGATTGCGCAGTTGGTACTCAGGATAGCGTTGAGGAGTCGGTGTGTGGTGGCATCAGTTGGCACTTGTTTGAGGAGGGGCGGCAGAATTGGTTTCTCGGCCTGGAGTAGCATCAGGAGTGCGAGTCTGGGCTCGGGGCCTTGAAGGATCAGGGTACTCAAACTTCCCTTCGATCTCGCCTTTATTATCTGCATGGAAGCTCAAAACACCATCAGATACACAAAGAAAACCCATCATGTCCAGGGTCTTGAGACCTAGGATCTTGAAGGATTATGGATGCTGGTGCAGGTTCAGATCCTTGGGTTTCAAGGTATACAGATGCGAGGCTAAGCTGGTGACGATGGATCCGAGCACAGGAGAGCGACCCAGGGGGGCATTGGCAATGTTATGGACGGAAGTGGCGATCCAGTAACCGAGGTTGACTCGCTTCTTGTGATGCATCGCCCAAAGGAAAAATAGCTCCGACTGAGCTAGCTGGCCAGAGGTCCCGAATTTACCGAAGAAGGCTATGGACAGGAAGCGCTGCAGAATCTGGAGGGCGGGGTCCCGAATGTCATGGGCCTTAGTATTGCGAGAGTCAAATACTGCCATTGAGTTGCCAGTTAGCTCCCGAAGAGCCTCATTGTTGTCAAAGTCGACTGGGATGGTGGTCAAGGCATTCTGATATTCATCCCCTTGCACTTCATCGCGGCAGACGAAGTGAAGATATACATTCAGATCATCTAGGGATAGGGGATGTCATTTTCCTGCCAACCTAAAGTTAATGCATTTCTTGGCAGCGAGATAGGGTCCCTACTTCCCTTTGGGCTTGAATTTTTCAGCATCATACCAAAAACTAGCAAAGAACTCCAAGGTGAGTTCCATATATGAAGGCTGATCCATCAGAAACAAACTTTCCCATCCTATCCCCTGAAACAATTCCCAGATTCGGGACCCAATACCCATCTTTGTGTAAAACTCTAAATCTAGCTTAGGACATTGGGCTACCCCCTTGTTGTTCAACAAACTGACTCTATCTAGTGATGGCTTATCAGGGAATTCAACAAAAGCATTTAAAGTATTAAGGTCAGTTGTTACCCGTTGGTAGCTTCAGGGTCCCGAAGCGGAAGTGGGTGACGGGGTCTCGAATGGCGAGTCCACTGCCGTTTTCTGGGCTTTCCTTGGGGTCTCTGGAATTTTCCCTTTTGCCTTTTCTGCTGTGGTGAGCTTTCTCTTTTTTGTGGCCGCAGCCTTAGAGGTCGGGGTCTTTACAGCCTTGCCCGGCATTTTTGAGGCCGATTTCGCTGCCTTGGCCAACGTTTTCTCTTTTTCCTTCTCAGGGCTGGGCTGCTTAGGTGGAGCAACCTCAGCCTCAGCTGTTTCGGCCTCTGCTTCTTCAACCTTCGCGTCTTCAGGACCTTGAGCGTCTTGGTCGGGGTCTTGAATCCCCGCTCTTACCCCCCTAAGTATATCCTTGGCTGCCTTAACCAGATCCGGGCTATCCTCCTCTTCGGACCACTGATCCACCCCAGCGTCCAAATTTTCCTTCTCTACCCTCCTTGCCTCCCGAAGGCTCGAACTGGTTACAGGCTCCTCTGCCTCGGCTTCCTCGTTGTTTTCAACGTCCGGCTCGAGTTCTTCGCGGCCGAGAGGGTCCAACGGCTCGACCTCCTCTTCATCGGGGTAGACCAGAATCACTCCCGTATGCCCCTTGGGTTTCTTCACCGCCATTTTCTTTTCTGCCGCCGTTTTCTTCTTAGCCTTGCTGCCGGCGGTTGTGGTTGGAGGGAGCCGGACGACACGCCCAGATCTAGTCATGGTGGACGTCGGTGGCTTAGAGCTAATGACTTCGAGGTCAGGGTCAGAGTGAGCGCCGCTTTGGATCTTCTCCGATCCGGCGAAGCCTGATCGGAAAGATTCGGAGGAGGTAGAGGTGGGAGGAGATGGGAAGAAGATGGGCTGAAACCGTGATGGTGGCTGGTCAGCGACTGGTGGTTGTGAAATTGTGGGGGGGAGGAGTAGATGAGTGAGATGTAGTGGGTTTGTTTAGGTTTAGGTTGGTTCGTGCCATAGGAGGAGAGAAAAAGATGGGAAATGTTTTTGTTTTGGTTTTTTTGAGAAAATGGAAAATGAGGTTGATTGATGGGAGTGGATAGGGGGGAAGGGTATGCAGGTTGGGTAATGTGCGAAGGAGTGATGAGGTGGTGTGGGGTAGTGGGAATAGTGGGGATTTGGAAAGGTGGAGAGATAGAGGAAATCTGATTTCCTCGGTCTCTGTCCTCCACGTGGCGCGCTGGGAGAGGACGAGAAGCTCCCAAGGCAGCATGCGCCTGCACCTGCGAAAAGGAGAGAAAAAGGCAATCAGCTTTTTGAATTTTTGAAAATAGGGAAGGTGAGTAAAGGCAAATGGAATTAAATGGGTGTTATGACAAGAGAATTAAAAGAAAAGGAAATGAGATAAAACTAATAAATACTACCTAGGTAACATAAAAAGTGCTAATAAAGAAGGGGAAAAAGCTAAGTTGACTCAAATAAAATAAAAAAAGAGAGGGACAAAGGGATTAAAAGGGGATGAGAAGAGACAAAACTAATTAATGGACTCGGATTTGAAAGACATGAAAATTAAAGAGAGAGGTTTAGAAATCCGGGGGTTTTCCCCACACTTGGCCTTGATTATCGTCTAGGCCTAGACGTTTTTCCTTCATTCGGGGGTCCCGAGTGCTAGGTCTTCCACCCTTAGCTCTTCAGTCGTGGTGGGTTGGAATCCCTCATAGAATGGTTTCAATCGGTGGCCATTGACCTTGAATGGCTCACCACTATCCAGATTCTGAATTTCGATCGCCCGATGGTTGAACACGGCAATGACTTTGTACGGTCCCGTCCACTTGGATTTTAGCTTCCCCGAAAAGATTCGCAAGCGGGAGTTGTGCAGTAAAACCTTTTTCCCCACAGTGAAGGTCTTGACGATGAGGTGCTTGTCGTGTTGGGCTTTGGTCTTGCCTTATAAATCATGGAATTCTCATAAGCATCCCCCGAAGCTCTTCAAGCTCTTGAATCTGTAAGCAACGGTCCTTGCCGGCTAGGTTGAGGTCCATGTTGACCTTCTTGATGACCCAGAACGCTTTGTGCTCAATCTCGACCGGGAGGTGTCATGGCTTGCCATAGACCAACCGATACGGTGTCATACCGATCGAGGTCTTGAATGCGGTTCGGTATGCCCATAGCGCATCTCCCAGTTTGAGACTCCAATCCTTCTTTGATTGATTGACGGTTTTCTCCAGGATAGCTTTAATCTCCCGATTCGAGACCTCGGCCTGCCCATTGGTTTGGGGGTGATAAGTCGTAGATACTCTATGGGTCACCTCATACTTGTTGAGTTGTTGAGTAATGAGGAGACCGTTCGATTGCAGAAGTGTGTCCCCCGATCGCTGATGAGAGCTCGAGGGGTCCCGAATCGGTTGAAAATATTGGTATAAAGGAAATCAGCTACTACCCTTGAATCGTCTGTCTTGGTGGCTTTGGCTTCAATCCACTTGGAAAGATAGTCCACCGCAAGGAGGATGTATGTGTTCCTGAATGAATTTTGGAAAGGGCCCATGAAGTCGATGCCCCAAATATCAAAAATTTCACACGCAAGGATGCTGGTCAAGGGCATTTGATTCCTTGCTCCTATGTTCCCCATAGCTTGGCATCTAGGACATGTAGCGCAAAACAAATAGTTGTCCTTGAAAATCGACGGCCAATATAGACCGGCTTCCAAGACCTTGAGTGCGGTCTTTTTTGCAGAAAAATGCCCTCCTTCCGTGGTTGAGTGGCAAAACTTGAGGATCGACGGGACCTCATCCATTGTGACACAACACTTAATAATCTGATCTAAGCAGTATTTCCATAAGTAGGGGTTGTCCCAAACATAGGATTTTGCTTGCCTTCGGATTTGGTTGTGCTCGGCGCTTGAGGCCTTTACTGGAAACACGCCGGTGGCACAAAAATTCGCAATGTCCGTGAACCATGGGAAACTTGCTGCATCAGCTAGGCATAAATGCTAATCCAGAAAAGTCTCCCGAATGGCCACTCGGGAGTCATCCTCTTGATTCGAGAGCCTGCTCAAGTGGTCCGCGACACAATTTTCCGTCCCCTTCTTGTCCTTGATAGTAAGGTTGAACTCTTGGAGTAAGAGAATCCAGCGGATAAGCCTAGGCTTTGCGTCTGTCTTCTTGAGCAGGCATCGAAGGGCGGAATGGTCAGAGTAAACAATCACTTTTGTACCCAAGAGATATTGCCGAAACTTGTCAAAGGCATAGACAATCGCCAAAAGCTCTTTCTCCGTCGTGGTGTAATTTTGTTGCGTGGAATCCAGCGACTTGGATGCATAATAGATGACATAAGTCTCCCTCTCTTTTTTCTGGCCTAGAACAGCTCCCAAAGCCTGGTTGCTAGCATCGCACATGATCTCGAATGGGAGTGTCCAGTCGGGGGCCCGAATGATGGGGGCAGAGATAAGCTTGGCTTTCAAGGTCTCGAATGCCGCTTTGCACTCCTCGTCAAATATGAAGTCCAAGTCCTTGTGTAACAGTTGGCACATTGGCTGGGCTATCTTGGAGAAGTCCTTGATGAACCTCCTGTAAAATCCTGCATGACCAAGAAAAGAGCGCACATCTCGAATATTTGAGGGGTAAGGCAAGGTCTCGATAGCTTGAAATTTAGCTTTGTCCACTTCAATGCCCTTGTGGGACACGATGTGGCCTAAGATAAGCCTTTGGTCTACCATGAAATGACATTTCTCAAAGTTAAGAACAAGGTTAATGTCCACACATCTTTGCAAAATTTTCTTTAAATTTGAGAGGCATTCGGAAAAGGAGTTACCATAGACCGTGAAGTCGTCCATAAATACCTCGATACACTCCTCTACAAATTCTGAAAAGATGCTGACCATGCACCTCTGAAATGTGGTCGGGGCATTGCACAACCCAAAGGGCATGTGTCTGTAGGCAAAGGTCCCGAATGGGCACATGAAAGTGGTCTTTTCCTGGTCTTCGAGGGCGACTGGAATTTGGTGAAAGCCCAAATACCCATCCAAGCAGCAATAATGCGTCTTGCCCGCAAGGCGCTTTAGCATTTGATCAATAAAGGGCAGTGGGAAGTGATCTTTTCGGGTGGCCTCATTCAAGCGTTGGTAGTTGATGCATACACGCCAACCATTCTGGATTCGGGAGGGGATTGGCAGACCCTCGGGACCTGGAATGATGGTGATGTCTATTTTCTTCGGGACCACCTGAACAGGGCTGACCCATGGGGAATCAGAGATGGGATAGATAACCCCGGCATCAAGCAGTTTCAGGATCTCTTTCTTGACCACCTCCATCATGGGAGGGTTTAATCGCCTTTGAGGCTATCGGATTATCTTGCTGTCTTCTTCGAGATGTATGCGGTGAGTGTACAAGGACGGTGACATGCCCTTGATGTCTGCAATCGTCCAGCCGATGGCCTTTTTAAAACTCTTGAGGAGGCCCACTAATTCAAGCTCTTGACCCTCTTCCAATTTATTGGAAATTATGACTGGGAGGGATTCTTTTTCCCCGAGGTAAGCGTATTTCAAATGTGAGGGCAGTGCCTTAAGTTCAAGTTTTGGGGCTTGTACTAGAGAAGGGGTGAGACGCACATGGTCTAAGCATTCGGGAGCCTCACTCGGGGGCTCGACTGAGAGGATAGCATTTTCCTCAAGAGCTGCTGGGACTGAGCATAATTCAGTGGGGACTGCAATGGATGATGTCATTTCCTTCAAGGATTCGGGGGTGAGACTTCGGTCGAGAACCAGCTTCAAGGGCTCGATAGAATTCAGATCAGTAATGTTCTCTACGAGGGGGTCTACTACGTCAATAAAATTGACATTTGAAAATTTTGAGGGGTACTTCATGGAATCCAGCATATTGAAGCGGATGATCTCCCCATCGAATTCGAGGGAGATGGAGGCTTCATAGCAATCAATTTTCGCACTGGACCGTTGGGTTCTCCATGGAAAGAACATAGAAATCTGCGGGAAATAGGAATTCACCTACTTGGACAAGAACATCCGTGATTATGCCTTTGGGATAGACCACCAAGCGGTCTGCAAGTTGGATGACAAGTGTGGTTTCCTTCAAGGGCCCGAGCCCAAGGTTGTTGTAAATGGTCAAGGGCATAACATTAATTTCAGCCCCCAAATCGCACATAGCCTTCCTAATGTCGATTGTGCCAATTCTGCAAGGGACCGTGAACATGCCTTGATCCTTGCACTTGGGAGGGATCTTGCGTTGGATATGCATGGACAAGTTAGCTCCCACGCTTATCCGATTGACTTCGGTGAACTTGTTTTTGTTGGTGCAAAGTTGTTTCAAGAATTTTGCATATCGAGGCATATTCTTGATGGCCTTAAGGAGGGGGATGTTGATAATGACCTTGCTGAACATATCAAAGATATCCCGGTCTTCTTGTTCTTTCTTCTTCTTAACCAACCGCTGAGGAAACGGGGGCTCGAGTACTTTGTTAATGAATTCTTGAGAGAATTCTTCTTCAATATGTTGTTTCTTCTTACATTGAGACTTCTTGCTGGAGAAGAAGTGATCAAGAGCTGCGTCGTTGAATCGAGACTTCTTTGGCTGTTCAGTAGGTTGTTCTGGAGGTGGTTGTGCACTGTTGTCACATTCGGGACCTAGAATAGCAGTGTCAGCTTCGGGACCTTGAGTGTCTTCTGCAGACTCGGGGTCTGGATGGACACAAGAAGGTATCTCGAGACCACTGCGGAGGTTCATTGCACAAGCTTCATGCTTCGGGTTGGGTTCCGTCTGCCCTGAAAATCTTCCTCCATTTTTTATCTCTTTCATCTCAGCCATGAGGGTGCGGATTAGTTTCTCCATTTCTGCCATTTTTTTCTTATCAAGGGAGGGTTCCTCATTCGGGGGCGCGATGAAGGCTTGGTCTTGAGGTGGCTGCCTCTGATACTGAAAGTGCTGAAAATTGGGTCTAGGCTTGAAATTTTGCATGTTGAAAGGAGGGGGGTGATTTCTGTATGGGTTTTGTCTATACTGATGGCTAGGTCCGGCCTGTTGAGAGTTATTCCACCGGAAATTTGGTTGTTTCTAACCTTGATTGTTGTTCTGACCATACGGGACATTGAATCCTCCTGCAGCATTGAAGGGCATCTCTTCGGGGATGAATGGACAAGCGTCAGTGGGATGGTCTGAAAGCTGGCAGATTTGGCAGGCCTTGACCTAGACCGGGTGTCCCGAAGCCATGTTCTGCAGCATACCAATGATGGCTGCTAATTGATTCTCCATAGCGGCTGAGCGGGCGTCTTGAACGCTAGTGGAATTGTTGAGTTAGAGGTTGTTCTTGGCCATTAGTTCGATAGTGTCCTTGGCGGCAGCTGGAGTGAGTCTAGTAATGGAACCATTGGCAGCAACGTTCAGCAAGGCCTTGTCTTGACCCTTGAGTCTTTCACAAAAGTATTGTATGAGGGCATGTTCAGACAGATTATGCGAGGGGCATAGGGCTTGCATTTTCTTAAACCGCTCATAATATTGCTCAAGATCTTCTGTGTCTTTTTGAAGGATAGACACGAGCTGTTTTCGAGTCACCATAGCGATGGACACCAGGTAGTATTTGCCCGTAAAGGCCTTGGATATTTCAGCCCATGAATTGATGGATTGCGGCAGCAAGTCATAGAACCAATCAAGAGCGAAGTCCTTGAGGGACCACATAAAGGCACTGAGTTTGGCATGCTCAACAGTAACGTTGTGGGGCTTCATAGCGTCACAAATGGAGTGTAACTGCTGGAGGTGACGGTGGGGATTTTCTTTAGCCAGCCCTCGGTAGAGGGGTAAGTGGTGCATGGTTGTGGATTTGAGTTCCCAGTCATTCGGGACCACTGGCCAAACGATACAACTGGTTGGGGCCTTAGGGGTAGCATTGAATTCGTCAATGGTCTGGATCACCGGTGGGATTGGTGGGACGTTATCCCCTTCAGGACCTTGATTATCCATGTCGGGTACTTCTGGATGGACAGGTGGTAAGTCTTCGGGGTCTGGATTGTCGAGATTTTCTAGAGCGAAAAGGTGTTCGAGGTCCCGAACACAAGGATTGGAATTTCCTCATGCTAGTCGTCGAAGGCCTCTTTCAGTCCTTCATAACTCGTGATCAAGGGACAGTAAATCGGGTGCAAATCTCCTGGTCATGCAAACAAGAAAAGTAAATCAGTCCTGAAACAATCCCCGGCAACGGCGCCAATTTGATCGTCGAAATCAAATACAATTTATAGTGCCTAAAATTATGTGCACAATGGATTATGTGTACAGTGGTAGTCAGGGTCGAACACAGGGATTGAGAGAGACTGATTCGAGGTCTTGAATGAAATCACAAGACAAAAACACGAAAAGTAACAAACATGGGGGTTTTACTTGACTAAACGAGTCAGCCAAGAGATATTGGGAGCTAACAATTTCTAACTAAGAGAGCAGTATTCGGTACCTTGAGTTGTCAATTCTGGATCCCGAAGGAGAAAATATAGCAAATAAGTGAACAAGTCAAGATAATAAAACAGAGAGTGAAATAAACACGATAAATCAGATAAAGAAGGATCTTAGCAAAAGGTATTCTTGGGTTGCATTCGGGGGCCCGATTGTCATCAGCACAGAAATATTCTACTCAAGCATGCATAGAAATGACATAGGGACCAGATTCCTCGGATATCCCCTACTTTTCTCTTAAGCGAAACTACCCCCCGTTTCCACATATGAGCTAGTCTTGACAGCCCGCCATCCCTCCAGGCACGAATACGGGAGGGCCATATTCAGACTGCCCATGAAGATAAGAAAAGACAGATCTAGAGCTAAAAGTCCCTTAGTTTGTCAGGCTCGTGACCTCGCTCTAATTAACTACTTATCCTAGCTAGTCGAGACCACTTCAGCACGCAGCTACTACTAGATAGATGTCTACTTGTTCCATGCAACTTTCCTTCCGTATTTATCACATGGATGACAGCATTTACTCATAGAAATTATCAGTTGATCAAGCCTCTAATTACCACAAGCAAAAGTGTAATTAAAATTACAAGCAATTAAATATGGCAGCAAGAATATATTAAGCATGTTTAGGCCTCGAATCTGCCCCTGCAACCCTTGAATAACCTTTGCTAAGAATTAAAGATTTAGCTACTCATGCTTGAAAGGAAATAAATAATAATTAAAGAGAGCATAATAAGTAAATAAATAGATTAAGGGAAGAAGACTTTGTTACTAAACGTTTGAAGCCCGGCAGCAAAGAGGAAGATTGCTAACAAGAACTAAGAGAGAGATGTCCTAAACTACTCCTTGGATGCTCCTTATAAGCTAGAGCTCCAAGCACAAATTATCTTCAGTCCAAACTAGGGACAAAATGCATTTAAAGAAAGCCTATTATAATGGATCCATGCTCCCTAAAGCACAAAGCTAAAAAAGCACAAAGCTGGAAAGCAAGGTCTGATTTGTCCAGCTTTGGCAGATCTGAACTGGGCTCAAGGTCTGGAATGGTCAGAAGGTAGGTATTTTGTGATCAGTGCAGAACTGTCAGAAAAGTGTCAGAGGGATCACATGGGAGCTTTGGCAAGAGGACACGTGGAAATGTCGTTCTTTGCCCTTCGGGGGGCCGAATGGAGAATCTGATTCGGGACCTTGAACGCTGCTTTGGAGTCGAGACCTCGACTTTGGTCTTAAAGCTCGAATTCACACAAAATGCTCCAAAAATGCATATTTTTGCATAAACTCCCTTTTTAGGCCTAGATCTGCAATAGTAAAGAAAACAAGGGTATATTAGCATAATCATGCCTTAAATCAATGGAATAATAGGTGTGAAAGGTCACGTCCCTCACATCATGTCTTTTTAAATGTTGTGAAGGTCACGTCCCCACAACATGTCTTTTTCAAAATGTTGTACGCGTCACGTCCCCACAACATGTCTTTTTAAATGTTGTAAGCGGTCACGTCCCCACAACATGTCTTTTTAAATGATGTGAAAGGTCATGTCCCTCACATCCCGTATTTAAAATGATGTAAAAGGTCATTTCCCTCACATCCTGTCTTTTAAAAATATTGTGATTGGTCATGTCCCCACAATATATCTTCAAATATCCCCCACATTCAAGCAAAGGTACGATATAATCAACCAAACATCAGCAACAACCTCCAACGTGCAGCAGCGTCCGAGTGCAGTTTCCATTTCAATTTCCACATCGATGTCTCAGGGGGCAACAACGCCTGAGCAAAGCCACATCACCATCATACTCCTCTTAATCAAACAATGTATGGACTGCGAGTACTACCCTCGCCCTACCTGATTTTCATTTCTGCATCAACGTCCGTGACTGCGATAGCCTCGCCCGGATACCTTTCCATTTCTGCACGAAGGTATGGACTGTGAGTACTACCCTCGCCCTACCTGAATTTACATCTCTACATCAGCGTCCGTGACTGCGATAGCCTCGCCCGGATATCTTTACATTTCTGCATCATCGTCTGTGATTGCGATAGCCTCCCCCGGATACCTTTACTTTTCTACAACAGCGTATGGACTGCGAGTACTACTCTCGCCCTACCTGATTTACATTTCTGCAATCATATTATTTTCTCAAAATCAGAGAAGGCCCCCTTCCTCATTATCAGAGTGACATCTTCCTCATTATCTGAGAGAAGACCATCCGATCTCACTATCCGAGATCATCATCCGTCCTCACTATCAGAGAGACATCCGATCTTATCCGAGATCATCACCATCCTCATTATCCGAGAGGGGATCACGTCCATTCTCACTATCAGAGAAGGCCCCCTTCCTTATTACCAGAGAAGACATCCCTCCTCATTATCAGAGAAGGTTAGTTCTTCATTATCCGAAAAGATATTTCTCCTCATTATCTGAGAAGGCCAAGATGTGCCTCAACATCCAGGCAAAGCAACTATCAAAACTTTTCTGCACGAAGGTATGGACTGCGAGTACTACCCTCGCTCTACCTGATTTACAAGTCATCATCTACATTTCGCCCCATTATCAGGGAAGTCATCATTTACATTTCTGCCAATTTACTTTTACCCCACTATCAAGGAAGTCATCATTTACAATTTACTTTTTACCCCATTATCAGGGAAGTCATCATTTACATTTCTGCCAATTTACTTTTTACCCCATTATCAGGGAAGTCATCATTTACATTTCTGCCAATTTACTTTTCACCTCATTATCAGGGAAGTCGTCATTTATATTGCTGTCAATTTACATTTTTCCTCATTATCAGGAAAGTTTTCATTTACAGTTCTGCAATTTGCACTTCATCCCATTATCAGGGACAAATCATTTATATTTTTACATCTACTTTTCATCCCATTATCAGGTAAGTCTGCATTTAAATTCTGCATTATTTTCAAAACCATTGCTGGTTCGGTAACAACAATCTTTATTGCTCATCAAAAATCTCAGCTACACCGGATTTTTGATAAGACAGTAAAGAGGGGGCAGCTGTTGCTACCCGATTTTTGACTTTTAATTTTTCATCATCAAATATTTTTCTCATTTCAAGCATCAATTTTCTTAAAATCATAAGTGAGTTTATTTTTGCCCAACTGATATTTATTTTTACGCCTCGTGTTATTTAAATTTTATTTCACCACTTGTTCGCATTTTTATCACTTTTTCAGTTCGAACTCGTATCAGTTCCGAGTAAAATTCTCGAAACCAAGGGTCGAACAATTTCTCTCATTAGCTACTTATTTTCTATTATTTTTCTAACTCGCGCTATCTCTTGGCGCTTCATTCAAATTTTCATTTTTCATGTTCGAACTTTTGTCATTTAGAAATGAATTTTTATCCAGCGATACAGCGAACTTTTCGTCGCTTACTGTATGCTAATCATTGCAGCTTATTTTATTATACATTTTAACATATTTGGTTCGAGTTTATATTCATTTTCTCACAAAATTGCTCGTACCGTCGCCTTGAACTGAATAATTAAATAATAAATCAAACTTTTCATCTCTACCATTGATCTAGTTGACTTTTGAAAGTCAACCAAGATCAATGGCCCTCATATTTTCCACGTAGGCATGCATGTTTTCTATTTGGTTCATGCACGAACCCATTTCTCCTCATTTCTCCTCGTCTCTTCGCCTCGATCGTCGTCCCTATGCGACCAGCAACCTCGAATCTCCCAGCCAACCTCAGCCACACAACCACTACAACACTGCTCCTCCCTTGCTCCCCAAGTCAGCCTCGTCCACGCGCATTTTTCTTCGCCAAACTCACGCGATTATCGGCTATAAATAGCTAGCTCCCTCCCTCATTTTTCCTTGCCAATTCACGGACAATCTCTCCCTCTCTAGCACTGCTCTCTATCACGAGCAGCTGCTTACTTCAACCCTTTGGTTGAAGTTACTCCAGTTTAAAGTTTAGTTGTTTTTAAGCTTTTATATGCGTTTTCTTTCAAAAAATATTTGTTCGTGTTTTTTATGAAAACAATGGCCTTTTCACTTTCAAATAATTTTTATTCAATCTCTAGCATAATTTCAATGCTTTAATTCGCTCAATCTCTGGCCATTTCGAGCCAATTTCGAGTTTTTCATTTAATTGGGTTTAATTCATTTTTATTTAATAACTTGTTGTTTTAATTGAATTTGAATGCTGTAATTATACCATTAAATTCCTATGGTAATGCTGATCATTTTCGTATGAAATACGTCGAAAACGGAGGGCGTTCGCCGGACCTTGGTTGCCGGCAGTAGCGCCGGCGACTCAAGGACAGGGACGATGAACAGGGAGCAACGACTCCCTGTTTCCAAATGTTTGGGCCACGCTGGCCCAAACCAAGAAGTGGCGCGCTACGCGCGCCTGCGGAGAAGAGACGCTAGGCCTTTGGCCCAGCGCGCGAAAGGCTGGGCTGCTTCAGCCCAGCTGTGGGCCCCAATATGGTGGGCCCACTCTCAGCCCAGCGGGCCGAGCCCATTTTTTTGTCCTGTCATTTTTATCGTGTCATCGCGCATTTTGTACTATTTATTTATTTTTCACGCATTTATACTATTTATTTATTTTTCGCACTTGTACTATTTATTTATTTTTGCACTTGTACTTTTTATTTATTTTCACTTGCACTGTTTATTTATTTCTCCACCCGTACCGTTTATTTATTTCTCAAATTCTTATATGCTTGTTTATTTTTCGCCCGCTTTGCATGTTTAGATAGTTTTTCTATTCACCCGAATAAATCTTTTTCGCCCGCGAACAATAATGGTCAAATATTTAATCATTCAACGCTATCCTTTCCTCGTGCCTCAAAAGGATGAAATTGCCCATACCTTTCACAAGTAAATATTTCTTGCCCTTTTATTTATTTCACTCTTTTTTTCACATATATAATCGCATGCATGAATATTTAGAAGTATTAAAATTTAATCTATTGGGCATGATCACATAAATTAGGACTTTTATTTTTCAAACATGATTTTAAAACGCCTCTTCATCCGGTAACCTTTTTAGGATGTGACTCGGGTGCTTAACACCTTCCCGAGTCCATAATACGACCCCGAACCGCTATTCTCGGGTTTGAACCCTTTTTACCTTAGCTTTTTATTTTGTTTTCTGCCATGTTCTCAAACAATAGGTTCCCTAAACCTACAAATAAAATAGGGTGGCAACTTCATTGCATCATGTGAGATGTGTTCGATTTCATCTTACATCTAGTCTCAAACCAGCGTCGCATTAGGAAATTCCAAAAAGGGGGTGCGACACCGTTTTAGATATATATTTAGTATAATTATGGTATAACATTAAAAAAAATGACAATGATAAAAGAAGGGTTTTTTATGCAGGCGTGAATTTGATATTTGTTTATGCAGACGTGAATATGATATATTAATAAATGAGCCATTTGAAAATCAATCAAGATTGGAGTAGATGCCTGAAATAAACGCAAACTAAAAATATCTGTATGCGCGTAGATAGGGGATCGTACGAGAGGGCTTCATTTTAGTATTTTAGACTAACAGATTGGATGAATTCCTCCAAAAAATGCACATTAGAATGGTACGAGTTGATGAAAGTTACTTCGGAAACAAAAAAAGTAAAGTCAAATTCATGCGGGCTAGTCTCCCACTTCCAATAAAATGCAACCGGATCTAGTATGAGTTAGCGATCAGAACATATATGGATAGAACTTATAGTGGGGTCTCGAAAAACAAGTAATTTCCGTTGGGCTTTTATACTTTTTTTAGGTTCATTGGGGTTTTTATTGGTTGGAATATCTAGTTACCTTGACAGAAATTTGATATCTTTATTTCCGTCTCAGGAAATCATTTTTTTCCCCAAGGGATCGTGATGTGTTTTTATGGGATCGCTTGTCTATTTATTAGCTCTTATTTGTGGTGTACAATTTCATGGAATGTTGGTAACGGTTATGATCGATTCGATAGAAAAGAAGGAATCGTGTGTATGTTTCGTTGGGGATTTCTTGGAAAAAATCGGTGCATCTTACTCTGATTTCTTATGAAAGATATTAAGTCTATCAGAATAGAAGTTCAAGAGGGTATTTATGCTCGGCGTGTCCTTTATATGGAAATCAGAGGCCAGGGGGGTCATTCCTTTGATTCGCACTGATGAAAATTTGACTCCACGAAAAGTTGAGCAAAAAGCTGAGGAATTGGCTTCTTTTTTGCGCGTACCAATTGAAGTAGTTTGAAATGAACTGAAAACTGAAGAATAAACATTTGTCTTACCAGGAGGCCAGGAGTCCTTTCTTTTGCCTTTTTGTTTCTAGATTATAACTTAACTGAAGTTTCTCCACAATACCGATGAAGCAAAAGAAGACGTATATTATATAATATACTAAACAATACAATGAAGTATACTAAACAATAATTTTTTTCAGTCATATTTCTTTCATTTTTAGACTATGATTCTGTAATTTTTTCAAAATTCAAAGACTAACTAACTAAAGGAACAAAAACTTTACTCTCAATGTATTTTATAAAAGCTAGAATACTTGTTATTGAATTCAAAAGACTATCGTGGCTTTTATAGAGCCTTACAAATCTAAAGTAACTAAAACAGAGAACAATAAGGAAAACAAATCCCAACAAACTTGAATGAATCAACTCCTAGAAACTAGCTTATTTGGACCTATTCTTTAGCTTCAACTGAATACCCAACAAATTCCTCCCCTTAAATTGACGTATGCTAAACCAACATCAGTTTACTCCTCAGGTCGTTGAACACCAAGCAAACCTCTAAGCTTCACAAACTGATCCAACTTAACGAGTTTAGTCATTATGTCTGCCATTTGATCATTGGTTCCACAAAATGCTAACTTCACAGCTCCTTCACTTGATAAATTGCGTAGATAATGATATCTAACATCAATGTGTTTTTTCCTTCGATGCATAACTAGATTTCTGGACAGCTTAATTGTTGAACTGTTGTCACACATTATGACAATGCAATTGCAGCCTTTGACGCCTAACTCTTTCAGAATTCCTTTCAGCCAGACCCAATGACATGCACAGGCAGTGGCGGCTGCATATTCAGCCTTTGTAGATGAGAGGGTAGCAATCCCTTGCTTTCTTGAACTCCAACAGATTGCTGCTCCATTTAGAAGAAAGGCGTAACCCGAAGTACTTTTTCTGTCGTCCATATCTCGCGCATAGCCTTTGTGTGTTCTTCTTTAGGTTCAGCCATATAACGAGAGATTAAACATACCACAAACATCAAGTCAGGATGAGTTACCGTAAGATACATTAAGCACCCTATCAGCTGTTTGTACAGCGTTGCGTCAGCACCTTTGCTACCTTCCTTTGACAGAACGGTACTAGTAACTATTGGATTATTGACAACATTGCAACTCCACATATTGAACCTTTCCAAGACTTCCTTAGCATACTTCTTTTGGCACAAATGAGTTCCATATTTACTCTGATGGACTTCGACTCCAAGAAAAAAATTCATTTTGCCCAAGTCTGTCATCTCGAACTCCTTTTGCATTGACGACTTGAACTCTATGCACATATGCTCATCATTTCCTGTATATATTAAATCATCAACATAAAGACTTACCACCAATAGTTTGTCTCCATTTTTCTTCAAGAATAAAGTGTGATCATAGTTGCTTTTCTAAAATCCTTCCTTATTAAAGTGACCCTCAATTCTGTTAAACCAGGCTCTTGGGGCTTGTTTTAAGCTGTAGAGAGCCTTTTTCAGCCGATACACCTTATCTTCCTCTCTCCTTTTGATAAACCCTTCCGGTTGATCGATGTATACCTCCTCTTTCAATTCGTCGTACAAAAAGGCACTTTTAACGTCAAGTTGGTAGACACACCAACCACGCTGAGTTGCTACTGCCAATAGAATTCTGATAGTATCCCACCGAGCCACAGGCGCATACACTTCATTGTAGTCTACTCCCGCTGTTTGCGAATACCCTTTTGCGACGAGTCTAGCTTTGTATTTATCCACCTTGCCTTCTTCATTCAATTTTGTTTTATATACCCATTTGACGCCAATTTTCTTTACTTGAGTTGGCAATGACACAAGCTCCCAAGTCCGGTTTTATAGCTTGAACTTCAAGCTTCATGGCCTCCTGCCACTTTTCTTCCTTCACAGCTTCATCAAAGCTTACTGGATCATGGGAGATATACAAAGCTAAATTTTATTCTGGTACCTCTTCTTCAGATAAGCCTTCACCGCTTTCATAATCACGCATCCAACCAGGCTCCCTTCTCTCCCTTCTTGTTCGTTCTTCAGGTGCTGACTCCTCAGTTTCTAGAAACACCTCTGGACTGCCATATTCAGCTTCTTCAATATCTCCATCAGTCTCTTCTACTTCAGATTCTTCTGTAACAGCTTCATCATCTCCCTAAGCAAGAATATTATGCTTCAGCTCTGCTACGCTTAAGTTCCAATCCTATTTACCACCTTCTTCAACTATGACATCCCTACTTATGATTATTTTTTTTGTTACCGAATCATACAACCGATAGGCTTTGGATTTGTCACTGACTCCAAGCAGGATGCATCTGCGACTTCGATCATCGAGCTTAACTCTCTTCTGTTCAGGTACGTGTACATGTGCAATGGAGCCGAATACTCTGAAGTAGTCAACCTTTGGTTTTATTCTTGTCCACCTTTCTTCAGGTACCATGTCTTTTACCGCCTTTGTAAAACTTTGATTCAAGACGTGAGTCGTCCATCTTGCTGCATCTGGCCATAGTGATCTCGGAATCTCCTTTTCAGACAACAAACAACGCACCATGTTCATGATGGTCCGGTTCCTTCTTTCTGCCACTCCGTTTTGCTGTGGAGTCTACTCCGCTGTCAACTGTCACCTTATGCCATGATCCTTGCAAAACTGGTTGAATTTATCTGATGTAAATTCTCCTCCCTTGTCAGTTCTTAATCCGCATATGGTTGTTTTTGCTTCCTTTTCTACAAAACTTTTGAAGGTTTTGAACGTCTCAAAGGATTCTGATTTATCTGCAAGAAAGTAGACCCAAGTTTTCCTAGAGAAATTATCTACCAACACCAAAAAATACCTCTTACCACTGTGAGAAGTTGGAGTGATTGGTCCACACAGATCTCCATGAATTAACTCCAATTTCTCTGATGCCCTCCAGTCACTTTTCTTTGGAAATTTTCCCCGTTGTTGTGTTTTCCCACATTGCATACCTGGCAAACCTTGGCTGCTTCTTTCAGATTTGGTAATCCTTTTACCATTTATCTTTGCTGCATAATTTGAATGGACTTGTTATTTAAATGTCCATATCTCTTGTGCCAGAGATTCTCCAAGTCTTCTTCTTCTATCTTCAAGCAACTACCAGGTAGTGGCTTCATCTTTGCATAGACCAGGAACATGCAGTTTATAGTCATTGGAGTATCTACTATCAAACCCCTTTGATGATGATAGATTCTGCAAGTACCCTCTTTAATCAAAATCACCAAACTTTTCTCTTGTAGCTGTCCTAGGCTCAATAAATTGTTAGTGAGATTTGGGACATAGTATACGTTAGACACCGTTTGTGTGATTCCTTCTACTTCAAACCTGACACTGCCTTTTCCTTGAACCGCCATCCTTGAGCTATTACCCAATCTGACAGAGTACTTGAAGCTTTCGTCGAGCTCAACAAACCAAGTTTTGTCTCCTGTCATATGGTTTGAACACCCAGAGTCGAGAAACCAAATACCTTTTCCTTCAGCTTTACTGACTTCTGTGTGTGCCATTAGAAGGAGTTCTTCTTCTTTGTCGAACTCAGCATAGTTGACTCATTTTTCTAGACTTGAACATTCAAATTGATAATGTCCTTGTTTTCCACGTCGAAAGCAGTTGATGGCGGACCTGTTAACGAAAGATCTACCTCTTCCCCGTCCTCTAAAGTTGTTGCTTCCTCTCTGAGATGTGCCTCTACCTCTTCCCTGTACATTCCTTTGCTCGTTCTCCACCTGTAGAACTTGCTCTTCACTCCGTTTCTCAATCACTTTTTGTTCATGTACAAGCAAGGATGCTTGCAATTCATCTACTGTGAGATGATCAATGTCCTTGGACTCTTCGATGGAGCATACCACAAAGTTGAAGTTGTTTGTGAGACTTCAAAGAATTTTTTCAACAATTTTGACATCGTTCATGTTTTCTCCACAGTTCCTCATATCATTGGCAGTAGACATGACTCTTGCAAAGTACTTAGACACACCTTCTCCTAGTTTCATTTCTAGAGTTTTGAATGTTCTGCGAAGCCGCTGCAGCTGTGCGCGCTTCACTCTAGCACTTCCCTGATACTTGACTTTCATTGAATCCCACAATTGTTTGGCTGTCTCCTTCTGGGTGATGGTTTTCAAGATGTTCTTCTCTATGGACTGAAATAGATAGTTCTTTGCTTTGAGATCTTTGAGTTTTGCTTCGTCGAGTGCCTTCTGCTCTGTCGCGCTTGTGGTTTTGGTCCCCTTCAACTCTTCAAGACCAGGTTCAATGACACTCCAGTACTCCTTGGAACGGAGAAGATTTTCCATAATTAAGCTCCAGTGATCGTAGTCTCCATCGAACTTCGGAACGCATGGTGATGTGAAACTTTCTGCTGCCATTTTCTTTCTTCTGTGTTTTTCCTCTCAAACACTATTGCATACTTTCCTTACTTCCTCTTAGTGTTTTTCCTCTCAAACACTCAATTTGTATGTCACTCTTATCAGGCCCTTTCGAGCTCTGCTGCCAAATAAAAGGAACAAAAACTTTACTCTCAATATATTTTATGAAAGTTAGAATACTTGTTATTGAATTCAAAAGACTACCGTGGCTTTTATAGAACCTTATAAATCTAAAGTAACTAAAACATAGAACAATAAGGAAAACAAATCCCAACAAACTTGAATGAATCAACTCCTAGAAACTAGCTTATTTGGACCTATTATTTAGCTTCAACTGAATACCCAACACTAACCACTAGACTCATAAAAAAATTAGATAATAAAGACCAGAAATTTCATAGCTATGGCGACGCTTTTGCGCATTGCGAGATTCATTTTTTACTAAATTCCGTCAAAAAAACTATTACTCCTTCTTTCCCTCGTTTTAGCATTACTCCTTCCAAAATCTACCTTAAATAAGGATTGAGAATATTAAATTATTATATACTCTTTTGCTCTTTCAAAGAATAACTGCACGTTCTGAATTTTTCTTTCATTTACAAAAAAATGGACAGTTTTTTTTATACGTCTCGGAGTTTTGCTAAATTTAAAACCATCTAAAAATATACCAAAAATAGTTCTCAATTTTCTTAAATTTTGTACGTGAAATTTGAGTGTCATTTTTTTAGATTAAGAATGAATTAGATCACGATGGTACTCTTTTCGTTCAAAATACAACAGTAGCACGTGTATTTGCTGTCGTCATGCATCTTTGAGAATTACGTACCATGTTAACAAATTCATCATCACTAAAATTCTTCTTTTTTTGGGGGGAAAATCACTAAATTCAAGAAACATATGCAACACAAATGTACATATAAGAGAGGTGGGACCGATGGCCCATCATCATCCCATTCGCGACAAAGCCTTAGCCTTAGTAAGATAAGGATTACATAAGATCATTAATGGACGTAACCATTCTTTCATATTTTGAATCTATGAATAAAAAAAATTATGTTGTAAAAATATATTTTTTTTATCTCAATCATACTCAAATGAAATTAATTTTCTATCTCAAAAAAATAAAAAATACATTCGAAGAGGAAAGAAAAGAATAAAAATAAAGATTACCTCTTGGTTCAATGTTTGATTACGTGTACACTCTTCCTTAAAAAAATAAGCTTTGATTTCAAAGAAGGAAGGAAAAAAGATGACCCATTCTCTCGTTGTCTTTAAGCTATATATAGTTAGTTACAAATGAGCTCAGGTAGTACTTGGACAGAAGTTTGCTCTTTGTGCCACGACTCAGGTTGCGGTGTCAAAAATGGCGCTCACTCTCGCCCATCCCCTGCTCACTTCCGTTTGCTATAAAAAGGAGTTGATGGCAGTGGAACAAGGCACACACACACTCTCAATATAACACAATACCTTATTTCTAACCATCAATTATGGAATCCAAGAAGATGATGATTGTGCTCATTGCCACCTTTGCTCTCGCAGCATTTGCATCTGCTGCAATCGAGAAAGATGTGATTACTGCGGATGCCATTAACGCTCTCTCTAAGAGCAACAAGTTCCCAAACGAAGTCATCAACGCTCTTTCTAACACCAAGACCATGGTCCCTAATTTGTTCCTAGCCGAGACATTCCTCAAGCCCAATGACGCCCACACCAATGCTATTCCCTGTGGTGAAAGCTGCGTGCATATTCCTTGCTTCACCAAAGCTATCGGGTGCAGCTGCAGAACCAAAGTTTGCTACAGAGGTTAATCTATTAATCCTCGTAAGCTTCAACCATGGCGCCCGTGATCTCTTGAGTTGTTATCTCGTACTTTTCTATATCGTTCGTTTACCTTCATTACTGTTTCGTTGTTGTAATAAGCCATGTCTGCTTGCACCGCTAAAATGGTTTGTCCGGCGGATAATGGTCCCAAATGTCGTTTCCGACTTAAATAAATAAAACTTTAATTAGAATTTTTCATGTCTTGCATTTTAATTTTAATATAAAAGAATAGTTACGGAATGGAAGTTTAATTTCATAATTTTTTCATTTAAAAAAAACAATTAAACAACTCTACATTAATTCCTGATTTTTTTACATGAAAGCTTTAATTATTTTTTCATCGATAATATTCAAACTAATAAATAAAATTATCTTTTGAATAATTTTTTTTCATCGACAAAACCAAAACAATTTTTTTTTTAAAAGTTAATAATTCATCACGGAAAAAAAGTTTGCTATAAGCTTTTGAATAATTATTAGCTATATACTTAATATATAATTATATATATATATATTAATTTTATTTGATTTCTTATTAAAATACAAAAAACAATAATTTAAAATGATAACCCAAAATACATGGTAATTATTAACTGGAAGCTTATCCTATAGATAACTCTCACGCATTTTTTATTATAGTCAGTCGGTAATCTTATACTAATCTTATCTCAAATATTTATCGCATTATTATTAACGAGCGTTCTAATCGATAATCAACACACCAATTTTGGCGCCAAAATTTTGCTTGTCAATAATAAAATCGCCAGGCATTCTCGTCGATAACTTAATTTTTATTGAAAAAAAAAGATTCCATTTATCAAAAGACTTCTAGCACTAAAAAAATGAAAAAAAAATTGTCATTTAGCGACGGAAACTTCGGTCCCAAAATGTGCGATTGAAACTTTTGTTGCAAATTTGAATCTTTTTTACGAACCTTTCTATCGAAACGTTTTCCAATTTTGACTTTTTTTTCAATGGAAATCATTTTCAATGATTTTCTCTCCATATCATGTTGAAAACTTTTTTCATCAAGTATTTTGGTAGAAATTTTTTTCTTTTGATGAACCATTTTGCGACGGCAAAATTCCATCGCAAAAGTATTTAATTTCTGATGGAATTTGGCCATTTTGTGATCAAAGTTTCTGTCGCTACATGACAAAAAAAAAATTCATTTTTTGTAGTGCGATATATGGAATCTTTTTTTTCAACAAAAATTAAGTTATCGACGAGCATAGTTTTGAAACCTGGACCGATCCAATGGTCCATTAGATCCGGTAAAACGGTGACCCAAGGACAATTCTGGGTCGGTTAATCTTTCTGACCGGAACTGCAATCTGATCGGAGAAAACTGTTTGACCTGACCGGTTTTCACATAACTGGTGACTCGGCCAACCCGGTATCAAACTGGCTGGTTCAATTCCAATGACGAAACGACGTCGTTTTGATGCAATGCCAGGAAATTTTAAAAAGAAGGAGAAAAAAATTGTTTGACCTGACCGGTTTTCACATAACCGGTGACTCGGCCAACCCGGTATCAAACTGGCTGGTTCAATTCCAATGACGAAACGACGTCGTTTTGATGCAATGCCAGGAAATTTTAAAAAGAAGGAGAAAAGCTGATTCGAACCCAAGACCTATCGCTAGTAGAGGTGCACACACAACCACTACGGCAACATTGTCTTTCAATGATAATTTCGCGGTAGTTAAAATATATATTAATATAGACACTAAAAATAAGACGCCTAATAATCACACCAAGAAAATGGCTTAATTTGATTTAAATATTTATTAGATAATGCACTAAAAAAATGAAAATCAAAATTGGCCTACAAAACCAACTAAAAAAATAATAGTAAAACAACATCAATAATAATAATAATAAAAATAATAAATTATTTATAAAAATAATAAAAATAATAACAACATTAGTAGTAGTTGTGGTAAATTAATAATGATCAACCGCATAATTATTAGATTGGGTTAAAATTGCTTCAATCAAACAAAATATGCGGAGTAAATTACAAATAAATTTACACAATGACTAAATTGTGAATTCTGGACAAAGAGCTAAATTATTATTTTAAAATATTATAATGATCTTTTGTGCTGGTTTAAGAGGAAACCACCTTAGATTTTTTAATCTCTCATGTATCATTTGCTAAGATATTGTCATGTATTGGCATATGACAATAGTTAAAAAAAATTACAATGTTAAAAGCTCACTCAAGTCGCGTGTTTGACATTAGTATCTTAGGATAATTCAGTTGTGTTAACTTTGAATATTATTTCATTTGAATATTGGATTGTTTCTTTATTTTTAATTTTTGATCTACTTGATATTTTATTTTGATGTATTACAGTATTATAAAATGCTACATCCATTAGACAGAAAATCAGCCGGTTCAATTCGGTTCAATCCGGTTCGATTGTCTAAGATTGAACAGTTCAATGTGTGAGTGACCCGGAACGATCCAACGGGTCAATCCAGTCGAACCCGGTTGAACCCGGTCTAAATCGGTCCAACGGTTCACTCGGGTCGATTTTTAAAACTATGTCGACGAGAATGTCTGTCGATTTTATTATTGACAAGTAACATTTTGGCACCAAAATTGGTGCGTTGATTATCGATGAGAACGCTCATTAATAATAATGCGACAAATATTTGAGATAAAATTAGTACACGATTATTGACTGGCTATAATAAAAAATACGCGAGAGTTATCTATAGGATAAGCTTCCCGTCAATAATTACCACGTATTTTGGGTTATCATTTTAAATTATTTTTTTTTGTATTTTAATAAGAAATCAAATAAAATTAATATATATATATATAATTATATATTAAGTATATAGCTAGTAACTATTCAAGAGCTTATAGCAAACTTTTTTTCCGTGATGAATTATTAACTTTTAAAAAAAAATGTTTTGGTTTTGTCGATGAAAAAAAATTATTCAAAAGATAATTTTATTTATTAGTTTGAATATTGTCGATGAAAAAATAATTAAAGCTTTCATGTAAAAAAATCAGGAATTAATGTAGAGTTGTTTAATTGTTTTTTTGTTTTTGTTTTTTTTAAATGTAAAAAGTTATGAAATTAAACTTTCATTCCGTAACTATTCTTTTATATTAAAATTAAAATGCAAGACATGAAAAATTCTAATTAAAGTTTTATTTATTTAAGTCGGAAACGACATTTGGGACCATTATCCGCCGGACAAACCATTTTAGCGGTGCAAGCAGACAAGGTTTACAACAACGAAAGAGTAATGTACGTAAACAAACGATATAGAATAGTACGAGATAACAATTCAAGAGATCACGGGCGCCATGGTTTAAGCTTACGAGGATTAATAGATTAACCTCTGTAGCAAACTTTGGTTCTGCAGCTGCACCCGATAGCTTTGGTGAAGCAAGGAATATGCACGCAGCTTTCACCACAGGGAATAGCATTGGTGTGGGCGTCATTGGGCTTGAGGAATGTCTCGGCTAGGAACAAATTAGGGACCATGGTCTTGGTGTTAGAAAGAGCGTTGATGACTTCGTTTGGGAACTTGTTGCTCTTAGAGAGAGCGTTAATGGCATCCGCAGTAATCACATCTTTCTCGATTGCAGCAGATGCAAATGCTGCGAGAGCAAAGGTGGCAATGAGCACAATAATCATCTTCTTGGATTCCATAATTGATGGTTAGAAATAAGGTATTATGTTATATTGAGTGTGTGTGACTTGTTCCACTGCCATCAACTCCTTTTTATAGCAAACGGAAGTGAGCAGGGGATGGGCGAGAGTGAGCGCCATTTTTGACACCGCAACGTGAGTCGTGGCACAAAGAGCAAACTTCTGTCCAAGTACTACCTGAGCTCATTTGTAACTAACTATATATAGCTTAAAGACAACGAGAGAATGGGTCATCTTTTTTCCTTCCTTCTTTGAAATCAAAGCTTATTTTTTTAAGGAAGAGTGTACACGTAATCAAACATTGAACCAAGAGGTAATCTTTATTTTTATTCTTTTCTTTCCTCTTCTAATGTATTTTTTATTTTTTTGAGATAGAAAATTAATTTCATTCGAGTATGATTGAGATAAAAAAAAAAATATTTTTACAACATAATTTTTTTTGTTCATAGATTCAAATATGAGAGACTGGTTAAGTCCATTAATGATCTTACCGCTTATGTAATCCTTATCTTACTAAGTAGTAGTAAACATTATAATGAAAGTTACCTTTATAATCACATTTGTGATCGAAGCAGAAATTGTAGTGAAAATAAGAGTTCCGGTCTAAGAACTGGCACAAATAATATCGATTTAACTCTAAGAGAAAGTTCTAATGATCTTGATGTAACTCAAAAATATAGGCATTTGTGGGTTCAATGTGAAATTTGTTATGGATTAAATTATAAGAAATTTTTGAAATCACGAATGGATATTTGTGAACAATGTTGATATCATGTAAAAATGAGTAGTTCAGATAGAATTGAACTTTAGATTGATCCAGACACGTGGAATCCTATTGATGAAGATATGCTATCTCTGAATCCCATTGAATTTCATTCGGAGGAAAAATCTTATAAAGATCGTATTGATTCTTATAAAAAAAAGACAGGATTAACTGAGGTTATTCAAAAAGGTATAGGCCAACTCAACGACATTCCCGTAGCAATTGGGGTTATGGACTTTCAGTTTATGGGAGGTAGTATAGGATCCGTAGTAGGCGAGAAAATCACTCGTTTGATCGAGTATGTTGCCAATAAACTTTTACCTCTTATTCTAGTGTGTGCTTCTAGAGGAGCACGAATGCAAAAAGGAAGTTTGAGCTTGATGCAAATGGCTAAAATATCTTATGCTTTATATGATTATCAATCGAATAAAAAGTTATTTTATATATCAATTCTTACATCTCCTACGACTAGCGAGGTGACTGCTAGTTTTGCTATGTTGGGGGATTATCATTATTGTTGAACCGAACGACTATATTGCATTTGCACGTAAAAGTGTAATTGAACAAACATTGAATAAAACAGTACCTGAGGGTTCACAAGCGGCTGAATTTTTATTCCATAAGGGCTTATTCGATCTAATTGTACCACGTAATTCATTAAAAAGTGTTCTGAATGAATTATTTCAGCTTCACGCGTTCTTTCCTTTGAATCATAAATCAAGTACAGCTTTAAGTTAATTAAATGAATTCTATTTTTTGGGTTCTAGTGAACAAGTATTTGTTTATCGATTTATCAAAAAAAAATTAAAAAAATCCAACGAATGGTTTTTTGTCACATAAAAAGAATTTGTAGAATTGTAGAAAGAATCATGTAGATAATTACTGATATTCTTGATTACTAAGTAGGAAATGAAACCTTTATCAACTAGCAACAAGCTAAAAGAACGAAATTATTTTTTCTGCGAAATTCAATTGGGTAATGAAAATAATAAATAAAAAAATTTCACCTTATTTTCTTACCTTCGGATTATAATGAAATTTTTGAGAATTTACAATTTATTTGCATTTATAAGTGGAAGAAACTCTTTATTATTTATTACATTACTTTATTAAAATTAAAGTTATAAAATAAGAAAAAGATATTAAAGAATAACAAAGAAAAAAAGAAGTAGAAGTCGATTATCATTTATATCTATATATTTCATCTAGAAAACTGAATAAGCTCATTTAATTAGTTCTAGATTCCTTGCACTTTCATTCTATATACTTATTTAATACTTAAACTTAGATTCACTTCGATATACTAAAATTATACTATATTAGATATACTATATACGAATTAGAATACGAATTCTAATAATTAGAAGATATCTTTCTCTTTTTAACAATAATAATATAGAATATAGTAAGTAAAAATATTAATATAACAATAAATAACATATACAAATATTCAATGGAGTGCCAAGCCTATGACAATTCTCAACAATTTACCCTTTATTTTTGTGCCTTTAGTAGGCTTAGTCTTTCCTACAATTGCAATGGCTTCCTTATTTCTTCATGTTCAAAAAAACAAGATTTTTTAGATTCGATGAAAGAAAGTTTTACTTATTTTTTCAAGACCTATACTTGAATCATAATAGAGATATCCGTTTTAGATATATATTTAGTATAATTATGGTATAACATTAAAAAAAATGACAATGATAAAAGAAGGGTTTTTTATGCAGGCGTGAATATGATATATTAATAAATGAGCCATTTGAAAATCAATCAAGATTGGAGTAGATGTCTGAAATAAACGCAAACTAAAAATATCAGTATGCGCGTAGATAGGGGATCATACGAGAGGGCTTCATTTTAGTATTTTAGACTAACAGATTGGATGAATTCCTCCAAAAAATGCACATCAGAATGGTGCGAGTTGATGAAAGTTACTTCGGAAACAAAAAAAGTAAAGTCAAATTCATGCGGGCTAGTCTCCCACTTCCAATAAAATGCAACCGGATCTAGTATGAGTTGGCGATCAGAACATATATGGATAGAACTTATAGTGGGGTCTCGAAAAATAAGTAATTTCCGTTGGGCTTTTATACTTTTTTTTAGGTTCATTGGGGTTTTTATTGGTTGGAATATCCAGTTACCTTGATAGAAATTTGATATCTTTATTTCCGTCTCACGAAATCATTTTTTTCCCCAAGGGATCGTGATGTCTTTTTATGGGATCGCTTGTTTATTTATTAGCTCTTATTTGTGGTGTACAATTTCATGGAATGTTGGTAGCAGTTATGATCGATTCGATAGAAAAGAAGAAATCGTGTGTATGTTTCGTTGGGGATTTCTTGGAAAAAATCGGTGCATCTTACTCCGATTTCTTATGAAAGATATTAAGTCTATCAGAATAGAAGTTCAAGAGGGTATTTATGCTCAGCGTGTCCTTTATATGGAAATCAGAGGCCAGGGGGTCATTCCTTTTATTCGTACTGATGAAAATTTGACTCCACGAGAAGTTGAGCAAAAAGCTGCGGAATTGGCTTCTTTTTTGCGCGTACCAATTGAAGTAGTTTGAAATGAACTGAAAACTGAAGAATAAACATTTGTCTTACCAGGAGGCCATGAGTCCTTTCTTTTGCTTTTTTGTTTCTAGAGTATAACTTAACTGAAGTTTATCCACAATACCAATGAAGCAAAAGAAGACGTATATTATACTCCCTCCGTCCCATATTAAGTGTCACTGGCCACTATTCATGCACGCATTCGAAGAGGGTGGATGACGCACTATTTGACCTCAAAAACTTTCAAATTTTTTCTCGAACGTAGGTTAAGGATTAACGTATGTTCGAAAAAAAGTACGAATTTTTTTAGGGTCAAATAGTGAGTCATTCGGCTTCCTCGAAATACGTGCACGAACAGTAAAGTGACAGTTAATATGGGACGGAGGGAGTATAAGATACTAAACAATACAATGAAATATACTAAACAATACTTTTTTTTTTGTCAGTCATGTTTTCTTTCGTTTTTAGACTATGATTTTGTAATTTTTTCGAAATTCAAAGACAAACTAACCACAGGACTCATAAAGAAAATAGATAATAAAGACCATAAATTTCATAGCTATGGCGACGCTTTTGCACGTTGCGAGATTCATTTTTTACTAAATTTCGTCAAAAAAAACTTATTACTCCTTCTTTCCCTCGTTTTTTTTTTAATAGGCAGAGATATATAAATAGGGTCATGAAATATGACCATAGGGAACACGAACCAAGTACAAGTGACACGGACCAAAACAGCTGGCTAAACCGACAGAGACAACGACTCACACGTCACTCCCCTCGAACATACTACACGTATTACATCGCGACTAAAACCCAAAAATGGTCCCAAATAACAATTTGAACCAAAAACACGCAAACCTCACTCAAGCCTAAACCCAAGTCCAAGCCCAAGCACAAGCCACTCTCTAGCAGCCCAACGCCAAAACCCTAAAAACCACCTAGATCTTAGGACTTCTCTTCACCGCCGCCCCTGCTCCATCTCCGGTGAGTCTTCCTCGCCCTTTGAACCAACCGCCAACAGCCGCCCCAATCACGACAACCTCTCGCTTCGACGCTCCTCTCATCGTAGCCGACCACACCACCGCCGGACCCATCCATCATGGCCGGCCATCAACAACCACCGCCACGGCTGATGCACCACACCCACGCCACCGACACAACCAAACACTCAGACGACCTCCCACGGTCGTCACCACACTGCCTCCCGATCATCCCGACACAACCACCGCGACCATCCCGACACAACCATCGCGACACTACCACCACCATTATCAAGCTGCAACCACGAAACTACCAAATCGGCAGCCATCCCGACACATCCTTCGTGACACCAACCACTGTCACCACCGCCACACCATCTCCTCAATCTCGCAAGCCACCCACCACCGTTATCAAGCTGCAACCATAGACGCACGTCGATCTCGCAACCAACCGCGCTACACGACACCATCTGCTCTCCTAGCCGTTGTCTTCGCCTCCGGCCACATCATACAGCGCCACTGCTCACTAATCTCGCCAACCGTCGCCACATCTCTTGCTTTGGCCCAAAAAATAAAAAAGGAAGAAGATAAAGAGAAGGAAAACGAAAAGAAAGGAAAACAAAGCAAAAAGGAAAAGAGGGGGGTTGCCGCCGGCCAAGGGGGAGGCCGCCGGCAGCCCAAGGGAAAACCCTAGAAAAGAGAAAGAGATGAGAGGATTTTTTTAGAGAGTTTTCTAATTTTTATTTGAGAGAGTTTTTCTTTCCCTCGTTTTAGCATTACTCCTTCCAAAATCTACCTTAAATAAGGATTGAGAATATTAAATTATTATATACTCTTTGCTTTTTCAAAGAATAACTGCACATACTGAATTTTTCTTTCATTTACAAAAAATGAACAGTTTTTTTTCTATACGTCTCGGAGTTTTGCTAAATTTAAAACTGTCTAAAAATATACAAAAAAGACTGTTTTTTCAACAATTTTGACATCGTTCATGTTTTCTCCACAGTTCCTTATATCATTGGCAGTAGACATGACTCTTGCAAAGTACTCAGACACACCTTCTCCTAGTTTCATTTCTAGAGTTTTGAATGTTCTGCGAAGCCGCTGCAGCTGTGCGCGCTTCACTCTAGCACTTCCCTGATACTTGACTTTCATTGAATCCCACAATTGTTTGGCTGTCTCCTTCTGGGTGATGGTTTTCAAGATGCTCTTCTCTATGGACTGAAATAGATAGTTCTTTGCTTTGAGATCTTTTAGTTTTGCTTCGTCGAGTGCCTTCTGCTCTGTCACGCTTGTGGTTTTGGTCCCCTTCAACTCTTCAAGACCAGGTTCAATGACACTCCAGTACTCCTTGGAACGGAGAAGATTTTCCATAATTAAGCTCCAGTGATCGTAGTCTCCATCGAACTTCGGAACGCATGGTGATTGAATGCATTCATGCTGATTTTTATGGGTTCAATCCAGCTTATTTGGATGATTATTGCTACTGCTAGTGATACTTTTGTCCCATTTTTGCATATCACGGATGCTAGAGTCAGATGGAAGAAAAGGACTTGGAAATGGCAATGTGCAGCTAAGAAATGGAGTGTGAATGGAACCAGCCATCTGTTTTCCTGAGCCATGAAGTAGTGTTGCTGCTCTTTGAAGAAAATGGGCTTGGGCCCATTTGGGAGGGACTTAATGTTGCTGCTTTGAGCCGCTGCCACCTGCAGCTTCAACCATTGTAATTAAAGTGAAGATACATTAGAATTCCTTGACTAGGATATTTAGAACAATTTCAAATTAGAAAATCCTTTTTTATAGGATAGTAGTTGGAATAGGCTTAGGATATAACCTTTTTGGACAGCAGAGGGAGGATCATCTTCTCTTTGGCTTGAAACGTTTGCTGCTCCTGTTTTGGAATTGGATTTATTCAATATATTATTTTCTTCTTCCTTTCTTCAATTAATTAATTCATGCATATTATTTGTTTGGATTAATTATGTCGTGTAGTAGCTAAACTATTAGATTCCTGGTAAAGGCCATTGAGCCATGATTCTTCCTTTGTGAGATCAAATTTGTGTTTATTAAATTTCGATTTTCGTATTTCTATTCTCTTTGATTTACGGTCAAAACTATTCATGTTTGTTTTAAACTTGATCAATTTAGAATTAAATATGTTTAGTTACCGTCTTTCTTGATAATTATGGAGTCCATGTTATCATGAATCTGAAGGCAACTAATTGATTTGCTAGTTGATTAGAAAGAGAGTATAATCTTACTTATAGGAGTAGAGTGTCTCTCTCCTAGGTTTGTGAAAGGTCTCTCCCTGTGCGTTCGTCAATCACTTAATTAAATTCTATAGAGAGTCTCTTAGAATTGTTAGGGCGATTAGGAATTTTCAATAGAGAGTCTCTTTGTTAATTTTGAATAGGCGGAGAGCAGGAAATCTAGAGAGTCTCTGGTTTCTATAGCCTTTCTATGAAAATTGGTTTTGAAAATATTTGTGTCGATGATCAATTGAATGAATCATGGTTCGATTAGAGTCTTTACCGGGAATTGCTTGTCACTTGAGTTCAATCAATCTTTATCTGTTTACTGTCTTGCTTCTTTTAATTGTTTAAATTAATTGCGATACAAAACTCCCATTATTGGTATTTACCACTGTTACGTTACAATTCTTGGTTATTCAATAGAAATCAATTTAGTCGTGAAATCTCTGTGGTTCGATCCTTTTACCACTTGCTACAGTTTTAGTTAATTGTGCATGGTGAACTGTATGATTTATTTTTGTTGGTTTCGGCACCCATCACATGGTGATGTGAAACTTTCTGCTGCCATTTTCTTTCTTCTGTGTTTTTCCTCTCAAACACTATTGCATACTTTCCTTACTTCCTCTTCGTGTTTTTCCTCTCAAACACTCAATTTGTATGTCACTCTTATCAGGCCTTTTCGGGCTCCGCTGCCAAATAAAAGGAACAAAAAATTTACTCTCAATGTATTTTATGAAAGTTAGAATACTTGTTATTAAATTCAAAAGACTACCGTGGCTTTTATAGAGCCTTACAAATCTAAAGTAACTAAAACATAGAACAATAAGGAAAATAAATCCCAACAAACTTGAATGAATCAACTCCTAGAAACTAGCTTATTTGGACCTATTATTTAGCTTCAACTGAATACCCAACACTAACCACTAGACTCATAAAAAAATTAGATAATAAAGACCGGAAATTTCATAGCTATGGCGACGCTTTTGCGCATTGCGAGATTCATTTTTTACTAAATTCCGTCAAAAAAACTATTACTCCTTCTTTCCCTCGTTTTAGCATTACTTCTTCCAAAATCTACCTTAAATAAGGATTGAGAATATTAAATTATTATATACTCTTTGCTCTTTCAAAGAATAACTACACGTTCTGAATTTTTCTTTCATTCAAAATACAACAGTAGCACGTGTATTTGCTGTCGTCATGCATCTTTGAGAATTACGTACCATGTTAACAAATTCATCATCACTAAAATTCTTCTTTTTTTGGGGGTGGGGGGGGGGGGGAAGGGGGGGGGGGGGGGGGGGGGGGGGGACATATGCAACACAAATGTACATATAGGAGAGGTGGGACCGATGGCCCATCATCATCCCATTCGCGACAAAGCCTTAGCCTTAGTAAGATAAGGATTACATAAGATCATTAAATGGACTTAACCAGTCTTTCATATTTTGAATCTATGAATAAAAAAAATTATGTTGTAAAAATATATTTTTTTTATCTCAATTATACTCGAATGAAATTAATTTTTTATCTAAAAAAATAAAAAATACATTCAAAGAGGAAAGAAAAGAATAAAAATAAAGATTATCTCTTGGTTCAATGTTTGATTACGTGTACACTCTTCCTTAAAAAATAAGCTTTGATTTCAAAGAAGGAAGGAAAAAAGATGACCCATTCTCTCGTTGTCTTTAAGCTATATATAGTTAGTTACAAATGAGCTCAGGTAGTACTTGGACAGAAGTTTGCTCTTTGTGCCACGACTCAGGTTGCGGTGTCAAAAATGGCGCTCACTCTCGCCCATCCCCTGCTCACTTCCGTTTGCTATAAAAAGAAGTTGATGGCAGTGGAACAAGGCACACACACACTCTCAATATAACACAATACCTTATTTCTAACCATCAATTATGGAATCCAAGAAGATGATTATTGTGCTCATTGCCACCTTTGCTCTCGCAGCATTTGCATCTGCTGCAATCGAGAAAGATGTGATTACTGCGGATGCCATTAACGCTCTCTCTAAGAGCAACAAGTTCCCAAACGAAGTCATCAACGCTCTTTCTAACACCAAGACCATGGTCCCTAATTTGTTCCTAGCCGAGACATTCCTCAAGCCCAATGACGCCCACACCAATGCTATTCCCTGTGGTGAAAGCTGCGTGCATATTCCTTGCTTCACCAAAGCTATCGGGTGCAGCTGCAGAACCAAAGTTTGCTACAGAGGTTAATCTATTAATCCTCGTAAGCTTAAACCTTGGCGCCCGTCATCTCTTGAGTTGTTATCTCGTACTTTTCTATATCGTTTGTTTACCTTCATTACTGTTTCGTTGTTGTAATAAACCATGTCTGCATGCACCGCTAAAATGGTTTGTCCGGCGGATAATGGTCCCAAATGTCGTTTCCGACTTAAATAAATAAAACTTTAATTAGAATTTTTCATGTCTTGCATTTTAATTTTAATATAAAAGAATAGTTACGGAATGGAAGTTTAATTTCATAACTTTTTCATTTAAAAAAAACAATTAAACAACTCTACATTAATTCCTGATTTTTTTACATGAAAGCTTTAATTATTTTTTCATCGATAATATTCAAACTAATAAATAAAATTATCTTTTGAATAATTTTTTTTCATCGACAAAACCCAAACAATTTTTTTTTTAAAAGTTAATAATTCATCATGGAAAAAAAGTTTGCTATAAGCTTTTGAATAATTACTAGCTATATACTTAATATGTATATATTAATTTTATTTGATTTCTTATTAAAATACAAAAAATAATAATTTAAAATGATAACCAAAAATACGCGGTAATTATTGACGGGAAGCTTATCCTATAGATAACTCTCGCGTATTTTTTATTATAGTCAGTTGATAATCATGCACTAATCTTATCTCAAATATTTGTCGCATTATTATTAACGAGCGTTCTCATCGATAATCAACGCACCAATTTTGGCGCCAAAATGTTGCTTGTCAATAATAAAATCGACAGGTATTCTCGTCGATAACTTAATTTTTGTTGAAAAAAAAGGATTCCATTTATCAAAAGGCTTCTAGCACTACAAAAAATGGAAAAAAAAATTGTCATTTAGCACCAAAACTTCGGTCACAAAATGGCTAAATTCCATCACAAATTACTTTTATTATAAATCTACTATGGTTCATAAGTATTTTTAGGAGAAGTTAAAGTTAAAATTATCTCACAAATTACAAATTTACAAATGGTTATTCATCATTTTATTACAACACTACTTCCCATAATTTTTTCTTGAAAATGTAATAGTATTTACAATTTAAAAAATTAAATATTATTAAAAAAGATAGTATAACTAATGTGTCCCGCAATGGGTCTAGAATCTAGTTAATTTGAAAATTTGGGCAGAGAGTGTAATCCTTAATCAAACACAATAAAGCTAATTAGAATTTTAATTTCGCAAATTATTTGTTCCATGATTCCGTCAGCTAAACGCTAACCTACCCTAAGAGAACTATCTTTTAAGATTTGATATCATGTTCCAATGAGATTAATTTCCTACCGAAAAGTTAGAGACCACACTGACTAAGGTGTCGAGTGGACTAGGAGGCTTATCATCAAAATCAGTGTTTTTGGAACCGGACCGGATCGGCCGGTTCGGTCCGATTCAACCGGATTTTTTGATTTTCTGGTCTGATTCGGCCTATCAGACCGAAATGCATGTGAATCCTGTTGGATCGGCCGAACCGGCTGGTTTTTTGACAACCGGCGAACCAGCCGATTCGATAGCAACCCGGCTGATTCAATTCAAAACGGCGCCGTTTTGAACCCAAAATCCAAAACGACACCATTTTGATTTTTTATATTTTATTATTAGTATTTTTTTAATAAAAAAATGATTTTTTTATGGGCCGGCCCAAAACGACGCAGTTTTGGTTTGGCCAAAACGGCGCCGTTTTGGTTGTGGTTATTTTTTTATTTTTTTTGTTTAAAATTTGATGGGCCGGCCCATTACAGGCATGGGCCAGCCCATCAGAATTTAAAAACCAGCCGGTTCAATCCGGTTTTTTTTTATTAAACTCGCTCGAACTATGAAATTTTCATTTCCAGTTCGCTGTCCGGTCCGGTTCCAAAAACACGGTCAAAATCCCACAACATATTTGAAACTCACTAGTTAAATCCTCATGGGAAAGGGAAGTAATTCATGCACTGCAATCATTATTCTTTATTCAATAATAATTGATGGTTTGGTCGATTCTTGAGGTACTCCTTCAAGTACTTTGGTATGGTGAGAGATTTCAATAGATTGATGTTTCTTTTCGAGAATATACATGTGTGCAATATACATAATAGATTGACATAAATAGTAAGAAGTCCATCTACTCTTAATTCAAATCTTGACTATTTTTAATCTCAATTTCGAGTTCAAGCTTGAATCATCTCCTCTAAAGCTCAAAATGCTCAAATGTCTTCTGTTCATGAGCCACGATATGAAAATTGACTTTTTCTTGGGGGAGCTGAAGTCAACCTTATGACCCATAATTCGGTTGAGAACACAAGTATATAAACCAAAGATATGGGGGAAATATATTATTCTAAGTGACAAACAACGTTTTAAAACAAACAAAATAGTTGAATGTCAAGATCAGTGAATTTCTTTCATCTGTATCTAACTACTACTCATTGCAAACAAGACAGTTCACGGGGAAAAGAAAAAGAAGAAAAGAACAACGCCGCATCTCCAAACATTACCAAGAACTGCACTCGCCTTCTAATACTCAGTAGTTTACTTGCCTACTCAACGATCAAGCTTTCATGGTTCAATTAGGAACAAAGGCTGCAAGGCATATGTAAGATGTCAGAATAACTTAAAGAGCATGAATAGATCCATGTAAGCTTGTATTGCTAGGGATCTTGAAAAGAAAACACACCGTATCGATGCTGACAGGCTTGCCATCATCTACGAGGATCTCAACTATGGTCCCTGACTGATCAGCCTGAAAGAAAGGAGTGCATCTCAATTACAAGCAGGAGGAAGAAAATAACATAAAAGTACTTCTCCAAACAGATAAAGGAAATGGTGAAAATGGTAAGTAATACTGATTCCAGAAGACTCTAATCTTTTCATGTGGAACTCAAACGAGTGATATAAACTTTGGTGAGATACTGTGACTCTTTACGATTAAAATGCTATTTGATGCCTCCAATATATAAAGTTGAAATGAAGCCCTCCAAAAATCCTACTATTTGCAAAGAGGAAAGAAAATCAGGAAGCATGTTTGTTTTTTAACCATCTAGATGGCCCAAAATAATTTTCAGAAGTCCGCACTTCAATTCCATGGCATCTTCATGTTCATATTGATCATGTCCTTTCCACAAGCATCCAAAATAAAAGGGCTATTAAACCTTCTTAACTATGGATATTGTATCTTCATATTTCACCTTTTATACAGGAAACAGTATAAATTTTGATGTTCATAAGAAAAAGTTGTATAAATTTTGATGTGAAGAGGAAGCCAATAGTTATATTCTGCTTTTCAGTAGGAAACAGTGTGATGAAAGCAACCATTTACAAAATGCTAGATGAATAAAGAGTGACTCATAGTAAGAATGATAAAACTGATCATTGTAATCTTCTATGATAGACATTAGATGCGTTAGAAGTTATACTTACCTCGATGTCATTCATTAATTTCATGGCTTCAATGATGCATATGACCTGTCCCTTCTGCACTTTGTCTCCGACCTATGATGATGGCATCCAATAAAAAAAGAAAAAAAAATGCAGCATCAAAGATTCCATGTCCGCCAGAGAGCTAGAAATCAATCAAACCCAAGAAAGAACTGAGGAGAGATTTACCTTTACAAAAGGTGGTTCACCAGGAGCTGGACTTCTGTAGAATGTGCCTGCCATAGGGCATTTAAGTGGTGGACGTGAAGACTTTGCAGATTTGGGAGCTGAAGGAGAAGAGGATGGTGGTGGAGCAGATAGTGCAGGACTCGAAGCTGTGGCTGAGGCGGCATATGGAGCTGTTGGCGCAACTGGCGGAGGTGGAGGTGAATGCATCATATAAACTGGTGCAGAAGATGCAGGCTGAGGCAAGGCCTCCTTTTTCCGGATAATGACTTCACAATCAAGTTGTTTCAGTTGCAATTCCACAATATCTCGAGAGTCAACTAGCCTGCAAAAAAAAAACCAAACAGAATCGTTATATTATATTAGGAATATTGAGAGGATTCCACAAACAATAATAGTAGAGTTACTCACTTTACGAGGCTAGAAACTTGGGTAATAAATTCCGATATTGACTCTTCCGTTGCTAAAGCTGGGGGTGAAGCCTCGCTGGATGATTTAGCATCCGCTGCATCTGATGGAGGTACTTCTGATTTGGTTGGAGATGAAGCTGCAGCATTTGAGGATCCATCCACAGAAACCTTGAAGGCAACAGAGGACCCGAAAACCATGTCCAGGAAGGAACGAAAATTTGAAATAATATCCTCTAATGAAAACCATTGAAATAATCTTACCTCATTCAACTGGGCTTTCACCAAAGTAGAACAGTTTTGACCAGTCCGCAAACCCTGTAGCATAGCGAGCATCAGTTTCACCCCCTTGGATAGGCACATGAACGTGAGAGTTCAAATGTCTTAAATTATAAAATTAAGCACCATTGCCAGTTCAAATTTCGTGAGCGGAAGGGAACACTTTAATATTGATGAAGGGGGTAACAAACACACAATCAGGTTCAAGAGCAAGAGATTATGATAGTTGATACTACACTGTTATGCAAACATTAACCCAGAGAATAAAAGGAACCAAAAGCAGCAGGCATTTGACCTAAGAAAGAAAACTGTTCACAAGAGAAAGAAATAGAACACTCTCATCTACTCAAGTCTAAGCAACTATATAGTCAATAACCTAATTTTCCTTCAAGCAAAAATGTCTGCCAACTGCATTGTTGGACCAGAAGAGTGCTTCATAATCTCATCTACTTGGCCCATTACTGAATACCCAGTGTTCTGGTTGCATAGCTTCACAGTCACGGTTCTTGCAACAAAACACCACATTCAGATCTCAAAGAACAGTTCTAAATTCCTTGAAGAAAAAAAGAAAATGGGAAGCACCTTCCCCTCGTTCTTCAAGATGTGCAGGACACACCTGGCCATGCAAACATCTGCTTCCTCTCAGTTGCATAAACCCTCTATTAAATGGTTAAGCATAGTCACAATAAGTCCATATGTATTAACCTAGGTGCATGGCTACTGTAACTTCTGATAGAAATAATGACACAAACGTGTCTGCAAGGAAAAGCTCTGATTCCTCTCAGTTGCATAAACCTTCTATTAAATAGTTAAGGATAGTCACAATCAACAAAGTCCAGACGTATTAACCTTGGCTACTGTAACTTCTGATAGAATTAATAACACAAACGAGTCTTCAATGAAAAGCTCTTTTTTTCTCCAAAACGTTAAAAGGCTCACTTCTACTGCATTTTAGAAGCACCTATGAACAGGGCATTCATCAGGTCCTCCACTTTACTAATTTAGGTACCGTCAACAGCTGAAAATGTATAGGTGAAGGTACAAAGACTCCCAAAATCCACCACATCATTAGGACCAAACTATATCTAAGGCAACATGCCATCACAGTATTGAGAGATGCACATCCATCCATGACACATTACAAAAGGTATTTATATTAATTCTAGCACCTTAATTTTCCAGAGTAATATGACCACAAGGACAGGACACACCAAGATGTGGCATCATGTTGGCCATTTCCATCAAGTTGAAGCAGAAGCTCGTTTCTGTCTTCTTTTTCTTTCTGATATTCTAAAGAAAACAAAATTTCATCTCAAAGACCTTGAATACAACAACATGATCAAACCCTCAACTATAACAAAGAGGGGGAAAAATAAACCAAATAAAGTTAATTTTCAATCCAACCAACAAAGGTGTGAGATTTATTCAGCAGAGAAGTTTATGATAATGGCCGAGCAAAGAGTACGTTTATCATTAATTAAAAGGATTGGGAACAAATTCGATTTGACATGACCAAAAACCACAATTTAAATGAACCTCTACTAAAAAGAAAACCATTCTTCCATCAAAATTCAATTAGCTTTACATCTCACTAGCAATCTCAACTTTCCCATTCTTTCACATTGTTCAATGCCAAATTAAACACAACGGGCAAAAAGAAAATGAAGAAACTTTCGTAAATTACATCATAAAATCTAATTGACAACATCAATTATACATTAGCTAAAGCAACCCATCTCAAAGGATGAAGAAAGGACTTGAATTTGGTCATCACTTCAATATTACCTTGGTGAAAAATCGAATCTTTGGGTTCGGGGAGATGCGGAAAGAGACTCTGGAGATGCCCTTATTGCTGAAATGAGACAAATGGGTGGCATTTTTTGTCACCAATGAAGTTGAAGTTGTAGCTGAAAGTGAGGAAGCCATGTCCAACCTTAGCTCTTTTGCTTATTCTTCTTCCTCGAGCTCTTCTGCCTTCTTTCTGGTACAAACAAAGGAAAAGGGTAGGTGTAAAACAGAAGGGAAGAGCGTTTTTTTTTTTTTTTTTTGTGTTTTGGAGAATCTGTCCGGTGAATTTGTTGTGTGTTGAGGTTTGTTTGATGAGGGTGAGGCAGAGAAAGCGGCAATGATGGTGTTTCAGCCTTCAGGGCCGATGAAAACAATGAGAGGGAGGAAGAGTGTGTGTAAGAATATGAAAGCTACTCGCTTTTATATTCTGCCACGTGTCCATTTCAGGGTTTTGGCCACATTGGCAATTGGAGATTGGCTGCCATTGGCTAAGTTTTGGCTTTTTTATTTCACTTCTGACTTTGCTATATCCATTGGGTTTTGTTTTCTATTTATTTATCCAAAATAAGAAGAGTTGGGATTTTCAAACCAAAGTTGTAATCTTTTTGGGTTTCTAGTCTGAAATTGAAATGGGATGTGACAGTTTGTAACATAAAGATGATGCATGTGACATCTTTTAATATGAACATCGTGTTATTAACACACGAGCTAATCAGTTACTCAACTAATATAAATATAATATTTTTCATAAATATATAGATTATTTTGTAAAAATTTTGAGTTTAGAGTTCTAATTAGGCAGTTGTGTAAAAATTTATAAAGAAAAATTTTACCTGTTTTTAAAATTTTACCCAATTCGAATTCGAAATAGTTAATACTCGATGATTATATACTAGATAATTTTAATAAAATAGAACAACAATAAAAGACACATCTCATTTGCTAACATTGTAATTATACTTGATGATTATATACTGGAATAAGTGGATCTAATAATCTTTTGTGAGTTTGTGACATTCTTCTTGCTCTAGTTTTCTTTTTCTTTCTTAGGTAAGTCTAGTTTTTCTTTTTCTCATCAGAAAATTAAGCATTCCAGGATAATAAAAACAATACATCAAATAGGTCCAGCCCAGCCCATTAAGATTAAGAAGCCCATACAATGCAATTTCCCTAGTAAAGGCTGTAAAGCCTTCTTCTCCCGACAGTCCATCTCTTCTACTCATCACCAGTTCTCCACCGTCTACCTTTCTGATATCAATCGGTTTCGTTAGTGTTATTGGGTCTTTTTATAAAGATGGAATCTTTGAAGAAAGGGCTTTCTTCAGAGACTCTTGGCTATATGCAGCTTGCTTTAGAACAGGTAATGATGCAGAACCAGACCTTGTGATAATTGTCAGTCTTCTTGCTGCTTTTTTGCTTACTGATCTCTCTCTCTCTGTCATATGGTAGGCTCAGGATGCTTTGGACTGTCTTGAAGTGCCAGTCGGGTAATACTGTTTACCCTTTTCTTTTAATTGTTGTGGCTTCAATCCTCAAATCGTTTATATAGAAGTTTTAGTTTCAAGTTATTGAAAGGTAGTGTTTGTTTCAATATATTAAGTAAATTTGTAAAGTTATAAGCTTCTTCTGTAGATGGATGTGAATAAATTATGATCACCTAAATATTCTTATGAATTGAAATCTAAAGGATTTTGTTGGAAATTTCGCTTGGGTTGTTCTGGTCCATGGATACTAATCTGCCGATTCTCAGATTAAAAATGGATTATTATTTTGCTCTAAGAGTCAGTGTGAATCTGTCAATTGACTATGGGAACATGATTTTGATTTAAGCAGGTGTGTGCTTGTTAAGGATGGGAAGGTCGTTTCATCTGGTAGAAATCGAACTACTGAGACAAGAAACGTAAGGCCACCCATCTATTGCTCCCTCTATCTATTTTGATTTTTATGAGTGAATGTTTGAGTTGTTCTTCGCACAACAGAATCAGTTTTTCAGTATGTCTGCTTCTCTACATCTTGACTAACCTTTTGTTTTGAGAATACATGCTTGTGTTGTAATTTTGAAGACGTTCGATCTTTTATGGAACAATGTTCTCTTGGCAGGCTACAAGACATGCAGAGATGGAAGCAATTGATCCTCTTCTTGCGCAATGGCAAAAAGATGCATTTTCAGTGCCAGAAATTGCCGAGAATTTTTCACAATGCATTCTCTATGTTACATGTGAACCGTGTATAATGTGTGCTGCTGCATTGTCGTTTCTTGGTACGTCCATACTTTGTTCAATGGTGATTCTATAATAATGATGAATTCTCTTTTCTTTTAATTTTAAATTCTCAGTCAAATGACTCTGATCGACGACTAGCTGATATATTCAGGTATAAAGGAAGTGTATTATGGCTGTGCAAATGATAAGTTTGGAGGATGTGGCTCGATACTGTCGCTGCATTCAAGCAGCCCTCAACCTCATAATAGGTTCACTTCTACAACACAAATACTTTTGGTTTTAATCCGGGAACACAGTAGTCACCCCAATTTATTTCTCGTCTTTTTTTCCGGTGAAATTCAAATTCTCATAGCACATTTTGTATCGTAAATAGCGATGAAGTTGCACAAGGGAAGGGCTTCAAGTGCACTGGAGGAGTAATGGCATCAGAGGCAGTTTCTCTTCTAAGAGCCTTCTACGAGCAAGGAAACCCCAACGGTACGTAACTGGTTTTTATCTGAAATAGCATCATTGTTAAATGGCTCTAAGCAAAAATAGAGTTTGGCAGTGTTTTATGTGAAATTTCACCTGACATTAATACCTGTTCTTGATTACCTTTTTCAGCTCCGAAGCCTCACAGGCCGGTACTGGTTCAGCAGACAACAAATTTCTGAGTACTTGCTCTCTTTTGTTTGAGAATCAGATACTTAGGAAACCTTGTTATAGAAATCTTTGCAGTATATTGGATGTACGAAGAGAAACCAGTTTTGAAATTTAAATCGAACATTTTTTTGTCGATCACGAGCAAAATAGCAGGAACGAGTGAGGTGTAACATCCTTGTACTGTAGTACTCAAACAAGATGTGTTTGTGCCGGATCGAAACAGTAATGTGAACTAAGAGGCAGTAATGTGAAAGAAACTCGGACTTCCATAAGAATTGATGTAGCTTCACAAATATCCTATCTAATTAGTAGGAATTTGTGGTCGGCACAAAATCAGTAATGTCTCTCTATTTACAACGACAAACTCTACAAACTGACACAACAGAATAGCGCAACAAATATTAAGTCATGAAAACAAAGAGATCTCAAGTTAAGTTGAAAGCTGCATCGCTAGATGAAGGTAAGATTCGAAGGAGCATTTGGTTAGTTATTCTGTAGTCACGCTCTTTGCAAGATTGCGAGGTTGGTCAACATTGTAACCCCTTAAAACAGTGAGGTGGTATGCCAGCAACTGCAGCAACGAAGGGAAGAAAGCAATTGTTTTAATGACCATCTAGTTACCACAACTTCCGTTTGAGTATGTATGAAGGCATGTACAGAGCAAAATAATCGTCGGAATACCTGTAAAGGAACTATATTAATGACGGGTTGAAGACAGTCCTCAACCTGCGGGACTTCAATTACTCTGCAAGATCCCCCGGGGAAAACAGCTGCAGCATCACCTTTTGAACACATTACTATTAGACGACCTTTACGGGCGTTAAGTTGCTGAATGACTGATTGCTGTTTGCTGGGAGCAAATAGGCGGCAGGTGTGAGTATCAATTTTTTTGTTGAGATTATGGTAAGATTGCAGCTACTAATTACAAAACAACCAACCTGAAACAGGAATCACGGGTAGCAATGACAACAATTGGAAGATTTTCATCAACCAACGCCAAAGGGCCATGTTTCATTTCACCAGCAAGCATCCCCTCACTGTGCATTAGTGCTACTTCCTTAACTTTTAAAGCACCCTCCAAAGCTGTTGCATAGTTGTATCCTCTCCCAAAGACAAGAAGAGACTGCTCGGTCATCAACTGTTTCGCCAGATCATTCATTTCCTGGTCAAGCTTGAGCACCTCTCTGACTTTGTCTGCAAAGCAACACATGGAAATGAGGGCCAACAGCAGGAAACTGATAGTAATAGCTCAAACCACGTCATAACTATTGTATTGTTATTTAGCCAGAAGACCGACGAGGAGAAAAAACAAAAACTTACTTGGCAAGTCAAAAAGTCCATCTATGATGGCCTCTCTTCTACCTTGACTAGAAATTGTATCATCTCCAATTGCTAAAGCTAACATCGCCATTACTACAATTTGACTCGTGTATGCCTGTTGACAGTGCTAAAATTTAGCTAATGAAACTCAACAAGAAGAAAGAACAAATAAAGTCAATACTTATACCTTTGTACTAGCAACACCTATTTCAGCCCCAGCATTTATATGAACACCACAGTGTGTATGCCTAGCTATAGAACTGCCAACAGTGTTTGTTATGCCAACACACAATGCACCATTTTCTAGTGCATAGTCCAAGGCATTTAATGTATCTGCAGTTTCACCAGATTGGCTGACAAACACCGCTGTATCTTCTCTGTATATGGGACCTTGCCGATCCACTAGATCACTTGCAATTTCCATTGTAACAGGCACACCTGGGTTTAATAAACAGCATACACAGGACAGAGAATTAATCAGTACAGGAAAACCTTTTGAAGCTGCCTTTTCTACTGTTAGTCAGATATCACTCACCAGAAAGCTCTTCCAGGATGGGTCTTGCAGCTAGAGCAGCATTGTAACTTGTACCACAGCCAATGAAAACAATGCGGCGACTTCTCCTAATTGTTTTAAGGTGATCCTTGAGTCCACCCAAGAGAACAGTCTTGGCTTTGCATGAACCACCACGTATAAGCCTCCCTCTCATTGTTGTTTTCAAAGATTCAGGTTGTTCATGGATTTCTTTCTGCATGTAATGCTCATAATTGCCTTTATTTATTTGCTCAACTTCCATCTCAAGAACAGATAATGCACGTTGCACTGATGAAGGTCTGGAAAGGGTGCCACCATGCCTTCCCTTGTCATTATCAAACTTTAGGATCGACACATTTCCATCCTGGGACAACACAGGAGAAATTACAAACCGGACACCGTATGCTGAATCCAACAGAGTTATTGTCCTCCATACAGTGTGTAAAGCATGCATGCGGAACAGTATCCTAGAATCAATATTCCGAAAGGCATACTGGATAGGACACCAATCCAACTAAACTCCAAAATGATAACTGGTAAAAGAAGAATGATCAGAAACTAGTACAATTACCATAGAGAAAGGGGCATACCTTGAGATGAACTACTTCACCATCCTCAATCACCAAAACTTTTTTTGTGTGCTCAATAATAGCATTAGGATCACTGGATAGGAAAAGCTCTTTAGGATGGTCATTATTTGATGGGAATTTAGTATCGTTAAAAGCCAATCCCTTATCAACATCCTCATTTAATTCCTGAAAACATCAAGTAGAATAGAAGAAATATGGATCACATACATGGCATATATTTCGGATAAAAGTGGAGCAGTAAATAATCAAATACGAAAAGGCCCTCTAAATGACACCTTGCACATCAATATAATAAAAGCGTAGGCATAAATTCCAATAGACATCTTATAGAGTCAAACTATACTTCCCCAAACCCCTTGCTTCTTCACCCACACCACCTCAGCCCTATCACCCATGCAGTAAAAGAGACACAGGAGAGCAGAAAGCTTGGTGCTACTTTAGCTAGAGAGAAGTCAAAAGAACACCTGCTAAAAGTATCGTTCCCAAAGGAATTTTATGCAAGCCCATACCTCAATTACAAAAAATAGAATAAAGCTTCTAATAGACATTCCTCAAATTCAAGGTCATCATAAAGTATGGCCCACGGCAAGGCTTGGACTGCCACCACATGAATAAAGATTGAGACCAAAATTGAAGTCCCTATGGACAATCCTAAAAGGAAGGTTCAAGAACTATGCGCACATGTCAAATATTCTCCAATAAAGAATTGGTATAGATAAAAAGCAGAAGTGCACCAGAAGATTCACAACAAAACATAACCCCCAGGTTCTGCCCAATATCTGAAGTCAAACATTGAATTTTAACTGCTATCTAACCACGGCTTTAAGCTCAGACTTTCAACTAAGGACTACATCAATGGATAAGAAAAGTATCTATAAAAACGGCACAAATTCAATCTTCTGAGGAGAGACAAATGCAAATAGAAAAGCAAATTGTTGAATAAAGACGTGACTTACTTTTACGCCCAACAGCAATGGACTTCCACGTTTGCATGCAATCAGTTCATTTGGGTAATGTCGGCTCTTAAAAATGAGGGCATAAGCCCCTTCAAGGTGCCTCATTACCTCTAGCACAACTTGACTAAATGTGACAGTCTGGGCACCTGAGATACAAAATGAGGGGAAAACAAGCCATTGTGAGCTAAGGCTACCATACTTTACACTAGAGAATCAATGCGATTGCCAAAATATTTCACATGGGAATTCCATAGTTCAACATAAAAGGTAGTCTGGCATTATTATCATGCACATATTTCAGCTGCCATATCAATAAACAAGAATGCCTAGGAAAATTAAGTAACTGAATATGGCAGGCCAAGATAAACCCAGGTTCTGTTGTCGATTAGGCGACTTTGGTGGTCCATATAAGTAATATGTGGCAATAATAAGGTTACCTAGTGATATACTTTCAAGTTCAAAGGGTTGCCAGTAATCTGAACATTTATTTCATATTCAAAGCAGTAGCAATCACAGGTTACCATTAAGGCGTCATGTCATTTATGCTAAACTGATCCTACTTTCCATGTTATTTTAGACGTGAAATATTCGGAAAATTTAGCACTCTGGGTTATTTCAATTAAGAGAATAGTAGTACCAAGAAAATGGCGCAACATAGGAAAGTATCATTTGATTAACATTCCCAATCAAAACTACCTTCTTCTTCATTGGCTTTATCGAAAACAAATTTGGCAAGCTTCGGTATTACTTCTGTGTCAGTTTCAGACTCAAAGGCGAACCCATGTCGAACTAGTGTTTCCTTTAGCACCTGAAGATGATAATCACGAAATAAAAATACCAACATAAGCTGCAGGATTTGGAAATGTACTTCAATTTATGAGTAGAAATATCAGCAAAAGAAATCTACAAGGAAACATGAAATAACACGCATAATTGCGAAGCATACGCGAAGAAGAATTGAAAAGCAGATAAGAAAGGAATAAAGCCAGCAAGCAGCGTGGAAAGTTCCATTTAAAAGACTCTATCTAAAAACCCACTAGAAGTGCGGGACGGCTATTTAAAGAACTTGTAATACCTTGCAAGAAATTCACGAAAGTGAGAATGAGAAAAAATATATATACAAAATATCAGAAACCAAACTAGATTCACCCAAAGGATATACACCATTTAGACTGCTATTATGCAGTAAATTCTTGTTGCTGACAAAACGAAGACTAGACAGGAAAATAGAGCCACCGAAATTTGAACCACTACAGGTAAAAGAACAAACATGCTGCATAAAGAAAAGTAATAACATTTTTCAGAAATTTCAAGCAGACCTCATAATTAGTAACAACACCGTTGTGAACAACCAAGAACTCATTTCTGTCACCAGATATTTGTGGATGACTGTTCCTTGGAGCTGGCTCTCCATGAGTGGCCCACCGGGTGTGTGCAATTCCAGCATGGATCGTAAAAGATTCTTCCAGATTCAAATCTACAGCAGCAACATCTGGAAACAGAAAAAGATGACCAATAGTTATACCCGTGACCTCTTAGGCTGAGCATAATGCTCTGTTGGAGTCCCAATCTTAAAAACAATGCAAGTGAAATTAGAGCTGATAAACTTAAACAAATGAGTAAATCATGATCAAACGATACACAAAAATTCACATAATTATGTTTTACACTTCAAATCAAAGCATTTCAATTTCTCTTATTTATTTAACTTTCAAAAAAATCTAAAATTTAATTTATCAGTTCCTCACAAACTATGATCAACTTATTCACATTGTATTCATTGAGTAATGCCATTCCCAGTTAACAACCAACAAATCCCATAAAACCTCACTATAATAAAAAGATACAAACTCAACACAGTTGTAAAAATTCCCCTCAAGTGTTCAATACTGCTTGTAGATCATAAGTTCAAACTGCCCTCAGCAATTATTTTTTCCATCAAAAAAACATTATAAAAAAAGTCCAAGTGGTCCAGCAAATAGACAGCTGGTGGTATTCACATGCAATGCCAAGTTGAGTTACTTCTTCCACTTTATTTGAGGAATGAATACTAATGATTAATTAAACCTTGCCTTTACCAAGAAAGGAAACTATAACAACTCAGTTGAGCTGTCACATCTTTCTGCAAAGCAATGAAGCAACTCCAAACTAGCATTCATACTTCAAACCAAAAAAAAACAATTTTGAACCCGACCAAATTGGGTAAACAGTACAGAAACCAAAACCCATTATCCCAATCATGAAAAAAAGAACAAATTGATTGAAGCGACTCATCATTGATTAATGATCATTCAAAACAGGAAAGTTTTAGAAATTGCGAAAAAGACAGACCTTGGTAGACAGATTTGACGAGGGATTCAATGTTTCCTTCCTGGCGGAAGACGAGTGGGGCGGAATCGGATACGGAACTGTCAATGGAAATTCCGGCGGAATCATAGCCTCTGTATTCCAGACGCCGGAGTCCATTGAAGAGGACTTGAAGAATATATCTCCTCTCCCTGCTAACATTGAAATTCAAATAAGCAAATATCCCACACATTTCTACTCTTTCCTTCTCTTCTTTCCTTTTTCTTTTACTTGCTGGGGTTTTTTTTGGGGTTTATAATTTCGTTTGTATTGGGTTTTTTGTAGTCAGAGATGGCAGCGGTGGACGGTGGTGGTGGTGGTGGTGGTGTGACAGAATGGAGTGGAAGGAAGGGGAGAGGGAAATTTATAAAGAAGGTGGAGACATTTGACCTTCGACTTTAGTTGCACTTGGGGGTGTTTTTGTCATTTACTTCTGCATCATGATTATTCACATGCCACGATTTAATTGGCTTTTGTGTCATAATTATAACGGGAGGGATTTAGTGGCACATTTCATCCTTCAACTTTCTGATCAGGACATGTTGTGTCCTCTAATTATATTTTTATTCAAAATCTGTTCTTTAGACTTTTTATATCTTGATTCCCCCTAGGACATTTTTAACATCGCCTTTAAAGATGTTAGGCAAGATGTTAGGGTTATTAAAGTATATATAGTTTTTTAAATGCACCATTAATATTTTATTTTCGTCAATTGGATTATTAAAATATTTTTAATTAGACAACTTTAGCATTTCGTCCAAAAATCTCATTAATTTTCACTAAAATCGTCAAACATGCTACACATATTGTTACACGAAATGTACTAAAATGTGCCACCATTCTATTTTTATTAGTTTATTAATTAATAATATTTTATATTAAAAATAAAATGATAACCATTTGTAGCTCATTTGCACCAAAAGTGATGTACTTAACATCCACATGTGATGTGTATGACAATTTTAACGAAAATTAGCATAATTCATATTTCAATGATCAAATTGACAAAATTGAAACATTAGTAGTACATTAAAGAAACTACTATTTTGGTGTTATGAAGCACGTATACTTCCTTTTTTTGGCCGTGTCTCGCGTCAGATTTATTTTCGACACCAACACAATACGTACCATACTCACCACCTCTCGTATCAGTTTGTTTGGTCATAATTTTCAACAATTAATAATGTCAAATAAATATACACATGAATGTATGCCGTATATTATCCTATGATTTTTAACTTTTTCATGCCCTAACATTGCGATGTCCGTATTAGTGTCCTTGCCCAATATTTTACAGCTAGTTCCTTGACATTTTATTGTTTATCTATTTAAAACTACATCATTTGATAAGTTGAAAGAATTTTTTAAAAAATAAATAAATTTGTTATATTATTAATAATTATTAGAATAACACGGATTAAACCACATAAACTACAACCTCAAGCGTTAAAAGAAACTTTAATTGCAAGAGATTGTAAAATGAAAGAATTATGAAAAAAAAAAGAATATTATTTATTCGTTTATTTACTTACATTTATATTAATTTTGAAATGGCTCAAAGATATAACATGTCCAGCAATTTGTACAAGTGGCAAACCCAGGTGCAGGTAGAGAGCATTGGATCAGATACCCTTTTATCCACAAAAAATAAAAGAACGAAACAAAACAAAACCATAATATAATGTATTCTTAATTTATTATTGTGATCAAAGAAAAGAAAAGACACCAAACCAAACTAATTTCAAACCAACACCACATGCTTTGGTGGAAACAGAATGGAAAGAAATGAATGCCTCCTCTGTTTCCTTTGCTCTCTCTGCCTCCACTCCTTCCTCTTCTTCATTTCCCTCCACCACTCCCTTCCTCCATTGCCACCGCACCGGAAAACGCACCGCCCTCACCTTCAAGACTCTCCCTTCTGCTCCTCACCACTATTTCTCTCTCAAAGGTAAGAACTTTCTCTGTTCCTGTTCCAACAAATTAAGAATTTGATTGTACTTTTGATGTTTGTTCTTTCTTTATTCTCCATGTTTAAATTAAGAATACCCACTTAGCTGAAAATTTATTGGATAAAACATGGGGGGTTTAATTGGTGGTTAAGCACTCTGCTACTGTGGTCTGAAGTTAAAACCCTACTAAAACCGTGAAACCATGTCAGTTGTAATCCAAAGGTCTTAACTTTTTCATCTTAAGAAGTGTAATAAATTTGAAAAGTGTCTATCTATATTCAAGACAAATCAATCAAAAACTATGTCACTTAGTGTTATCTAAGTTTACTTTCATCGTAATAAGTGTAAAATGAATATGGGTCTCATGGTCTGTCTATATTCAATACAATTTCATCCAAAGCAGAAACCTTTGCCTCGCCTACTCAGACATTCATTTCATAGTAGAATCCTATGTTAATCGCGGTTTGAGATTGTTAGCTTCTTATATTGATATTGATGTGGGCTAAAATGGAGGATTTTTGACCGAAGTAGTGCTGTTTTTTACTACTCGCAGTTGTAAATGATTCTAATAGGACTGAAGTGTCCTCAAAACCTGCAATTCAAAGGTCAGAGGCTGACAAACTGGTCGATGGCTTGGATTTCAGTGAGCTTTGCAATGAATTTGAGTGCATTAGCAGCCCCTTGGTGGAATCTACAGCCAGGTAACTCGTGAGGGATATCCTCGAACTGCGCGAGGGAAATCGCGCTCTTGGGACTTTCGCAAGTTTTGTCAAATACAAGGTTTTGTTTTTTCCCTCCTCAACAACCCGAAAAGGGCTCTAATCCAGCATTTACATCTTTCAAAATTTCAAATAATTGACTTGAAAATTTGTTAGAATTCTGTTATTGAGAAATGCGTGGTGGATTACTGATGTTCATATTCAAACACGATCCTCTTTCTGCTTTTCATTTCGTTATAATGAACAGGAACTTGTGTTTTCTTAGTAATTGCAGGATCCAGTCAGAAGTTTTACTGGTCGTGAGAAATACAAAAGACTACTTTGGGCAACTGGTGCACTAGAAAACCCTTCTGTGGTGAGACTATATTCTTGCTGCTTACCAATCTCACTACTACTATTAAATTTGAGATCTTTCATGTTTTTCTTTCGTATTCTGTTCGTGACAGAACACTGCATTCGGCCACATCCACTGATGACCATTCCCCCCCCCCCCCCCCAGGCTCATCAGCCGGAGGAAGATTGAGATCGATCGGCGGTACCCCGCAAATTCCAACTGATTAGATTAACCATTAAACAGAAAATGCACATTAATTGTTCCAAGTGCAATTCTGTAATATGGGACATAATTTCTTTGTAATCCATGCTCATTGTATGATTTCTTTTTCCTGTTAGACGGTGCAAGAAATGGCGATGCTATCGACCAGTGTCCTAAGCATCAAGTGGACGATAATTGGCAAACCAAAATCATTCATTGCTGCTGCAGGAGGAGATCTTATAATAAAAATCAACTCCCAATTCACTTTAAACCAGATTAGTGGCCAAGTGATTGAGCATGAAGAGTTCTGGGATTTGTCAGCTTCATCAGCTATTGGTCAGGCATGTTTCTGGACATCCCGCCGACTGTTTGCTACAACTGAGGCTGTAAAAGATTTGACTGATCTTGCCAAGAATTTGTCAAGCCTTATTTCCAGCGAAAAGGAGAATTCAGAGATGTATCCTGATCCTTCTGGTGACCCAACGAAGGTGAGCTTACATACTATCTTTGCGTAAAACAGCTTTAAGACATACAGATTTTGTCGTAACCACCAAAGATCTTAAGCATTTAGCCCTGCTAATTCAAGATTACTATAAACTGTTAAATTTCTTCTTACTCAACTCTTTTAGAAATTGTGAAGTGGTTAAGAAGTTTTAGATAATTGTTCATCATGTGGTAAGGAAATGGCAATGTCTACTCATACTTGCAAAGTTTTGTTATAGCTGTCTAGGGTTTCTTTTCCTACTTGTTCTTGGATCTATCTTGTTAGATATGCACTATTTTATTATGAATTGATGTGTTTCATCATTTTTTTTTGATACAGTTTTTCCAAAGGGATGATAGCTTCCAAAGAGATTTATACCAGATTTTGCTCTTTCTGGCAATCCTGTATTTTGTTGTACAGTTCTTGAGGACAACCTTGTAAGAAACCTAGCCGTTACCGGACATGATGCCCATCTGTTCATCTTATCTGTTATGTAAGCTTGTCTAGCGTGACATGACATTCCATTAACTCATTTGCTTCTCAAGAGGAAAAAAAATGAATCACTTTATTTACTTTCAGAAGTACAAACAATAAATAACATTAGGCAAATTATTCACGGCCAAGAGGCCAAAAATAAATATAAAAAAAAAACAAAAAAGGAGTTATGGGTTTATATTCAAGAATTAGCTGTAAAAAAACACAAATTTTGATTAAATTATGGTACAGCAAAATTAAAGAATGATGTACCACTGCTTGTTGCTATGATTTCATGTGTATCTATGCAACACAGCAACCAGTAGCAACAGAAGTGTTGCAACTCCCCTTGTTATCAGTCGCGAAGCTGAAGAAATATTCTGAGCAGCAATCTTATACGCCGATTCGGAACTGTCATCTTTCACCTTTATGCTTGCTGAACCTAAAACCAACCATTACAACAAAGGTAAGAGTTATTCCTTTATTCAACAACAATCAACTGATTGATTCATAAGCCAGGAAGAGATATTCCCAGGTGAAGCATGTGCACTCTTGCATGACATCAAACGTAAAAGTTGATGAAAACATAAAAGATACTCACAATTGTACTCAGTCCATCCAATAGTCTGATTCCCGAGGTCGTATACAACAAGTTTATTTGAAAGCACCAAGTCTGCATTAGGAGGCAAGTGGTCGCGTTAATAGGTAAAGAATGCAAGAGCCGAAAACATTTTACTCTATTTTTAAATTTCTAAACATTATAATAAAACCTCTAGTCATTCATCTAAACCAAGGCCCGGTAGACCAACTCTTCCTCTTCCAATCAAAATGAGAAATGAAAAAAATTGCACAACAAGTCCCTAAGAGGTCTAATCACTGAGAAGGAAATAAAAGCAAGGGCAGAGCTTGAAAGTACGTCAAATGTTTCATAGAAGTACCATATCTAATCCTGTTATTAAATTGCACCTGAACAGTGTTGTAACATTACCATGTGTGTGCTTTGGTGTCTCTGAAACACTACAATGAATTTATTTATGTTTTCTTGCCGCCTCTTTGACACATTCACTATCAAGTTATTGCTCACAATATAGACAGAGCAGAGTCCAAAACCAAACATAACAATTATTGGGTTCTCAGCCAGCACGGCTTGGAGCCACCATTGCTACAAGATGCATTAACATGTTAATCTGAAACTGTTGCACATTGCAATATTAAAGACTATACCTCCCAACAGAGTCATATCCCTGCCATCCTTAGATTGCATGCCACTATTCTGCCAACCAAAACACCAGATATGTTCCTGCAGGAAATCATGAAAATCATAATGAGCATTGTCAATCTAGGAACTATGTTTGACAGAGAAACAAATACTACAAGGAGTATCTAAACCATGCATGTAGATGCTAACAGCGTTTCACCCGATGCAAAGAAGAATGGGCATTATTCAACTTTAGAAGATCTGCTTCAAACAAGAATCCACATAAAGCACCAAATATAAGAATTCTCATTATGGCTTAGAAAACATTCCACTTACACGAATTTGGAACAAGTAGTCATGGGGGTAAACTGTCAGCGTGAGGGAACCTTGAAAATGGAACTTAACAACTGGAAAATCATTATCAACACTGCAACAGTATAGGAAGAACAATTAGAAAACATAATAATTACAATACATAAATAGGATTGAACTGTCAAGTGCCTCTAAACTTTTTATCGTGACCTAAAAGGCAATGAATTCATCAAGCTTAAGGACACATATGTAATAGAAAACATTGCTCTACAATTCCCAATAAACTATATCCTGATACTACAAGATGTGGCAGAAGAGATATAAGATGCATCTCATTATGGATCACCAATGGAACTATACCATCAGTGGATGTCATGGTAAACAAATAAGCGAATACTATTTGAACTGAAAAGGACAATGATAGTTTTAATGCTAGAAACAATTTCAAGGGTCCAAAAATATAAATGAAAAGGGAGTAATAGCATTTAGCGCCTTACTTTGAACTATACTCAAAACAGATAAACTGCTCCTCAACAGTGTGCAAGCTCAATCCAGGCCGAATATTTCTAATCTAGTTTGCAAAAAAAGAATCGATGTGAGTAATAAAAGTAATAGTGACAAACTTAAATAAGAAGGAATGATTTAAAGAATAATGTGTACCTCAGTCATCAAAGAATCATAAACCACCTCGGGAAGATATGCCAAGGTAGTACCACTATCGATTATTGCCCCCTTCCCATCTCCAGACTGAAATACGTCTGATGGAAGGTCTAGAGCATTACCACCCACCTCAATTTCCTTCATAATAACGTTGTAATGCATCCTATATTGTAGGTGAAAACAAAATTATTACAGAAAGAACTGGTCGAGGCCTAACCTTGTTGAGGATATAAACAAAACAGACATAAATAGCAATAAACAAACGGTCAACAAGAATTGTGCAGCAACTTTCTACCCAATTGTTATATACTAAGTAATTGCTTCAACAACCCTCACATTGCTCTATGCACTTGTATCCTGAGAAATTGATACATGACAGCCTTCAAACTAAACAAACACATTAATTGATCCTGAATTTTTTTACCCTATATAAGACTTCAACACAATTGTTCCATCTCATTCACATGAAGGCACTAGAGCCGTCCATGCAGACCTGAAGCAATCCACCACGCACAAGTATAATAAATACAGTAGTAATATACATTAAGTGAATTCTTATATATGGTGAAGAGAACAGCATAGAGAAGTATTATACAGGTAATCTATAGTTACAGTTAACGTAACTTGTCCAATTTGATAAAATGTGGAAATGGATGACACCCAAAAGAGACACCTATCATGTGCCCTTTTTCCATATAACCACCAAGTGTCATAGATGCCAAACCCCACCAATTTCAGTTGCGACTTAACTTTTCCAATAAATAGTCTATCTTTTCAAGAACAGTTGAAGACCCATGTACACTTTTTTTTATTATTAGCTTACTTTGTAATAGTTTTTATTCACCGAAGAAACACATCCTTCTTTTCTCCTCTTATTCCTTTTGGAACCTCTATTTGAAGCATTTGACTCAAATTAGAGGCAGTCTTATTGGATGGATAGGAAAAAACTTCTGCAAGAGCTAACAATGACAGATACCATAACATGTTTAAAATGCTAAGATAGTGTGACATACTGATCTGGTACCATTGGAGTTGTATCTACTTTTGGTGACACCACTTCCCCAATGGCAAATATCCCTCCTCCCTTTACATTATCCAGGCAATGAGCAAACATTGGTTTAACCACTCCAGCTGCAGCAAGCTGTGAAATCATCGATGAATTTGCCTGCCCAAAACCAAGTATTCCATCAAGTGCTTCACTTGATGTACCCAATTCCCCAGACTGCACAGCGCCACACCTGCGGCACAATGTTGATTATTTTTTTCCAAAGAAGTGGCAAAATTTAAACTAACACTTAAAAAGTAGCATGTGGAAAAAAAACATCAACACCCATAGAGGAAACACAAAACATTGGAGAAGTACATCATTTTGAAATAAAAAGGGCAATGATCACCATGCCTCTGATAGTACAAAATTTCAACTAACACATGAAATTCATTTTGAAAAATCTACTAATTCATTCAACAAGGTTTCTTGAAAGGTACGGATAAGCTAAGTGATGAATGTAACAGCTTACAAAAAGAAGTCATTCCTGCACAAACTGTTTAGTTTTTTCGTTTAGCTAGTCAAATGCACCCAGGAAAATAAACAGGCTACATGAACTACCACCTACCAAACACTCAAAGCATTGAAACAAATTAACAATAATCATATTCTTAGAAGTTGGAAAACCATGTCAGAGCACCTCAAAGAAAAAAGAAAAGGACATGCTGTGACAGCAGTAACATACCCAAATATAACGCTCCCGTTGGTTGATGCTGTTTGAAGGTTTCCAGTTACTTTATCAAAATGCATAGTATCCTTTACAAAGAATCCAGCCGTTGAACTTCCATCCCCATAAACAACACTGTATTGGCATGGCAAAGTGCTAGTGCAGCCACGAATTACGCCATTGTAAGTTGCTTTGCAAAACTCATCGTTGCAAAAAACCCTTTCTGAAGAAGAAGAGCTCTGAGGATCGTACAACGTCAGCTTTACCTATTGTTGAAAGCATCACCAAATTAAAAATTGTCAGACCAAACTACTACAGACTCCAATGACATAATAAAGAATGAGAAATTGAACTGCTAAGGTCTAACGAAATCTGATGTACATAATACGATATAGAGAGAAAGAACTCAATGTTAAAGAGACATACCCCAAGGTCACTTTTGGTGGGACATTTATCACAGTTGATGCAGTTCACCCATAGGATGTCACTTCCAGTGTCAACTTGCACAAAGAAGTCCGTTGATGGGTTGCCAAGTGCAATTTTAGCAAAATATAAGCTACACCAATCAATGAAGTAAACTATATGAGCACGCAAAAAATTCCAGTCTATGAAAATGAATTTATTGGAAGATACGCACAACATAGTACAGCATCCATACCCCAAAGGCCGCAAAACTTTAAACACAGTAAAAGTTGTGAAAACAGGGTTATTGGATCTAACAGCGAAACAAAGACAAACTAGATTCCAATCACAAGCTGTCAAGAAACAAAGGCATAAATAAAAGGAGCTCTTTTTTTGCGGAAGAAAAAGGATTATAATTGAATTAAACTAATGACACCCCAAGAAACCAAAATTCAATCCATCATGAAAAGGAAGCAAAGAAAACCAAAGAAATAGCTTAGCATTGGATCTAAATGCCACAAGACGTAAAACCACCTTGCCTCACCTCATATTCCTCCAACAATCAACATCAATCATCAATTTATGTTTTTTTTCCGATGAATTAACATGGTCAAACACAATTCATACAATCATCCTAAAAATTCTGTACACAAAGCCCAAAAAGCTACAGCTAGAATTCACAGTACATGGCACGTAAAAGTATATAATAAAAAAACATGTGAACGGAGCAGGAACTGACCCAGCTTCTGCAGGATGGCCATTGCCACCTAAAGGGAGGTTAACGGAGGAGAGAATCCTGGCGTGGCGGTGAGCATCATGTGCCTTGTAAGCACTAAGGTTCCGTTGCTGCCCAGCAAACTTATGTTGCACGTTAAAAACCATATTAGCACGTGAAAAAGATACCGACCGCAACTGAAACACCACCGCCAGCATCAACACCGACACCCACCTCCTCAGATCCATCTTCGCCGCCCAGTAGACCAAAAAAAGACCGGAAATCGAGTAAAAAATATTCAAACTTTGTAATTCTTAGCAGAATTTGGCTGAAGGGAATTGAAGAGGGGTGGCTTTTGTTTAGGTTGGCAAGGTAAAGCTACGGTATTCTTATTTTTGGGTGCGGGAAAGAGAGGAAGGAATGAAAGAAAGGGAAGGAAGAGAAGAGAGGAGAAAAGAAAGGGAAGCGAAAATGCTCGTTTTCAACGGTAAAAGCCAACTTATTCCTCTCTCTTAGTACTTCATTTATTTATTCATTTATATTATGCGCCATTTTTATACTAGAACGTACTACTAGTCTGATATATTTAGTCATTTATTTATTTATTTACTTTTTCTTTCTTGTTCAAGTAATTAAAATGTACTCACTACTAAATCCTTGTAATAAATAAAAGACCCAAGAAATAATTTGATAATAATTGAATAACTAAAGACCCAATCTACATTAGAAAATTTTATCGTTTTTTACCGGTTCTATTTGATTTAAATTCAGAGTAGTCGATACTCAATACTGATTACCGAATACCCATGTTCTTGAAAAAGAAAAAAGGAAAATCAAAGATGAAGCACCATTTGTTACTATCAAATTTGATTTCATGCGTAACTAAACAGCATAGCAAACAGTAGCATCAATAAAATCGTTGCAGACGTTGTTCCAGTAATTATCAGGGGAGAAGCTGAAGAAATGTTATGAGCTCCCACCGTATACACTGACCCAGAACTCTCATCCTTCACTTGTATGCTTGATGAACCTAAAACCCACCCCATCATAAATAATTAATCTTCCATTGATCGAGGTAAGAAATTGACAAATTGTATCGATTGCACCCTATTTTTGTCCATTCATACACGCGTATGAAATATAAAATTCAAGAAAATAGTTTAAATACGCAGATTAATTTTGTTCGAGTGTAGGGTTTAAAAACGAATCTATCATTCCAATTCTCTTTCATTAGAATTAAACACAAGATGGAAGTAATTAAAGATAAAATAGATTGGAAAAAAAAGAGGAAAAAAGAAACTTACAGTCGTGTTCTGTCCAGCCAATTGTTTGATTTTCAATGTCGTATACAACAAGTTTATTGGAAAGCACCATATCTGAATCAATAGGAGAAAATAGGTACAGTCAATGGAAACAAATATACTAATAAACAAAACGTTATGCTTTAAAATGCAATATCTTAATCATATTCGTATGCGATTCGACCCACCGTAACAAGTGTTTTTTTTTTATATAAACGATAATTGAATCAACGATTTCTTACTTAAAAAACTAGTGAGAGTTCCAGAACAACTAATATATACCAACCAACAACTAATATGTACCAACCATATATGATCATGTTGGTTCTAATAGCTAGCTTACTGCTGTCGTAATTATATAATTTTAAGTAAGTTATAACGAGTTTAGTTCATCGATACATAATTCAAGAGTTCCATTTACGGAAATTTAAGTTGCCATTACATGTTTTCAGATTGTGCATTACAAAAGATCATACCTCCGAACAAATTTATGTTCTGACTTTCCACAGGTACAGACAGCTTTCCTATATTCTGCCAACCGATACACCACTGTCCCTGGAGGAGAAGAAAAAATTCAGATGAGCTATGCATTGTCCGAAATTTTCATTCAGCTAACTAAAACCATTCTTACTTACTTGTATATGAATCAAGTAGTCATGAGGGTAAACTGTCAAAGTTAGTGGACCTTCGAAACGAAACGTGACAACTGGAAATCCACGATCAACACTGCGATCGACGGAAATATGTTGCGCAAGAAAGCTCAAAAAACGTTTTCTCTCAACTTTACACTGTAGCATTTTAGTCCAACTACTATTCATCTTTTCTCTTTCATCCAAGCTCTTCTATCACCGGAGGACCGTTTTCCAGCCATCCTCTACTCTCACCGCCATACCAGACGGACGCAGACGGACGGGACGAAGCGGACGCAAGTTGAAGCGCCTCACTCCGGTCAGGGACGCGCCGCCACGCACAGCCGGGGCGCCGTGGTACCTCTCCCACGCGCCGGCGCGTGTGGCCCACCCCGACCTCCGTTGACACCGACGCTTCCGGCGTTCTTCTCGTCTCCTCGGTCCGGTCACGTTCCTGGGGTCCTTTTTCATTTTCACTATCACCGGCGTTCCTCACCTCCGTTTCACTCGATCAAGTCGATCTTCGGTCAATTTTCTCCTATTCAGGCTTGTTTCCTACATCCTTTTAATTTTCTCTCTTCTGCTATGCTTGGTTTGGATTGAAGGGACTTCGTGGGCCCTTGTTTTTGTGGTAATATAGTAGATTGTGGATTTTAGTATGACTACAAGCTTAGATTGTCGTGGTTTTCGGAGAAAGGGGTGATCATGGAGGTTGTTTTGGGTAGGAATCAGCAAGTTTTATCACTTACTGAGGCTGAGGTGGTAGTTGAGGTAAAATAGGTGAAAGTCAGTAGGTTTTGAGGTGAAGTTTCCTTTTATACGGATTTATTCGATGGCGGGTACTAAGAAAATGTTCGGTTTTAACCGGAATTTGGCAAATGTAATCACTTATTACGTGGAAAATCTACCCTTTCATGTTGATCATCGAGCGCTCAGACACCTAATCTCTCAGAGGTGGAATCTGCCTCATTTCGGCAGACTAGTGGATGTGTTTATTCCTAACAGAAGGAATAAATCGGGGAAACGATTTGGTTTCGTTCGATTTGATTGGGTAGAAAATAGGATTGATATGGAACTAGCTCTTGATCGTCAACACATAGGAGCTTCGGACATAAGGGCCAACTTAGGTCGAATGGGGAGAAGGGGGTCAGGTTTCTTGAATCAAGACCGCGTAGAAAATTCGAGCTCAAACCCGAATCGGAAATATTGGGTGCGGAGCCAGAAAGGAACATTGAGAGATCGCTCAAAGGAAAAAGTGGCAGCCAATCAGACGTATAAGGAAGCAGTTTCCAATACGGGAAGTGATCAACGACAGGGGCCGGTAGCCAAGGAAGATTTGGGTTCACAGCTAGACGGCCGGATAGGTCAATCTGAGGAGGAAAATGTGAATGAAGTGGAGGATGCTGAGGTCTTAGATTTGGAGATTCCGGAAGAAAACAGGGATTGGCTATCTCGGAGTGTAGTGGGCATTCTTAGGAAAATTGAGAACATCCCAGAAATACAAGAATTGGTGCTTGATTTGGGGTGGACTAGTGTAACAAGAGTCCTTGGCAGGGGTCTGGTTTGGATTGAATTTGACAGACAGGAAGACAGAGAGCAAGCACTTTTGAATACTAATGAGGGCATTCAGCGCCTGTTTTCCAAGGTGGTCCCCTGGACAGAGGTTCTTTCAAAGGCTGATAGGTTGTGTTGGGTTCAATGCTCGGGTGTTCCTGTCCAGAGCTGGGGATTTGAGACCTTCGAGAAGCTAGGGTCGAAGCTAGGAAATCTAGTGGCAGTGGATGATAAAACACTATCTCGTAGAAGGTTTGACGTGGCAAGGATTCTAATTACAACCGATCAGCTGTATGTCAAGAAGGATATTCGGGTAAAGGTTGGGGACTTTAGCTATACTGTGAGTTGCCATGAGGAACCTATGCAGGGGGAGATTTCCAATCTTGATTGGAGGATAGGTGTTAAATCAGATGAAGAGGCTTCTGATGAGGAGTCGGAGGTAGGAGATTATGAGGCAGCAGAGGAGAAAGGTGGCAATGATCATCATATTCCTTCTTTGTTAAAGGAATCAGGATTGGCGGAAAAAGAGAAGCTAGCTTCTCTTCAACAGGGTCTGGTGGAGTATCCCCTAGTAACGACGAGGCGAAAGGGAGATAAGATAAAGAAGATTACGGCAAAAACGGGCAGTTTACACACGGCCAACTCATCTGGGAATTCGAAAGTGTCAGTGTTTCGGGCGGAGGATAACGAAATTGTAAACATGAACAAGCTAGCTGATGACAATATTGTGGAGACAGACACTTGGGAAATAGGACGTGTTTTGTCGATAACTGCCAATGCCAGTGAAGAAGCAATCAAGGCCTTTGATCGAGAGAGATTTGGTGTGGAAAGGGACAATGTTCGAAGCAAGGCGGTCCCGGTGGCGAGTACAGTAGTGTCATAATGGTTCAATTATTTTCGTGGAATTGTAGGGGAATTTTGTCAATTAGGAAGAGACGGTTTATAAAGAAAATGTTTCAAGGAGAGCAGGCGTCGTTTTGCTTGTTACAAGAAAGCAAGAGAGAAGAAATTGATGAGTTTCTTATACACGAGCTAGGAGGGAATAATGAGACGCGATGGGTTTATGCTCCTTCAATTGGGAGATCGGGGGGCCTAGTTTCGATGTGGGATTCTAATGTTTTTCAGTTGGACCATTCAGAGGTTGGGAACAGATTTATCTGGATAGAGGGTAATCTTACAGAAAATAATAGGAGGTGTGCAGTTTTGAATGTTTATGCTCCCAACGAGGTGGTGTTACGAGATCAGCTATGGGAGATTTTGGGTAGAAAGATAGAGAGCGCTACGATCCCGGTATTAGTAGCGGGTGATTTCAATGAAACACTAGTCCCTTCAGATCGCTTGCAAGGGGGGGGCTATTCTCGGGGTATGGCCCAGTTTCAGGATTGGGTGGACAGGTGTGGATTGCAAGACGTTAGACTAGTAGGGAGGCGTTTTACCTGGTCTAATGCCATTAGCAGGAGTAAAATAGATAGGGTATTTGTTCAAGAAGGGTGGATGAATAGCATTAGTGATTGCCAACTAACAGCTCTTGAAAAGAGTGGATCAGACCACACGCCTTTATTCCTAAGATATGATAGGGTGGATTGGGGACCCAAACCATTCAGAGATTTAGCTGTGTGGTGGGAGGACAGAGGGTTCAAAGAGTTGGTGGTAGGTTGGTGGTCAGAAGCAGGTATCGAGTTTCCTGGTAATTACCGGGTAATTCATAAGATGCGATACTTGAAGAAGAAAATTCAAACTTGGAATAAGGACGTTTTTGGAAATGTGGAGTCCAATCTAAGAGATCTACAGGATCGGCATGAGGCATTTGATCGACTCGGGGACGACCGCCCGTTGACCCAGGAGGAACAGAGAGAACACAATGACATCAGGCTTAAGGTGTGGGCTCAACAGGAGCGGGTTGATAGATTTTGGCAGCAAAAGAATAGATTAAAGTGGAATACTAAGGGGGACCGAAACACTGGGTATTTCCACAGGATGGCAAAGATTGCAGTGAAAAGGAACAACATTAGAGAGATAATCACGCCTACTGAAAGACTTACAGACCCGGTGGGCATTAAGCGGGCAGCTGTTCAGTACTATGAGACCTTTTTCAGCTCCGTCCGCTGGAACAGGCCGCGGATGCAGGATTTGGGATTTTCGAAACTGACTGAGGAGGAAGCGTCAAGGTTGGAAATGGAGGTAACTCGTGCAGAAATTTGGGAAGCGGTTAAAGATTGTGACGGTCAAAAAACTCCAGGGCCGGATGGATTTTCTATGCGATTTTTGCAAAAGGCATGGCACATTATCGGGGATGACTACTGCAGATTGGTCCAGGAATTCTTTAGGGCAGGGATATTCCCATCAGGGGCAAATTCTTCGTTTTTGACTCTCATCCCGAAGATTAAAGATGCGAAGAGGTTCAGTGAATATCGGCCCATAAGCTTGGTGAGTAGTTATTATAAGATTGTGTCCAAGGTCATGGCGAGGCGGTTGAGCGAGGTAATTAAAAAGGTCGTTAGTGAAGTGCAGCATGGATTCATTAAAGGAAGACAAACCCTAGACTGTGTCATGACAGCAAATGAGGTGGTGCATTACTTGCAGGAGACGAAACAACAAGGGCTGCTTTTCAAGCTAGATTTCGAGAAAGCCTATGACTCCATCGAATGGGAATACTTAGATGACGTAATGAGGCATATGGGGTTCAGAAGGAAGTGGAGGAATTGGATTAATCAATGCATTAGCACGAATAAGGTTTCTATTCTAGTTAATGGGTCACCTTCTGGACAATTCTGTGTGGGTAGAGGCCTTTGTCAGGGATGCTCAATGTCGCCGTTTTTATTCAACATTGCAGCGGAGGGGTTGCATCGTCTATTTGTTAGAGCAGAGGAGGTGGGGATCCAGAGAGGTATAGGCAACCAGTCAGCAGGGTGGAATCTGAGCCATCTTCAGTTTGCGGATGACACATTGGTTTTTGTTAATAACAATGAGGAGGAGATCCGGGGAGTGAAGGGTATTTTGAGATGGTACGACGCCTATTCAGGCCTTCGAGTTAACTTCCACAAAAGCACCTTGGTAGGGGTGAATCTGAGTGAGCAGATCGGGGGTATCTTAGCTACTCGTTATGGTTGTAAGTATGAGGTGCTCCCTTGTAAGTATCTAGGATCTCTGGTGGGCTTTAATCCGAGACGAAAATCGGGGTGGGATTTTCTAATCCAGAAAATGAGGAAAAAACTTTCATCATGGAAGGGACATCTTCTCTCGATGGGGGGGCGTGTAACGTTGATCAAGTCGGTGCTAACGAGTCTACCTATTTATAACATGTCTATTTACAGGATGCCTAAGTCCGTCGCTAGCCAGTGTGAAGGAGTTATGCGGCGCTTTCTTTGGAGTGGCAGCGATATTAACAAGGGATTGGCTAAGGTGAATTGGAAAGAAGTGACGCGGGCGACAACTAATGGGGGATTGGGAATTGGGACGATACAAGACCGGAATATTACGCTGCTTTTTAAATGGGTGTGGGAGATGATGAGGGGTAGCAGGAAGTTGTGGGCAGATATCGTTCGCAGGCAATACAAACTCCTTTCCATTGGAGACTTGTGGAAGGATAGGGAGGGGAGGATGTCCCCAATCTGGCGTGATATTATGGGAGTTTGTGGCCGAGGTAGTACTTTCTTCGATCTGTGGACCGACAACACTTCGATAAAAATTGGGGATGGGAATAACACAGTCTTTTGGTGGGATACTTGGGTAGGTAAGAAGCCATTGGCCTTGCAACACCCTCGGCTATATCATATATCGAGCAATCGGTACGGGACCGTCAAGGAATTTGGTACATGGATTGGTTCGGTGTGGGAATGGGAAACCGTGTGGAGGCGAGGTTTGTTTGAGTGGGAGAGAGACGAGTGGGTTTGTTTGAAAGCTCAGTTACCACTTCCCTATAGGGGAGATCAACAACCGGCTCTTCGTTGGGAATTAGACCAATCAGGGACATACACAGTGAATTCAGGGTACAAGAAATGGGAGGAGTCAAGGTTTGAGCCAGCTCCAGTTCTTCGGTCTTGTTGGACTGGCCTGGCTCCATACCGAGTGGAATTTTTCCTTTGGTTAGCACTGCGGGAAGAATTGTAACAAGGACTTTCCTAATGAGGCGAAACATGATTGCTGAGTACTTGAATGTCTGCCCAATGTGCAACAGGGAACCGGAGACTGTTACTCACCTATTCTTGCGTTGTGAGGTAGCTTCGGGTATTTGGGAGTTTATCATGCGTTGGCTTCAGGTGGTTTGGTGCCAGCCTCAAAATCTTTCGGACCTGTGGCGCACGTGGGGAAATTATTTACCATGTACAGACAAGCAGGCTGGTAGGGCTTGGAAAATCCTTTTTTATGCGGTTATTTGGACCATGTGGAAGACTCGCAACGGAGTGGTGTTCAGACAAACGGAATACAATGATGTGAGATGTATTAATATGATTTATTCGTTGTGGCATTGGTGGTTGAAAAGTAAGGACAATGGGTTCGCCTATAGTATGTCCGACGTTCTTCAATCACCGGCATGGTTACTCAATCGGTAAATCCAAGCTCGGTGTTTCTCAGATGTAGGTTTTTAAGGAGTCAGGTCCAATAGTGGCCTAGGGAGTCGGTCCTTTGCCTTTCCTTTAGGGCTTCGTTTGTTTTTGAGAGCGTTGGTTGCACTGCTTCTGAAGCGGTGTCTTGTAAACTTCAGTCATGTTCTTCATGACATTTTAATTCAATATATCTTTCTGCTGATTAAAAAAAAAACACTGCGATCGACGACACTGTTGTAAGAAGAAAATTTCCAGAAACAAGGAGTAAAATTTGCAGTTAGCTACTTAGAGCCTTACTCTCCACTGAACTCAAAACAGATCTGATCATCCTCAACAGTGATGAAGTTCACTCCAGGCTGCGACGCCTTAACCTATTTCGCCAAAAATACAGCAGCTGATGAAAAACTTCAAATAATTAAGGGAATCGATCGAGAAGGATTTCGAGAACAGTAGCGTACCTGAGTTATGATCGAATTATAAACATCCGAAACAAGATACGCTACGGTAGTACCACTATCAATTATTGTTTCTATCTGAAGTCCAGATTGAGATACATCTGGTGGGAGGTCTAGAACATTACCGCCCACCTCAATTTCCTTGACAACAACATTGTAATGCGTCCTAAAATTGCAGACAAAAAATGTACTTATCGTTACGAAAAAAGAAGACGACAATGTTATTCAAACTAAACAAGCTAATAAGTAGATAGTGTGACATACTGATCTGGAGCCATTGGAGTTGTATTCACTTTCGGCGACACTACTTCTCCGATGGCAAAGATTCCTCCTCCGTGTACATTATCGAGGCAATGAGAAAATGTTCGTTTAACTTTTCCATCTGAAGCAAGCTGTGAAATCATTGATGAGTCTGCTTGCCCAAAACCAAGTATCCCATCAACTATTTTACTTGATTTTCCTAGCCTTCCTGTTTGTTGAGTACCACACCTGTACATAATATAGTACCAACTTTCTTACATTTGAAGAATCAAACAAAATATAAGTATGCATCAACAGAGATACAAACCAACATTTGATCATTTCCATGATGCATAAGGGTCTATATATATGGTTTTAGGAAAATAAATTATAAGAGTGGTTTTGGTGCTCCATCTCAACGTGTGTCCAGATAGATTGCCTAAACCAATAGGATGGCCACATTCATCCGTGGCTATCTAAGCGATCAGTTTCTTTTTAAATATTTCTCACTATTTTATTGGCTTTTGCGATCAATCTAGACATGCGGAGATGAAACTGACCCGTACCCGTAAGTACGTAGGCGGTAATAATTAATAATTACTCCTTGTTTCAAAGCATTTAAACTGATCAATAGAAACCCACATACACAAATTCTATGCATGCACTTACCCAAATACAATGCTCCCATTGGTTGATGTGGTTTGAAGATTTGCAGTGACTTGCTGTAAATGTACAGTATCACTCACCAAAAACCCAGATGTTGAGCTTCCATCTCCATAATTGATTAAATATTGGCATTGCAAATTACTATTGCAACCATTGAAAGTGGTTAGGCAAAAGTCATCAACACAGGAAATCTTTTGCGCTGAACTGGACTTCTCTGGGTCGTACTTAGTCAATTTTATCTATAATTAACAAACACCAGAACCATTCAGAATTTTTCAAGACAAATTAAAAGAACAAAAGACCAACAAAAAAAAACATAAACACAAACCCAAAAGACATAATTATGGAAGAATCTGAGATTTATAATACCAAAAATTATGACCTATGTACTACAATCTGACGTAAAAAGAATCTAAGCATTAAACTAGTAATTAGTTACTAATTAGAGACGTACTCCAAGGTCAGTTTTGGAGGGACATTCCTGGCAGTTGGCGCAATTCACCCACAGGATGTCACTTCCAGTATCAACGTGCACATAATAGTCATTTGATGGATTCCCAAGCCCAATTCTAGCATAATATAGCCTACAATTGCAAAATATGTGAGATTTTTTTTGTTTTTTTTTTATAATTAGTTTTACTTTTATTTGTACAATAAATCTATTTTTTTCAGTGATTCAAAATTTAAGTAAACTTTTCTATAATTCTATCTATATATAATTAATATTTTAATAAAACAAGCATAGATCACAATTTTTCTATATAATAACACGTTACCCTGCCACTATGCATACATCATCCCTAAGGATAAAGGTGGTTGCTATGATTATTAAGCATAAAAGAAATATAGGTATTTCTATTTTAATTAATTAACAAATAAAATTAAGTAGGTAATTATAATAATAGTATAATAATTAACAAATATTTTAACGTCCAATGATCTATTAGCATTTAAATCTTATTAACAATAATTTAATATCACTATGATTAGAATTGATTATTTCCCAATTGAAATTATATTATAATATTACACACACTAAACTCTTTTATATATAGCATTAATAACTCTTACTATTATTATAATTGAAATTATAAAATATACATAGTAACAAGTTTAGTAAATTAGTACTTAAAATGTATTGTGTTAATAATATATTTTAGGAAAAGTCATTTTGACACCCAACTTTTTTTCTCACTCTTAATTTAGCACCAAACTTTTAGGTCGTTTCAAATTCGCACCATATTTTTCCTCCGTTACTCAAGTTAATTGGCACCAAAATTTTCCTCCGTTACTCACTTTAGTACCTAAGCCCCCAATTTTTCAGTTAATTTTGACTAACACTGTTAATCAACATCATTTTTAGTCCTAATTTTTAAAAAAAACTATTATAGTCCTTCAATTTATTATTTTTTAAAAGAAATAAGTATATTTCCCCTTTAACATTTCTGGAATAAAATTCAAAAATAAATAACAAAAAAATTCATAATTGTGTTTTCAAAATTATAAAAAGTCCAAAAATAAAAACTATAAAAAGTAACATTTTTAATATTGTTTTGTTGGTGTGCCATATAAGAAAATAAGAAAAAGTAAAAAGAAATTAAAAAAACCTAGAAAAAATATTTAAAATTTTAGAAAATTCTTAAGACTTTTAAAATTGAATTTCTAAAACCCTCCACGTTTTAACCATATCCCCTTCCATTCCTCTCCCCTCATCCCTCATCGCATTCCTTCCTTCCCCTGCAAGAAATTAAACTCAACCTATTATCATTGTCAAATTTCTACTGATTTTGATTACCTTCCATCAAATTAATTTTACATGACTATGTTTAATTTTTAAAAATTTAAATTTTTAACCTCTCAAATCTCAAATACACTGTTTCACCTAGTCCCACCTAAAATCTAATATCCTTATGTAAGAACTGGAGAAGCTACTTTTAGACGATAACAACAGTAGTTAAAATGCCATTTCAGTTATAACAAAAACAAAAATTAATTAATGAGGAAGAAATGAAGTGAGGAGGAAATAAGAAAAAAGAAGCTTGAGTATATATATATATATATATATATATATATATATAAATAAGAGGAACTGACCCATCGTCAGTAAGGAGGCCATTGCCACCCAAAGGGAGGTCAAGGGCAGACAGAAGCCGCCCGTGTCGGCGGAGATCATGAGCTACGAAAGCACTAATATTGCGCGATTGTCCGGCAAACTTATGGTGCACCTTAAACACCATATTAGCGTGTGAAAAAGATACCAAACCCAACAATACCATAAGAACCATCACAACCCATCTCATAAAACCCTTCATTTCAAAAAACAAAGAAAAAAAGATAAACCCAGAAGAACCCGATTTCCTACTTCACATTTGTTGTCTATTTATACTAGAGTGAAGTGATTCAAATGTAAATAACGACATATGAAAGGCATTGGAAGCAACGCCCGCTTTCTCTTTTTGTGTCTTTTACTTTGTTTGGTACTATTATAGTATGTCATTTTGTACTTGTTTTTTATTTTATTTTATACTCCCTCCATTTTTTTAGATTTCATTTTTTTCATTTTTTATAATAATCAAAACAATCATTAAATTATAATTATTATATAATTTTTTACTAAACTATCCTTATTAATTAAGAACCATTTCTTTTTAATTTTCCTCCAAAAAGTAATTTATTTAAAATTATTTAAAGTTAATTTTGTCATTGACTACAAAAAAAATTAAAATATGACAACTAAATAGGAACAACCATTTCTTAAAAAAAACAACAACTAAAAAGGAACAGAGGGAGTATAATTTTTTTGTATAATTTTACTATGTTGCATGTCGGTTCATTTTTGATCGATGGAGGTGAAATTTGAATGAGTCTGAAATTTTATTAGGTATTTTTGTCACCAGTCAGACAACCATTAAACTAGATACTTAATAATCTAAATAAATACTACATGGGTATTTGCGGTAATCTCCCCGTTTAGTGAGGGCGATAACTCTCATCAGACGGGACTCCACCAATCACCGATAGGCTACAGAAGAGAACGTCCTAGTCAAGTACTTGAGAAATGGTTATCGATAACCTCAGGTATGGTATCACGTTTATACTTTACATACATGTATCGGGCAACGTAACGGACTACGACAGGAATTCACCTTTTTTCGACATACTCTAATCAGCATTAATTGTATGTGATGTCTACACCTCGAGCAACAAAAAACCTGCACAGCCACCTGACACAATCTGACTGTCACATCAGTCGGATAATACTCAAGTATTAGCCAACTAACTCCACCTAGAGGAGAGTATTTAGCCAACTAATGTTAAAGATACACACCAAACACTGCGATTACTACACTCCCTGGCTGAGCATCGCCCTACTGTTTGCTATCACCACCGTTCGTTATTATGCCCATAACTTATTGCACATCTTACTGACTTAATCGTCGTAACTTTTACGTTGGAGGCACCCCTCCAGCACATTCACAGGTAACCTGAACTGAAACCAGACCTTTCCCAACATACATGGACAATAGACATTGATCTATTCACCCTTACCCGATTCACCAGATTATCAATACTCATTAGCTACGTGACTGTTATTTCATCCGTCACTTTCACTTCAAAATAATGATGTTGTAAGGTACCCATATTCCATGTCTCATAGGATCAACTAACATAACATCATTTGTAGCATGTATTGGTTCATGTAAGCGTCTTTTATTAACTTTTTTTCTGGTGAAAATGTTGTAAATATTTACATAAATTTTTTTTAAATGTTAGTACCACTAATATTACTCCCTGTATCGAGAGGGTAAACACATTTTTTGCCCAAGTGACTAGTCTTTATGTTTTCCATTCAAGAATTAACCGTGCAAATCACGTTTTCATCACTTTATGGTACAACAAAATCAAAGAATGATGCACCATATATACACTTTATCATTTCATGCATGTCTCTGCAACATTGCAAACAGCAGCATCAATACAATCGTTGCAATTCTTCTGGTACCGGTTACTATCAGGCGAGAAGCTGGAGAAATATTAGCACCGACCGTATACACCGATCCGGAGCTCTCATCCTTCACTTGTATACTTGATGAGCCTAAAATCCATCACAAGAAATGTCAGAATAATCAATCTTCCATTTATCGAGCTAAGAAATTGTATTGATTCTGTCCAGTTGTCACAATCATACTGAATCGGGTTATTCAATGCATACACGAAGTATAAAATTCAAGAAAATAATTCACTAGCGCAGAACGAAGTAATTAAACATAAAATAGATGTTAGAAAAAAAACGGATAAAAGGTGAAAAATAACCCTAAACTTTAAAGTTTTATTTAATCGCAACCCTAAACTTTTATTTTGTTTAATTACAACCCTGGTCAAACATGAATTGTTTAAGTTACCCCCTACCGTGACAGAAATCAGACGTGGCACCGTTGACCGACGTTATGTGCCACGTCAGCATCTGCCACGATGCCACATCAGCTTGCCACGTCAGACTCTAATGGTTTGTGGCAAGTTTAGGGGCCAAACTTCATCTTCTTCATAAATTCAAGGACTAATTTCTCCCTTGAACCAAAAAAAATCCATCTCCCCCTGCCAAACCCGAACCAACAACCCTCCAATCTCCCTCATCCATCACAGCCATTCCATTCCATCGGCAACCACCACCACCCATCACCGATCAACCACAGCCGAACCCTCACCGCCGACAACCACCTCGTCCTCTCATCACCAAAATCATTACCATCTCTCAAACCCATCAAACCCACCACCATCTCCTCACCCAATCTACACCATCACCAACCTCAGCGCCGACCATCGTCAACATCACCGCCAGCCACCGACCACACCAGCTAGCCACCGCCACTAGCCGAATCATCACCGTTCCAACCTCACTGCCCCAATCCAAACCAACCATCTCCCATCAACCATCCACCCACACCCCAACCAAACCCATCTCGCCGAACCATCACCGATCCACACCCATTGTCCAACCTCACTGGCCCAATCCAAACCAACCATCTCCCATCAACCATCCACCCACACCCCAATCAAACCCATCTCCGCCACGATCCACCCACCTTTGTCACACAACCATCACTACATCAACCTCCGCCACACACCCAGGAAAAAGAAATAAAAAGGAAATAAAAACAGAGAAAAAGAGAAAAAGAGAGGAGAGGAAGAAGAAATAAAAACAGAGAAAAAGAGAGAAAAAGAGAGAAAAAAGGAAATAAAAGAAAAAGAAAGAAACGTGGAGTCTGGCATGGCACCGTGACATGGCATATAACGTCGGTCAATGGTGCCATGTCTGATTTCTATCACGGTAAGGGATAATTTAAACAATTCGTGTTTGACCAGGGTTGTAATTAAACAAAATAAAATTTCAGGGTTGCGATTAAATAAAACTTTAAAGTTCAGGGTTGTTTTTCAACTTTTACCTAGAAAAAAAACAGTAAAAAAGATGCTTACAGTCGTGTTCTGTCCATCCAATTGCCTGGTTTTCAATGTCATACACAACAAGTTTATTAGAAAGTACCATATCTGCATTAAGAGAAAATAGGTAACGTCAATGGACAAAAATATAATAAACAAATTTACTAAAAAGTTTTATATCTGAGTTGAAAAGTGAATTCTAAATTTCTTAGCACCTAAAACAATGCACTTCTAATAACTGAAACTATAGCTAATTATGTTCATACACGAGATCGATTCACCGTAATAAATAATTTCTCTTCATAGACGACAATTAGATCAATGACTTCTTACTTAAGTAGTAAGAGCGTCGGAACAACTAATATATATACCAACCACTAGTAGGTTCTAATCGCTTGCATATGGAGCAGAGCCGAGAACATAACGGTCATAACAAGATTATGCATTACAAAAGATATCATACCTCCGAACAAATTTGTGTTCTTAAGTTCCACAGGCACAGACAGCTCTCCCATATTCTGCCAACCGATACACCACAGTCCCTGAGGGAAAAAAAATTCAAATGAGCTAGCATTATCAGGATAAGGAATACCATACGTTTACCGTCGATTCCCAGTGACCGAATATCAAATAGTCTTGACAATAGAAAAAAAAACAAACAAACACCAAACACTGGAACTTTCATTTAACGTAAAACCATTCTTACTTACTTGTATATGGATCAGGTAGTCATGAGGATAAACTGTCAAAGTTAGCGGACCATCGAAACGAAACGTTACAACTGGAAATCCACGATCGACACTGCAATTTATGTTATTGTAAGAAGAAAAATTTGAGAAACACATGCATGGATTCTTATTACAAAGTATAGAACCAGATTTCAAATGTCAAATGCCTCTAAACTTTAATTAGAGCCTTACTCTCCACTGAACTGAAAACAGATTTGACCTTCAACCTTGATGAAGTTCACTCCAGGCTGCGACGCCTGAACCTATTTCACCGAAACAGAATCCATGTGAGTCAAAAATACAGCAGCTGATGACAAACTCCAAATAAAGGGATCGGTCGAGAAGGATTTCAAGTACAACAGCACACCTGATTTATGATCGAATTATAAGCCGCATCAGCTAGAAACGCTAAGGTAGTACCGCTATCTATTATAGTTTCTACCTGATCAAGTCCAGATTGAGATGCATCCGGTGGGTGTTGGATTTTGGACAATAACGTGTACATTAGTATCCGTTACCGTTAATTGAATTTAGACCAATCGAGTGATCTAATAAAGTTTATGGTCTAAATTATCTAATCAAGAAGTGCGAGGGGCAAAATTAATGTTTGTGCAGATTCTCGGATTAATTATTAATTGTTAATGGACCGATTAGTAATTAATATTTTGGTTATTTGGGAATTGGTCCCTGGAGGAATTTCTCTATTGTATTTAAAGGCTCTTCATCAAGGAAACAGAACGATACAGAAAAATAAAGAATACAGAAAACAGAAATAAGGGTTCTGTGTAAGAGCTTTGGTTTCCATTTGCCTGAGAGAATTTCATCCTCCAGAAGACCAAAAGTCCCTTTCCAATTCCATGGCATCGGCTAATTCAGGTACGCTTCCGCTGTTTATGTATATTAATCATTCTATAATCGATTTGTTTTGGTTCTTGGGATTGTTCATAAGGTTAGGGAACAACCTAGATTCTATTCGAATCTAACAATTGATAGCGGAGCCATTACAAATTCGATTTTATGCATGATTAATTATTTATTACGATGCATGATCGAAAGGATTAATTAAAGGCAATAATTTTATTGCTGGATATTTTGATTTTATTGGTATCAACTATCAATGGAATTTGTTGGTACAATGGGATTTTAGGTAAATGGAATTGTCTGTTTATGATGTTTAATTTTCATGGAATCAGTATGTTCATGAGAATTGGAACATGGCAATTAGCAGCAGCATGTGGCGGCTACACCTAGTGCCTATGCTCTAGGGTTGCATGACAGCGTTGGCTGTCATGCGGATAGGGACGGGCCAGCCCTTTGGGCTGGCAGCGCTGGGCAAAGGCCCAGCGCATAAGGTAAGAAGCCAGCCTTTTGGCTGGCAGCGCTTAGGCCTGCGCGGCCCAGCGCATGAAGGGGTGGCCAGCCCCTTGGCTGGCTGGCATGGGCCAGCGCTGTGAGGCGCGGCCCAGCGCATGGGAAGGCTGGCCTTAGCCGGTTGTGGCATGGGCCAGCACATGGGCATGGCCCATTTTGGGTTTTTGGGCCATTTTTTCAAAAAAAAAGGCATAATTAATTAATCGTGTGATTAATTAATTTAAAGTTATTTAATTATTTTGAATGTTAAACATCATAAAGTCTAGATGTTTGTTAAATTTCAAAATAATTAATTTAAAGCTATTTAATTATTTTGAATATTAAACATCATAAAGCCTAGATGTTTATTGGGTTTCAAAATAATTAATTTAAAGTTATTTAATTATTTTGGAAAATTAAACATCATAAAGACAAGATGTTTATTAGGTTTCAAAATAATTAACTTAAAGTAAATTTTATTATTTTGAATAATTAAACATCATAAAGTTTAGATGTTTATAAGGGTTCAAAATAATTAAATTTTAAAGAAAATTGGAATAACAATAAGGGAGCTTTTTTAAGCTTTGCTTGACTATTCTGATTGGTTAATTAAAATAGTATAGTCACAAAAGTGACCTCTGCTATGGAAAATTTTCCAATTAGAATTTTCAAGTGTAGTGTTTGTGATTTCATGTGAATAATTGTCGGCCCAAAGGAAGACAATTATTTGACAGAAATTATAAACATGGTAGTGATGAATTTCAAGTTTATAGCTATTAAGAGATTTATCGCGTTTGTTTGATCGGCCCAAAGGAAGATCAAACATTTGGCAAAATCAAGCTATAAAATTCACACTATGACAGATTAATTAACTGTGAATTGTGTCTTAATCCAAAGATTAAACACAATGTCATATAATTAGTCTTTTTTGATTTTATCGATATGTTATTCATTAAGAGCCTTTTTTTATAAAGTGAGCTAATTAAAGTGTTGTGTTCTTTCAGATATGAACTCAGCAAGATCTGTTTCTGCCAACATGAACAGCATCCCACTTCTGACTTCCGGTAACTTTGCGTTATGGAAGCTAAAGGTGGAGACGGCGCTCTGTTGCATGAAAATGGACCAGGCTCTGTATAAGGATTGTCCTCAGGAGCCAGACTCCGATAGCGAGGATAAGGACCGCCTTGCTTACGAGGACTGGGTACAATCAAACAGAGCCTGCCGTTTAGTCATGATAAGCTCCATCTCCGAAGGTCAGCAGAAGTCGCTGGAAAAAGAGCAGAATGCCAAGAAGATCCTAGAGATCTTGACTAGTCGCTACACCCATACGGCGAAGGCCGAGATTAGCGATACTATTCGCAAATTCTCGACCGTAAAGTACTCGGGTGTTGGCGACATTCGGGAGTATGTCCAGGAAGTTCTCAATTTGGCAGATAAGTTGAGGTCACTAAAGATTGAGTTACCGGATGATTATCTGGTACACCATATTTTGACCTCTCTGCCACCTCAGTACAGTCAATTTGAGGTGAGCTACAACTGCTAGGAGAACAAGTGGTCTATTGACCAGCTTACGGTTCAGCTGGTTCAAGAACAAGACCGCCTAAAGGTTCTCAAGCTGGACAGTGCTCATTTGGCTACTGCTACTACCTCTTCATTCAGTGCGAAGAGGAAAGGCAAGAGTGCTGCAGGGCCCGCTTCTCAGAAGAAACCTAAAGTCTCAGCCACTGAGAATAAAGCAAGCAAGTGTTTCTTCTGCAAGAAGGCAGGCCATCAGAAAAAGGACTGTGCCAAGTATGCTGCTTGGATAAAGAAGAGAGGTACATCACTTTCTCTTGTTAGTTCTGAGTCCCTTCTCATTTCTGTAGCTAAGAACACTTGGTGGTTAGATACAGGATCCACTAAACACATAAGTGTTTCTTTACAGGGCTGCAGGGAGTACCGGATGCCCCAGGCAAGTGAGAGATTTCTCTACATGGGAGCAGGTGACCCGGTACCGGTCGAGGGCATTGCCACCATTGAGCTGATTCTTAGCACCGGATATGTCTTAGAATTAAGAGAGACTTTTTATGTACCGTCATTTAGACGAAGTCTGATTTCTGTTCCTATTTTGGACAGAGAAGGTTATGTAATAAGATTTGGAAATAATAAAAGTCTCATTTATCTTAATTCTACTCTGGTTGGTACTGGTGTTTTGAATGATTGTGACAGCTTATATTTATTGCATACAGTCGATAGCAATAATGAATGTAATGTTGGCGAGGCTAGAGGGACTAAAAGAAAATTGTCAACTGAGGATTCATTCAGACTATGGCACAAGCGTTTAGGTCACATCTCTAAAACGAGAATAGATCGTCTTGTGTCAGACGGGATCCTTCAGGCACTTGATCACACAGACCAACAGGTCTGTATCAAGTGTATAAAGGGCAAAACGACTGACAAGAGAAGATTTCAGGCTGAGAGAAGTACGGAAAATCTAGGGTTGATACATACCGATATCTGTGGTCCATTCCCTACAGCATCTTGGAATGGTCAACGGTATTTTATCACGTTCATAGATGACTTCTCCCGTTATGGGTATCTGTATCTTCTAAAGGAAAAGTCCGAGGCATTAGACGCTTTCAAGTCTTTTAAGGCCGAAGTTGAGAATCAACTCGGAAAGACTATAAAGGCTGTCAGATCAGATCGTGGTGGCGAATACTACGGTCGATATGATGGATCAGATGAACAGCGTCCTGGGCCATTTGCCCAGTTTCTCGATGAGTGTGGGATAGTTCCACAGTACACCATGCCGGGGTCTCCGACCATGAATGGTGTAGCTGAAAGGAGGAACCGTACCCTTAAGGATATGGTGAGAAGTATGATTGCCAATACTAGCTTACCTATATCACTCTAGGGAGATGCCTTGAAAACTACAGTCTACATTCTCAATAGGGTACCAACTAAAGTAACTAACAGAACCCCATATGAATTATGGACTGGCCGAAAGCTTGTCTTAAAGCATTTAAAGGTTTGGGGATGTCCAGCAGAGGCAAGGCCTTATAGGCCTGATGAAAGAAAACTGGACCTAAGGACTGTTAGTTGTTATTTTGTTGGATATCCGGAGAGGTCACGGGGGTATAAGTTTTACAACCCTACTACCAGAATATTTTTTGAGACGGGAAATGCTCGGTTCTTTGAGGATATTGAGTTTGGAGGGGAAGATAGACGGTCAGATGTCAGTTTTGAGGAAGATTCAGTTATACTTCCTCATGCGGTTCCTGAGGGTCAGGATGAGCTCATTGTTCATATTCCTGGTTTTGTCCCTCAGCATGCAAGAAACGACATCATGAATCTTCTTACAGGACAAGATCCACAAGTTATACTTGAGGATCATCAAGACGTCCATGAAGATCCAGGTCATACTTGAGGATAATACGGATCAAACTCAATACCCTCAGATGGTTGAGAACCAAGGAGATATGCCTCTCAGTAGGTCCACTAGAGTGAGAAGAAGTGCGATTCCGGATGATTATGTCGTATTTCTGCAAGAACATGAGGATGCTATTGACTCATTAGAGGGTGACCCAATCACTTTCATTGAGGCTACTAGCTGTTCTGATGCTCAAAAGTGGATACGGGCCATGGGGGATGAATTTCAATCCATGAAGGACAATGACGTGTGGGAGCTTGTACCATTGCCTAAGAATCTGAAACCGATAGGTTGTAAATGGGTTTTCAAAACCAAACGGGATTCTCAGGGCGATATTGAGAGGTACAAGGCACGTCTTGTTGCGAAAGGATTCACCCTAAAGGAAGGAATAGACTATAAAGAGACCTTCTCTCCAGTTTCATCGAAGGACTCTTTTAGGACTATTATGACTCTGGTGGCATATTTTGATCTTGAGCTACATCAGATGGATGTAAAGACCGCCTTCCTCAATGGGGATCTTGAGGAAGAAATCTACATGAGGCGACCAGAAGGACTATCCTCCAACGAGGACAGTGAATTGGTTTGTAGATTAAAGAAATCCATCTATGGGCTTAAGCAAGCTTCTCGTCAATGGTACTTAAAGTTCCATCACATTATTACTTCATACGGTTTCGAAGTAAACACTATGGAGGATTGTATGTACTATAAGTTCAGTGGGAGTAGGTTTGTATTTCTATCGCTGTATGTGGATGACATTTTGCTTGCTACTAACGATGTAAAGCTTCTTCAGGATACCAAGACCTTTCTCTCAGATAACTTTGAGATGAAAGATCTTGGGGAAGCATCTTTTGTGTTGGGGATTCAGATACACCGTGATCGTTCACGGGGTATCCTAAGGTTATCACAAAAGGGATACATCGATAAATTTCTCAAGAGATTCGGCATGCAAAATTGTAAACCACATGATACTCCTGTCTCCAAAGGTGAGAAATTCAGCCTTGACCAGTGTCCTAAGATAGATTTGGATCGCAAGTTCATGGAGGGTATTCCATATGCTTCGGCTGTGGGTAGCATCATGTATGCACAAGTTTGTACCCGTCCGGATCTTGCATTTATAGTTGGCATGTTGGGAAGATACCAGAGCGATCCCGGAAGGGATCATTGGGTTGCAGCCAAAAGGGTCTTTCGGTACCTGCAGAAAACGAAAGACTATATGCTCACATATAGGAAATCAGATCAGCTTGAGATCATTGGGTATTCTGATTCTGATTTCGCTGGATGCCAGGATAGTCGGAGATCGACTTCAGGTTATGTCTTTCTTCTAGCTGAAGGAGCCATTTCATGGAAGAGTGCGAAACAGTCACTTGTTGCATCTTCCACTATGGAGGCTGAGTTCGTAGCTTGCTACGAGGCATCCAGTCATGCTATATGGCTGCGGAACATGGTTAAGGAACTGCGAGTTGTCACTAGTATTGAAAGACCTTTGAGGATCTTTTGTGACAATCGGGCATCAGTGCTGTACTCCAACAGTAATCGGAGTACATCCAGGTCTAAGCACATTGATATAAAGTTCCTTGCTGTTAAAGAAAGAATTCAGAGAGGTCTTGTGAGCATTGAGTTATTGGGTACAAATGCTATGGTTACGGATCCGCTCACTAATGAGCATGGCTGTCATTAGGTTAGATGCCTGAGATTAGTGGGAGTTATATTTTGTACCATTATGGCTCACAGGATGTATTGACTATGTATTTATTTTCATAGTTTATGGATATTGATTTCTGTTTCAATATGCGCTATGATATTCTTTTGATCTCATAAAGTTTAAAGTGGATCAGTTGGAAATAGACATGAACAGATCATTTTACATGTATTTCCATGCTGCACATGCGCACTGGATCCATGTCATTGGTTAGTTAAGTCTGTAATCATCATGAGTTTAGTTGCCATGAGATGCGACGACTGCTCTTTTGGTTCTGACATTAATGAAACCGACGGACCGGATTGGATTAGACAAGAGTTATGCTAGCATTCAGGAAATTAACGGTCGGTACTATAAGGATTGTACAATTCGGATTGTCCAAGTGGGAGATTGTTGGATTTTGGACAATAACGTGTACATTAGTATCCGTTACCGTTAATTGAATTTAGACCAATCGAGTGATCTAATAAAGTTTATGGTCTGAATTATCTAATCAAGAAGTGCGAGGGGCAAAATTAATGTTTGTGCAGATTCCCGGATTAATTACTAATTGTTAATGGACCGATTAGTAATTAATATTTTGGTTATTTGGGAATTGGTCCCTGGAGGAATTTCTCTATTGTATTTAAAGGCTCTTCATCAAGGAAACAGAACGATACAGAAAAATAAAGAATACAGAAAACAGAAATAAGGGTTCTGTGCAAGAGCTTTGGTTTCCATTTGCCTGAGAGAATTTCATCCTCCAGAAGACCAAAAGTCCCTTTCCAATTCCATGGCATCGGCTAATTCAGGTACGCTTCTGCTGTTTATGTATATTAATCATTTTATAATCGATTTGTTTTGGTTCTTGGGATTGTTCATAAGGTTAGGGAACAACCTAGATTCTATTCGAATCTAACAGTGGGAGGTCTAGAACATTACCACCCACCTCAATTTCCTTGACAACAACATTGTAATGCGTCCTAAAATTGCAGACAAAAAATGTACTTATCGTTACGAAAGAAGAAGAAGACAATGTTATTCAAACTAAACAAGCTAATAAGTAGATAGTGTGACATACTGATCTGGAGCCACTGGAGTTGTATTCACTTTCGGCGACACCACTTCTCCGATGGCAAAGATTCCTCCTCCGTGTACATTATCGAGGCAATGGGCAAATGTTCGTTTAACTTTTCCAGCTGAAGCAAGCTGTGAAATCATTGATGATTCTGCTTGCCCAAAACCAAGTATTCCATCAACTAGTTTACTTGATTCAGCTAGACTTCCTTTCTGTTGAGTAGCACACCTGTGCATAATATAGTACCAACTTTCTTACATCTGAAGAATCAACAAAAGAGCAAACAGAAACACAACCCAAAATTTGATCATTTCCATGATGCTTAAGGCGACTATCATATCATGCCTTTGACATCACAGAAATTTCAACAGAAATGCACCCAGGAAAATATGCTAAATAGTACACAAACAAGGAAGGGTCTATTGTTTCAGGAAACTTGTAAAGTACTTTAATTGTTCCATCTCAGCGCATATATCCATATAAATCGCCAAACTAATAGGATGGTAACGTAAATCCAAATGGATAGCTAAAATTTCAATTCCCCATTCACTCTTTTTTTCGTGTGATTTGGCACAAAATCATTTGTCACACTATTCTATTCTATTGGTTCTGACGATCAATTTAGACACGTTGAGATGGGAGAAGAGACACACCGTAAGTGATTAATAATTACTCTTCGTTCCAAACCATTATTCTTAACGAAAATTAAAGTAAAAAACCAATTAAACCCACAAAAAATATATTTATGACAACAACAACAACTTACCCAAATACAATGCTCCCATCGGTTGATGTTGTTTGAAGATTTCCAGAGACTCTGTCTAAGTGTACAGTATCCTTTACCAAGAACCCAGATGTTGAGCTTCCATCTCCATAACTGAGTGAGTATTGGCATTGCAAATTACCGTTGCAATCGATCGGTTCAGTACCATTGAAAGTGGTTTGACAAAAATCATCATCACATGAAATCTTTTGTGCGGAACTAGACTTTTCTGGGTCGTACTTGGTCAATTTTATCTACAAGAACCACCATTCATAAATTCTCAAAGCAAATTAATTAATAAAAATAAACGACCTTAATTGCTAACTAGAGACACACCCCAATGTCAGTTTTGGAGGGACATTGCTGGCAGTTGGCGCAATTCACCCATAAGATGTCACTTCCGGTATCAACGAGCACATAGTAGTCATTTGATGGATTCCCAAGCCCAATTCTACCATAATATAGCCTACAATTTGCAAAATATATTTGTGATAAAAAAATTCTCAAAAAAGAACAGAAATTAAAAGGCTTAATGACAGCAATCCCTATCTTTGTCCAACTTACCAAAATTGTTTTTAAAATATTCAGAAAATAAATAAATGTTTGATTTTGATCCAAAAACCTTTAGGGGAGAGTTGGACAAACATAAAAAATTATAGAGTGCAATTAAAAATATAGAAACTCCTGGGTTAAATTGGAAAAACAAAGAATTAAAACATACGTGAGAAAACTACTTTGATTAGTTTTTAAATTTTTTAATACACTGCTTTGATGTTTTTTATTTGAAGTTTTTATCATGGATCTTTAATTTTAGCTTTTTTACTTAATCTTATTTTTATTTGTCAAAAAAAATAATTTGGGTCCTAAATAGTTTAAAATTTAAGTACTAAATATATTTTATTAATATTTATAATTTTCTAAGATCATTTTTTTAAAATTAATAATATAATTAATTTTACCATTATAATACAAAAAATTTAACTAATGACTTTACGCTATAAAAAATAGTATGCATTAACCGGTTGAATTAGAATATCAGGTTCTTCTAATATAAATTTTAAATAGGGATAAAGACATAAAACAATCTTAAACTTTAATGTTTTAATTAATCGCAACCCTGAACTATTTTTTTATTTAATTACCCTTCTTGTCGTAGTTATTATTGTTCAATCACCCCCTACCTCCTACCGTTACAAAAATCTGATGTGACATCAACGCCATCAGTTTTTTACCATATCAACAAACTTTTGCTAAGTTGTCTTGATGACACGTCATCGAATAGTGGCAGGTGGGCCCGCCACTCAGTTTCCTAAGTGGAAATTAAAAAATTACAAAAAAAAAAAAAAGTGGCCCGCATCACATTTGTTCCTCCCATCATCTGCTCCTCTCCCTCACAACTCATCACCATCCCCACGCTCCATCTCCGACCAAATCCAAATCAACCAAGATACCATCACCAACAAACAAATCTCTTCCCCCACCACTACTGTCGGCACCCTCTCACTCTCTCACGCAACCACCATCATCAGCCATCACCACCATCATCACCGATCACCACCATCATCAACCATCACCATCGGCACCCCTCTCCCTTTCGGCTCCCTCGTCGGACACCATCACTGGCCACACAACCATCACCACCGACACCACTACTTGCCGCCACACCAGCACCAACCAACCACAGTCGAACCCTCACCCACACCGCCTCCATTGTTAGGTCTTCCTCAACTCCCTCATATTTGTTGGAAAAGAAAAAGAGAAACAGAAAAGCAAAGAATAAGAAAAGAAAGAAGACAGTGAGAAAGAGAGGCGAGGTAGAGGAAAGATGATAATATAATGGTATTTGGGTTGAGGAAACAAGCTGAGGAAACAGGTTGAAACAATAATTACGAAAATACCAAACTTTTATAATTACAAAAATGTCATTAATGATAGTTGAAACAATAATTACGAAAATGCCAAGCCTTGATAATTACAAGAGTGCCATTAATTATAAACCATCTACCTTCTCTTCTTCCTTCAAAATCCACGATTCCTCTCTGGTTCTCTCCTTCTTCCAAAAACACAGCCCGATCCATCTCACCCGAGCTAGCCACACGATTCATCATCCATGTCGTATTGGATCCCATTATAAACAGACCACCCAATTTCAATCGGGGAGGAGGAGGCAGCCATCACAATTCCCCCAAATCAATTCAAACCATCTCCTGCCAAATCTAAATCCCGATCCCTCTTTCCCAAATTAAACCAGTGCCGAATCCCACCTCCATTTCTGCCAAATAAAAGAAAACCAATCCCTGCACCAAACCAATTAAATCCAATCCCAAATCTAAATTAATCCATCTCTGCCAAATTACCATATTAAAAAGGCCATTGCCGGACCGATCATCACCGCTGCTGCTGCTCACCATCGAACCACATCAGCGCGATCATCCACAGCAACCAAACAACCACCACATCCCAAATCAACCGGACCACTGCTAAGATCCACGGCTAAACCACTACCATAAAATCCCGACCGAAATCAACCAAACCCAAATTAAATCCCAGCCACACCACCGGCACCACTCACCACCTCACTGCCAATTTCCCAAAACCAAAACCCGCCCGGCTGCATCCACTAACCCGAACCACCCATCACCAAAGAAACACAGCCCGATCCATCTCACCCGAGCTAGCCACACCGCCGGCACCACTCACCACCGTCACTGCCACCCTTTCAATTAATTAAGGGTCAATAGTGTTTTGACCCCCTGAACTATCGCGAAAAATAAGACACCTCCCTGAGCTAAAAAAATTCAAAAGGAGGTCCCTGAACTTTTGGTCAATGAAATGCAGGCCCCTACCGTCAGTCAAACTAACTTTCCGTCCCTTTTTACCTTCTCCAGCCAGTTTCCCATTTCCTTCACAACCGGTTACCTGCATTAAAAAAAAAAATTAAAATCCTAAGTATTAAAAGCGAAATTCATTTTCTTTCCTTTTAAACGTGTTAATATTTTCGTTGGTTTCGGTGGAACCCTAGAAATTTCTCCCTCAAAATCCCTCCTCCATCTTCATGTCGTCTCCCAGGTCCTCTGACGGCTATCGGACATTGACGGAGTCTGGGAGTTCTGGCCCTGGTCCCGTCGAGCCATTGAACCTACGGTACAAGAACCGAAATTGCAAGTGTGGGGTTAGAGCTGTGATTAGGGTTTCGGAATCGAGCTCTAACCCAGGTAGGTTGTATTATAAGTGTGGGTATGGTGAGTGTGGGTTCTTTGCTTGGTGCAATGCGCAAGGATATGCCCCGCGGGATGAAATGAACGATTGGGGTCATCTTAAGGAAGAAATTGTCGAAGCTTTGAGGGAAGAAAGCGATATTCTCTACACGCGATTGAAGGAGGTGGTTGTTGCTGCCACATGTCGCAAAGCAGAAGAACCGGCGAAAGGATATAAATTTTCATCTAATGTCCTATGTCTTTTTGTTGTCGTCGTGCTTCTCCTTGCCCTTGCCTATGGTTGTTATTGTAAAATGTAGGATTTTAATCCGGTTTGCAACTTCTAGGGTTCTTAGTTTTTTCGTAATTTCTAGGGTTTTTAGTTGGACTATCTAGTTTAGGGTTTGATGTTTGGTTTGTACATTGAATGGATTGGAATCGACTTTAATTAAAGTTTGGAGTTTTCGTTAATTGTGCGAATTGTTTCTTTTATTGTTTGTATTTTTTGGTTATTATTGGGTAGCAGACTAGCAGTTATCATTACCTACAGACGCATGGCTTGGAAAACCAAACGGTGTCACAGCAACGGTTGGGAAACGAGGAATCTGCAACTCCCCAGGCGTCCGTTGATTGCTAAAGGACACCAATCCCTCCTATAAATTCCCTGTATTACTCCTCATTCTCCATCACTTTAATTTGCCTATTCCTGACTTGTTTTCTTTTCTCTATCACTTTCATTTGTTTGCTTCTAACTCTCTCGTGTCTTCAACATGATGAACATGGCGCTGAAGGAGAAGTTTGTTGAGGAGTCTCTTACGGCCATCAATAACTCCGGCGAGGCAGGGACCATCTGTCACTTCAAGAAGCGGCACGTTGAAGAAGACCTGAAGCGCTTGAGGAACCATCACCTTTTTTACTTGCAGGAGCAGGCAAGGCTGCAGAATTGGTTCTCCACTAAGGCAGTGAGGGAGTATATGGAGCACATTGGCAAAGTCCTGGGGAGCATCAAGGTCGCCATCACGCTGCTGGAACAGTGGCTGAGCATAGCGGATATGGAGATATCGGTGGCGCAGAAGGCGCTCGATGCTTGCGATGCGTACCATGGGGAGGTGAGGGATATGCCGGAGAGGAAGTGGAAGAGGGAGAAGTGTGATGGTGATGAGGAGGGTCAGGTCTCTGCTAAGTTTGATTAAGTTTATGTTCATGTTTGTTTTGTGTTGCCCTGGATGGGCTGGAATACTTTAATTGCCTTGAACAATGGCTTTTTATGTTTCAATTTATTATGGTTGTGTTTATTATGTTTGTGTTAAATGTGTTTGTGGTAAAACAATGGTTGACTAATTTGAATGAAGTTTGGTTTGGTATTGGCAATTTGCTGTTTGTCATTTTGATCTTCTTGCTTGTGGTTAAACAATGGTTGTTTCTTAGTGTAATTCTTGTTGCACTTGCAGGACTTCCCAATTGCATAATTCCCAGATAATTGAAATTGGCTGGTAAGCCTAAAATATTGGCAGCATAATTCCCAGATATGCTTCAAAGGCAAAAAGACCTTGAAATGAACCAAATACTTGCACCATAAATTCCAACAGCCACACCAAAACGCCTAAAATACATTGAAATGAACCAAATATAAACTGCATAATTTTCAGATAGTTGCACCATAATTTCCAACCATAATTCCATAATTTCTCCTTAAATAAATATGCAGCAAAAGCCTAAAATAGTACCTAAATCAGTAGCAATACACATACTACCACCATCAGTAGCATTACCCAAAATATACCTAAATCAGTGGCATTACACATAGCACCACAATCAGTAGCATTACCCAAAATATACCTAAATCAGTGGCATTACACATAGCACCACAATCAGTAGCATTACCCAAAATATACCTAAATCAGTGGCATTACACATAGCACCACAATCAGTAGCATTACACACAATAAACAAGATTACACAAATTGTTCCTCAACATTTGCATCAAGGTACCCACTTCCTTGTAGGAATGTGATTCTGTGGCAAAGGATTTGATGTAGTCCGTTGCTGAACACTTCCACCTGCACTTGATCTTGTTACTGGCCTTGGAGGGAGGAAATTGGCAGTGAGTCCTGGTGGTCTCCATATCTTCTTCTTAGTCGTTTTCCTGGTAGTCTGACCACCAATGCTACCAGCTTGTAATGGGGAAGAGATGACCAATGGACTCCTTGGTATAGTTGGAGTAACCGTAGAGGTTGGCATACTTGCAGTTGCAGTTGCAGTTGCACTTGAAGATGCCTGTGCACTTGCACATCCTTGTGCACTTGCACATCCTTGTGCACTTGCAGATGCCTGTGCACTTGCAGATGCCTGTGCAGTTGCACATCCTTGTGCAGATCCACGTGCACAAGCACTTGCCTGTGTAGCACTTGCACTTTCGAGAGCAGGAGAACTTGCACTTGCACTTGCCTGAGCACTTGCACTTGCACTGTCACCAGTAGCACTTGCACTTCCACTTGAACTTGACCTTGCCCTTGCAGATCCACTTGCCCTTGCCCTTGCCCTAGTAGTCATTGGAGTACTTGTAACATCCACACTCACATCTGCACTTGCAATCCCTTCATTTTCCTATAAGAAAGATAATAAAATTTTAATGACAGTACACATATACCACTGTTACGGAAATCACTCACACAATAATTACCTGCAGTCCAGCATCAGGTTCATTGGGTGTTGGTGCCTGTGTAGTGTCACCATCATTAGCATGTGCATTGGGAGTTGGTGCATCAGTGGGGCCTGGGGGTGGTTCTTGTCTTCTTCTCTTCCTTAATGGTGGTAGGTCAGCCCTCATAGGTTGTGGACAAGTCCTTGTATTGTGACCTCTTCCTCTGCAATTTCTACAATTCATTACAACCCCACTCCTGCTAAGTCTGTTTGGGTTGGGGGGACCAGCTTCTCCTGCTTCTCTCCTTCTCTTAGTCCTTGGTCTCCCACACTGTGGCATCACTTGCGGAGGTTTAATTTCATAAAGCCCTTCCACTTCTGGCCATTCACTTTTGTCTGGGACAGGAAGAATGTCATCACAGTAAGAATCAAGGAATACACTCTTGCGATACGCAACATGGACAAAGTCATGGGGATTTTTCCTCATGAATAAATAGGCTGCAGCTGCATGTCTACAAGGCAGTCCAGTTAAGTCCCACTTTCTGCAAGTGCAAGTCTTCAGCTGCAGGTCACACGTGCCTCTTTCACCAGTAATGTGCTCAACCTCAAACTTTTGCATCTGGGAGTGAGGATACACTATGTATGACTGGCTGTCTTGGATACACTTTTCCAGCCTGTTGAACCATTTGGGACATATTGTTCCATTATACAACTGCATCCCTTGATACTTAATGTAGAACCTCTTCATCAGTAACCTTCGAATAACCTCTAGACAAGTTAATATTGGTTTTTTCCTTGCAACCCTACAACATAAAAAGTAAAGTTACCATTGGTTTTAAATGAAAATTTTAATACATTGATTAACATGGCTGATTACCTTATGTAAGAATTGAAACTCTCACAGAGATTATTGAGAAGAAGATCACACATCACCCAACTCTTAAACGCATGTCGTGACCATCTTTGAGGATATATTCTCTTCAACCAATCATGTGCAGCTGGATTCAGGGCTTTGATCAGCTCCATATGAATCTTAAACTTTCCCTCTGTGTATGCTCTTGCTGCATCCCATATATGGTCTTTCATGAACTTGCCCCCACCAAACTGCCCTTTGAAATTCTCCCATATGTGCCTCACACAATACCTATGGTCAACTTCCTTAAAAACAGTGTCAAATAAGCTTTGCAAACCCTGCACGTGAGACCACAGGTTACTCTATTGGATAACATGATAAAGAAAGTAATATAAATGATAAAATAAGTACTATAAAATGACCTTTTGCCTGTCTGACATAAAGCACCATTCGTCCAAGTCCCCAATGTCCTCTTGTAATCTCTCCAAAAACCAGTACCAGTTCTCCTTATTTTCTGAGTCCACAACAGCCCAAGCTATAGGAAAGATGTTACCATTTGCATCCTTTCCAATGGCTGACAGTAGGTGGCCCTTATATGTCCCCTTTACATGACATCCATCAATGCCAATAAAGGGCCTACAACCTTTCAAAAATCCACGCTTGCAAGCTGCTAGACACATGTACAACCGTTGGAAAAATCCATCTGGAGCAGTAATCTTAACTGTGCTACCAGGATTAGACGTCCTGACTGCCTCAGCATAGTTCCACAACAATTTATACTGCTCCCCATGCTCTCCCTCAATAATAGCTTGTGCTATTTTCTTCGCCCTAACAAGCTTGTAGTATGAGACTGATATGAACTTCTCCCTTCTGATCCTATTCCCAAGGATCTCCAAATCAGTATCCAAATTATCCCTGAAATCTGGCAAATAGGCATGTGCTACCCATGTGCTACTCGCTCGGCGGTGTTCAACATCCCTGCCACAGTAATGAATCCTTTTGAATGTTTTAATCTGAAAGCAAGACCTATCTGCGGATGGAGATGCATGTATTCTCCATCCACATTCATTCTTGCAATGGGCAGTGATCCTTCTTGTTTCATTCCTCACATACCTAAAATCATGTCCCTCTTGCAGAGAGTAAGCCATCAAAGCCTTCCTGAAAACAACATGAGTAGCAAACCTCATCCCAACCTCCAACTTAATTTCCCCATTCAAATCTGTACTCTCGTTGAATTCTGAGTACTTATACCTCTGCCTAGCACTTTCTTCCTCACTGTCTGAACATGGGGGAGTGTCTAACACGTCACTGTCCTCGTAGTCAGTCTCCACATCAGGCACATTGGGACCAGAACTTCTAGCTGGTGGCCTATTCACCCTGTCACTTCTGCATTGCTCACCCCCTAAATTGAAATCCTCAAACTCTACACCTGCATCCTCAGTCCCATCACCAAAAATGTCCTCTTCAGACCCATCTTCTGAATCTACAAAATCACTAAGTTCATCACCACTGCTTTCACTATTGGCTTCCCAACTGTATGCATAATCACCATGGCTGTCATATCCACCTTCATCATCTGCATCATGATCAAACTGAGGATGATCATTTTCTTCCCTCTCAAATGCATCAGATTCCATCCTTCCACCCCTCTCACTACTCTCAACTGCATCAGCTTCCATCCTTTCAAACCTCTCACCACTGTCAACTCCATCAGCTTCCACCCACTCATTTGCATCATGTACATCAGTTTCCACCCTCTCATCTGCATGATGTCCATCAGCTTCCACCCTCTCATCTGCATGATGTCCATCACCTTCCACCCTCTCATCTGCATCATGTACATCAGCTACCACCCTCTCATCTGCATCATGTCCATCACCTTCCACCCTCTCATCTGCATCATGTACATCAGCTACCACCCTCTCATCTGCATCATGTACATCAGCTTCCACCCTCTCATCACTCTCATCTGCGGGTTCACTGTGGTCTATATCATCGAAGGTAAGCATCAAGGGAGGACACGTAAGCTCAGTGCTATAACATTCTGACACGTAAGCTCAGTGCTATAACATTCTGACACGTCTTCCATTTCCTCATCACCACTACTATCAACATTATGAACAAATATGGGGGTGTGGACTCCATGTTCCACATACACTTCCACTGTATCCTCGCCATCTACTAACATCTTATTTATGATTCTCTTCATGTGTTTGTCCTTCCTCAATGGCCTAATACCTTCCTCCATTTCTTCCCATGGATATTTAACATCATAATGCAATGCATTATGAGCATATCCTTTTTCCTCCACTATGTTATGAACGTCTACAATTGAAAGCTTCTGATGCTCTTTTTGCAAACAAACTTGCACTGCATCTAAGTAACGTAACTTTGGACCAAATACCCATACTCCACCCATGAAAACTTTCACATTCAACAACATTCTGTCATGGAATAGCACCAAATTAATATTAACAGCACAAACAGTAAACGACAATCCTACAGATTATTCAAACCCTAATCGCATATTTCTTTATTCCATTCTGCCACATTCCGTATTTCTTTATTCAAACCCTAAGCATTACCCACAATATAATAATTGGTGGAGAAGTAAACGAGAAAAGTCACTGACCTTATTTCTGAGAGCGACAGCACGCTACTTCAAACGACAAGAACTGGTGGAGAAGTTGGAACAGCTCGACAAGGTGGTCCTATCGTCCTTCGTCGCCTCCCACCCACCGACAGGAACAGGACAGACCTTTAACTTTCCACCTCGCAAAATCACCACTCTCAAATAAAAGGATAAAAAGCTGCGGGTCAAACGCACTCCTTCCACCAAACAAAATTCTCCAACGTAAATGGTTAATCTTCTCAAACCTTGCTGCTGCACTGTTGATCAAGGAGAGTTTTTCAAATCCGGATTGACTTTTGTTTATTGTGTTTTTCCTTTTATATTTACGCCTATCACTTCGTAATTTAATTTTGCAGGTAACCGGTTGTGAAGGAAATGGGAAACTGGCTGGAGAAGGTAAAAAGGGACGGAAAGTTAGTTTGACTGACGGTAGGGGCCTGCATTTCATTGACCAAAAGTTCAGGGACCTCCTTTTGAATTTTTTTAGTTCAGGGAGGTGTCTTGTTTTTCGCGATAGTTCAGGGGGTCAAAACACTATTGACCCATTAATTAATTAGTTGAACCAGAGAGGAATCGTGGATTTTGGAAGAAGAGAAGGTATATGGTTTATAATTAATGGCACTCTTATAATTATCAAGGCTTGGCATTTTCGTAATTATTATTTCAACTACCATTAATGGCATTTTTGTAATTATAAAGGTTTGGTATTTTCGTAATTATTGTTTCAACCTGTTTCCTCAGCTTGTTTTCCTCAACCCAAATACCATTATCCTATATATATATATATATATATATATATATATATATATATATATATATATATATATATATATATATATATATATAGGATTTTGCTAACCTGCCCACTTAGCATTGTGTCCATTTTTATTGGACACAAATTGCCCTTACTTTACATTAGTTTCATTAAAATACATGAGGGATAAATATGGTAGTTCCAATTATTTCTCTATCCTTCTAATTAACATCACGTTAATTAATTAATTTTATCTTTACTTTTCTCTCTCTCATCCCCCGATCTCCTCACTTTCTTCTTTCTTCTTTCTTCTTCTTTTTTTTCATTTTTTAATAATTAGAAATGGATGCACCAACTGAAACTACAAAAAGAAGAGAAACTTTGGAAAATACAAAGAAAACACAAGAAGGTGTATGGATTTAACCATCATCATTGTAAATTGTGCTAGAAAAATGAAGAAAACCGCGTATGATAATAACAATCACCAAATGATCACGAAACGCAGAAAAACAAAAGAAAGGAAAATGAAGGAATTGAGAGAAGAGAAGAGACGCGAGCGGAGAAAGGAAAATGTTTTCTTTTTCCTTTTATAAAAAAAAAATGTTAAACAAGAAAATTCTAAAAAAGAACAGTTAAATCATGGTAATAGAAGTGGTTTGGGAAAAAAGAAGAAGAAAGAAGAAAGTGAGGAGATCGGGGGATGAGAGAGAGAAAAGTAAAGATAAAATTAATTAATTAATGTAGTGTTAAATAGAAAGATAGAGAAATAATTGAAACTATCATATTTATCCCTCGTGTATTTTAATGAAATTAATGTAAAGTAAGGGCAATTTGTGTCCAATAAAAATGGACACGATGCTAACCTGCCCTTAAAGTGGGCAGGTTAGCAAACCTTATATATATATATATGAGAGTAAAATTTGAGTACATCATGATGTAGGATGATAACACGTGTCTAAAAGTGTTAAGAATAGTGGTATTCTAGCACTATTTGGAGGACGTGTTATCATCCTCGATCATGATATAGACGTTTTTTCTATATATGTGGCAATCCATTGTTCACCGACGTGGCATCAAGCTGACATGGTAAGTGGATGTGGCTACGGTGGGTTGCTGACGTGACAAAAAGCTGACGGCGTTGATGTCACATTAAATTTTTGTAACCGTAGGAGGTGATTGAACAATAATAACTACGATCAGGAAGTAATTAAATAAAAAAATAGTTTATGATTACGATTAATTAAAACATTAAAGTTTAGGGTTATTTTATATAATTATTCAATTTTAAATGTTACCCAAAAATATATATGGAGTGTATATATAAAAAGAACTGACCCATCTTCAGTAAGGAGGCCATTGCCAGCCAAAGGGAGGTCCAGGGCAGACAGAAGCCGTCCGTGTCGGCGGAGATCATGAGTCACGAAAGCACTAATATTGCGCGGTTGTCCGGCGAACTTATGGTGCACCTTAAACACCATATTAGCATGTGAAAAAGATACCAAACCTGACACCACCACCATCATCAAAATTACCAGCACCACCCATCTCCTAAAATCCATCATTTCATGCATGCTCACCTCAAAAAATAATAAATAATAACTCCTGCTTCACATTTGTTGTCTATTTATACTGAGTGATCAAACTGTAAACAACAATATAAGAAATTGTAATTTGTAATAAAATAATTATACACCAAGGCACCATGGGAATCAACGCCCGCTTCCGTTAGTTGTATTTTTTATAACCCTGTCTCAAATTAAATAATTTTTTAAATATTTATACTTATTAAAAAGAATTCTTTTTATACATATAAATTTATATTTAATACTATTCTTTTATTATTTTATTATTTTCACTAACCATCTCTTCTCAATAATAAATGGTAAATTAGCATAAAAAGTAGTAAAATAGAAAGAAAAAAGAAATTAATTGTCATGTTCTTTTAATTTCTTCCTCATTTTGAAACTTTTGTTAACTAATTCTTCATTTTGCTCCTTTATAATATACCTTTTGTTCTATCCACGCTAAGAATTTAATTTATTTTTTTAGCAAACTACTCGATTTCTAATCTCAACGAGCTGAATATTCTAAAAAAAATTAATAATTTAAATGATACTAAATTTATAGGCAGTTGTATTTTTAAAATTCGAATTTAAAATTTTAGATTACGCTAGAATAATTTTAAGCTAATTTGATTTGCGTCCGCTCTGCTGCAAAAACCTAAATTATCGATATATAGCACAAGAGAGAGAAACTTTCGTTTCGTTTAATTCAATGAGTGACAGCCTGACAGCAGTGACGGGTTCGTATGTTCTAACATCTAACAGCCTGACAGCCACAGGCTCCTGTGTCCTATGTCCTATGTTCTAAGTCTGTCGTGTTTGTAAATTATTAATTTTGGATGACGTTAATTATTAATTGCCAACTTTTAAAATCAAAAGTTTGTCCGTTTGTTCTTTCGATTAAAAGTCATCGGACACAGAAGGAGATGATTCTTAAATCTGGGATTGTACAAGCTATCTTAGTTTTAAACGTCTTGAAAACAGTAATCAAGCTGCTGTGGTGTAGTGGTTATCACATTTGCTTTACACGCAAATGGTCCTCAGTTCGATCCTGGGCAGCAGCATAATTTTTTCATTATCATCAACAAACATTATTTATAAAAAGCTTAATAGTAACATTTTATCCATGTATTTTAATATTTTATTTAATTACGTTTTTATATTAATTTTTTGTTAATTATTCTTTATTGCCATGTCAGCACCAGTGATAACATTTTACTTTTGATGATGACGTGATGACATGACATTCATCAAATGATATATTTTTTATAAAAAATTGAGTAATGTCATCGCTCAGTTATTGTAGAACGGTAATTTAAAAAAAATTATAAGTATAAAGGGAATAATTAAACAAATAATTAGTATACAAATTGATTAAATAAAACATTAAATTGCTGCATAAAATGTAATCATTTTATTAAAAGAAAAATAATCACTTGCTTATTTGCAAGAATTCTAGACTAAATAAAAGTTATTGAACTTTCGGAGATCTTGAGTTTTAAGGAAGAAGGAAGGTCATTTTTTTAAGTTAAGGTGTGTTTAGAAGGCACGTGTTACTTAGCTGACTTATATTTTATTGTCCCATGGAGTTTTAAAAAAATTGTTCAATTTTTAAGTTAGAATTATATTTTAGTTTGAAAAATGAAGAAAATCATATTAAACGATCACATATTTTAAAATCCGCCGATTTTCAAAGGACAATCATCTCTTACCCGAAAATTTCTATGAACTCAAAACTACTGAAAGTATTTCGGTTTAGAACTAAAGTCTTTCAAATCTCAAATATGGTAAAAGTTATTTTGCACGTATATACTGGTTAATATTGACCAATATTCGAATAAATACAATGGTAGATTTGAATCAATTACAAATGTAAGAATTTATTCTCACATTAAATACAAATGGAGCTGTGAATTTAACCCTTCACTCTTAAATATACTATAGATTAGTAAAATATGAAAATTAAATATTAAAAAATTACGTGTGCATTATATATTACAATGACATTCATTCCAAAATTAACGGTTCAAAATCACAAATTTTCATAACTTTAAGGTACAAACAAACAAAATAAAAGATCGAATGATATAAATGTCTATGCCTATATGGAACTACTTGTTGCTATCAATTCATGCATTTCTCAGCAACATTGCAAACAGTAGCATCAACAAAATCGCTGCAGATGTTCTTCCACTAATTGTCAGGCGAGAAGCTGAAGAAATGTTATGAGCGCCAACCGTATACACTGATCCAGAGCTCTCATCCTTCACTTGTATGCTTGATGAGCCTAAAACCACAAAACAATTAGTCTTACCAAAAGAATTAACTAATTCATTCTCAGGTGGCCGTCCTCTGTTCGCCGCCAGATGAGCTTCTGCACATACATGTCCACATAATGTAAGCTCATTCGGCAGCTACAGTTCGCGGACTGTCACCACCTAAACACAAAATGAATGTAAACAGGAAAACAGTACTCACAATTGTACTCTGTTATTCCAATAGCTAAATTTTCAATATCATACACAACAAGTCTGTTAGAAAGCACCAAATCTGCACAAGTAGACAATTGAGACCATTAACGGGCAAAAACATTAGTATACTTTACTTGGGTTTGTGTGTTATCAAAAAAAAATGTGCATATGTGCGCACGCGCGTGTATGAGCGTTTCAATGACAATGTGTAGTGGCCATACCTCCCAAAATAGTCATATCCTTCAAATCTGTAGATAGCTTTCCACTATCTTGCCAACCAAAACACCATTCTTTTTCCTGGAGAGAATCATGAAAAATGAATCCAGAAAATTACTATCAGGACCAATACAAGAATTATGAACATTAGTTTTTAAGAAAGCACTCACATGAATGAACAAGTAATCATGAGGATAAACTGTCAAAGTAAGGAGACCGTCGAAACGAATCGTAACAGCCGGAAATCCAGAATCAACACTGCAATAATATCATAGATAAAAAATTATAATGCAGAAGTATATGAATGTAAAACAGTAGAAGTGATTGCATTTTGAAGAACTTAGATCCTTACTTTCCATTGAATTGAAAACATAACAGCTGATCCTGAGTGGTGTGAAAGTTTATTCCTGGCTGCGTAGCCTGAATCTAGTTCACCGAAAAAACAATCCATGTTCGTCAAGAATACAATTACGAAGACAAAACTCTGAATTAAGAGAAGGAGATTTCAAAAATAATGATCAGTACCTCAGCCATCATTGAACTATAAACCTCTTCAGCAAGATAAGCTAAGGTAGTGCCACTGTCAATTATGGTTCCTCGCTTATCTCCAGTTTGAAAAACACTAGATGGAATGTTCAAAGTTTTCCCACCCACCGCGACTTCCTTGATAACAACATTGTAATGTGTCCTAAAATTGCAGACAAAAGTATTATCATTAGAAACTCCTGACCTGCTCAAAGAGACTCAAAAATCGTGTCATAATAAGGTCGAAATGTTTATAAGATAGTGTGGCATACTGATCTGGAACTATTGGAGTTGTATTCACTTTTGGTGCTACCACTTCTCCAATGGCAAAGATTCCTCCACCAATCACATTATCCAGGCAATGTGCGAATGTTCGTTTAACTTTTCCAGCAGCAGCAAGCTGTGAAATCATTGATGATTTTGCTTGCCCAAAACCAAGAATCCCATCAACTGCTCCAGTTGATTCACCTAGCCTTCCTAACTGTTGAAGGCCACACCTGTTCATCCAAGAAAACCTGTTAATTTTACTCCAAAAGCATTTCTCGCGCTTCTGAGACCCACCATATGTATATAAATAGGAATGCACATAAGAAGATTCGAATCCGAAACAACTGGAACTTACCCAAATGCAATGCTTCCATTTGTTGATGTTGTTTGAAGATTTCCAGTGACTTGTTGTAAATGCACAGTATCTCTTATAAAGAGTCCAGCTGTTGAGCTTCCATCTCCATAAACTAGACCATATAGGCATGGTGAACTGCTAGAGCAACCAGAAGGTTCACCATTAAAAGCTGTTCTGCAAAAATCATCACCGCAGTATATCGTTTGTGCAGAACTTGACTTTTCTGGGTCGTATCTCGTCAATTTTATCTGTGATTGAAATTCAAAACACCAACATTTCAGAATTTCTAGTATGTTGGATTAGAACTAATCATGTTTGTAATTAATTTTTTAATACATAACTAAATTCGAATCAACTGAAGTCTGCCAATTAAACTCTTTTGATTATGACTAATTATATTGATGACTAGTTTTTTCGTACCTAAAAGTCAAACCACCAAACTCTTATGAGAATTAAACAGGTAAGAGACATACCCCAAGGTCACTTTTGGAGGCACATTTATGGCATTGGGCGCAATTCACCCACAGGATGTCACTTCCAGTATCAACGTGCACATAATAGTCATTTGATGGATTCCCTAGCCCAATTCTACCATAATATAGACTGTAGTATCCATTCAATGAATTGCAAAAAAACATGTGAGAAGAACTCAACAAATTCTACTAATTCATAGAATCGAAATAGATTGATTGGTTAAAAGATAATCATGATATTTATATTTTTCTAACTTCTTATATAACCAACACATTCTGTAGATTATCTCTTCAAATTCTATAAATAAAACAGAAAGATATAAATTTTCATTATAAATAAATAAATTTTCATTTATGATAAAATAATAATGTAAATAAATCATATTGAGGAAGAAAAAAACTCCTCAAATTCTTGAATTAGAAAATATACATAATTAATATCAGATATTGCCAAACGACAAAATGTGAGAGCTTGAAAGATAACGCGTACCAACTTAAATGAATTTCATGAAGATATCGCATATCAACTTAAGTGGTATACATGCATTATCCAAAGAAATTTTTTTCTTCTTCTAATAAGTACTTTTATTTTTCTATATAAAACGATCACAAGATTACCTCTAGATGGAAAAAAGGAAGAAAATAAATTCCATTGAATATTGTAAATTAACAAAATATGAAAAATATAATTCATTAAATGTGCTTTAGGTACGACTCAAACCCGAATTCTAGTGCTATTTTTATTATTTTCATGAATGAGATTTATATATTACAATAAAAATATATTGCTACGAGGAATTTTCTTTTTCATAACAATTTTTATATTCAAGAAAGTGGACTACTAGAATTAGTCACCCAAAAACAGGAGTGAATGACAGAGAATTTACCCAGCTTGAGTAGGCAAGCCATTGCCACCTAGAGGGAGGTCAACGGCGGAGAGCAACCGTTCATGGCGGAAGAGATCATGAGCTTTGAAAGCACCGATATTGCGCGGCTGCCCAGCAAACTTATGCTTCACCTTAAATACCATATTGGCATGTGAAATAGATAGCAAACCAAACACTACCACCGCCACCACCACATTGAAAATCAACACAACCCATCTCCTAAAATCCATTATTATCGCCAAAAACTTGATCTCCAGAAAAAATTAAACAAATCAAATTCTATGTTTTTAGTCTTTCTTTTAACTCTATTTATATATGCTTATCGAAATGTAAACAGCGACCCAAAAAGATAAGTTGTAATAATAAATAATTAAAGATCAATTAAGCGTAGGAAGCAACGCCCCTTTTCTTTTGTGTTTTTTTCCGTTTGATTCTAAAATGTTCTTTTCTACTTGTTTTTTACTTGTCTTGTTTAACACGGTAATTCATTTGTAGTTTTACTAAATTACCTATTCTTCACTTCAGTGCAAATGTCCTGCTCAAATTTGATCTCTTAGCTGTGTTATCCCGTCCTTTTCCTTTCTAATTAATTAATAACAAAAAGTTATAACAACGCTGGAGTTTGAGTGAAATATTTTAAGTGGCCATTTAGATAATTTTTAGGGAAAAAAAATGAAGAATTTATGAAAAAACAGGATAGAACTTTAAGTTATATTATGCAAAATTTGAAGAGCAAATATGAAGGATTAAAAAAAGAAGCATGGAACTTTTAGAATTATCGTAGGTGTTGCACCCTCGTGAGCGGCTCGGACGAAAAAATCGCACATATAATGGAGTCATCACCCTAATATTTCTAAGGTTTAGGGAAATTTGAAGTCCGGACAAAAAGGAAGGAAATAAAATAAAAACTAAGGCACAAAAAAATGGTCTTAACCCGAGAACTATAGTTCGGGGTCGATTTATGAACTCGGGAAGGTGTAAGGTACCCAAGTCTCATCCTAAAAATATTACCGGTTCTAAAAGAAGTGTTTGAAAAATAATTAATTAGGCCCTCAGGGGAAATTGCCGTTTTAGTTCTTATGTTGGTTGGATTAATTTTATCCTAATTATTTACCGAGTTGTTAAAAGAAAATAAACATTTTAATCCTCTTAAGAAAATAAAAGAGTTGGTTGCATATTTATTCCAATAAAATTTCATCAAATTTAAATTTAGTCTGATTATATGTAAAATTAATTAGGTAAAATTACTAACGTTTTATTAATTTTTACTAAAACGGTGACCAACTATCATTATCGGGTAATGCATGATTGGAAAAAAAATGGAGAAGTAGAGAGTATATTAGAGGGAGTAAGGCTTGGAAAAATGGAGAGGGAGAGGTTGGATGAGGTCGGGAGAGAGGAGAGTGAAGAAAAGAGAGAGAGGTGGGTGTTTATATTATTATTTGGTTCGATCCATGATTTGAAAATTTTCGTTTGAAAATAATAAAATACGAACAAAATGAAATAAAATAAAATGACACGAAACAAAATAATAATAATAATAAAAATAAAAATAGGATTGAGATTAAGTGAAAACTATAAAGCCGATAATGGAACAAATGATGAATGGAGATGAAATGAGGGATGTAAAAATGAAATGTGGATATGTTATGATAAACATAAAAATGATGATTTAAATTAATCGTGTCAAAATTTAGATATCAACAGTGGGAGAATTTAGAAATTTGAGGGGTAAATATGACTATATGAAGGATTAGTATAAAAAGAAATTCGAGGGGAAAAATATGAAGAATTAATATAAAAAGAATAAAATTTTAGAAGCATCATGGGAGAACTGATTTTTTTTTTTTTTGGAAAGTGGATCTATATTTGATCTTTGATATTATAATAATAATTAATAAAAAATTAATTTTTAAACAATAATAATAATAAACCAAGTACATTTTACATTTTGTTTTCTTTTTATAAACCTTGTAAAACTGGGTCCAAGTTGTACTTTGGTTTGGGATTTCCGTCCATATGACGAACTTGGGAGAAACCTTGTCCTTGTTGTTTTCGTTCGTTGGCCTTGTCCTCTTTGAAGACAACGAGTAAGTTTCCTTCTTGTTTTCCTGACTACTTCTTGGATTGTATGTTGAATGGATGAACAAAATCCGATTTCATTTTATTATTATAGTTGCGATAAAAAATACTTTTAATTAAAATTTTAAAATTTAAATTTTAAAAATAGAAAAAGTTATATTAAAAGAATCATAGTGATCATCATTTAGAAAATAGAAGTCAATCCGGTAAATTTCCTCACATGTCAGTCACACCTTTTTATGAATAGATCCATCTTTCAACATGTTGCTTCCATGGAATATTCTAAAATATAACATAAATATTGAAGGATGTATAAAAAAAACAAAAGTAATTCGGTCCTGAAACAATGTCTTTTTAGAATCGTAACATTTAGTAAAGTAAATACTAAAAATTCAAATAAAATATACAGTAACATTTGGTAGGAAAACGACATTTTTTCAAGACCAAAGGGAGTGTGCATTATACATCTAACTATAGTTACTCTCACTTCTAATTGCAGCTTATTTATCTTTTTTTGCTAAAAAAATCTAGTTATATTTTTTATTTTGGGTGTCAATGAATAAAATTTTATTCTTGTTCATATAGGCTCATATTTTATTGCCAAACATACCGTTATTTTTTATTTTTTATTTTTCGAAAACCGTTTAGTTTTTCTATTTTTTGCTTCTATTTTTCTAACATATCTCTTATTATATTTAATATCAAACATGTTTACACGTACGAAAAGAAAACTATTTCTTATTTTCAATATTTAATTTTAAGGAAAATGAATTTTTTACTAAGGTTTAACCACTTTCTTCTTCTTTTCTTTGGAAAGGTTAAACCATATTTGATCTTAGTTCCACTCGTGCTTGAAGACCATGGGCTTTAGGCCCAATCCATCTTTTGGACTTCACAATCTAACGGCTGCAATGAAAAGGGCCCATCAATATAATTTTTTTGATACATATTGGGCCCATAAAAATATGAAGGTTAAAAATAAAATTCATTTTAATTTGATCTTTTTTTATTTAGAAAAATGTATTTTTTTTATGTACTTTCGAAGAAAAAGATAGTGTCTCTGCTGCCTAACCCAATTTTTATGGAGAAGATTTTATATTTTGATGGCAAGATTTTTCATGGGGATTCATTAGTCAAGTTTATTTATGGGTTATATATAGGATAATAGGAATATGATTAATTATTAACTACATACTATTACATACGGTTTCTTACTTTAGAATTTTAATAAAATAATAATAATAATAATAAAATCGTTTCAATCGCTATATCGTTACCCTTCGTATGCATGTAAAATTAGTGGGTCGGCATTTTACGAACAAGATTAGTCATAATATAGCTCGGTTGAAGATACAATGTAGTATAGTCCAATCATTAACATCTGCAGAGGGTAGATGCAGAGAGATGAAACAAACAGAAATTTTGATGATATATACATGAACACAACAGCATTCATTGCCGATATAATTCAAAGATAAAAGCAGGTGTTGTCTGTGATTACTATACTTCTTTTGATTGAATGGGAACATGATAAGTCATTTACAAGAAAGGTGTTTGAGAAATATTTACTTGTTCTGATCTCACTTCACTCTGTCGCCGTCGCCGTCGCATAAATCATCGATATCACCTGTGCGCATTAGCGTCGGAATGGTCATTACTCAAAAAAAGTACAAAGGAAAAATGTAACAGAACAAACTATGCATCCACACCAGAAGTTTGCACTTTGCACTGAGGAATCATACCTTACATACAACTCAGTGAAGTAAACAAGAAACTGTAATGTTTCTGGCGATCTTAGCAAATGGAAACGGGATAATCCAGCAATGCAATGCTGTCATGTGGGAAATTTTTCTGGCCTTGTCTTTCGTTCTATTGCCTTTAGCTTGTGACTTAGAACATAAAACAATCCTCTCAAGCCAAATCTGATTGTGCAAAGTCTACAAGACCCAATTGAAATCTAACCGTGAAATGTGCCATGATTTTCTAAAACTCCTCAAGACATTTTAAAATCCTCACTCTCTTAAAATACAACATTCTTCTAAAGTCCATCCTTCATCGAAATGCCAATTGTCGATGGATATTTAGCGAGAAAAAAAAAACACTATTAAGCAAGATGTCCAATGCCACATCCATTCATAAACATCTAATAAAGGCAATGGCCATCAAGCTCTGCCTGATCCAACAGGATGATAATAGGTTGCTGGGATCAAGAAAGTTTCAGTAAAAAGGAAGCAATACCTCAAAAATTAGTAATTTTGCAAAAACTTGACTAAGAAATTCAGGAGAATTTGGGAATAGCTGAAAATCCAAAGTTAAATCTCCTCTTGGGTGCTTGCAGTAGGCCTAAAATAGGCGTACAAGTAAGAATTGAGGAACATGAATAATTCTGATGCCCTTCAATGAGCAAAGATCTTCATTTTACATGAGGCAGAACTCGGCGAGTAGTGGTTTTTAAAGTTCCTAGACCAGGATTTCACTTGGTCAATAATGGGGAATTAAGTTGTTAATTTGTGAGTAACTCACTCTAAAAACACCTACCTATTTGATTTGCAAGTTTCCACTAGACAGTCTCCACCATAGAGATTATACCTTCAGACAAATTCTACCTTCTAGACCTAGTGTTACAACCCGAAAAAGAAAACTAACTTCTGATAAATGAGTAAGATACCAGACTCTGGTTTATTACGAGAGTTGACGTACCGAATCTAGAGAAGATTCAAATAACAAGAGAGTTTAGAGGAGTACTAGCTACATGTGTGTCAAACCTTCCCTCAAATCATCAAATCAAACCTCTAATACTTGAATAACTTGCTCAATCATCCTAAATTCCTATTGAACGCAACACAAAAACCCAGATTACTCCATTACTGCAGAATGTATCACACAGTTTTCTTCATGAACAACATGGAATAGAATTACCACCAGAGATGCATAACTCACAACTAAAAAGGGATCTGTTTCCTACAACTCCTCTCAAATCTTTTTTTCCCTCTCTCACTAAGCAGAGAGCAGATGCTCTGGGTCTAAATCAGTTGTTCTGACAATTTTGGTACCAGAACTTGTTCCTAGGATATCAACCAATACCAACCAAATTACACCTAGAAAAAAATGAAAAAACTGCCGGTTACAATATCGTACAAAGTAAACAATCTTAAGAAATCCTAAAGTTCGGAACTTTATCAGCAATATTACCTGAGATGGATTCCAGACTTGTCCTTAGACCGATCTTCTTCTTACAAGCAGGAATATCCTTAAATTTCTCAGCTGGAAACCTCTTAGACAAGCTTCCAACAAAGAACTTGATCATGCCATCATCACCATCTACTTCCATCCCAGTGACAGGTAACCATAAAAACAGCTTCTTTGCTTGTATTCCAAAAGCATGACGAACAGCACCGTAACTGATATCCCCTCCTATCTCTGTACCATAGTACACAACTTCATCGTCAAAATGGACATAACATGGGGTTGTTAGATGGACAGAGAAAGACCCAGATGGAGATAGCGTGTAGGATTTCACGTTGCCCGGAACCAAGCCACGTGGCAATCCATATTGTGGGAGGATGTCATGGATGTCAGGAGTGGCGGTATCGATTGAAATAGAAAGATGGGTTTTCGAGAGGAAGAGGATAGAGAGGAGATTGAGCGAGATGAGGAAGAGAGAAGCCATTGTTTGACCAGAGAAGATGAGGGTGTCAAGAAGACTCAAGAGAGATTAGGAAAAAGGGGGAAATTGGGAAAAGTATTCTTTATTTTGGTTGATTAGGTAGGTTGATTAGCCTGAACGGAACTCGATCATCATGACTTTGACATTGGTGTTTTTTAGCACAGACACTAACTTAATAGGATAAGACCATAGTTTAATCTCATTGAAGCATCATTATGGGCAAGTAATTTCTCTCGAATTAATTTTATTCAAACATTATTAAACCAATCAAACGTAATAACACGAACGTGATCTGAATCATGACGGGCGACTCAATCTTATTCAAGCATCATTGTACGGCTCGGTGGACAAATTTTCCAATCAACTACAACCAAAGTTGGTGTTAGTTAGATGATTCCGCTCATTGTAATCCACCAGACAAGATTTCTTTGTAGTGTTGAAAAAATTTAAACTCAACCTATTAATAAAAATCCTAATCCAACACTACTCTCCCAACTTGAATTGCTAAACCAGAAGATAGTACATCATACATGTAACAAGGAAAGATAATAGTGAAACATTACATAGAAAAGATCATGTTTAACATCTTGCATATATACATACAACTTTCCTCTCTTATCGGCACCCATAAAGCTCAACAAGAGAAGAATATATACTCATACTCAAACAACAGGCCAGACCACTTTGTTGCTGGTATGAAATCAACCATTAATCCTAATTGCTCTTAACTTGGACTACAAGTACTCTCTGCTAGTTTCCCACAACATCAGAAGAGCTTGGTAGCGCCTACTCCGTGATTAGCATCGGAACTTCATCCAATGTAGCTGGAAGCTGCGAATTGTGAGGATTCGGAGCATATCAAACATTAGGGAATACTCAAAGGAAAGCTTCACAAATGTGCATATATGTCATAATTTGACACCAAGTGCTATACAATTGTTTGCTTGAATTACTTGTGAAGAAATAACATTAAAGCCATGAACAAAGTAAGCAAAGTCCAAGAGAAATGAAAAGGAGCAAAAATTCAATGAGTTCACCAAACAATGAACAAACTCACCACCTCCAAAATCCCAACCAGATTAAGATAATGGTCCAACTACATTCAACCACCAATGACACAAATAATGACCTCAATAGCAACTATGAGCTAGAACCATGAGCTTCAAGAATCACAACCAATGTCAAATAATGATCCAACAGAGCTCAATCTTATGCACACACGAACCTTCAATCACATAAAGCGGTGATCTAAAATGGCATTGACCTAAAAGTCCAGAGAAAGTAGAAGCACACAAGAATTCAAGGGAAGTCACTCTTTTTACAAGGAGAGACATCCCAATAATCACACAAATGACAATTTTCCTTCTGTTTTCAATGAGATCAGTCGATAAACAGGTCAAACTAATCCAACAAATGAAAATATGAATCCAGAGATGGATAGAGGGCATTCTTTCAATCATATTCTGCTGTGATTCCTAAACATGTATAATATTTGACCCACAAACTTAAAATCCAGAAGCATGTGATGGAGCAAACATAAAGCCAGCATCAAAACTGATCAAACCAAATCGGAATTAAACACAAATACCCAATTAGCAAACAGCTAATACAAGCAATTAAAACAAGTATCTAACAACAAACCTTAAAAAACTGCTTCCGAAATCCATCACAGGATCCACCATTGACCTTATCACGGCAAGAATGGACGGTCTTAAACTGACCAATGTCAAGTTTCTTATTGATCACACCAACTTGGAAGTAAATTGAGTCAGATGGAGGCAAGTCAACCTTGATCTCATCAACATTGAACCAAAAAAACAATCTTTGCACTTGAATCCCTTTCAAATGAGCAATAGACCCATATCGCAATTTCCCAGTTATTTTCTTTTCATAATACACCAAGTAATCAAACTGAACATAACATGGCTTCTCCAAATTGACAGTGAAGCTACCATCCTCTGAAAGAGAGTAGCTTGTTACTGAACTAGGTAACAAACCGCTTGGAAGACCAAATTTTGGCAAGATTTCGTACACCGAGAGAGAATCAGAAAAAATGGGTTGCGGGAAGAGAGCAAGGATGAGAAATAGAGAGAGAAGGGAAAGACCCAGATGAGGATTTGGGAGTGGTGACGCCATGGAAGTCGGATTGGTGAGTTGAAGAGGGAGAAAGAGAGAGGATTGGACAGATGCGAAGAATTGAAATTTCCTTTTGAGAGAGAGAAAACAAGATGGTCTGTGTCTCAGATTTCGAGGAGGGTCGGGTTGTCTGTTTTAAGGGCCTAAGTTTTTGTCTGGGTTTGGGATATCTTAATGGGCTGGGCTTCTCAAAATCTAAGAGTAAGTTTTAGGCCTAAAATAAATGGTTCTCAATAAAATAAAAAAACATTCTTAGTTCACAATATGAAATTATTTTCCTTGGAAAACTTTTTAGCCTAAAGATAAACGACTCTTAATTCGAGGATAAATAAATATCTTCCAACTATTAATATCTTCAATTTTAACAACAATTTCTTTAATTAAATTTGGCAATACAATACAAAAGTTTCCTCTTAAAATAATTTTAAAAATATAAATTCTAAACCAATAATAAAATTTATTTAAATCAGAATTTTATTATTGTATGCTCATCACTTTTTTTTAATCTCTTTTCATAAAAATAGAAAACCTAAGTGAGAAACACTATTTGACTATGATCTTGCATGATGAACTTTTCCTTAGGAGGATACTAAGACTATATAAAATTCTTCTACCAAACTTAATTAATTTAGGGTGAGAATAACATAAGATAAAACTTATGAATTCCGTATCCATTAACATTAAATGATATAAAAAAATTCTGAACTTTAATATTTTAATTAACCGTAACTCTTAACTATTTATTTGTTTAATTACCCTTCTAATCGTAATTATTATTGTTCAATCATCCCCTACCGTTACAGAAATCTGACTTGACATCAACGCCGTCAATTATTTACCACATCAGCACCCCATTGTTGCCACGTCGGATTGTCACGTCCACTGGCACGTCGGATTGCTCTCCTCCTCTCTTCGTCTTCTTCCTCTCTTCTTCTCCATAACCACTCCTTCTTTCTTTTTTCTTTCCCAACCACTTCCATTAATCTGTTTCCACCTTAAACGACCCATGATTCATTACAAACCATCATTGGAGACGCGCTCGCTCATTCTCCTTTCTCTAGCGTTGATCGTGCACTCCCGGTTTGGATCTAACCAGACTTGATCTTAATGTAAACCCTTCAACTCAAATGATGTAAACCCTTTTGACGAAGAGATTGATTTTGGTACAGTTCGTCAAGCTTTCGGATGGCAACTGTAATTTTTATTACGATTTCTATACAAGAAATAGCAGATCTGCTAAAGGGATATATACGTGGGTGATGAAGGTGGATGGAAAAGGGTCAGCACAAGTTAAGTGTGGTGGTAAACAGGGACGGATCCAGCCTAGGGCCAGGGTGGGCCGAAGCCCACCCTGACCCAATCAAAAATAAATTTGTAATATATTGTTCAACTCAAATCAACAAGTGTGGACGGCGCAGTTGGTTGGGCGGCACCTGAACGTCTAAAGGTTGCGGGTTCAATCCACGCTAACTCCATTTTAATTAACTTTTGGGAAAGAATATATCCTGGTCCCTAAAGTTGGAGTAGTATTCAATATTAGTCCTTTCATTTTATAATCTCCAATTTTCATCCCTGGCCTTTTGAGTCCTTCCCACTACCTCGGAAACGCTTGAAATTTTATTTAAAAAAGTTTAGTTCAATTTTTTAAAAAAAGAGTCAAGTATTAGTATTTTAAATGCACTTGTGATTAGCCCGATTTTGATTTCTATATATCTAGTCATGTGATTTTGTTCTTATTTTATTACGTCAATTTTTTTACCTAGAACGGTTCTTTTAATTTGACATTTTCTTTTTTGAATTGATGGGAGGTCAAATTACGAAGGGGGTTTATTTATTTTCAAATGATAAATTCTAGTACTTTGAAATTTATTTATCTATGTCACACGAGATCTGAAAGTACGTATATTGTATGAATTCTAATGTATAATTATTTTTTTTCTATATTGTCTTCTTATTTATTTTTTTTGTTAAGTTTATCTAAATATTTGTTATTTAGTGACGGATACAAATACTCTTAAGTATTTTTCTAATTTTTAGTTCAGCTCATTAGTTTTCCCTTTCAAATACTCAAAAAAAAATAAATCGGGGGCGCTGCCCCCGAACCCCGCCCCCCCTGAATTTCAATCCTGGATCCGTCCCTGGTGGTAAATGGTGGGTTATGGTGGTATATGGATGGGTGGTAGGGATCGTGGATGGGTGAGTGATGAGTGGAGAGGGGTGAAGTTTGACGGTTGATCATGATGAAGTCGAACGATTGGAAGGGGTGGTTATGGAGAAGAAGCGAGACGAAGAGAGGAAGAGAGCAATCCGACGTGGCAACGGGTGGAGTGTTGAAGTGGCAAATAACGATTGTCATTGATATCACGTCAGATTTCTGTAACAGTAGAGATGATTGAACAATAATAACTACAACCAAAAGCGTAATTAAATAAAAAAATAGTTTAGGGTTGTGATTAATTAAAACATTAAAATTTAGGGTTGTTTTATGTCATTAACCTAACACAATACTAAGCCGATCTTGAAGAACAATATCCAAAAAAAGACAAAACCCTTAATTAACCCAAAATCGAAATCCTAATTAGACTTAATTAATTAAGTTTAATTAAGCCCTTTCTCCACGGATTCTACTAGCAAACTGAACATCCTTGGGTATCATAGTCACTCTCTTGGCATGAATGGCAAAAAGATAGTGTCCTCAAACAGCCCAACCAAGTAAGCCTCTGCTGCCTCCTGCAGTGCTAAAACCGCACGACTCTCTCAATTCATTTTTATCATTTTTGTCGTACGAATTCATAATCAATCAGTAAAAGATCACGAATTCGAATCTTTATAAAACTATATTATATATATAAATCCCACATTCAAGAAAGTGTTATATACCTTAAAATCTTGAGCAATTTCACAAACAAGCCTTTGGAAAGAAAGTTTCCTGATGAGAAGTTCGGTTGATTTTCTGATACTTACGGATTTTACTGTGTAAAACCAAAATTACGATTAATTAACTACAAATTAATAACCCAAATAATAATATATAATTATTATTACCTGATTATTAGATTAATTGGCAACTATATGTGTTACTTACCGGAGAGCAACAGTGCCAGGCCTGAATCTATGTGATTTCTTCACGCCGCCGGTGGATGGAACTGACTTCCGGCAATATACAGCAGAAACAGCCTTCAAAAAGGTATACACGAACGTCACGTTGATTATCGTTTCGAAAATTTAAAAAAACAGATGCTTTCAAATCCAACCAAAAGGAACAGAAGCCTCACCTTTTCATTGGGCCTAGTTTAATGACAGAGGTCAATGGGCCTATGGTCTCATGTTGTTAGTATGTTTTTGGGCCGTTTGGATGTTTTTTTCAATTTTTTAGTACATTGGATGGAGAGATTATTAAATGGAAACATACAAATACCTTTTACATCATGTTGCCACTTGCCACTCTTTGGATATTTTTTAGGAAAATACAAAATTCAAAAAAGCTTATTAACATTTTTCAACAAAAAAAAAGTACATTTAACATTTAAAAAGAAATTCATAAGCAATTTTTGTGTATATGTTTTTTAAAAACTAATCAACATTCAAGTTGGTCAAAAGAATACAAAACGATAAGTTATTTATAAAAGATTTTATGAAACTTATATGGATATAAAATTTATCAACGATCAATTCGTTTATAATAAAACTTCGAATTTAAATCTTCTTACCTATATTCCGATCTATGTACAAAACAAACAAACTAATATTCGTTTATATTAAATTTGAGGTGATCTAAATCGCAACATAAAGAGGAAATAATGGCGTGGTGAATAAAAATAAAAACTATTAGAATATTACAATGGTACGTTCCATAAGATTTGAGTATGGAAGGCCTCGGCCTGAAAACTATGTTGATAAGAATGTTCTTCATATAAATAATAAAATTCTATCACAAAATTAGTACTCCCTCCCGTGTAAAATAAACGACTTTCTGATATAGTAAAAATTTGTAGAACAATGACTAAAATAACAAGTAAAATGAACAGTAAGAATTCATAAAAAAACGTCATTTATTGTACACCGGGGAAGTATTTTTTTATAAAAAATAAGCATTTTTCAAAAGAATTACAGTTTTTAATAAATATTTATTTATTTATTTTTCATATCGAGGTTCCTTCCTCATCAACCATACACTTTTTTCTCTAGTTCAAACCAAATCCTCTTCAGCCTCTCATATCCTCTCAAAAGTCTTGACGAACTGACCAAAATACCCTAGGATATTTCTCTCTACCACGAAAAGCACAAACCCATTATGGTCATTTCCTCACTCACATAACTGAAATTGCCCCTGCACACTCCACATTCTGGCCATTAATTGTTACTTTCTTTCCACTCTGCAAGTAATTGAAATCTTCACCATTTTCATCAGTCACAGCTTCTACTCTTCCCTCTCCTTCTTCTCTCCGCTTTCACTCTATAAAGGTGATGGCTTTGATCCAATTCTCTCTTTCGCCAGCTTCCGTTCGGTCCTCACCGTCTCTCCCATGCGCCCCTGCTCATCCAATCACCACCAATTCCTCCTCCGCTGTCTCATCTAAGCTCTCAAGATCCACTTCCTGCTCAAGTTGCTGGATTTCTGCGCCGTCGAAGAGCGAGAGTGCGAATGTGAAGGGAAATAAGAGATGGGTCTTCTCCGTCAAGTCAAGTTTGGAGACGACGGGTCCTACTGCGACGGTGGGTCAAGTTACTGAGGTCGACAAAGACACTTTCTGGCCCATCGTTAACTCCGCCGCTGATAAAACCGTCGTCCTCGACATGTACACCCAATGGTATCTTCTCTTTTCTGCTTTTTATGTTCCACTTCCAAAATGGCTTATTCATGTGAAATTGAGGGAAAGGATTCTTTTGTCTTCTCAATGTCTTTTATGTGTTTGTTTGTTTGCCTTCGAGAAATGGACTTGGTTTTTGTTCTGTTGCCTGTTCCATGCTTGCCAATTTCACTTGTTTCTTTTAATAATTATGCTTGATTTATTTTTGTCCTCACCTGGGTTTTATGCTTAGTTGGTATTAGTTACATTTCAAGATTTTAGCTTGAAACTTTAATTCCAATTTAAGAGATTCATTGTATGAATGGAAATTCTCAGTCAACTTTTATTTTGAGAGATGAGGTTTTGAACCACTTTTGATGTAAGTTTGAACTGTCTAAATTCAGAATTGTTTGTATATAGAGGAGAAATAGAATATGATCTTGAATGGCCTGTTCGAACAATGATGGAAAACTATTCCATATAGTTTGCATTTTACAGGTGTTTACCGGCCTTAGTTGAGCCCAAAATTCAGGAAAAGCTTTGATATGAGATGTCCTTAATGTCTGCTTAAATAACACATGCATTGTTTTGATTGTTAATGCTGAACTTTTCTGCTGGCCGTTGTCTGATTGTCTGCTCTTTTGTTATATTCTTCAGGTGCGGCCCATGTAAGGTGATAGCTCCAAAGTATCAAGAGTTGTCCCAGAAGTACGACGATGTTATCTTTCTAAAGCTTGATTGCAACCAAGAGAACAAGGTGCTTCCTCATTCTTAAACTGCATGAATAAACTCAGGAACAGCTTGAATATCACCAAAAAGAACTTTTAGTTGGCATCACTATCAGTCACAAGTCACACACAAACCTAAATACTGTGATGAAGAAATCTATCACGGTGACTGTCGCTCATATTCTTTCTTTTGTTGGTGAATTTCTTGATTGTTGTGGCAGTCATTGGCTAAGGAGCTCGGCATAAAGGTAGTGCCGACTTTCAAGATTCTTAAGGACAGCAAGGTCGTAAAAGAAGTTACAGGGGCCAAGTTGGATGATTTAGTTTGTGCCATCGACACCGTTAGATCCAGCTGAATATTTTCTTTTTTCCCGCCATGTAAACTACTTGCAGCGTAACGATCTGTTTCTGCTTCAGAATAAATCACTTCTTGTATATGTATTATGTATTGCGCGTTAGCCATTCCAGGGGAAAGTCCTGTGTAGAGGACTCAAGGAGCACCAATGTCTGATCTTTCTTGTCTACCTTTACACCCATTAAGAAAAGTGTTGAAATTGTGTAAAGCTAAGCTGTTCTTGAATCATTTTTCTATGTAGTCAGATTTCAATTTAGTTGGCCTTAGTCTTACAGGCTGATCCCAAATGGAATTCAACTGGTTGAACATCCGATTTATGTACAAAAGTACAAGTGCCAATGTGCGTTCTTTTTCATATCATAACCCACTCATAAAGGTCAATTTAACCACACTAGAAGTCACTAGTAGTATGCTCCTACACGAGAATGTATAGATAAAACCGAGACATCCGTATGTATAGTGAAATTATTTATGCTGTGTATTATTTCTATGTACTGGTACTGGCATAGTCATGGTGCAGCTACGAAGTTATAAGCTCTTACAACAAATACAATGCATCAAGTGATAAGGGACTCTTTCGCCTATAATTCAGATCTCAAGATCTCAAGTTCAAGTATGGAGTACAGAAAACCATATTGTAGGAAAGCTACCTCTTTCATGGCTTGACCTAAAGGGTAAGAGAATAACCGGAGAGAGAAAAAAAAGAAAAGCAAAGACGAATTCAACGAATCTAACATCTCCCAACTCCCAACTCCCATTCCGTCGTTAGCTCTCAAATCTTGTTCATTTTATATTAATAGTTAAAATACATAAAAATGTACTCGGTCAATGGAAGGGGGGAAAAAAGTTGAATACAGGAGGACAAAAATAAAAATAGAACGGGCATACCCATTGCCATGGAAGGTAAAACAGGAGCTTTAATTTCTAAAATTGTCTAACACTAAAATTCATGAGAAAATCTATATGTATCACAATTTTCTATACAGTATTTTCCTGCGAGAAAAGTTATCAAGATACAATAAACTACACAGAACAATTTACAATATAGTACAAAATGGTATATGTTGATCTCACTTCTCACTTAATGAACCGATTCTGCAAAAATAAGTTCCATAATAGCTAGTCAGAATCTAATAACAGTTTCAAATTTGTTTTGATCAAACTACTTCCGATGCCTCCGCTTCTGTTCAGCTCGCTGCCTCTTTTCATCATCCCAGTCCCGGTCATACATCCTAAATCCACGTTAAGGAGTTGCAGTTTCTATTAAGTGACCACTTCAAAACAATGACGAGTATTGGATGTAGGCAACAAATTAGACTGTAATAACAAGTATCACTAGAGGTGTAGCACGGGAAGCTATAGTATGCGTGTAAATTCAAACGTGTGCATGTGTGTGGCATGGGCCTGTATTTACTATGAACCAGTCTCAGGATACGGGTCAGCATCACGACGGGCCATCTTGCTGGCTACATCTTTACCATGAATCCTCATTGGAGGTTCCTCCAAGTACCCACGCTGAAGCAAGGCTCCCTGTCTTTCTCCTCTGTCCCTTCCATCATAAGGTTGTGACAAGGTGACAGTGAGAGGAGGTGGAGCAACCGGAGAATACTCACCAGCTTCATTTGATGGAAGATCTCTTTTAAGTTTCCGTCTCTTAGAGGCTGCATTAGCTTCCATATCCTCCTTCAAAAGATTTGGTTTCTCTCTCCCCCTCTCCCGCTCCCTACCCCTCTCATCCACCTGCACTAGCATTCAAAAGATATAAGCACATGCTTCAAATAGAGTAGGAGCAACAAAAAACAATGCCAAACATGCTGTTCACTCTGGCACTTACAAGATGCCTCAAAACATCGCCAATTAAAACCTGAGCATGCAACTCTGGCCATACTTCTGCCTCACAAGGTGCTAACTAAACTTTTTACTGACGGAAACTTGTCAAAAGTGAAAGATGGAATCAGTAACTAATACCTTCATCAGCAGTCCATCCCGCTCATCTCGCTTTCTTTCTCGAAAATCTTCTTCTTTCCTTCGTTTTGAGTCATCTTGTGAACCCAAAGAATTTTCTTCTGATCGTCGTCGTTCTTTATCGTCATGTCTTGGAGAAAGCCTCTGAGCATGTCTGGTAGTTCCAGTTCTTCTATCACCATCTTCATCTCTTCTACCAGCATTAACAGATTGGGGGACCATATGAGGAGGTAAAGGAGGTGGTGGGGGCAAGCTTTGTCCATGGAATCGCTCATCATGGGATTTGTCTGCATCACTGTACCGTAATTTGCTCCTGTCATCCTTGCTACGTTCATCCCTGGCTTTATCAGTGGGTCTGTCAAAATTTCTATCACTACCTCTTTCTTGCCCTCTCTCAACAGAACGTTCTCTTCCATATCTTTCAATTGACCTATCTCTTGATTTGTCAGGCAAAATATCATCACTACGAGACTTCTCAGGCCGGTCCGATCTATCCCTATAGTCTCTGTCGTATCTGTCATTAACTTTGTCTTTTACCTTGTCCACAGATTTGTCAGCATTCCTCTGGAGGCCTTGTTCATCAATTGCAGCTTTATCAAGATCCACCGGTCTAGAATCCAAGGACCTCTCCCTTTCAGAGACTCGAACTTCTGCCTCTAGATCTCTCTCAGTATCCCCTTTACGGCGTTTGCTTAATCTGTCAGGTTCATCAGCAGGACTTGCTCTCTTCTGCAACTTTTCATTAGACTTCGAAGTAGAAACAGAACTATCATGCCTGGGAGAATTAACTTGTCGAGAAGCAGCCCTGTGCATATCACTTACTTCAGCTTCTTTTACCACAGATTTGATGGCTCCACCATCAGTCTTCGGTTCACTACTATATGTATCAGAACCCTTTGTAGATAGAGAGGACCCTTTTGCTGATGCAGAAGGTGTGACACCATTTGCTGCGACTGCGGATGAAAGATTTTGAGCAACTCCATGCCTATTCTCTGATAAATGAACAAGGACATCTCTGTCACCAGTGGAAGCTGATGAAATTCTGCCAACAGGTTTCGCAGTTTTATTGTCGTCTTTTGCTTGGTCTTGTTTTAGAGTCTTAGAGACTGATGCTGCAGGCACTGACCGTTTGGTTGCAGCTTTCCCCTTCACAAGAAAAATGATAACAAAAGTTACATCAAAACAATAATAAGAAAAGGAAGTGATTTTATATATGCTTGACATTATAAAAAGAAGTTGTAGGGTAAAAAAATCTAACATGCACATTTCAAGAAAGATAACTTGTGACGCCACTACTCCCAGGCTAAAGAAATAAATTTAAATGTTACAAAAAAATCGTTGGTCTCAGTTGCATCAACTAGTGCAATAACCAACCGTATCACACAAGAGATTTGTTGATTGCCACCCTCTCCCATAAGAAGTTGCTTTATGTAAGGACAACTCTCCTTTTACTACTATTGCCCTCCCCTACAGGAGATTCAATCTACCTCCAAAATCTATTCCTCATATGAGAAGCCTCTCATTCTTCATACAAGAAAAATATTGTAACACTAATAGCTCTTTATCAAAACTAATTGCAAACGGTCCATCAAAATCAAGCAGAAGATAGGAATAAAGAATAAGTAATTAAGGATGCCTTTGTAAAATTCTAAACACAAACCTCAGATTCTGCCTTCACTGCAACTCTGCCCATGCCGTCATCTGCTGTTCGACCAGCTGATTCATCTGTTTGTTTTTGGGTTTCTCCTGACCTGGATGTTCCAGCTTGCACAGCAGCTAAAGGAACAGATGCCTGAGCATCAGATCCATTAACCATTGAACCACCTTTTAATTTATGAGGTCCCTGATCAGACTTGACACGTGAAATAGTTTCTGTTCTATCAGACCTCCCATCTGCTGGTTTCACTCGGGATATGGGCTCTCTGGATGAATTTCCAGAATCTTCATGTTGGGTTCCAGTGACAACTGCTCTTATGCCAGCAGGCTCACAGTGAGAAATATTAGCAACAGAGCTATTTTGTACAGCTGCTGCATTGGTGGACAGAGACTTTGAGGAAGCTGGAGGTTTGATTTCAACATACCCCATACCAAACTCTTCATCTGTAACCCACGAAGGCTGCATTCGAACAAAATTTTAGAACATGCATCATGTAAAGCTAAGTGCACTATTCAAGTCACAAACTACCTTTCTAGAAGCCAAAGCTGCCGCAACACTTGTTGCCAAGACCTTGAGATCTTCTCTTTCATCACTTTTGATTCTAGTTACCTGTATACCGAAGGGATGAAGGAACATTAAGCAAATGAAAGATACAATCAATATTTATACACAGGCAAAGGCAATTATCAGCAGCGCTTACTCGCTTTTCAAGATTAATTCCACTCCTCTTGGTAACTGGGAAAACACCAGAGATTTTTGTCAACAATATAAGAGCATTTCGAATTTCCATGTATTCAGTTGATTCCAAGCACTGAATCAATAACCGAGACATTCGCTGACTCCATTTCCAATGTACCTGCAAGCAAAGAGAAAAATGAATAATGACAAAGCATTCAGCTGAACATCACCAACTTACTTACTGAAGGGGCACGAAGCATGAAGACTGAAGAATTAATGATGCACATACATAAAAAACATAGGCAGCATGAAGCCACCAGAAAAAAAGATATAGCTTGACAAAAGATGATTAAAATTGTATTTAATAAGGCTACCAGCAGCATCATAGACAAATATAGACAAAAGTTATAAGAAATCAGGTACATACAGAATGAGAAATCTCCACCACTAAAGGTCACAAGGGAAAGTAATATAGGCAAAGCTTACTTTGTTCAAAAAATATAAGATTAAAGTTTGTAAGGCTAAATCTATAGGACTCAAAACCTTAAAGCTTAACTCCAGTGCAATTCTGATGAGGATTTGCGACCAGAAATAATCAATATCATGAACAAGATACAAAAGTTCAAGCCTGAAATTTTCAATTAGTATCGCAGGTCAGAACAAGAAACTCTATGGTGAGGTCAGAGTTCAGACATTAACTACAGTCAAACTCACTTCCATTAAGATTCTTACAAATGCCAGGCCAAATTAATAGAGACTAAGCTCAGTTGGGCAAGTATTAGAAAGCCCCAAGGACAAACATATCTTCTATCACAAAAGAAATAGTGAATGAAAAGATGTTCAAGAAAGACCACATTTGACAAAAATTAAAGTAGTGGACCAGTAAAGGTATAAATTAAACAATAAATTGAAAAGAAATAACCTTTATGAACTGCCCATATTGAACACGTTGGCTGTTTGGAAATCTATAATAGACAGCAAAACCAGGCATATTTCCGCACTCACGTTCATATATAGATTCATCACTCTGTAAGCAAAGCACAGAATCAGAAAAGGCAAGACGGAGAGATAGGAGGAAGACAATTAAATACTCCTAAACATCACTAAGTTAGTAACGAAACAAAAACAAGCCCACATCTCAACATAGCAGCATAAAGTAGAAAATACCTTCCAATAGTAGGCTATCTTTAGCGTCTCATACAAAAATCTCCCAAGTCTACCTGCTTCATATTCCGTACAACAACATATCATCGGCTGTAAGGTCTTACATATGAGAACGTCAATGTGGTTTACTGTGTTGAAAAACGGCGTCCCTAAAGAATGAAGAGTATGCACAAATATGGCACAATACACAGCATCTGGCATGCTGAAAGTACACCGTGGGAAAATACAGCGCTGAAGGAACTCCATGTTGATTTTCAAAGTATCAGGGCATGAACTCAACCATTTGTCCTTTTCACGAGAAAGCCTTCTACGAACAGATGCAACATTTTCTTCATGTTTACGGAGTTCACTAATAAGATGGTCTAGAGATTCCTGAATCCTTTCCTTTTCTTTCTTCCTTTTAGCGATTGCAGAACTAGAATTGTCAGAAAGCTCCTCCAAAGCTTTAAGAGCAGCATGTTGCTTTGCAATTTCAGACTCATAACGACCTTTAGGAACATAAAGATCATATAGAGTGAGTCCCCAAAATGTTGCATAGAGATCAGGTGAGAGGCTATTCCAGGCTTTTGAAGGCAACATCGTTCTCACAGTCTCAAGAAGATCTGACCACCTGCAAATCATTAAAAAAGTGGCATATGATTTATCTTCACCATAAAAACATTCTAAACCCAGTGCCAAAAGCGCTGTTTTATTATACGCATTTTTATCCAAACAATGAGAAAAAAAGAACAAGGATGGACAGAATTACCAGAAAAGAAATAATATCAGCAAAAGTAAATTAACATGTAAGGTCCAGATTATTACATTATTGGCTTGCTAGGGGACCCAAGATCCAGAATCACTTTGCCAGAATATCCTGCAGATTCAGATTCCATGTTTGTAGTAGCTGTAATGGCAGCCTCGTTATCATCTAAAGGCCAGAAGACATCAGAATCACCCTCACACTTGAAAAGCCTCATCACAGGGCGATATATTAAAAAGGCAACCTACAATGCAGAGGAAAACAACACATTGAGGACTTTGTTCACTTAGGCAAGGCATGCAATGAAAAGTTGCCACACAAACACTATTCCAACGTAATAAAAGCATATAGTGCGCGTAAGAAATAAAGTACACAAACAGAGAGAGACCTCAGGATCAAGGTGATACAAGTGGACAAGATCATGAAGAGAGGGAATCAGCTGAGCATAAGCACTAGCTGGTGTCATAGCACTACAAAGGAAATCCACAAATTGAAGAAGAGTTCCGTGGCATCTATCAAATTGCTCACTGACCATTTTAATGTATGGGGCGTCTGCATTTATGAGAACTCTGCAAAAGAATATCATAGTTGTTAGCATTTAGAAGCGTTTTTTCTTTTGCCAGAATAGCATATATGGAAAAAGAGAGGAGATTTCCATTTAAAGTAAATTAACGAAAGCCCCTTATAAAGCATATTGACGAAATTGTCGTCATTAAAATGACTCATTTCACACTGCCTCAACTAACAATAAGGCCCTGCTTTTCAAGAATGAGAGAGTAAACAAAGGTTTTATCATGATGTAAAACGAGGCATTTTACCAGGAGACATGCATTTATCACTTGCAGTAGTTAGATATATAAAGTAGCTGTGCTTACACAGAACGATGCTGAGCAATAAGTAACAACAGGGGGATAGCCAGCTTTGGTTCATCCTTTGGAAGCAAGGAATCCCGTAGCCTGTTAGTAGACTTGAAGAGTGCCTGCATGGAGAGAACATAAACACTCAGAACAATCACTATAGTGTTCTAAAGTTCAATCCTAGGAAGCTCTGTAGTTGAAACACCAAACAGAGAAACCAGCAGTCCAAAATAGCCTCCTCAGCAAGAACAGCTATTATTATTAAATTACTTACAGAAATGAAAGAACTGGGAAATAAATCTTAAGTATGGTGGTAAAGGACAAAAATATAAAGCTAAAATCTAAGAGTGAGGTGATTATCCACACTTGGATGAGTTAAGAATTACAGCTTACTGGCAACATAGGCACACAACAGCAGTCAGGAAAAAATCTTGTATCTTCATTAATAACTAAAACAACAGAGAATGTTAGACATCCTAAACTTAGACGCTCACATTATGTTGGCATAGCACTATGCAAAAATCCTCGCAAGAATCAAGCACTTGGACCATAGCCAAAAATGCGTAGCATTTTCAGTTGATCTTAATCACTTTATATAATATATGGTTTCAATAATAAACAACCACAATATCACGCAGGAGTACTGGACAAGAGGCAAGCATATCTGAACACATGTTACAACTCTACAAAACATGGCCAACCTGATGTACAGAATTATCAAATTTCAAAGTTCATCCGTCTATAGTAGTCAAACTATATCCTTAACTCAGAAAATGTGCAAAACCTTGGTAACATTTGTACATACAATACCCCGGATTGGATCTAGCCATGTAATTATACCATAATGACTTAGGGTATGTCTCAGATAAAATATTAACTGATCGAAGCAACGAACCAATGTAGCTGCTTAAAATACTCTGAAACAAAGACAAAAGGAATACCTTATTGTTCCGTGTTACTCCAAAGGATGTAGCCTGATATCGGAGTGTTTCACTCCCTGCCATCGCATCCAATTGTTCTTCAGTTAGGTTCTCTGTGTACTGGACATTAGCCATCTGTTGAATAAGCTCCTGATGCAATCATGAAGCCCCACTATTAATTTCCAAACTAAAGCTAAATATAGAAATTGTAGAGCCACAACCATCTAAACTAAAGCTACATATACACATTGTAAATCTAAATACCTGCATGAGAACAAGCTCAATTCCCTGTCCCTTCTTCAACTGGTTGACAAGATACTGGAAAAGGCCTCTCAACTCCATAGATGGATACTTTTTGCACCTACAAGCAAGTAAAATTCCCTTGATAAATTTCAAGACAATAATCAACAAAGTGTTATGCTTTCCTACAGTATCAGAATCACATTTTTCATCCCCAGAAATCCACATAAAACAACTACAAAATAAGCTAAATAACAAACAGAAGAACACGAGCATAGAATAAAAGCTAAAGACTAAACCACAAGAATCATAATCAAAATGAGCCACACAAGTAACCAAGCAGTCTATTAAAATATAGTGCGCCTCCTACATATTAGACAGTCTCTCATCTGTCTTACCCACATAGATGACCAAAACAGAACACAGTCGTGATGAAAAATGAAGTTTTAGTTGTGAAACAAGAAGTTTTTCTACTATATTTCACTTATCCTCTATTGCTTATCATTACCACAGCCGCATCCTCAATGCTTACTATAAGCTCCCTGCCATGAACTCCATTGATAACATGAGCAAGACAATTATTTCCACGACCTCTCAGTAATGAAGCCTTCTTCACAACAAGAGACCAAGCAATGCCTCACTGGCTCACAACTCTCAATAACAGCAAGCCATTCAGTCAAACATATTAGGAACCCCACCATGATCCAAGATCCACTCAGGCCTTCACGATGACCTCTAATGAACAACAACCATAACATTCATAGTCACATAAGGCAAGCATATAATCCATATACAATAATACCATATTGACCATCATGTTGTTCTTCATCAATCTCATCAGACCTACCCCACCAATATTCTAGCACTCACAATCTTGACCAAAGTCTCCAAACTCACAAGAATGCTTGTTTGGAAGAAGTATTGGGCTTCTACTGATTGCAGATGATGTCAAGAGACAAATAGATGAGAAGAAGGAAACAAGGAAATAAAGAGAATGGAAGACTGAATGGAAGGCCTTTTGTATGGTCAACACATTGGGACATGTTTGGCGCAGTAAACCATGAATTTTGAGAACCACAAATAGATTTAAGTGCAATTACATTTACTAAACATCACTGTATGGAAGACATGGATAGAGAAGTTGAATGACACGGGTAACGAACATAGGCAATGGGGCTAGGGTAAGGAAGATTATCAGATGCCGGGTGACTAACTTGGTGTTGTAAGAGACATTCAACTTGCATGAGGGGAAGGTGTATGACACAGTTATCGTAAAAAGAAAGGAAAAAACAATTGAGGCAGAACAGCGCTATGATAGTGAAGAGAACCATGTATATTCCCTTAGGAAAGTTGACAGGTATAGAAAACTTGAAGACAGCAGATGAGTCTCTCAACAGAATGAGATACGATAGCGCAAGCCACAACTAGCAATATGCAGCAAGCAGACGGAAATGAGAAATCAATTCTGAACAAGAAGTGCCTTCAGATGTCAGAGACTTGGATTATGGAGATAATCACAGCCACAACTCGTCGGCTCTAGCAAGTTTAGTTTTTTACTGAAGTACAAAAACAACAGGCACTACCTCCAAGCTAGTTTCTCTCAGGAATCAATTATTTCCTTCACCTCATTAAGTTCAAGGACAACCTACAATCTGCACCATCCAAAGAAATTCTACAGAGCAAAGTTTTCTCTTCCCCACAAACAGTTCTCCAATCAACTTACTCATAAAATCGGTCATGATATTCGTATGCAATTTCAATTCACGAATGAGTCCATATCCAATTAAATTAGAAACACACAACCTAAGAAGGCTGTCTGTATCCAGATTGCAATATGAAAAACAGTACATGAGCAATGTTTGATACTCACACTGTCACTAAACACCAGTATCCTATACGTAAGCAAGCCACAATTACAGGGGGGGTAAAGCAAAACCAAGAACTCTAAGTTCAAAGTTCACAAAACCTCACCAAGCAAATCAAGTCTGATAAAGGAAACACAAATTAAACACTGATCAACAGAATAGTCAACCGCTCATAACTTTTTCAACAAATAAGGTTTTTTATGTATGAAAGCTCGTGGACAGTAATTAATGCAATAAAGAAAACAAAAAGAGAAAAAGAAAGCAGAATGGGGTTGACTCCAATGAGAACTACCAAATTCAATGCACAATGGAACAGACCAAGCAACCTTGGGAGCTTTGACAAATTTTCTGAAAGTTGCCTCCACAGACCATGACTTTACTTCAGTTAGAAAACAACTTTACTTCAAAAGGTTTGCACGCGTTCCATTTTAGCTATAAATGTCACTCCACAATCATGCGAACATGTAATCCCAGCATATCAAAGAGCCATCACTACAGAAGATGCAATGAGAATGGAGACGTGCAGAACACCTAACAACAACACCGCACCAATCATCAGGAGGGGCTGCAGTCAAGTTCAGCCAAGTTCAATATTCCCAAAACTTACTAAAAAGAACAGGTGTTCTTATCAAATACTTTCCACATCCTTTTTGCAGCCAATGAGAGGAAACAAGGTAACTGAAACCAGTACCAAGAAAAAGAGGATGCAGACAGAAAGCTGCACACAAGAACCAACCGCCTTCTAATTAACCCATCTACAACTATGCTCTTCACAAGGCCAACAACTTAAGAACACTAATCTTCATTGTATAGATATCAGCAGCAACAAACCATTAATTGCTAGAGACATGTTGTACAATTCTGCCATCACCGCTCATATAAAAGACCGTAAGACATCTCACCAATTTTCATCAGTAACTCTACATTCAGTTACACATTTATATTCCCATCCAATTTTTTAAACCGTAACTATCAGTGTATTTTCCACCACTCTTTCTAGCAGTATCTTGTAAACAACATCAACTTCCCAAGCTGCATGTGGTTGGCCAATCTATCAGATAATTTCACTTTTGATCCAGAAACGATCTTCCAAAACACCATGTATCGCTCACTAAACTTATAATATCGCAGTGACTTTATCGTCTCTAACCCCTATCATGACAGACTTGAAGGGCAAAAGAAAAACACCAAGTTGATGTTTGAAACGATAGAGTTGAACACCCCCAGTAACACAAGTCCCCAACACCAGTAATTTCCTACTTACGACTCAGATGAAATCTTTTCGTAAATGATTCAGAGATGACCATTCATATAAACCAAACTGCGATGAATCTGAAAGACCAGTCACCTCCTATCCACCATATCTCAAATAAGACTTGAGCAAATAGAATAGCATTGGAGACAAGGTCACATGGTCAATATCTGGCAAATTTTTGTTGTCTCCAAATCCCACAAAGTACTGAGTGATCCCTATACAATTGCCAAGCCATGATTCCAAAACTGATCTAGCCTCACAAATCAAGCACCCAGAAAATTTGCAACTCCCATAACACCCTCGCTCCAGCCATGATTCTTTCTAGGTTAATCTGCAACCCGGAAACTGAAGTAAAGCATCCCAAGAGACATCTAAATTCTTATTAGACAAGATTAAAACAGAAAATTACTCCAAAGAAGAAGAGGAGTTTCCCCTATAAGGATCTTGAATTTTGAACCTTAAAGGAAAGAAAACATGCACATGCTTCCCTAGTCCCTGTGTATGGCTATAAATATAGGACAAACAACTGATTTTCAAACTTTAGGATACTTAGATCCTGTGTACAAACAACTGTATTCCAACATAAGCGCCACAAATCTGCATTGTTGAAGACTTCAAATATATAAGAATGAACGAATGGAACAGAGACTTATGTAAGAAGTACACATACAGGTGACCCCAGAATGAAGCCAATGACTGAAGCCAGTCTGATAAATTAAGACCATCATCCTTTAGCTTATCACGACCAGCTTGTGCCAAGCGCTCAATTACAACATACTCCAAAATGTCATATTCCAGCTGTACATAGAAGAGATTCATTCAATTAGAACGACAAAAAAATAACAAAGAATAGCATACACAGAAGAATTAGAGTGCAAATTGATGCATACTATCCTTTTAATGTTTTTTGACAATTTGTTTCGATGTTAATCTTTTCACCCGTTATTAATAAATTTCATGGTGAAATGTGAAAACATAAAAAAAAAATAGTGGTTTCAAATCCGTAAAATCTATACATTCCATCTACTATGTTAATTTACTCAGTTGAAATGAATGGGAGAAGAAGATCCTCTGGAACAATGCAAAAAGAAATTCACGGCAATCCAAGACTGACATTTTAAAGCATCTGAAGAACATTAGCAATGGGAGAAGAACACACATACCTGTGTCAAATACTTGAAAGCATCAACAACAGGAGCAATCATATCTCTATATGCCTCAATCTGCAAGACAACGTTCCAGAAATAGAGATAGTTAAATGGAAATATCCAAGCACTAAAACATGCTTCATTTTCTGTACAATACAGCACCTGGTGAACAATAGTCCGAAGTACAGTCATTGGATTAGCATGTGCTAATTTTGCAACCATTCTACCCAATTGCTTCAAATTTTCCTTTGCAAGCCTTTTCAGAATCCTCCTGGTGTCCAACTGCAAAACGACAAAGAATAGTGCCAAGAGAATGAGCAGGATATCATCCTCCTCACACACCATGTTTGCAAGCAAGAAAAAACAAAAGAAACCTGTGCACTATGATACCTTGGCCGTTTGCCTTGCAGCCAAAACCATTGGATTACGCTCGTCATCTTTTTCCCATTCACCATATAAACGATATCGAACCTAGAAGCCAATCTCCAGCTTGTAAGATTAATGACCAGCATAGGATTATGAATGGAACCAATGAATGGGCTTGCTGTAAGTACAACCTCGTAGGGAAGGAGACTCATTACTTCCCAAATCTCCTGCCCAACTGCGGGATTTGCAGGTATAAGCTGCAACGAAGGAAGTAGACATGTCCCCAAGGCTTCCTCTATCCTTGATCTAGCTTCTCTTAGGTGCATACGAGGGACTCGATATCCAGCAACAGCAAGTTCACCATTTCCACATCCCTCGTGATCCACAAGCTCAAGAGCAGACAAGTAGTAGCCTCTCAATACTCTACATACCTGTCAACAAACAAGCAGAAATGGCCAACCTTTATATACTATAAATAAATTTGAAGGCACACAACATGAGGAGAGAAGCTATTGGTGTCTATATTAAAAAGCAAAGCTCATCATCAAAGTATGAAGAATAAAACACACCTTCTGCAGCAATACTGTGTCACGATAGAGATAAGGCCCAGTGGTAGCAAGCATCTGAAAAAGTTCTTTACGAAGATCAACGAAAGACCTTTGAGCCGAAGAACTTGTATCCATGGCATCAATCCCAGCAACTGATGGAGACCCAAAACTCTGATCATGCCTTTGACGAACAATATCACACGCTGGAGCTATTGACTTTTTTATGAGCCTGAACATAGATATCATAATATAATTTAAATATGTTTATAATTATATGTTGCATCTAACTTAACAAAGCACATATGCTAACCATGGTGTCTTTTTAGTTCAGAATAACTATTCATGCACTCAGCAGTACATTTCATGTCCTTATTATGTGAAAGAGTTAGTTTTCACACAGATTGTTAAACAACTTAGTTAACTCCCAATCAATTTTAAATTAACCGCAAACACTACAGCTTATTTCATCATTAAGTTTTAAGAATGAAAGACTTCTTTTTTCTTTAAAATTGTGACCACCCATGGGCCTCGCGCTAGTTTCAATATTAAATGGAAGAACAGAATTAGGTCAAAGTACCAGCTTAAGCTGCTTAAATGCTTGTGTAGACATTCACGTAGCAGTCCTAGGGTGACAGTCATGTGCGCTTTGAGTGTAATGTGGCTATTAGAAGATATGCGCACAGGAAAGAAACAAACAGATAAATCAAATAACATCTTACCTAAACAAGCCATTACATATTTGAATATGTGCCACTGGATTGAGTGGAGAGAGGCGATGAAACAGAATATTGGCATGATACCTGACAAAACATTGTGTGCATAAAGCAAATACCATAAAGAGGGGTGCATAAAATTAAAAGTAACACAGAGCATGTGTCGTCCTTGCATGAAACAAAAGCAAAACAAGTGCCCATCACTATATGCATAAAAGTATGAATTCCATGACTCTTATGAATCCATATAGTAATACTAACTAGCTTGCAAACAGCAGGGAGCACCGTTAAAGGTCTCTTTTTTCTATTCAGATCACAAAGAAAACTAGTTGCTTACATAAATGCACAAAGCAACAACAAGAAATTAGGCCCCTATTCAACAATAACAATTTCTACAATCATTCAAAACTGGGATACATACAAATGTAAGGCATCAACAGTTTGCTTCAAACTTCTAAATGCGAAGTTAAACTTTTAATGACAAAACAAGAATAAAGGAAGTAAGAGACTTTCAATCAATATTTGACAAGGACAACGCTGGAAACCAATAGTTCTACAAATATAGAAAATAAAGTAAACAAGTAAATTGACAACCATGAGCAACAATAACTAATTGACATTAGAAAACCCGGAACAAAAAGTTAACAGGATTGAACTCACCAATCATCCACAGAAAGAAACCCGGTAAGCAAGCCCAAAGTTTGATTATTTTCAAGCTCAAGAGATCGCTCAACTACTGCTTCAGTTTCCATGTCTAAAGCAGCAAAAAGATCCACAGTCACATCTCCTTGTTTTTCATCATCCATCAAGTCTTTCCCAGTGGCAGCAAGATTTATTTTTCCAATTTTGTTAGCCTGCCAGGAATTTTATTTTAAAAAAAAGAACAAAAAAAAACAGATGCTCATAATTCTGAAGAAAATGAAATGGATAGTCAGTTAGAAATACAATTGAAAAGAAGTCAGAGAATCTCCATTAAAAATCATCCATATCTATAGATGCACTTAATAAATGGAAGCCAAAACAACAGAAAAAGAAACTTTCAAGTAGGCCAGCATAGATCCCAAGGATAGTTAATATACTAATGAGCAATGTTTTTGCATGCCAAATAGCTGAAAATATTAGCACATGACTATACCTCATCCAGCCTTTTGGAGGAGAAAACACTATAATGTTCAAAGGCATCTTCATCTTTGGGAAGTAAATGTGCATAACTGCAAACCATGTGCAAATTCAATCACTAAGCAAGTGATAAAAAAATTCATTAATGAGTTGGAATTCAAGAAAAGTGAAATAAATGCACAAACTGCAAAATATTATCCTCAGTCTACAGAACATACAGGCAGCTAAAATTTACCACACAATATACTCTAGCACCAAACTTCTGAATCCAAATTTGTTGCAATTCACTTGCAAGTACACAATAGCACAAATTTAAATGGATATCAAACTTCTGAATCTTTTAGTCCACACTTGGAAGGAAACATTTTAAAATTTCCTATCTTCCATTGCCTTATCATATATGCAAAAAGAGTGAGAATCACCAACACAATTAAACCATTCTAACAACTAAAAGTTCATAGAACAAGTAAAAATCTTAAGAAACACAATGGTCATCCAAAAGCTCTGATGCAATAATCAAAAATCACCAATCTCCAAAAAAAAGAGCATACTGTAAAAACTCACATGCTATTAAGATCAATTAACTCTTCCTTCACCAGTAAAGCAGTTAGCTTATAGAGGCCAAAAGGTGCAGGACTATTTACTTCCATTCGCTGATAATACTGAAACTTAAAGCCTAAGACTTGTGATGCATGCGACTGCAAAAAAAAAAGAAGTGTACGCAAACTGAAGGTTCTCTTCCACATCAGTATAATCAAAATGTACAAGCCATTCCGAACTATAACATCCCATACCTTAGGGAAAATGGGAATTAATTCCAACAATATTCTGTTATCAGGCTGAAGTTCGAAACACTCTAAAACCTGATGAGTGATGGATAATTGCAGTAGAACTTAAAGTTAGATCACAAAATCAAATAATGACAACAACAACAATTACAATAATAATAATAATAGAATCAGAAACAACTTACAATATCAAAAACACGGTTCGGATCCAGATCAAAATGACCAATTAATGACTGCAGAAATTGTACTAGTCAGAGGAAGCAGCTAAAATAAGAATCAAAATAGAGATGAAAAAGAATAGAATTTGAGTCAAAACCTTTATGATTCCTATAGTGGCTGCACATGAATCATTTGTTGCATCTTCAGAACCACGAGATAGAAGAGTAGCCTGCATAGCACTTAAACTGTAAAAACTAAAAAAGAAAAACCTATTCAAAACTGCCAAAGTGCCAACCAATAAAACATTATATCACTGTCCAAAATATTAAATAAAAACAAGAAATAATTTAACGTACAACCTCTTCAAACATAAAGGTACTTGCAAAATCCACAACAAAGAGCATATTTACCACAGACCAAATTTTCAATTGTGAAAAATAGAAAATGATCTCATGCAGGATTCAGTATCAAACCCAGATGGGATTCAGAATAAACCTCCCTAGTTTGATCATGCTTAAAAAGCTGACTATTGTGGTATATAGTATAAGGTTTAAAGAAAGAAGACTGAATAAATAACTGAACTACAATCATACCAGTTTGGCATAGCCTTCACTCTCTTCTCGGAGAAGGTTAAATTTTGTTTGCTGATAAAGAAGGCGAGTGTTTACTCTGACCTGGAACCAATACCAAAAGTACGTCAATTACCAACAGGTTTAAGGTTAACTTCAAACACATGCAACTTAGTGCCAAGCTGTCCTTTTCAGATGTTTCAAAGTATCGAAGCTCTTCTAAACATTCATGCATTCATCTACTTGTGGCAGACACAGTATTCAAACACAAGCTTTCAAATTATCACAATAATTTAGCCTTAAATACTACCAAATTAACAAATAAATCAAACATTAGAACTATAAGATATTTGTAAGCAGCAAAGCATTTTGATAAACTTTACCTCTTTGCCCTTCAAATCTTGAGCCTTGATCTTTATCATTTCAGCCTCCCACAAAAATTCCTCCTGCAAAGCAGAGGACATTAGCTATACGCCTTTAGAGGCCCAATAAAAATGTTGATATAACAAACACCAAAATACATGAAACAACGACAGGAAGTCACCTCACAGCGCTCCTGGAAAACCCTCAATGGGACCAACGTAGATTCCACCAGCCACTTTGCCTTATAAAAAGAAAGAACTCGATATTTAACACTTAGTATATAGAAGCATTGGGGAAAAAAAATAGATAAGCACAAGACACAAAAACAATTCCAAAATTTCAAGGAGTGGAACTAGAGAACTCCTCAACAATATAAATGCAAGTCAGACATTTGCCCACAAAATTAATACAAAGCATTTAAAGTGGAGCCACACATCTATAAACATAACCAATCAAATCCGGAAAAAATCAGGGCACAAACAAAATCGCAGTACTATAAAGTGAAATATCAACATAAAGTGCTTGAATAATTACTAACCAGCTTAATAAGCCGAGCACGGCACTCTCCAGACATTGTATGCTACAAAAAACAGCCGACCAGGATGGATACAATTAGAATCAATAACCTTTCCCACCAAAAAAAAAAATGTGTCAGGAAATAAAAATAAAAACCCTCACATCCTGAGCCATTTGAGTAACTACATCCGCAAAAGTGGAACCCAACTCCTCACGAGACAGCCGCTCTGTGAAATCCACGGAATCCAAGGCAGCTTTGCATTTCTGAAACGGCAATTCTCCTCGAACCTAAGACCCCCAAAAAGAAAAATTACAAAAAATCAGTTTGAAGTATGACCGACCACCCCACGCATTCCTCCTAAACACAGCTACTATAGTATAAGCAGAGTAAGCATTGAAACAAACAAGCACAAACATATACGCGAAGCACATAGAAAAAAACTAGTGTACCGTAGTGGAGCAGAGCTCGAAGAGGAAACGGAGGGAAGAGACGGGCTTAGGAACACGGAAGTTAGGGTTTCCTGATTTCCATTCGCGGAGGCACTCTTCCGTCACGTAGGAGCACTCCACGGGAGGGAGAGTGAGGGACATTATTTTTTAGGGTTTTTTTTTCTTGTTGTAAGCTTATTATGTAATATCCGGAATTCAATCAGATCATCGTCGTGTCACAGATTGCTCGTCAGTGGTAAGCAATTAGAAATTAAGAACCCTAATAACAGGGAGAGACTGCAACATGAACAGACGATGGTGAGAAGAAGCTTTTCTTTTTTTCATTTTATTTTTCCTGGGCGATTTTATTCATTCCTGTAAAATTCCATTGGCAATTAAAACACTGCGTTTTTGTATAAAATGACTGTAATTGAATTAGGCCTGATTATAGGGAGGCCCGAACCCAAATTGGGTCCAATTTTTTGGGGCCGATCAGATTCGGCCTGGCTTCAACCTGGCTAGGCATAAGTGAGACTTTTAAAAATAAGTTAAAAAAACTACTTTCACTTAATCTTTTATAGTTTAAAAAATTGTAATATAAGCAATATAATTTCTCAAAAGTTACAATTTTAACCTTTATAATAATTTTAAAAAATTAAATAATAGTTAAAAAATAGTAGGACCTAAGACAATGAAAAAAATTAGTTTAAATTTTACAATTTGTTTTTAAATTTAATCTTTTTTAATATTTTTAAAAATATTTCTTATTATAATTTTTTATTGAAATGGACTCTTTCACATTTTTTACATTTTCCCACAAATTTGCATAATTTTTTATCATTTTTTAAATACTTTTAAATAATACGGTTAAAATTGTATTTTTTAGAAAATTATAAAATTGACATTGTAAGTTTTCAAACTGCATATGAGTTTAAGAGGAATATTTTGTAAATAATAGGGTTTTTATGCGATTTAATTGAATCGTTAAACACAAAGAAGTGATTACAAATATTAATACATAAAAGAGATGGTATTATATACTTTTATCGAGATAGGTTTTGGAGTACACGTTTCAAGATATGATTGGGTTATCTCTTATAAATTAATTTTTATTTTTATTTTTATTTTTATTTTTATTTTTATTTAAATAAATAATTATCAAGTGAATATAAAAATGATGTGTGTATTTTTAGTATAAAAAATAATAAAATGTTTGTATTTTTATTTATTATATTTCTTATAGTCTTACACAACTAAAGAAGTAAAAAAGACGAAGGCCAACATTAAAAAAGATCAAGTTTTTAATTTATATTCGAGTCGGTAATTTAGTTTTCGTTTTATGTTTTATTGAATGGTGTTTTAATTTAATTAGTCAAAATCCAACTTAAGTCAAATATCAAAGTTGGCCTTTTGAGTAGAAGTTAAATTTTTTTTTTGAAAAAATTGGAAAACTCCATTTTGGGCGTTTCTAATTTTCAGTGTTAATTTAGAAAAATCTCTAAACTGGATATTTTGCTGTTACGTAAACAAAACTCTTTGATATCTGGCTGTGAACTCCTGAAACTTAAAAGGGTCAATAACAATGAGAACTCCAACACCTGAAGCCGTTTCAAGACGGAGGCAATTTTCTGAACTGTTTTAAACAATTGTTTGCCATGAAAAAACGAAAGAGTTCTTACAATGTAAAAGCCCCAATTCTATACCTCCCATTTGTCTGTGCCCAGCTTCCAGCCCACCGGCGAAGTTGCTTCCTAAAGACCAAGCTAAGAGAAGCTAACTCCCAAAGCCACAAAAAAAGCATTGCTCCAAATAGATATCCCAGACTTGAACCAAGGTAAATATGTACAGGAGCCATTCATAAATTAAGTCTCAATTAAACCGAACATTGAGACGCTTGAAATCATAGCACCAGGTCATGGACTAAGTATTTGCACTTGCAGACTGTGAAGCAATCCTTGGATGGTTATGCTCACCTTCATAGGTTACCATAAGCATCGATGGCTCCTCTAAACACCTCTCCACGTGCTTCCTTGCTGGACAACCTCTCATGCTGCTACATTTGTAGTATCCCCTGAGCGCAAATTTAAAAAGTACTTTTAAATCCAAATCATTTCTTGTAAAAATTCACTTTGGCTAGCATTCAATTCCTAAGAAATTAACAATTGCAACACAGCTACAAGTTCTCGTCGGCTACCAACATAACATGAATACTAGAAAGACAAGCAGCATGAAAACACTCCAAAAGATATTTTGCAACCATCCAATTATTACTGCAGGGATACTTAATCAGAAACTAGATGAATACAGTTCAGTAGCTTGCAACCTTGGGATGGAATACTGTTCTAAAACAAAGGTAATATTCATCACCATGGTCTCAGCAATCCAACATGAAAAGGGTACGTGCAAAAGCCACAACGACTGTGAATGCATTAAGGAAAAAGACACCACTTAGTCGTGATTCTTTGCAATGTTTACATTAACTCTATTTAGGGGTTTTGATCAAATTTATAAGGAAAGAACTGTACTTAGTCGTCCGTGTCAACACTACCTTAGGCATTACCTGAAAAGGTTACAACTGGCATAACAGTAATGACCCAATTACAGTTCCAAAAAAGCGGTAGTTATGATAAATTCCAGAAGTTATTAAGCTACCTCAATAAGCTGCTAACTTCCTAAAGGAGCAGGGGCCAACACAAATGGATGGATAATTAATGTGCAATTGATAGGTTTAGATACTACATGCACATCAAACAGCATGAAGAGAACAGCCAAGTATCAATGTCAGCAAACAGAAGAATCATTATTCCATTTAGGGCATTCAACTTAATCTCAATCAAAACATTGTAAATCTTAACAATCCATTTAAGGAATTAGCCGCAATGTAACAATGCCAAAGAGCAAAAGTGGGGCATACCTAGGATGAGGAGAACCCTTGATGGGTTTCTGCCCATATTTTCTCCATGAATAATCATCTGGCGGGATATCAGCTAGTTTGTTGCTAATAGCAGGAACCTTGATCGACCTCTTCACCCTATGTTTTCTGCCAACATAGCAAATCCAATGGTTAAAACACAGTGTCAAGTCATCTTCATAAATGATAAGATGAGCAATGCCGACATTAATTAATAACAGCATCATGGTTTACTGTTAAGTAAGGACGGAAACAAATCTAACCTCTTCTTCGAGCAATGGCATCTACCACTGGCTCCACATTTCACACTCCCATCTTCTCCCCTGGCAGTACACTTCCGCTTGTGTTGCTGTGAACTCTGATCTGAGGAGCGCGGTGCCCCCATCAAATGAAATGCACTTCCACCCACATTAGCGACACTGCCATCTATACTCAAGGAAGACATGAATGATCTAGTCGATGACATTGTAGGTGTGCAGCTAGAGCTATCAAAATTCAGGTTTATCCCGCTATTGCTCCTTCTAAACATCATCTCAGCTTGCTCCTTCATTTGCTGTTGCTGTTGTTGTTGCTGCTGCTGTAGCTGTTGTTGTTGCTTCAGGTTTATCCCGCTATTGCTCCTTCTAACAAAATCAAATAGCAACAAAGCTACAATAAATAAACCAACAACAAAAAGATCAAGTCATTCCTATAGGAGCAATCAGAAGCCATAATGGCCACCAATAGTTATAAAGCAAACTCACATAGCGTTAGAACTCCCACCACTGAATTACTTGTTTATTTTCAACTACACCAGAAAGGGAATAGCAGCATTCTCTTCAAAGTAAAACACTTTTAAGCAACAATAGCCTAAAGGAAAAGGAACACTTACAAGTTGCATGCATTAATACAAAGCTCAATTTGCCTTGCCATCATCATAGCCTTCATGGAGTCCAAAAGCCTTTTTCAGATCAAGATTGTCATCATTAGACAGCATTTTTATAACTAATTCTAAAGTGGCATCATCTGCAAAGAATCCTTTGCGGCTCATTTCTTCAATTAGTGATACAGCCATCGATGTATTCATGATCAGGAGGCATCCACGAATAATCACGTTAAACGAGCAACTATTTGGAGAGCAACCATTATCTTCCATTTTTCTGAAAATCTTGTATGCTTCATTTGCTAATCCTTCTTTGCAAAATCCACCAATTACAGCAGTATATATGTACACATCAGGTTTTAACCCATCATTAGAAAGTCCAGATAGTAGTTCTATTGCATGTTTAAGCCTACCAACTTTGCACATAGCATGAACAAGGATATTATACGTCGTCAGATCAGGTCTCAAGTTGCTCTTTTGAATTTCTTGAAACAGTTTAGTTGCCACATCAAGATACCCGTGCTTGCATAAGCCCCCAAGCAAAGTGTTGTAAGTGACTCTGTCCGGGGTATGGCCATGAGCATTCATATCTTCAAAAAGCTTCTTTGCATCACTAAGTTGTCCTGTTTGGCACAACGAGTGTAGGAGAGTAGTATATGTAACTACATTCGGACTTAAACCTCTGCAGCCCATTTCATCAAAAAGTTTCCAAGCCTCATCTGTTCTTTTGCTGTTGCACCATCCATTTATCAAGATGGTGAAGGTAATTACATTTGGCGTGCAGCCTTTGCTTACCATCAACTCAAATACATTCCTGGCTTCAGCCATTTCGCCTCTCAAACAATACCCATTTATCAAGGAATTATATGTGACAACAGTAGGCTTCACGCCACACCTGACCAATTTTTGGTCCACGATAAAATGTGCATCTTCGACCTTTCCCTCCTTGCAGAGTGTATCAACCAGGATGTTGAAGGTAACAACATTTGGCATGATGTCACACCCCACCATTTCACTTAACAAAGTTTGAGCCTCTCTTAGTTGACGTGAAATGCACAACCCATGGATTAACGAGTTATAAGCGACAACATTAGGTGCGATTCCTTTACTCTTCATCTCAGAGAATAGGTCTAAACCCTCAGTGACCAGTCTATCTTTGCAAAGGGTATCGATGATTATACTATATGTAACCACATTTGGTTCACAGCCTGCTGCTTCCATTTTCTTCAGGAACTGAATAGCTGTGCTAGTTTGTCCAACTTTGCATAGACCACTTATCATCACATTACAAGTATACGAGTTGGCGGAGTACCCTCTTGCCACTATGGTATTGAATAAAGTTACGGCATGAGCTGTTTTATCTTCTTTGCAAAGCCCATCAATTAAGGGAGAAAAAGTAGCATGATTAGGCTGAAAACCGAACTTCATGATCTTCCCTAAAATGGAGAACCCAAATCCCACACAGTGCAAGCGGCAGAAGCAATTAATCAAGATGTTAAAAGTATAAACATTGTATTGAACACCCATCAATTCCATTTGTTTGGACAGAGAAACCACAGTCCCATGATGCCCCATCCTCATAACAGCTGATGACAGTTTGTTAAATTCCACCACATGAGGAGGAGGAGACATGCTAATCATGCGATTAAAGGAAGCTAAGGCATCATCAATGTCATTAAATGGAGCATTTAAGGAAGCTAAGGCATCATCAATGTCATTAAATGGAGCATTTCTAGGGCTGGTAGAAGCATAATCACGAGAATTGGAGAGAAGATGGAGAAAGGATTGAGATTGAAACATACCCATTTGCCACTGATAAGAGAACCTGGTGAGAGCTGAACAACCGAGTAAAATGCTTCCTTTTCTCATCCTCATCATCCTCGCCATCTACCCACCCACCAACCAAGGAACAAGAACAAGGAGCGTGCGGAATGTGTTGTTTTTGTGCTCTTGAAACAGGAGAACGACAAGTTGTTTATTTCCCGATAGTATAAAGAGAGTGAAGATTAGTAAATAACTACAAAATAATTCCCAAATGCTTTACAATTGATTGCTACACCACATGAAAACTCACCACTAAAAGAAAAAGAAAAAGAAATAAATAAATGAATTGGAGAATACAGTGCTGGTAGAACAAATCCAACACTATTTGAATAAGATAATTAATCTCTTATTAAGAAAGGATAGAGAGAATTCTTGAACATGCCAAAAAAAAGAAAAACAAATAGATAAAGATGCTGAATAATGAAAATTAAGAGTTAAGGATTTGCTAATTTTATAGTACTTGGGCTTGAGGTTGGGCTTACCAACATATAGTTATGGGCCAATTGTACTATCCTCAGGTTTGTTGCATATGGAATTTCTAATATATGTCACAGTCTGATTTTTTTCCAAAACTATCATATTATTAGTTTTTTTACTATATATTATTATTTCTTCAGTATCCTCTCTATCTTTCGGGTAGAAAATTAATCACGTTTGAATATACTTAGGTCTTTAGGAGGTGACTCTATCAGCATGATTTTATCCATTTCTCAAATTCGCATAGTGTATAAATTTCTTACCACTCGATTGCAACCAATATTAATGTTAAATTCCTTAAAAAAAAATTGATGTCGAATTATTACTCAAGAGCGGCTGTCACTCGAAAAAAACAAAAGCAAAGAGCATATGGTCGCCTCCCTCTACTCCCTCTAAGCATTTAGTTGTTTGTTACTTATGATCCCAATTTTTGTTTGCTAAGTATAATACCTAGGCAAGAGTATGTTGTTTTTCTCGTAGTAAACCATGCATGGCTAACATGAAGAAGAACTATAAATAGAAGCTCCAACCGAAGCACACATGTATTATTAATTTAATTTAAAGAGAAATATGAGTACATGATTAACAAATTAAGTACTAGTTATAAATTAGCCATACATATATAATGGAATCTAAGAAGATGGTGTTTATAATTAGTCTTGTGGTTATCACCGCCTTTGTTCTTGATCCAATTCTTGTAGCATTTGAAGAAGATGTGATGACATTCAAAACTTACGAGGAGGTTGTTAAGCGAAAGGCCGGGCGACGGTACAGAAACACCATGATCCAAGATGAGGCTGCTAGCAGTCTCTATACGAGCAAAATCGTCATCTCCAATCCTATAGTTGAAGAGGCACTCATGATGTATGCCCAGAGTAAAGGTCTTAATATCGGTGGTGGTGGTGGTGCTGCTTGTTTTGAAACTTGCTCTAAAATTCCATGCGACCCTAATCTTAAGTGTGTTTGTGACTCTTTTATGTGTGTGCCCCCTATGAAATGAAATTTATTCAAGAGCCGTATATGTTTTGCGATTAATAATATATACAAATTCGCTTATTAATTGTTTTTTGATCAAGTGTGTTTAGTGTTGAAAATAAATCTCTTTGAACTTCACCCCATGCTAGTGCCCCAGCCCATCAACCTATATGGGTTCCCACGGACGACTCGCACGTCATGAAAGAAAATATGAACAATATTATACTTCAAATGAAATAGCCCATATTGATTTAGGATGGTTTAGCCGTAATGATTTAAAACCCTTGTAATTTAATATTTTATTTAATTACTCCAGTACTAATTGTTTGTTTAATTATCTTCTATATTTTCTTTTTTGTTTAATTATTTCTGCCGTTACGGAATGCTGACGTGGCATGTTTTTTGTTAAAAAAATTGTCATGTCAGCTTCAGAACAACATTTCTTTCAATCTAACCAATCAAAACGACATCGTTTTGATGGTATTATTTTTTTTCTTCATATTTAATAAAAAATTGAAAACTTCAATAAATTTTTTTCGTGAGTTATTATTAAAAGTCAAGAGTACATTCTGACAGGTTATACCCATGAAAAAAAAGCTAGTTTTGTGAGATTTTTAATAAAGATAAAATAGTCATTTTTTCATATTTACAAAGAAAAAATTGAAAGTTCACTCCAAAGAAATTTCTAATTTAATTTTAAAATTACATGGTCTATTTCATCAAGTTTGTACTAATGGAAAAAAATCTAGCTATAAATTCGATAGATGTTTAATAAGAAGAGAAAAAATAATAAGTTAATAATAAATAGAAAAGGAAAAAAATACATTAAAACGGTGTCATATGCTAACGTGGTAATTTTTTTTAACGGAAAATGTGTTACGTCAGTATTCCGTAACGACGGGGTAATTAAACAAAAAAATAGAATACAATAGGTAATTAAACAAACAATTAGTACAGGGGGTAATTAAATAAAGTATTAAAATACGAGGGGATTTTAAGTCATTAAGCCAATTTAGGATCAAAGATTACTTCTCTAGTCTTACTCTAAATTAAAAATGAGGATCAAATTAAGATTACTTCTCTAAGAATAAAATGTACGTACAAATCTTGAGTTATCATAAATCATAATATAAACTATCAAGATTAGACTTATAAGCCCAACCGGTAAATCGGTGACTGATCAAACCTCATAGATGTGACTAGGTCGGAGTGTCAAAATGAGCCGATCCGATCTAGTCCATCAATTGGAAGGGTTGATTCGGACCGACCTATTTGATTTGTTTAATTAAAATGTGGTTTTGATCTTGTATAAAAAAATTCCCCAAAAAAATATAATAAAATAATAAAAATGCGGAAAAATAATTCAGAAAATTATCAAAATCCAAGAAAAATAAAAAATAATTCAGAAAAATATAATAAAAAGAGTAAAAACATGAAAATTTTAAAAAATCAGAAAATTCAAAAACGGATTTTAGAGGTTTTTATTATATTTTTCTGTTTTTTTTTCAAACTTTTTAGTTTTTTTATATTTTTATATTTTATAATTGTTTGATTTTTAATATTTATTTTTATTATATATTTTTTTATCTTTATAATTTATTTGAATTATTTAAATTTTCTCACATTTTTTAAATATCTTGTATGTTCATTGTTTTATGAATTTTCTATAATTTTTAATGATTTAAAACAAAACTTTATTTTTAATATTATAAGGAGCAATTTGAATCGGCAATTTGGTCTAGTTCTATCCGGTTCTAATAACACTATATCATATTATTATTTATTATTATACAGACCGAACCCATTACCTACTTTATAATTAAACGGATCAAAGATACCAATACGGTGTGTCGAACTCAGATTTTAATCTCATCCTTACCCTTACAAAAATAAAAAAATAAAAAAAATGGGTTGACCCAATTGTTTACGAGTCGAGCAAAACTCGCTTAATTTGCGGGTCAAAATTGTGACCCAAATCCTTATTAAATGGGTTGGGTACAGGTCGACCCGGTGAGTCAAACCCATTTTAACACCCCATAAATGTGACGTTCTATTCTAGAAATGCAATTCAACTGGAAAAATCGGTTCATAATTTGGATGAACTAGTTTGACCCAAAATTTCATATTATTTCTTTTCCTTTCTTAAATTTTTATGTGCTTTTAAATCACATTGTTGAACCATTGATCAATAGCTTCAAACAGTTCGGTGTTTGATTAGATACTTGTACAAGTACTTTTGCTAATTTTATCTCACATAGGTTTTGATAAATGATAATTATGTATTAGTCTTACTAATTTTTATTTGTATTTACTAATTAGTAAAATATCTTTGAACCAATTAATTATATGTTTCTATTTGCAAGATTGTCACTCATGGAGCCAGCGGGGCAAGGGATGGCCCCGGCTCCTCTAAAGTTATTCAAAAGTACAAAATAATCCTACTTTATTTGTCAAATTTTCTATAATAGAAGATGGATGGCCTAGATTAGTCAATGTAAATTTTTGTGGGTTAGTAGTCATTTTTTTGTAACACATAAATTTTAGCTATCAGACGTTTTTAATTCATAACCCAAGTACAAAAACTTCACTCATTTGAGAATGAATGAATGGAGAATTTACCAAAAAGTAGACTTTAATTTTAATAATCACATGAATAGAAGGAAAAACAGAAACATAAACTACAGTCTGTGATGACGAGGAAAGGAGGCATCACTTCTATCACTCTCAATAAAATGCACGACGCTTTCAGGAGCTGTCGAATGAATAATGAGTGTGAAAGTGCTTATTTGGCCATCTCGTCGAGCGTCATATTCACACTGTGGGAGTGCATTATAATTTCCTGTATAAAAAAACACCTACTCTTAATTTGTAATAACCGGAGTTTTAACTAATAGTGGTTGGGCTTAAAGGAAGTTGAGGAGGAATACAAATTGTTGATGATAAGACCAAAAAGAGTTTAAGAATAATTAAAAAGAGTATTATATTCGATAATTACTTGAGAGAACGTTAAAAAGAATATCGTAATTGATTGTAACTATTCATCCTATAATGAGATTAGATTAGATTGTCATAACGAATGGATAATCGTGTCAAAAAAGAAGAAGAAGGGAGTGACATTGCCCCTATTGGTAGTGGAGGCGTGTAGAACCTAGTGAAGATAGAGAGAGTGTGCTCCTAAAACTAATGACATATCTCGTATGCGTGTGGATATGGCGTAAACTTCTTGGTATGGGCCGAACCACTTCGTATAGATTTCAACGAAAGTGGGCCGTACTATCCTTGAGGCCAAGCCCGGCCTGCATGCCATACTTATGCCAGTCCAATGTCAGCATGGGCCTGGCCAGCCTACCTCAGACTTGGGCTTTAGAGATTTTTAACTTTGGCCCGACCCAAACCCACGTCTATGATCGGCAAGACAGCAAGGGAAACTGAAAAAGCATTTCACTAAATTCCAATAGACAAGCACACCATTGATAACCATAAATGAGAAATAGTACAAGACCCAAAAAATAACTGCAATTGGCAAATTCGTATCGAAAGCGAAAACACGATGATGCAATTGCCATCTTGATCCACTAATTAGTAGTTAATGAACAAAAGAAAGTTGAAATGCCGACCTACATTGCAAGAACAGTCCACATCCTAATATGACAACATGCGTCAAGCTGACACTTGAAAGATGCTTCATTTATCACAAAATTATTATCAACTTGGACATAAATCAAGAGTCACATTCAACTTTAAAAACAAAAATTGACATGGAGAGCCTGGCTTTTACAAAAATTCCAATTCTACCCACACTAGAGTGAAAGGACCAAATCCCAGACATCCTAATATTGCCGGGGCCACCTCTCCTGTCCCCAATATTGATCTTAATGCCCCTAAAAATATATTTCTTCCCATTTTGTGAGAACAAAAACAAAAACACAACAAACATCAAGATATCTTCTCTTTTTTCAGAAAAAGAATTCAAATTGATTAAGAACAGCCAAATTCAATAATCCCTCCTTGCCTGAGTCATTTACGAGTCTTCTCTCTGGCATCTATTCCTGGCACAAACCTCGGCAGAGTCAATAGAGTGTTCACACGCGATACTCCTTCAAGTGCAGACCACTCTGGTCCTGGTTCTGATTGCAGTTCATCTTCATTTTCTTCTGCATAGCCCTCTTTCAAATCTCGCACATTACCTGCATGGTCCAGACCATTTGGACTGGAGAGATCATCACCTTTCTCATTACCAAGATCAGGTTGGTCTACTACAATAAGCTGCTCTTTGGACTTGACATTGCAAGCCCTGGATAAACTGTTCGAGTCAAGGAAAAGGCATACTACGGCGCAGTCATCAACTTTGGAGGTTGGATACTTATATCTCCAGGAACGAACTGCTGACTCAACCAATGCTCTGGCTGCAGAGGAACGTACAGGCGCTGATGCTACAATGTCTACGACCTCTTTATTTGAGAGCACATCCCAAATCTGCCATCAATCAAAACAAAAGCAGATTGCCCATGATTAAACAGAAGGCTACATCAATTCAGTGCAGAGAGCACACACTAAACAGAAGACAAATGAAAACTGCTTTTACCCCATCAGTGGCCAAGACTATAAATTCATCCTTCTCAGTTAGGCGTCGGTAGGATACATCGGGCACAGATATGAGACCAAAATCCTTTAGGCAGAAATCTCCAAAAGCTCGAGCCATGGCCAAGCCGGGAGAGTCACTGTTTGGTAGCCATACTCTAGATACTTCGGGTTCATCATGGAGAGCAAACACGCGCCCTCTGCACTTACGAATTCTTTCTTCTTCCGCTGTCAGAAGCAAATGTGCCCATAACATGGTGTAAGCTAAAATAGGCAACTAAAGAAAAAACAAAAACTAAACAATGGCCTGTCATTTTTCACCCTATTCCTCTTTACAAATCAGGAATAAAGAGTATTCACCCACACTGCAAGTCCACAGACCTAGATACCAAAAATGCAAAAAATAGAAGGTTTAGGGTTGGACCTGTCTTTCCAGTTCAAATGCTAAGGGACTGTTTGTGCAATATCATTGGGACTCCAAAGTTGAAACCTTATCTTATCCTAAAAGAAACTAAAAGAGTAGAGACAACAAAAAATTCGATGCCAAATGACCATGTAGATGTGCACTAAATAGCTACTAGGTAATCAGAAAAAAAACATGCTAAATCAAGTAACCAGCATTTCATCGTTCTTTCTCTCTTTCTCTGCCCTAGATAGGGATCCAATAATGATTCCTCCTAGTCAACTCCAATACTAGTTCTGAAATGTGTTGGTGCACATAGTAAGAAAAGTTGATAAGTGTTTATCCAGTAAGACTCAGGTTGTGCAGCTACCTGGAAGATTCGGCTTGAGATCCACAGTCAATTGAACTGCAACAAGAGAACCATCCATATCCCTTGTCCCAAGTACAGCTCTGGAGTCTCCAACATTTCCGATGACAAGATGTTGTCCCTGAATCCAAACAAGAAGACCACGACAATCAAAATTAAAAAATGTATCACAAAATTTTAAATTCTTACAAAAGCTGTGTTTGGGAATATAAACATTCTGACAAGTAGAAACCTGCTTGACCACTGTAACTGCAGTTGTCCCGCTGCAAAAGCAATCAATATTGGTGTGCAGTCTCAATTCCCTGTCCATGACTTTAAAAGCCCTGAGAAATGACTCCTTCAGTGACTGAAACATGTCAGGGTGCTTTTGAGTTTCCTCCAGATCAACAGAGGCCCTAAAGTCTTCATCAGCTCGTATAAAGGGTGCATCTTCTGAGTTCATGCTCCCTGGGGTATTAATGCTTATCTCTCTTAGAACATCATCACTGGTTATATTTACCTCCCAGTGAGCACTCAGTTTCAGGGGAAGAGAATCCCTCACTCTTTTGGCAACCATATGACCGTAAGGCCCATGACCATCAAAAACACCACAAAAGACTGTATCTGTCCTTGAGCCAAACTTCTGAAAATGCACACTTTCAAGGAGTAAGAAACTTTCTTACCTTCAGTTTCACAGCAAGCACAGCGGATAAACACCATTTTTAAACTTAAAATTCAGATTAGAGGTCAGTAGAATACCGCACAGAATATAATGCTTGTGAATTCTGAATCAGCAACAAGAAGTTTGGGCATTTGCTAACCATGCCAATTTTTTTAAATGTAGCGGTAATCATCAAATTTGGGATCAAAGGAAGACACAATTGATATGCAAATCATAATTTTTTTAATCAACTACATTTTTCTGTAAGACAACCTCATTACCGAAGAAGAATGAAGATCCTCTCACAGTTTTATCTCTATGTATGTTTTCACTTTACAAGTTACCAACTAAAAGTTATATTATAACCTATGGTATCACTATAATCCTGACAGATTTAATGCTTCCATGACTAATGTCAGTGAATAACAGGATATGCAACTATTAAATTGACAGCATGGAAGAAATTGCATGCTTCCATAACTGATGTCAGTGAATAACAGGATATGCAACTATTCAATTGACAGCATGGAAGAAATTGCAGTATTAATCATGGGTTATATTTGACAAAAAAATATTATCTGCAAGGCCATCAGAAAACATGGTAAATAAATCGAAGAATAACTAGAACTTTGTGAAGCCAAAAAAATGAAATAAAGCATGTAAAGATACAAGAACTAACCTCCCAAACAATCATGGCATCTTGGTTGGTTCCTTTCTTTCCTTGCTGGGTAAACAATGAAGCAATATCACTCGACCCATTCAGAAACAACCTCCCTGGAATCCTATGAAGTTCCTCCCTCCAATGCTCAAATGAAGAGTTTCGGGACCCTAATTTCTTCTTAGAATTCTTCCTCTTCCTGACCCCAAAGGCAGGAGAGGAAGGCGTACCAGGGCCAGGGCTCCTGCTTTCTGCAGACAAGCAGGACCCCATTCTAAGGGCCCTGATAATATTTAATATGCACTCCAGAACAGCCAGCCGGGAAGACCCGCTATTTACAGTAGAGGGATCCGTATTGGCGAAGATCCTAAAGTTCCCTTCAAATTCACAGACAAAATCCAATCCTCAAGCTCACCAAACAACAAATTTTCAGCGAAAATATGCTAACTTTTTTTCAAATCTCAGAATGACCATCAGATTATCCAACTCAATTCAACCTCAGGCACACCAAATAAAATCTGAATGCGAATATCTCCAAACAAGACACATTCGAATTCACGCATTAATTATCAGATTGATCTATTAACTAACCTTCAAAGCTCGCAAATAACAATCTACAGACCAATTGAAGCGTACCCTTTTGCACTCAATCTCAGATGTTCCAACCTTAAAGAACCGTAATCATGTAAAACACCAACAAACAACCAGAGGCATAGAATTGAATACACAAAGCTTACAACTTACCAAAGAAGGAAACGGAACTTTTTTCAGTGCCCCTTTTTGGTGAGGAAGCACAGGAGATAATGGATAAGTATATCTTCATTCTCTCTTTTTCCATTTTATATTCCCAAATACTCAACAAAAGCTAAAAAGGCAAATATACCACAAAGATCTACACTAAAGGGATAATTCTTTTCCAACACAAAAAAGCAAAAGCTCCAACAAAGCCAAACCTTCCTCTAACACACAATCCAAAAGGCTCGAGTCTCAAATCTCCATTGGAGTACGAGCCAGCTTGAGTTTTGATCAGATCACGCTTTGATAGGCCAAAGTAAAGAAAACCCACAACACAAACAAATTTTGGAAAGAATATATGCAGAGAAAGATGGTTCCTTTGGCGTAACTAATCAAAATGGGTGTTATTTATTTCTGAGTTTTGAGGAAGAGAGAATGGGAATCCATGGAAAGAGAGAGAGGGAGTGGGTTTTCAGTCAATAAACAGAACAGAAGCTCAAGGAGAAATATTAGCAACCACTTTAGAGCAAGAGGCGAGAGAAAAAGTTGCCCAAAAATCGGTCCTCACAAGAAGGGAGAGATGGCAAAAGAAGAGAAGAAGAACAGAGACATAAATATGAAAACTATATCTGTCACATCATCACAATAACAACAGATTTGGATAAACAGAGAAGAGAGAGTTAATCAATTGAGTAATAACTAATTAAAATGTCTTATCCTAGGCTAAATTGTGAGCCATGCAATTCATTCTTAATTTAAAATGTTTTTTTTCCTTTAATTATTCTGGGCACAAAAGAGTTGAATGTCACTATGCTTCTTGTGCTAAAACGGATAGAGTTAAACGTCGTATTTGTGCTGCCATAAAAAGCGTGTTCTTCTTTTTCTTCTTTTTTTTATTTATTGAAAAAAACTATAAATTGGTCCTTTAATTATTTTAAATGAATGCTATAGGTCCTTGAACTCTATGATGCTACAATTCAATATTTTTCTGACAATTTTAACAATAATAGGAGTTTCAATTAAGTTTATAATGATATTAAACATACCCAATCACTCACTATGAATAAAAGGAGTTGTTTACAGTTCAATATTTTTTTCTACTTTTGTTAATTTTCGAATTTAGACATTTAAACATTAATAGAATGTAAATTAATATAATAGAGGAAATGCGGAAGTTTTTAGATATAAAAAATTAAGTAGGTACCTAAACTAGTTTATAAGTTAAATATTATTATCCAACGTTTCAATCGGGAGATTTCAATTGTTTTTTTTTCTTCGGGTACTATTATCTTTTCAATTTAAATATTAAAATTAAAATTTATTATAAAAAGTAGATAAGAATAACACTATTTACTTTTGGGATTAAGATAAATTCCATTTAAATAAATGGCATTTATTCAACGAAATAAATTAATTAATGGAAGTGCAAACGTTACGTTAGAGAACGCAACGCATTTGATCCATTAAAGAAAGACAAAATTAAGGTTAAGCATTGGAAGTGTTGTCCTAAAACTCTCTCTGCTTTATTCGGGACCTACAAAACGTAAGCCTCAGATTTGGATCTCCGGACACTTGTGGATGCTGACTTGGCATACAATCCATTTCTCATACGCTTTCCATTTTTTGCTTTATCGCTCTTTTCCTTTTCCCAACAAACGTCATTTCATTGCAATTTTTTATAAATAAATTTGTAATATTATTAATTAACTATTAGATTTATTCAACGATATTATAACCACGTCATTATAGAATTTTTCTCTTCAATTTTGGTTCTATATTATCCGGTGTTTATATTTCAAAACCTTAGTTAATCATTTTCAATTAAGCACTATTTATAAGTTGTCACATTAGTTGTTATAAAATGTTGATTTACAGATATGACAAACAATTTTTCTTCATAGTAAAAGATTAATTTTCAAAATCTATTTGACAATTTTTTTTGCCGTATTTTTAGACTTTAATTGAGCATTTTACATCTTTTCTATGGTTAACCATGAAATCACTACATGTCACTCTCAATAGCGACAAGATATTGGCCATGGGCCCATATGAGGAGGAGGAGACAAACAAAAGCACACCGGCCATATTAATATTAATAATCTATTCTAGAGTTAAGATTAAGTAAAAAATAATAATTTCAAATAATTTTACAGAAGATTTTCCTTTTGAGATTTTGAGATTTTGAGATTCCAAATAAATGTAAGGATAAAGGATTTAATTTAATTGTGTAGTTACTACCGATAAAGGAATTCGAGCTCAAGATCTCGACCTCTCTATTTTTAAGAAAATATCACTGAACTGTAATTTCCAAAAAATTATCCATGTCCCATGTTCTACATCATAGAAAATTTCATTGATTTTTCTTTTATAAAAACATATATTCCTGATCCTATGATTGGACCTTTTTGTATCCAATGTTAACATGTTTATGACACGTCAGCACAACATCAAAGTAATTTTATTGCATGTTGTTTTGATTTTTTTTTATATTTTTATATATCTAAAACAGTATTATAATTCAATTTGGATTCTAAAAGTTAACAGTGTAACATGCATGACATGAACAGATCATGAAAAATAACTTAAAATTACTTTCTTCTCCCTTAATTAATTAAAGAACTCTGAATTTTCTCCTTAAAAACATCTCTCCTCTCCCTCTAGCTTCTAGAGAGAACCTCAACCTCTTCGACTAGTTAGTATATACTTTCTCCGATTTTTAATAACCGTCTCTTTGAAATAGTAGTAAAATTTAAAATAATAATGTCACATTGTTTCATTTTTTTTATAATTTCCATTCAAATTATCACATCATCATCAAATTGGGTTAATGCAGAAGAATTAATTTATTATTTCCACAAAATATATGCTCTGAAAAAAATAAAATGACGAGTAATTTTTTTTTTTCTGGGTTGTCATGCAATTGTCAAAAGATGATTTGGCATAAAACACCAAGGAGACATAATAATGCCAATTAATCATCTCACGAAAACAATTGCAAATAATTAAGGAAAGAAGATGTTCTATCATTCAAACTATTCCATCGATGACATTATTTTGTCACCCAACTATATATTACTAAATGGAAATTTACCACCTAACTCAACTTAGCTACCGACATTAAGAATTTGGGATAAATCTGTCATGGGTATTTTGAATTTTTTTTTATAAATCGAGTGCTTTGTAAGTTGTTGTATTATTTATCATCAATTTTTTTTTAGCGAAGATCATAAATTTGAGTAATGGAGTAATAATCCAAATAAGGAAGTGACAAAAATATCCTCGAGGGGGGAAATTTGGGTGGCATATTATGGGATAATGATGCGGTCTTAAAACACATGAAGCACGCACCCAATAATAATCACAAAATCAGGTGTTGCTTGGACGTGATTACGTGATCTCTATTTTCAATTATTTTTCATTTCTATCATAATCATCTCACAAAAATAATTGCAAATAATTGAGGGAAAAAAACACTCTATCATTTAAACTATCTTTCTATCATTCAAACTATCCCTTGAGCACATTTTGTCACCCACTTATATATTTCTAAGTTTTCCACCCAACTAAGGGCCACCACTGTTAAAGATTTTGAACAAATCTGTCACCAGCGTCGTTTTGTAAGTTGTCAAAATATATTAGTTTTTTTTTTAAAATATCGAAATAGATTAACTCATATCTGCAAGTACAAAAAGCACGAAAATCAAAACCAATTGGCCTAATTTATGCGCTAGGATATTCGTGGACCGTCTTGTATGCATAAAGAAGCAACTATGAAAAGTAGAAGTCAGTCGTGTCACCTCCTCAAGCACCAATCCCGCATAGCTTAATGGGAAATCTCCATTAATCAGAGCTAGGATATTCTATAAGCAGTCCAACTCAATTATAATCTTATCACACTCCCATTGTCGAACCTAAGTTATAACATCTTTTAGAGCCAGTGCCTCCGCTGTTTGTACCTTGGTTCTATGAGGAAGGTAAATTGCTCATGAAACAACCGTATCATCCTTCGCATCTCGAGCTATAAATCCCAGACCAATTCCCGTAGCTCCTATCGCTACATATTCACCTTTATCACCCCTGTAATAGGAGACAGGGGTGATAAAGGTGAATATTGATGCGGTCTTAAAACACAAGAAACACGCACATCATCTTTCAACCTTCCAATAATAATCACAAAATCAGGTGTTGCTTGGACGTGATTATGTGATCTCTATTTTCAAATATTTTTCATTTCTATCATAATCACTCTATGATTAAAAAATTCTACCAGTCAAACTCGGTCTACTTGGACTAATCAAACTCAGCTTAATTTGATTATTAATTTCTTAATCTCTGATTTATATAATAAATGTTTGACTATTTCTTTTCTTCTTTCTAACGGAGAAGTCAGAAACTTTTTATCATTTCAATTCCTGATGATACCTAAGGACTATTGTCTTAGACATGAGATCAGTTGTACTAAACTCAAATGTCAAAAATCCATCCAATGTGCTATAACGCCAAGCAATTGCTTTCACTAAATGTAGAATACTCACCAAGCAACTCTGATCTCAACTGCACCAGCAACCTGCCTAGATAATTTAGGCCTTCTTCCCCTTCTCGACCTCCACCCCAAAACAGATCATGAGGTGAAGCTTCGACAAGAACCGATCCAGCAGTTGAGAGCAGCATAGAGATCAAATGAGGATAACTGGAGAACTTACATTTCAATGCCTTGTACATGACATCAATCTTTGAACCTTCCCAGTCCGATCTCACCTGCACCTCAAAGTAAAAGATTAGCTCACATGAAACTGCCAGGTTAATAAGAGGGACTCGACTCTAAAAGAAGAAAATACACCAATTATAATCTCAATGATTCAGGAGGCTTGCATTATTTCGTTGTTATTAGGGAATTGTCCAGAATTACTAGACATTTTACTGGACCGTGAACGTATTTATTTCTATTTCCTAGTATTTTTGGTGCCACTATAAGGATAGGCATAAATGTTTCAGGCTCTCCCCACAACCCTCCTACCGTCCAACATTTTTTTTGCCAATCTCTCTCACCCCTTCCTTCCTCCCAAAATGCTTATATCACTATCCTAAATTATTCATGCGTTTCTCTTCCCAGGGACAATACATTTTTTGTACAAGTTAAGATAATCATGCATCTTTCTACCTTACTATAGTTTAAATTTGAAGTAAATGAACAAAATTTCAGTTTACTCATTTTGATACCAATTTGATTTTGTCAAAAGTACATGGGAACATACCAGATCGGGGAGCTCCCTCTGCATTCTCCTTCCTATTCTTGCTGCTTCCTCCAGACTCTTTGCAGATCTTATCTTCTCAATGAAATCTTTTGCCATTGGATCATCCACCCCCACAAATTTATGTGCCTAAAATTCTTAAAAGTTATGACACTGTCCACAGATATGCAAAGGTAAAATACAATTGAGGCGGAAAACTCAAGTATCTGGTAGTAATGCTCTACACTTGGCCACGTGGAATAACTGCCGCTGCTGTCAGGCATTTTGATCGGGTGAGGAGAAAATTTTGAAAAAGCTCCATAAGGATCCCATGTTTTGTAGAAGAATATGATGCTGGATCCATAAGGAGTGATGGTAGGACCAATAGCAAAAGTTTCACTCTCTGATGGGATAACTGGTATCAGGTCAGGTACGGGCTGGAGAAATCCACTAACAAGCATGTCTTTTTCCACCTGCGATTCAAGCTATACAAGCGTTACAATAGCCATAAATAAGATGGCGTAATAAATTTCACAAATATGTGGATAAGATCACCACTCTTAGCACTACCCCAACTATATTATCATTGACATTTCTGTAGCTGCAACCCCCCACCCACACCCTACTGCAAATGAAGTGGGATAAATATATTTTGAAATATTTTCATTTCACTAGCCAAATACTATTTTTTTCTTAGCTGCAACGTGACAGCCCATTACTTTCGAAGGACAATCTATTCATAAGCTTCTCCAGTTAAGAGCCACCTCAGAAACACAGGAATTGATTACAATTGCCCATCCTTACCATACAAAAAGGTCAGTTCGGTTGAGTCAAATGTTTTTTGTTACGAATAGTAACTTTGTTTGGTTTGTAACTTACCATCCTTTCAAGATTAGATGGAAACCTAATTACAAACCATCAATTCTACTTTTATTTGCAAAATTCAATAGAATACATCAAAAAGCAAGCAAGCAAGTTCCAATATCAATGAATATCTATGACAGTATTGATTGCATTCTTCCTTTTCTTTTTTCTTTTCTCTCACATCTTTCAGTTTAGAATCTAAGTAATTTCATAATTTTGAGCTTAAGCCAACTTGCACAACACAAGCAATAAAGAATCATACTTCCCCAGGGGGGTGAGTAGTACATTGAAGAAAACAGCAACTTTCGTTTCATGTATTCTGTGACTATGATATTGCCATGGGCCATGCACGACAAAGCTTGCTGCTTAGCTAAAATTCTGTGGAAACCTAGCATATCATGAGCACATACTTATCCATACAAAAAGAACAGAAAGAAGCAACTCCAACCTGCTCATAGCAGACATCAATTAAATCCAAGGCTTGTGACATCTCAACATCCCCAGTTCACCTACAGGAGATGGTGCATTCTTTCCGCCAATTACTTTAGGGGCAACAAATGCAAAAACCTGCAACAAAGAATTATAGTAAGAAACCAATCTAAAAATGGGACACAAAACTTGTTTGGTTCCTGGATTAAGCCGTTTCAGTGCAAGTGTCTTTACACTGATTTTTTGGGTGGTAGATGCACCTCAACTGAAGAGAGCCTTATGATAACTAGAAGGTTCTTTGATGGATAACTGGCTAAAACAGAAGATGGTTTTGTTAACCACACTAATTACACCACCAACATTAAGTCCAAGGATTAAATTTGCAGTGAATAATTGTTTTAGGGACTTACCATGCCACCATTTTAAAGTTAAACAACCACAACCACATTAACACGATCCTTGACAGAATAAGTTCACATGCTCAGCAATGAGAAAAGGAGCTCAATTGGGCAACCTCTCATAATAAAAACTTAGTTTAGGGAACTCTTGTGTCAATATGGATAAGTTGAGGAACCAAATGTGACATTAAGTCATTAAGCCTATATGACGAAATTGCTTAACTACAAAAGAAAATCTAAAATAACACTCCTGTATTAAAAAAACTACTTTGGGCATTAATCTAAAGGAAGTACCTAATGAGAAAGAGCAGCCAAATCATGTTTGAGCTCAGGAAAACAGCTATGGCTCTTGAAATTTTAATCCATTCAAAGAGCATAATTCACAAATTTCTACAAGAAAAAAGCCAGTTTTCTCTAATAGCATTGGCATGCTGTCTACAAGAAGTTTAAGCAGAGAGAGAATAACCTTATGTATGACACCAGATGAAATAGCAGAAGCACTTAGTGTTCCTCCACACTCCCACAAAACGGAAAGATATCCACGGTTGTGAAAATATTCCATAACTTCTCTTGGATTTAAAATGTCAAACTCCACTACTTCAACTCCTTTAGATGCAAGCAATTTCTGGAAACTTCTCCTAGCACCCCTTTGTGTCACAACTATTGTAGATACTTCAGAAATGTCCCAAAGGTTTGCTTCCTCAGGAAGATCAAGCGTCTGTGTCATTACAATCCGTGTAGGTGTATGCCCACCTCCATGTCTAGCAGTGAGGCGTGGATCTAATTCACACAATAATTTAGTATCATAATTCAACATATAAATACATTTCATATCATAACAACAAAGATGAGTACTTATCATACTTACTATCCTTGCGCACAGTATTTCCACCAACAATAATTGCATCACTTCTACCCCGCAGTTCAAACACTCGATGCCTTGAGCTCTTGCTGCTTATCCATGCAGCATGTCCACTCGAAGTAGCAATTTTTCCTGTTAGCATCCAAGGAAGACTATCATCAGATTCAGTTTATTCAGACCTCTGTGGTGTCATGTAAGTAATTAGAAGTAATCTGGTTCACTCTCAGAAAATTATTTTAACAAAAATATTTCAGTAACATGTTTACCATCAAGTGTCATAGCGTACTTGAGAACAGAAAAGGGAACCCAAGAAGTAGCTCTATGGATCAAAGGAGCATTCACCAGGAGGCATTCTTTTCGGGCTTCCTACAACACATAGGATGATGAAAAACAGAATATACCATGTTATGTGTGTCACCAACATTGGCATGTATGCATAGAGTAACTGAACATTTTGCTTAAATAGTTAAGATTATGTAAAGCTGAACTTCCACTCGAAATTATCAAATCTCCGCCATGACTACAGGTAGAAAGACTACTTGATTGCAAATTCGAAGGAATACCAGCAGTACCCACTACGGGCAACACCATCAGAGCATAAAAAGTCAGCATCTCTGCATGAGTGAAGTACATCACTAGTACACTCTAATTCACAATCTCCCTCTCACCCTTTAAAGATATCCCCTACATCTCTCTAACTAGGGTTAGAAACGAAAGTTGCCAAGCGACCACTTCTTAAGCAAACAGCTAAAGAAACGTAAATTCATAAAGAAATGCTGAATTTAATGCGACATTGGTATATCTACCTCCAGTATTTTACTCTGTAAACCTTCGTCTCCAATAACATCAACCTTCAAACCTTGATTTCTTAGTGCGCGCACTGCATTGCCTTGAATATGTTGCAAAGGGTTCCGAATCCCAAGCACAACTCGTCCTATCCCTGCCTAATCAGGACAAATGTCAACTCATTCCGTCACCAAAACAATCAAAACGAGAAGCCGTTTGAGTGATTAACAATTAGTTACTTCAACAAGAGCTGAAACAGCTGTATCATCACCATGGCAATCTCCGGGTTCCATATTCAGATAAGCCGTCTCGCCTTTGCTCAAATCCCCAGCAGCCTCCACTGCCCTGACCTCAGCAGGCTTGGTCCCCTGAGCATACAAGTAACCCTCTCCGGCGATGGCACCGGTGGGAGTGGCGATGACACAACCAAAATTGGGATGCGGGGAGATAAAACCAGCGGATTTGTCCGCATGCTCCGCTGCGCGGCGGATGAAAGCGGCGGTCGCGGCCTTACAGATTACAGGAGCGTAGGAGAAAGAATAATGATAGGGAGAGTAGGTGGGTGATAATCCGTGGACCGGAGTGGGGGCTTTTCTATCAAATGGCACGGTGGAATGTGGTGGTTAAAGCGGCTTGATCAACCTGCAAAGCGCCGGAAGTGTTTTCCGGCGTAGAAGCTCCGATGCCAAAGTCAGCACTTGGATCTTGAAACCAAGAAAGTGTATGAATGTCTTATGTGTTTGTGCTTGGGAGATTCAGACCTGTCCCTTCTGCTCTTCCCTCTAGTCCTTATGTAGGGCTGGAGTAGTTGGACCTGCTCCTAAGGACCTGTCCTCCATGTACTTCCCTCCAGTCCGTCTGCAGGACTGGAGTAGTTGGACCTGCTCTTAAGGACCTGTCCTCCATGTACTTCCCTCCAGTCCTTCTGCAGGACTGGAGTAGTTGGACCTGCTCCCCCTTTTTCCGTGAAGGTGGACTTTATTTGGAGCTTATGCCGTTGCCAAATCGGCATGATGCTGTTTGCATTGAATCGGCTGGGTGCCGTTGTCACCAGATCGGCTGGGTGCCGTTTGGTGGTACCTTGGCCTGGTCGGCGCGTATAACGGTGCCGATCTGTTCCCTCACGCTTTGGGGTGAATCGGCCTCGCGCCGTTTTGTTGATAACGGGCTAGACTTGTCCTTTAGTCACTCATTCCCATTGACTTAGTCAAGTCGGTCATGTGCCATTTCCACCTTTGACTTGGTCAGATCGGTCACTTGCCGCTTTGACTGGTCAGCGGTATTTTGTGATGCTACAAAGTCTATTATGCCCTTATGATAATTTTATGTATTATCAGAGGCCCAACAACGAACGAGCCCGAGTGTTTACCAAGGGCTTGCTATTTCTGGCTTGATGATTGTCAATCGGAATGTTGCCGTTTTGATTTATTTCCAAGCATTTGAAAAGTTTTTCTTCGTTCCTGCAAATAAAAATTAATTCGTAATAACGTTAAATTTAACTTAAAGTATACCTGTGACGTGGCGCTTTAATGGCCAAGTGTTTATAACTGCTTGTTGCTTTTGAGGAGAAAACGTCTCTTCATCTGAAAAGTTTTGAATTTTGAAATTCAAAAACCCTTTGAGAAACGCGTGCGTCGGTCCTCTTTAAATGCGCCGCTCAGCTTTATTGACAGATGGCTGTCTTTTCAGAATAGACGCGCCACTTGTCAGCGACTGATTGGACATGCTAACGGTTGGAGAGATGTTTCATTTAAACTTGATTTCTCTTTGGAAACCCTAACCATTTTCATTTTCCAAGCGCCGCTCTCACTCATCTTCCCCAAACTTCTCTCTTCCTCTTGTTCCTGCCGCTTTGCCTCTTCCATTTCTGGGCTCTGTTCTTCAAGGATCTTTGCAATACCGGGTATTTTTTAATCCTTCCTTCTTCTTTGTGTGGTTTGTAGTTGAGATATGGCTCCTAGGCGCCCTGTTGTCACTACTGACGAGCAGATTGAACAAACTGCTACCAAACTTATGACTGTAGAGCAACTAGATTTAGAGTTGCAGAAGTATGGAATTGATTTGCCGATAGGATACAAACCCATCGCAGCTCCTCCCAACATTAGGTTGAATAGCGCTTTTACTGACAACCATAGGGTCTTATACTCTAAGATGTTTGCATATGGTTTTCGCTTTCCTCTAAAAACCATGGTGAGAAATCTATTAGTGCAGCATGTCCTAAACCCAGCCCAGATTACTCCCAATTCCTGGGCTTCAATTTATGCTTTTATTAATGTCTGCTCCCTCCTAAAAATCAAGGAGCCTCCACTCCAGCTTTTTAGATACTTTTTCCATTTAAGTACCCGAAGCAGTCTGGTTACCCTCCGTCCCCGTAAGGATGAAGAGCTTCAACCCTTTTTGAAGAATTTTGACAAATATGAATCTTCCATTAAGGGATGGAAAGATCATTTCTTCCTGGTTTCGTCCACCACCAAGCCCCAATGGATTTCTGGGTTTAATCCAGCAATAAACGAACTCCAGTGGATAAGGCCGAAGGAACCTTCTGGTCCGCTGCAAGCCCAGATCGATATTCTGCTGGCATTTGATACAAAATTTAATGTGCAGAAGATGGCAATGGGCGTGCCGTTGCTGGACTGCGCCACTGATGGTAAATTACCAATTTTTGTTAAAGACAACATTCATTTCCTTACCAAATTTTGATGCCGATTTTAATTTTATGCAGGAACGGGACGACCAGCTAGAACGGTTGCTGCCGCAGGAACGGCCTCGGTCCGTTTGCGTTCTTCAGCGACCAATTCCGATGATGAAGATGCGATGGAGACAGAAGGTCATCCATCTGGCGAAACGGCTGCTGATCAAGCCGCTCCCGAGGAAGAGGATTCGGACGGAGCTCCGATTATATTCAGGAGGAAAAGGAATAGATCTACTGGAGCCCATGAGTACCATCATTTGCGGGATCCCGACCCGGAATTCGAGCAGGCGGCCCAGAAACTTCTCAAAAGAAGGAAAAAGGCCGCTGAGGAAAAACAAAAAGCTGCTGAGGCTAAACGGGCCGAAGCCGTTTTAGGTCAGGCGGAAACCAATCGTCCTGATGCCGTTTCGGAGCAGGCTGGAATAGATCGGTCGGATGTCGTTTCGCCGCAAGCAAGCGCCAATCAGTCTGGCGCCGTTCCTGATCCTGCCGAAGGCCCTAGTTCTTCTGCTCCTCCTTCGGAAGCTCCGCCCGCTACTCAGGCTCCCGTCAATACTTCAACGGATGCTCCTCCTGCCGGTTCTTCCAACTCTCCTATTCTTCTCCATTGGGCCCCTGGTCCACCAGCGCCAGATCCGTTTGTGTCAGACCGTTACCCGCTCGGTCCTCCCTCTGATCTCAAGACCTTCCTTTCTGCCCAAGGTTCTGATGGCGGAGTCACCCATATTGCGGACATGAAGAATTTTGGTGAAGACGGTTGTCGTTCCTTTGGATTAAAAATTCCAAGCACTTCTGACTACCGATCTGGGCAGCTAATTGCCAAAATGCTAGCGAACGACGCTGACAGAGAACGGTTCCATAAGATGAGTTTTAGCGCTCAATTTTCCAATGCTCAGAGTATTATGTACAGCGGAATGCACAGCCTCCGTTATCTTGCCGAAACAACCAATCGGGAGATAGCGGGGTTGAGAGAAGCTCTTGAGCGATCCGAAGCTGAGAAGTCATCCCTTCGGAGTGAAGTGAAAACCCTTTCTGTTTCACGAGAAGATGACAAGAAGTTCGTTCTCGAAGCTCGGAAATGGTTGGCTGATAGCCTTAAGGAGAGAGATGGTTTTTCAATGATGCTTAACCAGGAGCGGGCACAAAGCGAGGAACTGATGAAGGATAAGTCTGCCTTGTGTGATTCCGTTACCAAGCTTTCGGAAGATAAGGCATCTCTGATCAACAAAGTGGCCAAGCTTTCTGAAGAGCTAGATACGGTCCGTTCTGGTCTGGAAGCTAAACCGGCTGAGTTAGATACCGCCCGTTTCGATCTTGCAGCGCGAATGACAGAGTTGGAGACGGCTCAGAACAGGATTGCTGATAAGGACGTAGAGCTGGGGAAAGTTCCAGGAAAGATAAGCTGGTGGCGGAAAAAGATGAAGAATGTGATGCTGGACAGCTTTCTCGATTACTATGGGGAGATTAACTTTGATCCCCGAAGCCTTTCCCCCTATGTCTGTGCTTGGGAGAAAAAAGCTGAGGAAAAGGAGTATCAGTCTTCTTCGGACGATGATGCATGAGATGGTGTTGCTGATCACCTGCTTAGACTTAGCCTGCTTTGGCATTTTTTGTGATGAACTGATATTCTCTTGAATATAATTTTTTGCAATTTTTAGTTATTGCGAATGCTTAATCATTTCTGTTATATATATATACTACTCTAGAAAAATTTTAAAAAGATAGAACAATTGCGAATTGAACTTATCTTTGTTTTACAGAATCGGCTGCTTGCCGTTTTGAGGTTGAAATACCTTTTGAGATGGCTTTTTTGATGATTCGGAACAAGGCCGTTTTGAGGATATTGCCGTTGCACACTTCACCATCTGGTTTATTAAGACACAGATAGGTTTGAATTTTTCTTTACTTTCGCGATATATGCCTCAATAGCGATATATGCCTCAATAGCGATATATGCCTCAATAACGATATACGTCTTGGTGACTATATATGTATCGTTGGCGATATACGCATCGTTGGCGATATATGTATCGTTAGCGATATATGCCCTGGTAGCGATTCGAACTAATCGGGCTGCTGCCGATTTGGTCGTCGGGATCCCCAGGCAGCGCCTTAGGTAGCCTTGGTAGAAATAATATTGCCGATTCTTGGATTTTGGTAACGTGGTTCGATAATAATCGACATCCACGATTCTTTAATCTGCAACCATACGATAAACACAACGCGGGCAAATATATATTTTTAACATTGTTAGTTGCAAATAATTTTGCATCTACAATATTTTCATTATTTATGAGTCAATTGAAAGCAACATATTCACTCTGGAGTGATATAGTTTCAAATTGGAAATATTCCAGGAGTTGGGTATCGGAGTACCGTTCATTGTTTCAAGGTGGTATGCTCCTTTGCCGATGACTCTGACTACGCGATATGGTCCTTCCCAATTTGGCGTTAGCTTTTTCTTCTCTCGGCCAGTTGCCGTTACATTGCGCAGGACTAAGTCTCCTGCTTTGAGTAGCCGTTCTTTGACACGCCGATTGTGATATTTTGCCATTTTCCGTTTGTAGTGTAATGTCTTGAGAATGGCTTCTTCTCTCATTTCTGGCAAAAGATCAAGCTGCTCCCTTAATCTTTCTTCATTTTGCTCTTCGTTGAAATATTCAACTCGAAGGCTGATTGCGCCGATCTCTACTGGAGAGACAGCTTCGACTCCATATGCCATGGCAAACGGTGTCATGTCGGTGCTTGTTTTAGTTGTCATCCGATAAGCCCACATGACAAATGGCAACTCCTCTGGCCACTTTGTCGGTTTGTCCTCAGATTTTTCTTGATCCCATTAAGGATTGCTCTGTTGGTGACTTTCGTTTGTCCGTTTGTTTGTGGATGCGCAACGGAAGAGAACCGCTGCTCGATTGAATATTCTGCGCATTTCCTTTTGAAGTAGGCACTGGTGAATTGGGTGCCGTTATCGCTTACGAGAATTCTTGAGAATCCGAATCTCATGATAACGTTGTTCATGAAGAACCTCCAAGTGTTGTCTGCCGTTATCCTTGCCACTGCTTTGGCTTCAGCCCATTTTGTGAAATAATCGACAGCAACAATGACATATTGGAGCTGATTTTTTGCAATCGGAAAAGGACCCAAGATATCAATTCCCCATTTTGCAAATGGGCATGGACTCACCATACTTGTCAATTCGGCTGCTGGCCGTTGTGGTTCTTTTGCAAATTCTTGGCATTTACGACAAGATTTTACAAAATTATCCGAATCTCTTCTGATTGTTGGCCAATAAAAACCTATTCGAAGAACTTGAGCAGCCATGGTATTTCCTGAGGCATGCATTCCGCATATTCCTTCATGGATCTCCCTGAGGGTATATAAGCCTTCTTCTTCCGTTATACATTTTGCCGCCGGATAAGTAAGACAACGGCGAATAAGTACCCCGTCATGATAAGTGCATCTAGCAGCTCTTTTGAGGATCTTCAACTTCTCACTCACATTTTCTGGCAGCTTGCCATGCTTGAGATAATCAATTACTGGAATGCGCCAGTCATTAGCTGCTTCTAATACACATAGCACTTGTTGTTCTTCCATAAAAGAAGGAATGGAAATTTCCTCTACCGTCACATCGGGTGGCATTATTGCTTCGGAGTTTGCCGCCAGCTTGGCAATCTCATCCGCCTCAGCATTTTTCTCTCTTGGAATATGGCTGATTTCAACATGAATTCCCCTATTTTTAATTTCGGCTAGCTCTTTCTGTACTTTCTTCAAGTATTGAATCATAATCGGCTCTCTAGCCTGAGAATCGCCGTTGGCTTGATCAATAATCAATTTTGAATCTCCATAAATAATCAAACGGACGCTAGCCGTTTGTGCATTACCGATCAGATTCCCTCCGATACGCAACCCTGCCAATAGAGCTTCATATTCGGCAGCATTATTTGATAACGGCCTTGAGATTTTTAAGGCGTACCTCATTTTAATCCCTTCTGGACCTAAAATGATGATGCCAGCTCCTGCTTCACTTTGATTCTTGGCGCCATCCACAAAAATTGTCCAGTGATCTCCATCTAAATCGGGAAGAGGTAAGCAAGCTCCCTCTTTGCTTTCCGGCGAAGGAATCGGCTTCTGAACAAACGTGCATTCAGCAATGAAATCGGCCAATGCCTGGCCTTTGATGGTAGGCCTGGACTGGTACTGCAATCCATATTGTTCCAATTCGATGGCCCATATGACCATTCGGCCAGACAATTCAGGTCTTCTAAAAATCCTTCTCAAAGGCTGATCTGTCAGCACGACCACTGGATGAGCTTGGAAATATCTAGCCATTTTTCTAGCAGCTTGCAACAGAGCAAAAGCAACTTTTTCAATTTGTGAGTATCTCAGCTCAGCATCCTTCAAGATTTGACTGATAAAATGAATCGGCCGATGTATGCTGTTTTCCTCTCGAACCAAAACGGCACTGACCACCTCATCGGCTACTCCCAAATAAAGGAAAAGGGTGTCTCCATTTTCGGGCCGAGTTAACAACAATTCTGAAGACAGATACTCTTTTAACTCGTTAAAAGCCTGTTCGCAATCATCCTCCCATCCGAACTGTGCCTTCTTCCGAATGACTTTGAAGAACGGGAGGCATTTCTCACCTTGCTTGGAGATGAATCGTCTCAAAGCAATTATTCTTCCTGTGAGTCGCTGAACCTCGTTCACACTTTTTGGCGAAACCATATCCGTAATTGCCTTCAGCTTTGCAGGATTAGACTGAATTCCTTTTCTGCTGACAACATAGCCAAGGAATTTCCCTGTTTGAAATGCAAACATGCATTTTCTGGGATTTAATTTCATTCCGAATTTCTGCATTATCCCAAATACTTCTTCAAGGTCTCGCAGATGCACCTCGAAATTTCTGCTTTTGACTAGCATATCATCAACGTATACTTCCAAAATTTTCCCAATTAACGGCTCAAAAATCTTATTGGCCGTTCTTTGGAATGTTGCTCCAGCATTCTTCAAACCGAACGGCATAGCCCGATAGCAATAAGTGGCTTTTGGTGTGATGAAAGCCGTTTTCTCTTCATCTTCAACCGCCATCGGTATTTGATGATATCCAGAATTAGCATCAAGCGAACTCAGATACTCATATCCCGCCGTTTGATCCACCAATTGCTCTATCCTCGGTAACGGATAACAATCCTTTGGGCACGCCTCATTCAGATCGGTAAAATCAATGCACATCCTCCAATCCCCGTTTGGCTTTCTTACCACAACTGGATTAGCTAACCATGGCGGATACTGGACCTCTCTGATGAAGTTAGCCTTTAGCAGCTTGTCTACTTCCTTCTCAATCGCATCTGCTTTTTCTTTGGAGAAAGCTCGCCGTTTCTGCTGAATCGGTTTAGCATTCGGATAGACGTTCAACTGGTGCTCTGCCGTTTCCCTCGAAATGCCCGGTATGTCCGACGGGACCCAGGCGAATTCTCCTTTACACTTGTTCAGTAGAAACGAAAGCTGGTCACACTCTCCTTTGCTCAGCTTCTCGCTTATTAAGAAATGTTCAGTGGGAAGATCGGCCACTGGCACTTGAACCATTTTCTCCAATGGCTGAGTACGCTGCTCCTCACCAGCATCTAACGGATCGTCAGCTATGCAAACATAACGATCACAATGACCATCGACCATCGTTATGTAGCATTCGGCAGCTACCTTCTGATCTCCTCGGATTGTAACGACGCCGTCCCATGAAGGATACTTCATTTTCAAATGCCTTTGAGATATTACTACTCCAAAAACATTTAAAAACGGACGCCCCAAAATCATATTGTATGGCAGGTTCAAATCTACCACCATGAATAGCTGTTGCTCCTCCCTCCGGGAGCTATCTTCCACAAAAAAAATTGACAAAAAGGTTATGCCCACAACAGGAATGGGAACGCCATTTACCCCAATAATCGTCCGTTGGCAAGACTTCAAATCCGGCTTCGACCCTTGCAAACGGTTAAAGGCGTTGGAAGAAATCAGGTTCACCGCACTTCTGTTGTCTACCAGAGTTCTCCTGACTCCGTTATTGTGAATGACGGCTGTTACCACTAATGCTTCGTTCTGAGGATATGTGACTCCGATCTCATCCTCTTCCGAAAAGGTTATGGCCATTCGGTCCAGCTCCGATAGACCTGCATGTTCCACAACGGGATCACTCCGTTTTCTCTTTTCCCCAATCGGTAAATCTTCCGATTCCAATTGCTGGGCTCCTCCTGCTATCAAGTTGATCATGTGGAATTCATTGAAAGAGGTTGTCAACACCTCCTTTCCTCTGTCTCCTTGGATACTGGTTCTGGCTGTGCTGGGATCAGGTGCCGTTTCTCTCCTGTTGCCGTTAGCTCGATCTCCCATGGCCTTATTTCGAGCTTTGACCGCAAATTCGCCCAAATAGCCCTCTTCAATCAACTTTTCAATTGCCTTTTTCAGAGAGAAACAATCCTCCGTGTCATGTCCTTTTGCTTTATGGAAACGGCAGTAGGAATCTTTATGCGGCCCCAGAACGACGCCAGGTTTGCGCTTAGGATAGTGAATCGGCAGTCTCCGTTCTTCTATGATGGCGAAGATCTCCGCTACTGGCTTGGTTAGCTGTAACTTAGAGAAGTCCGTGAGGCGATCCGTCTGTCGGCCTCCCGCCGTTTGCTTCTTTTCTCCCTGTTTGTGGACGACCGTTTCCTTTTTAGGAAGATCGGACTCCTCCCGTTTCTTCCGCTGGAAATCTGCTTCTTCCATCCTTGCATATTTATCCACCTCAATCCGCAGGAGGTCTAGGGTCTTCGGTGTGCTCGCGATTAGAGCATTTTCCAACTCCCAATATCTGCAGTTCCTCCTCAAAGCCTCCGCTGCAAAGTTGGGCGCAACGTCAGGTAGAGTCGCTAGCTCAGCATTGAACCTGGCGGCATATGCCGTTAAGGATTCCCCTGACTTTCGCACCATATCGAACAGAATCGCTGGAGACTTTTCCACAGGAATACATGAACTGAATCGGCTAATGAAGACCTTTGCCAGTTGCTCAAAACAATCAATGGATCCAGCCGGTAGCTTCTCAAACCAAGTATTGACGATCCCTTTCAGAGTCATCACAAATATTTGGCACAACGCCTCATCCTTTCTAGTAAAGAATTTAACATGTTTCTTCACTAAACTTACATGAACTGTTGGATCTGTTGTCCCAAGGTAGGAATCGGTTGGCAGCTTGACATGTCTGCTTACTCGATGCTTCCTAACCCGGAAGGTTAAAGGATTCTTTGGATCATCATCTTGTTCTTCACGAGCTGGTAGGGGGACAGAGCCTCTAGAGACATTCCGATCAGCCCTCCCGTGATCTCTTTCAGATTGAGGCCGATCCATTGATCTCTCTCGACCTCTTCTTCTCTCGGATCTTCCTTCTAACGACTGCCTCTGGCTCCTTCTTGGGCTCTGCTGGACTGCCCGGCTGTTGACCTCTTCCAGGTTGTCCAAATATCCTTCTCCTCTAAGCGGATTTTCACTGTGACGGCCAGGATGAGGTTCATTTGAAGGATTTCCCCGTTGAGCTGGTTGACTGATGTGCTGGTGCACAGATCTGACTGGCTGGAATGCCAAGGACGGGGGCACGAAAGATGGTGTCACCGCTGGTTGACCATGGATCTGCTGAGGAATAACCTGTTGGTGGACAGGCGGAGGGATCCTTCCCATAAATGTTTGCATCATCATGTCCATCCTTCGATGTAAGGCAGCAAACTCATGCATGACTGCTGGTGGAATGACTGCTGCTGCAGACGGTCCAGGTTGTGGAGTACTGGGAATTAACACTTCTGGAAATTCTGGAAAATTAAGCCGGCGAGCTGCGGCGTTCATCTCCACGCGAGAATGTGAAACTTGAGGGTGTGGAGTTTCAGGCTGGCCAGTAGCGGCAGGTTGAGGTGATTGGAAATTTGGATCGGATGCCATTTTTGAGAATAGAAACCCCAGAAATATAAAGAAGAAGAAGAGCTTTGAAATTCAAGGTTTGCTCACTTAAGATTTCAAAACCTCTCAATGAAAGCACCAAATGATAATCCGTGGACCGGAGTGGGGGCTTTTCTGTCAAATGGCACGCTGGAATGTGGTGGTTAAAGCGGCTTGATCAACCTGCAAAGCGCCGGAAGTGTTTTCCGGCGTAGAAGCTCCAATGCCAAAGTCAGCACTTGGATCTTGAAACCAAGAAAGTGTATGAATGTCTTATGTGTTTGTGCTTGGGAGATTCAGACCTGTCCCTTCTGCTCTTCCCCCTAGTCCTTATGTAGGGCTGGAGTAGTTGGACCTGCTCCTAAGGACCTGTCCTCCATGTACTTCCCTCCAGTCCGTCTGCAGGACTGGAGTAGTTGGACCTGCTCTTAAGGACCTGTCCTCTATGTACTTCTCTCCAGTCCGTCTGCAGGACTGGAGTAGTTGGACCTGCTCTTAAGGACCTGTCCTCCATATACTTCCCTCCAGTCCGTCTGCAGGACTGGAGTAGTTGGACCTGCTCCCCCTTTTTCCGTGAAGGTGGACTTTATTTGGAGCTTATGTCGTTGCCAAATCGGCATGATGCTGTTTGCATTGAATCGGCTGGGTGTCGTTCTCACCAGATCGGCTGGGTGCCGTTTGGTGGTACCTTGGCCTGGTCGGCGCGTATAACGGTGTCGATCTGTTCCCTCACGTTTTGGGGTGAATCGGCCTCGCGTCGTTTTGTTGATAACGGGCTAGACTTGTCCTTTAGTCACTTATTCCCATTGACTTAGTCAAGTCGGTCATGTGCCGTTTCCACCTTTGACTTGGTCAGATCGGTCACTTGCCGCTTTGACTGGTCAGCGGTATTTTGTGATGGTACAAAGTCTATTATGCCCTTCTAATAATTTTATGTATTATCAGTGGGTAAGGAGAACATTTTTGTATTCTGATCTCTACTGCCGAACTCGATATTATTGCCCACACTACCCGGAGCGAGCCACCCATTGTACCGTCGAAAAGAGTTGTATCAATTTTTATTTATTTTTTTGCAAGTGAAAACTGAAAACATGGTACATCTGTAAATATTTGAAAAAGCAGAGAAGCTTTTTGGCTAACAGTGGCATCAATCAAATCTTTGCAATTCTTCCAGTACCAGTTAGTATCAGGCGACAAGCTGAAGAATTATTATGAGCGCCAACCGTATACACCGATCCGGAGGTCTCATCCTTCACTTGCTTGATGAGCCTAAAACCAATCACTAAAGCAATTAGTCTTCTGCACATACGGTCATATAATGTAAGCTCATTCAACAACACAACCTTAACACACAATTCAAGTAATTCAACACAAAATGGATGAAAACAAGAAAAAAGGGTACTTACAGTTTGTTAGAAAGCTAGGTTTTCAAGGTCATACACAAGTAAGTATTTTGTTAGAACAACCTTAACCACTGCTCCTGAATGGAGTGAAAGTGTAATCCTGGCTGCCAAGCCTCCATCTAGTTCACCGGAAAGATAATCCATGTTCGTCGGGAATACAATTAGACGAAGTCATTCATTTAGACGATAGCAATAAAGACAAAAACCTCCAAATTAAGAGAGAGATTTCAAAAACAACCAGTACCTCAGACGTCACTTTTACGTAAGCTATCTCACTATAAGATATGCCAAGGTACAAGGGAGTACCACTGTCAATTACATTTCCCTTCATAAATCCAGTTTCAAATACACTAGATGGAATGTCTAGAACTTTTCCACCCACCTCAATTTCCTTGATAGCAACACTGTAATGCGTCCTAAAAAATGCAGATAAAAGTATTATCATTAGAAACAGGGAAAGAATATATGTACGAACGAACTATTGACCGATTGCTAACAAAGACTCGAATACCGTGTCATAATAAGGTCAAAATGCTGATATGGAACAGTTGGAGTTGTATTCACTTTTGGTGATACCACTTCTCCAATGGCAGAGCTTCCTTGATGATCGCTTAACTTTCTCCAGCTGAAGCAAGCTGTGAAATCATTGATGAATTTCCCGGCCCAAAGCCAAGCATTCCTTCGACTGCTCCCTCCTGAACTGGTTAAGACCTCACCTACGCACAATAGGACTTCTTAACGTTTGAGGATCAAACAACAACTAATTAAGTAGCACAACAAACCAATTACTTGAGGCATAAGGCAAACTCTCATCATGACTTTGATCGATATCACAAAATTTCAACCAAAATATGGGTTTCTTGTTTGTGATCGCACATCATACATTGTGTTGAATTAATTGACAGATGGTATAAAAATGCTCTAATACCATGTCAAATAACAGTTGCACTGCACTCAAAAGGTCACGACTTGTGAGTTGAACATCCATGCTTAAGTGCCACAAACATATTAGCAAACAAAATCTCATTACATTGATAGACAATTAGAACTTATGTACCCAAATGCAATGCTCCCATTTGTTGTTGCTGTTTGAAGATTTCTAGTAACTTGTTGTAAATGCACAACATATCTCTTACTAGGACTCCAGTTGATGAGCTTCCATCTCCATAAACACGATCAAAATCCCTGTTCATTTACCCGACCTACTTTGATTTTGAAATCCAAACACCCGCGATCTTGTTCTAGAAGTAGAAGAAAAATTACAACTACCTTGCATAAGCAAAATTACAAATGCCTTTCCAAATTACTGATCCAGATGAACAACTAAGAGTGTCAAGACGAATCTCAAGTGTCTAGTCGATTCGTACCCGACCCGTTTAAAATGGGTTTGGGTTATAGTTTTTGACTCGTCAACTGTGTAAGTCGGATGCGGGTTGACCCGTTTAAACAAAAGCCAACCTGTTTAAAAACGAATCGATTCGTTCTCAACCCGGGTTCTTTCTTTTATTTTTTATTTTATTTTTTAAGGGTAAGGATGAGAAATCTGAGTTTCCGTATTGATACTTTTGGTCCCTTTATGAAGTAGGGTTTTGTCCTTAATAATAATTGACAATATAACCTAGTGTTATCAGAACCGGATCGAACTAGACCAAATTGTAGATTCAACTGGTGATCCATAAGTGTATGAGATTCGATCCCAATAATATTCAAAATAATTTTTAAAAAAAAAACTAAAAAAATTATAGAAAATTCAGAAAATTTATAATAAAATAATTAAAATATAGGGAAAAAAATTAAAAAATGTAAAAAAATGTAAAAATTTATACGCAATTCTAAAAGATTTAACTAATTCAAATAAAATATTTTACTAAACACATTGTTAAAAATATTAAAACAGGAAAAACACAATAACCAACAAACATAGACTCTTACATAATTGACCCCCAAAAAAAATCCTGATTTTCCGACAATTCTTTGGTGGGAAATGGGAATACAAAATTCTTTGGCATGCAAGAAACAACATCATAAACAAATATAAGAAAAATCTTTTTTTCTTTCTATTTTTTCTTTTTTGAATTTTCCATTTGGTAACAAACGGTTTATGGCACCACGAGGTCCCTAAGGTTATTATTTTCATTTTAGTTGGTCCCTAACGGCGATTTTGGTTCAAGTTGGTCCCGCACGTTAGCACCGTTAGCCACCGGGGGTCCTTATTGACATAACGGAGGTTAACGACCGTTATATCTAATATTTTAATATTAAATTCAAAAAAGTGTACAGTACCCGGTCCCACGTGTCAGAAAATCCTGACTTTTTATCTTTTAAAAATATAAATAAATAGTTTTAGTAATTTTTTTGTGTTTTCAAAAAATAAATTAATAAAACTGAAATTAAAAAAAGTGAAAAAATATATTATTAAAAGCGGGATCCACTTGTTTTTCAAATTTTACTCTTATTGGGTCGTTTTATTTCTTTTATTTCTTTCATCTTCTCTCCTCAGATGGTTCGGAGTGATGGTGTAGTGAGGGTTGGCGATTGGCACTGTGTTGTGTTTGTGGTGTTGAGTCGGGCTGGTTGTGGATGACTGCTGGTGTGATGCGGTGGTTGTTGGTGAAGCGGCGGTGATGGAGGCTGGTTATGGTGGTTGTAGGTGTTGTGCGGTTTGATTCGGTTAGCCGATTGAGAGGTGAGTGGTGATTGGGTGTGTTGCTGCCGATTTGGGTTAGTGATGGGTTTGATTTGAGACGATTTGGATTTGGAGGTATTGGCTTGGTTTGGTTTAGGGCTTTGATGGCGGAGGTGTGGTGTGGATGCTGGTGCTGCGTAAGATGTTGGAGAGGGGCTTCAATGTTGGCGATGGATGAAGAGTAATGACGTGGAAATGTTGGAGAGGGGATCCATTTATTTTTTTGAATAATCTGTTTTTTGGTTTTGTTAATTTGAGATTTTTTTTTTGAAATAATTAATAAAACTATTATTTTTATATATTTTTTTAATAAAATGTCAGATATGGGCCAGGGCATAAACACCTTTTTCAGGTTTAATAATAATAAATTGAAAGATAACGGCCGTTTTCTCCATTATGACAATAGGGACCCCCGGTGTCTAACGGTGCTAACGTGCGGGACCAACTTGAACCAAAATCGCCGTTAGGGACAAACTAAAATGAAAATAATAACCTTAGGGACCCTGTGGTGCCATAAACCAATGAAACAACGATCCTGTTTTCATTTACCGTCAAAGTTTCTCATAGTCATGGCATTCTATTCGGCCAAAAGTAAAAAAAGTCATGGCATTCTAAGTTTTTTCTTCTTTTTTATATTTAATTATTTATTGTGTATGTGTGAACGAATGTGTAAGTATGCGCGCACGTGCATACATATATTTGGGATTTCTTTCCTTTCTATGCAAGTGAGATTTTGGGGACCAATCCGGCGCTAGAGGACAAACGGCTAGTTGCCGCAGTTAATAAAAAGCAAACACACTTTTTATGCTCCTACCACGCTCCATCCTCTCTCACTCTGCCACCATCTTCTCCATGCTTCCACTCCACCTCTGTCACTCCTTCCCCACAAACAATCCCACATCCCCAACTTCCACATATGGGTCGTGTTAAGCAAGTAGCTCACAAATTCACTCACCCCACTCGCACACCAAACCTAAGCATCAATACACCCAGTCAAACAGTCTCTCAACCCCCAGTGCACCGCCCGACTACTACTCCAGCTACTACTCCCCAAGTCCCCATGTCACGGGTACCACCTTCTACAGTTCGCACCCCCACTAGCCCAAACCGGCCAGATCTGACTCCGGCACATGGGAGACCTATTTCGAGGACGACACTAAGTCTACCGTCACCCTAGCCGCACCGCTCGACTCCAGCGCAGCGGTTGACGTCACCGCACCCACTTTTGAGGTTCGCAACAACCCAGCTGGGCCCAATGTCACTGCATCTATCACTGACCAGCAGCTAGGTAATGACGCTACCTCTACCGCCGTAGCTACCGCCGATAAGATAGTAGAGATGGAAACTTTAGATGAAGACGTGACCATCACTAGATTTGTCCCTTCCACCAAGACCGGAGGTGCTACCCAGTGAGGAAGACGGGTTCCGCCCCCATCTTGTGTTGCTCCAAGAACTCAAAAGGCACCCATGACGCCCGCCACGGCAGGCGCTGATGTAGACTTGCCTGAGGAGGAGGAGAGCACTCTGGTTCAAAAGAAGAGGTGCATGTCCACCTCCATCCATTCCATACCCCGTAAATCACAACGTCTGCAATTAAAATACGACAACCACACCATCCGCCTCTCGCTCCAAAACTTGTGCCGGAACACCACTCCGTCTGGACAGGTAACCTTGGAACTCTCTAATCTACACGGTTGGCTTAAGTTTGATGATAAATTTCATTTACATCTCTTAACTTCTCTGCATGCCAAACGTGTAAATCTTTGTGCTAAATTAGATTTTGAACACCCACTCCATTTGGAAATTAGATTTTGAACACCCACTCCGTCCCTTCCACAAAGACCGGAGGTGCAACCCAGCGAGGACGACGAGTTCCGCCCCCTACTTGTGTTGCTCCTGGGACACAAAAGACACCCATGACGCCCGCCCCGGCTGGCGCAGATCTAGACTTGCCTGAGGAGAAGGAGACCACTCTGGTTCGGAAAAAGAGGCGCATGTCCACCTCCATTCAGTCCACACCCTATAAATCAAAACGCCTGCAATAAAAGACGACAACCACACCATCCGCCTCTCGCTCCAAAACTCGTGGCGGAACACCCACTCCATCTGGACAGGTAACCCTGGAACTCTCTGATCTACAAGGTTGGCTTAAGTTTGATGTTAAATTTCATTTAGATCGCTTAACTGCTCTGCATGCCAAATGTGTAAATCCCTGTGCTAAATTAGATTTTGAACACCCACTCCGTCTGGAAATTAGATTTTGAACACCTACTCCGTCCCTTCCACTAAGACCGGAGGTGCTACCCAGCGTAGACGACGGGTTCCTCCCCCTTCTTGTGTTGCTCCTGGGACCCAAAAGGTACCCATGACGCCCGTCATGGCCGACGCTGATGTAGACTTGCCTGAAGAGGAGGAGACCACTCTTGTTGGAAGAACAGGCGCGTGCCCTCCTCCATCCAGTCCACACCCTCTAAATCACATTGTCTGCAACAAAAGACGACAACCACACCATCCGCATCTCACTCCAAAACTCAGGCCGGAACACCCACTCCGTCTGGGCAGGTAACCCCAGAACTCTCTGATCTACACGGTTGGCTTAAGTTTGATGATAAATTTCATTTAGATTGCTTAACTGCTCTGCATGCCATATGTGTAAATCCCTGTGCAAAATTAGATTTTGAACACCAGCTCCGTCTGGAAATTAGATTTTGAACATCCACTCCGTCCCTTCCACCAAGACCGGAGGTGCTACCCAGCGAGGACGACGTGTTGCACAGCATTCTTGTGTTGCTCCTGGGACCCAAAAGGCACCAATCTGGCGTTAGAGGACAAACGGCTAGTTGCCGCAATTAATAAAAAGCAAACACTCTTTTTATGCTCCTACTACGCTCCATCCTCTCTCACTCTGCCACCATCTTATCCAAGCTTCCACTCCACCTCTGTCACTCCTCCCCCACAAACAATCCCACATCCCCAACTTCCAGATATGGGTCGTGTTAAGCAAGTATCTCACAAATCTACTCACCCCACTCGCATACCAAACCTAAGCGTCCATACACCCAGTCCAATCGTCTATCAACCCTAAGTACACCACCCGACTACTACTCCAGCTGCTACTCCCCCAGTCCCCATGGCACGGGTACCACCTTCTGGAGTTCTCACCCCCACAGGCCCCAAACATGCCAGATCTGACTCCACCACATGGGAAACCTGTTCCGAGGACGACGCCGAGTCTGCCGTCACCTCAGCCGCACTACCCGAGTCCAGCACAACGGTTGATGTCACTGCACCCTCTTTTAAGCTTCGCAAGATCCGACCTGGGCCCAATGTCACTACACCTATCACTGACCAGTAGCTAGGTAAAGACGCTACTTCTGTCGTCGTAGCTACCGCCGATAAGATAGTAGAGATGGAAACTTCAGGCGAAGACGTGACCATTACTGGATTTGTCCCTTCCACCAAGACCGGAGGTGCTACCCAGCGAGGACGACGCGTTCCGCCCCCATCTTGTGTTGCTCCTGGGACCCAAAAGGCACCCATGACGCCCGCCACTGCCGGCACTGATGTAGACTTACCTAAGGAGGAGGAGACCACTCTGGTTCGAAAGAAGAGGCATGTGTCCACCTCCAGGCATTCCACACCCCGTAAATCACAACGTCTGCCATAAAATATGACAACCGCACCATCCGCCTCTCGCTTCAAAACTCGTGCCGGAACACCCACTCCGTCTAGAAATGTAACCCTACAACTCTCTAATCTACACGGTTGGCTTAAGTTTGATGATAAATTTCATTTAGATCGCTTAACTTCTCTGCATGCCAAACGTGTAAATCTCTGTGCTAAATTAGATTTTGAACACCCACTCCGTCCCTTCGACAAAGACTGGAGGTGCTACCTAGAGAGGACGACGGGTTCCGCCCCCTAGGCCCAATGTCACTGCACCTATCACTGACCAGTAGCTAGGTAAAGACGCTACTTCTGTCGCCGTAGCTACCGCCGATAAGATAGTAGAGATGGAAACTTCAGACGAAGACGTGACCATCACTGGATTTGTCCCTTCCACCAAGACCGGAGGTGCTACCTAGCGAGGACGACGCGTTCCGCCCCCATCTTATGTTGCTCTTGGGACCCAAAAGGCCCCATGATACCCGCCACGGCCGGCACTGATGTAGACTTGCCTAAGGAGGAGGAGACCACTCTGGTTCGAAAGAAGAGGCACGTGTCCACCTCCAGCCATTCCACGCCCCGTAAATCACAACGTCTGCCATAAAATACGACAACCGCACCATCCACCTCTCGCTTCAAAACTCATGCTGGAACACCCACTCCGTCTGGAAATGTAACCCTAGAACTCTCTAATCTACACGGTTGGCTTAAGTTTGATGATAAATTTTATTTAGATCGCTTAACTTCTCTGCATGCCAAACGTGTAAATCTCTGTGCTAAATTAGATTTTGAACACCCACTCCGTCCCTTCCACAAAGACCGGAGGAGCTACCCAGAGAGGACGACGGGTTCCGCCCCCTTCTTGAGTTGCTCCTGGACCCAAAAGGCACCCATGACGCCCGCCCCGGCCGCCACTGATCTAGACTTGCATGAGGAGGAGGAGACCACTCTGGTTCGGAAGAAGAGGCGCATGTCCACCTCCATTCAGTCCACACCATGTAAATCACAACGTCTGCAATAAAAGATGACAACCACACCATCCGCCTCTCGCTCCAAAACTCGTGTCGGAACACCCTCTCCTTCTGGACTTGTAACCCTGGAATTCTCTGATCTACAAGGTTTGCTTAAGTTTGATGATAAATTTCGTTTAGATCGCTTAACTGCTCTGCATGTCAAACGTGTAAATCCCTGTGCTAAATTAGATTATGAACACCCACTCAGTCTGGAAATTAGATTTTGAACACCCACTCTGTCCCTTCCACCAAGACCGGAGGTGTTACCCAGCGTAGACGGCGGGTTTAGCCCCCTTCTTGTGTTGCTCTTAGGACCCAAAAGGCACCAATCTGGCGCTAGAGGACAAACGGCTAGTTGCCGCAGTTAATAAAAAGCAAGCACATTTTTTATGCTCCTACCACGCTCCATCCTCTCTCACTCTACTACCATCTTCTCCAAGCTTCCACTCCACCTCTGTCACTCCTTCCCCACAAACAATCCCACATCCCCAACTTCCATATATGGGTCGTGTTAAGCAAGTAGCTCACAAATCTACTCACCCCACTCGCACACCAAACCTAAGCGTCCATACACCTAGTCCAACCGTCTCTCAACCCCCAGTACACCGCCTGACTACTACTCCAGCTGCTACTCCCCAGTCCCCATGGCATGGGTACCACCTTCTACAATTCTCACCCCCACTTGCCCCAAACCTGCCAGATCTGACTCCGGCACATGGGAGACCTGTTCCGAGGATGACGCTGAGTCTGTCATCACCTCAGCCGCACTGCCCGACTCCAGCGCATCGGTTGATGTCACCGCACCCACTTTTAAGATTCGCAACAACCCACCTGGGCCCAATGTCACTGCACCTATCACTGACAAACAGCTAGGTAATGGCGCTACTTCTGCCGCCGTAGCTACCGCCGATAAGATAGTAGAGATGGAAACTTCAGACGAAGACGTGACCATCACTGGATTTGTCCCTTCCACTAAGACCGGAGGTGCTACCCAGCGAGGACGACAGGTTCCGCCCCCTTCTTGTGTTGCTCCTGGGACCCAAAAGGCTCCCATGACGGCTGCCACGGCCGGCGTTGATGTAGACTTGCATGAGGAGGAGACCACTATGGTTCGGAAGAAAATGGCGCGTGTCCACCTCAATCCAGTCCACACCCTGTATATCACAACGTCTGCAACAAAAGACGACAACTACACCATCTGCCTCTCGCTCCAAAACTCGTACCGGAACACCCACCCCGTCTGGACATGTAACCATGAAACTCTCTAATCTACATGGTTGGCTTAAGTTTGATGATAAATTTCATTTAGATCGCTTAACTGCTCTGCATGTCAAACGTGCAAATCCCTGTGCTAAATTAGATTTTGAACACCCACTCCGTCTGAAAATTAGATTTTGAACATCCACTCTGTCCCTTCCACTAAGACCAAAGGTGCTACCCAGCGAGGACGACGGGTTCCGCACCCTTCTTGCCTTACTCCTGGGACCCAAAAGGCACCAATCTTGCGCTAGAGGACAAACGACTAGTTGCTGCAGTTAATAAAAAGCAAACACGCTTTTTATGCTCCTACCACTCTCCATCCTCTCTCACTTTGCTAGCATCTTCTCCAAGCTTCCACTCCACCTCTATCACTCCTTCCCCACAAACAATCCCACATCCCCAACTTCCATATATGGGTCGTGTTAAGCAAGTAGCTCACAAATCTACTCACCCCACTCGCACAACAAACCTAAGCGTCCAAACACCCAGTCCAACCGTCTCTCAACCCCAGTACATCGCCCGGCTACTACTCTAGCTGCTTCACCCCCAGTCCCCATGGCACAAGTACCACCTTCTACAGTTCTCACCCCCACAGGCCCCAAACCTGCCAGATCTGACCCCGGCACATGGGATACCTATTCTGAGGACGACGCCGAGTCTGCCGTCACCTCAGATGCACCGCCCACTACGTCCCTTCCACCAAAATCGGAGGTGCTACCCAGCGAGGACGACGGGTTCCGCCCCCTTCTAGTGTTGCTCCTGGGACCCAAAAGGCACCCACGACGCACGCCACGGCCGACGCTAATGAAGACTTGCCTGAGGAGAAGGAGACCACTCTGGTTCGAAAGAAAATGACGCGAGTCCACCTCCATCCAATCCACACCCTGTATATCACAACGTCTGCAACAAAAGACGACAACCACACCATCTGCCTCTCACTCCAAAACTCGTGCCGGAACACCCACTACGTTTGGATAGGTAACGCTATAACTCTCTGATCTACACGGTTGGCTTAAGTTTGACGATAAATGTCATTTAGATCGCTTAACTGCTCTGAGTGTCAAACGTGCAAATCCCTGTGCTAAATTAGATTTTGAACACCTACTCCGTCTGGAAATTAGATTTTGAACACCCACTACGTCCCTTCCACCACGACTGGAGGTGCTACCCAGTGAGGACGACGGGTTCCGCCCCCTTCTTGTGTTGCTCCTGGGACCCAAAAGGCACCCATGACACCCGCCACGGCCGGCGCTGATGTAGACTTGCCTGAGGAGGAGGAGACCACTCTGGTTCGAAAGAAAATGGCGCGTGTCCACCTCCATCCAGTCCACACCCTGTATATCACAACGTCTGCAACAAAAGATGATATCCACACCATCTGCCTCTCGCTCCAAAACTCGTGCCGGAACACCCACTCCGTCTGGACAAGTAACCCTGGAACTCTCTGATCTACACGGTTGGGTTAAGTTTGATGATAAATTTCATTTAGATCGCTTAACTGCTTTGCATGCCAAACGTGTAAATCCATGTGCAAAATTAGATTTTGAACACCCACTCTGTCTGGAAATTAGATTTTGAACACCCACTCCGTCCCTTCCACTAAGACCGGAGGCGCTACCTAGCGAGGACGATGAGTTCAGCCCCTTTCTTGTGTTGCTCCTGGGACCCAAAAGGCACAAATCAGGCGCTAGAGGACAAACGGCTAGTTGCCGCAGGTAATAAAAAGCAAACACGCTTTTTATGTTCCTACCACTCTCCATCCTCTCTCACTCTGCCACCATCTTCTCCAAGCTTCCACTCCACCTCTGTCGCTCCTTGCCCACAAACAATCCCATATCCCCAACTTCCACATATGGGTCGTGTTAAGCAAGTAGCTCACAAATCCACTCTCCCCACTCGCACACCAAACCTAAGCGTCCATACACCCAGTCCAACCGTGCCTCAACCCCTAATGCACCGCTCGACTACTACTCCAGCTGCTACTCCCCCAGTCCCCATGTTACGGGTACCACCTTCTACAGTTCTCACCACCATTGGCCTCAAATCTACGAGATCTGGCTCCGGCACATGGGAGACCTGTTCCGAGGATGACACCAAGTCTGTCGTCACCTTAGCCGCACCGTCCGACTCCAGCGCAGCGGTTGACATCACAACACCCGCTTTTGAGCTTCGCAACAATCCAGCTGGGCCCAATATCACTGCACCTGTCACTGACCAGCAGTTGGGTAATGACGCTACTTCTGCCGCCGTAGCTACCACCGATAAGATAGTAGAGATGGAAACTTTTGACGAAGACGTGACCATCACTGGTTCTGTCCCTTCCACCAAGACCGGAGGTGCTACCCAGCGAGGACGACGGGTTCCGTCCACTTCTTGTGTTGCTCCTTGGACCCAAAAGGCTCCCATGACGGTCGCCACGGCTGGCGATGATGTTGACTAGCCTGAGGAGGAGGAGACCACTCTGGTTGGGAAGAAGAGGCGCGTGTCCACCTCCATCCAGTCCACACCCCATAAATCACAACGTCTACAACAAAAGAAGACAACCACACCATCCGCCTCTCGCTCCACAACTCATGCTAGAACACCCACTCCGTCTGGACAGGTAACCCTGGAACTCTCTGATCTATAGGGTTGGCTTAAGTTTGATGATAAATTTTATTTAGATCGCTTAACTGCTCTGCATGCCAAACGTGTAAATCCCTATACTAAATTAGATTTTGGACACCCACTCTGTCTCAAAATTAGATTTTTAACACCCACTCCGTCCCTTCAACCAAGACCGGAGGTGCTACCCAGCGAGGACGACGAGTTCCCCCCCCCCCTTCTTGTGTTGCTCCTGGGACCCAAAAGGCTCCCATGACGCCCGCCACAGCCGGCGCTGATGTAGACTTGCCTGAGGAGGAGGAGACCACTATGGTTCGGAAGAAGAGGCGTTTGTCCCCCTCTATCCAGTCCACACCCTGTAAATCACAACGTCTGCAACAAAACACGACAACCATACCATCCGCTTCTCGCTCTAAAACTCGTGCCAAAACACCCACTCCATCTGGAAATTAGATTTTGAACACCCACTACTTCCCTTACACCAAGACTGGAGGTGCTACCCAGCGAGGACGACGGGTTTCGCCCCCTTCTTATGTTGCTCATGTGACCCAAAAGGCACCCATGACGCCCGCCACGGCCAGCGCTGATGTAAAATTACCTGAGGAGGAGGAGAGCACTCTGGTTCGGAAGAAGAGGCGCGTGTCCGCCTCTATCCAGTCCACACCCCGTAAATCACAACGTCTACAACAAAAGAAGACAACTACACCATCCGCCTCTCGCTCCAAAACTCGTGCCAAAACACCCACTCCGTCTGGACAGCTAACCCTGGAACTCTCTGATGTACACTGTTGGCTTAAGTTTGATGATAAATTTCATTTAGATCGCTTAACTGCTCTGCATGCCAAACGTGTAAATCCCTATGCTAAATTGGATTTTGAACACCCACTCCGTTTGGAAATTAGATTTTGAACACCCACTACGTCCCTTCCACCAAGACTGGAGGTGCTACCCAGCGAGGACGACGGGTTCCGCCCCCTTCTTGTATTGCTCCTGCGACTCAAAAGGCACCTATGACGCCCGCCACGGCCAGCGCTGATGTAGACTTGCCTAAGGAGGAGGAGACCACTATGGTTCGGAAGAAGAGACGCGTGTCCGCCTCTATCCAGTCCACACCCCGTAAATCACAACGTCTGCAACAATAGACGACAACTACACCATCCGCCTCTCGCTCCAAAACTCGTGCCAAAACACCCACTCTATCTAGACAGGTAACCCTGGAACTCTCTGATGTTCACTGTTGGCTTAAGTTTGATGATAAATTTCATTTAGATCACTTAACTGCTCTGCATGCCAAACGTGTATATCCATGTGCTAAATTTGATTTTGAACACCCACTCCATCCCTCCCACCAAGACCGGAGGTTCAACCCAACGGGGACAACGAGTTCCGCCCCCTTCTTGTGTTGCTCCTGGGACCCAAAAGGCTCCCATGACGCCCGCCACGGTCGGCGCTGATGTAGACTTACCTGAGGAGGAGGAGACCACTCTGGTTCGGAAGAAGAGGCGTTTGTCCCCCTCCATCCAGTCCACACCCCGTAAATCACAACGTCTGCAACAAAAGACGACAACCATACCATCCGCCTCTCACTCCAAAACTCGTGCCAAAACAGCCGCTCCATCTGGAAATTAGATTTTGAACACCCACTACGTCCCTTCTACCAAGACTGGAGGTGCTACCCAGCGAGGACGATGGGTTCCGCCCCATTCTTGTGTTGCTCCTACGACCCAAAAGGCACCCATGACGCCCGCCATGGCCAGCGCTGATGTAGACTTGCCTGAGGAGGAGGAGACCGCTCTGGTTCGGAAGAAAAGCAGCTTGTCCACCTCCATCCAGTCCACAGCCTGTAAATCATAACGTCTGCAATAATAGACGACAACAACACCATTCACCTCTCGCTCTAAAACTCGTGCCAGAACACCCACTCCGTCTGGACAGGTAACCCTGGAACTCTCTGATATAGACGGTTGGCTTAAGTTTGATGATAAATTTCATTTAGATCGCTTCACTGCTCTGCATGTCAAACGTGTAAATCTCTGTGCTAAATTAGATTTTGAACACTCACTCCGTCTGAAAATTAGATTTTGATCACCCACTTCATTCCGTCCACCAAGACCGTAGGTGCTACCCAGCGAGGACGACGGGTTCCGCCCCCTTCTTGTGTTGCTCCTAGGACCCAAAAGGCACCCATAACGCCCGCCACGGCCGGCGCTAATGTAGACTTGCATGGGGAGGAGGAGACCACTCTGGTTCGGAAGAAGATGCGCTTGTCCACCACCATCCAGTCCACACCCCGTAAATCACGACTTCTACAACAAAGGACGACAAACCACACCATCCGCCTCCCGCTCCAAAACTCATGCCAAAACACTCACTCCGTCTGGACAGGTAACCCTAGAACTCTCTGATCTACACGGTTGGCTTAAGTTTGATGATCAATTTTATTTAGATCGCTTAACTGCTCTGCATGCCAAACGTGTAAATCCCTGTGCTAAATTAGATTTTGACACCCACTCCGTCTGGAAATTATATTTTGAACACCCACTTCGTCCCTTCCACCAAGACCGGAGGTGCTACCTAACGAGGATGACGAGTTCCGCCCCCTTCTTGTGTTGATCCTAGGACCCAAAATGCTCCAATGACGCTCGCCATGGTCGGCGCTGATGTAGACTTACCTGAGGAGGAGGAGACCACTCTGGTTCGGAAGAAGAGGCGCTTGTCCCCCTCAATTCAGTCCACAACCCGTAAATCACAACGTCTGCAACAAAAGACGACAACCACACCATCCGCTTCTCGCTCCAAAACTCGTGCAGGAACACCCACTCCGTCTAGATAGGTAACCCTGGAACTCTCTGATCTACATGGTTGGCTTAAGTTTGATGATAAATTTTATTTAGATCGCTTAACTGCTCTACATGCCAAACGTGTAAATCCCTGTGCTAAATTAGATTTTGAACACCCACTTCGTCTGGAAATTAGATTTTGAAGACCCACTCCGTCCCTTCCACCAATACCGGAGGTGCTACCCAGCGAGGACGACGGGTTCCGCCCCCTTCTTGTGTTGCTCCTGGGACCCAAAAGGCTCCCATGACGCTCGCCACGGCCGGCGCTGATGTAGACTTGCTTGAGGAGGAGGAGACGACTCTGGTTCGGAAGAATAGGCGCTTGTCCCCCTCCATCCAGTCTACACCCCGTAAATCACAACGCATGCAACAAAAGACGACAATCACACCATCCGCCTTTCGCTCCAAAACTCGTGCCGGAACATCCACTCCGGCTAGACAGGTAACCCTGGAACTCTGGTCTACACGGTTGGCTTAAGTTTGATAACAAATTTCATTTAGATCGCTTAACTGCTCTGCATGCCAAACGTGTAAATCCCTATGCTAAATTAGTTTTTGAACACCCACTCCATCTGGAAATTAGATTTTTAACACCTACTCCGTCCCTTCCACCAAGACCGGAGGTGCTACCCAGCGAGGACGACGGGTTCCGCCCCCTTCTTGTTTTGCTCCTGGGACCCAAAAGGCACCCACGACGCCCGCCACGGTCGGCGCTTTTGTAGACTTGCCTGAGGAGGAGGAGACCACTCTGGTTCGGAAGAAGAGGCGCGTGTCCACCTCCATCCAGTCCACACCCCTTAAATCACAACGTCTGCAACAAAAGACGACAACCACACTATCCGCCTCTCGCTCCAAAACTCATGCCGGAACACCCACTCCGTCTGGACAGGTAACCTTGGAACTCTCTGATCTACACGGTTGACTTAAGTTTGATGATAAATTTTATTTAGATCGTTTAACTGCTCTGCATGCCAAACGTGTAAATCCTTGTGCTAAATTAGATTTTGAACACCCACTCCGTCTAGAAATTAGTTTTTTAACACCCTCTCCGTCCCGTCCACCAAGACCGGAGGTGCTACCCAGCGAGGACGACGGGTTCCGCCCCCTTCTTATGTTGCTCCTGGGACCCACTCAATTTCCTTGATACTTGATAGCAACACTGTAATACGTCCTAAAAATTGCAGATAAAAGTGTTATCATTAGAAACAGGGAAAGAATATATGTACGAATGAACTATTGACCGATTGCTAACAAAGACTCGAATACCGTGTCATAATAAGGTCAAAATGCTGATATGGGACAGCTGGAGTTGTATTCACTTTTGGTGATACCACTTCTCCAATGGCAGAGATTCCTTGATGATCGCTTAACTTTCTCTAGTTGAAGCAAGCTGTGAAATCATTGATGAATTTCCTGGCCCAAAGCCAAGCATTCCTTCGACTGCTCCTTTTGATACTTAGCCTCCTGAACTAGTTAAGACCTCACCTATGTACAATAGGACTTCTTAACGTTTGAGGATCAAACAACAACTAATTAAGTAGCACAACATACCAATTAATTGAGGCATAAGGCAAACTCTCATCATGACTTTGATCGATATCACAAAATTTCAACCAAAATATAGGTTTCTTGTTTGTGATCGCACATCATACATTGTGTTGAATTAATTGACAGATGGTATAAAAATGCTCTAATACCATGTCAAATAACAGTTGCACTGCACTCAAAAGGTCACGACTTGTGAGTTGAACATCCATGTTTAGGTGCCACAAACATATTAGCAAACAAAATCTCATTACATTGATAGATAATTAGAACTTATGTACCCAAATGCAATGCTCCTATTTGTTGTTGCTGTTTGAAGATTTCCAGTAACTTGTTGTAAATGCACAGCATATCTCTTACTAGGACTCCAGTTGATGAGCTTTCATCTCCATAAACACGATCAAAATCCCTGTTCATTTACCCGACCTACTTTGATTTTGAAATCCAAACACTCGCGATCTTGTTCTACCTTCCATAAGCAAAATTACAAATGCCTTTACAAATTACTGATCCAGACCAACAATTAAGAGTGTCAAAATGAATCTCACATGTCTAGTCGATTCCTACTTGATCCGTTTAAGACGGGTTTAGGTTTGGGTTACAGTTTTTGACCCGTCATGCGGGTTGACCCATTTAAACAAAAGTCAACCTATTTAAAAACGAATCGATCCCTTTTCAACCCGAGTTCCTTCTTTTTTTATTATTTTATTCTTTAATGGTAAGGATGAGAAATTTGAGTTTTAATACCGTATTGATACTTTTGGTCCGTTTATGAAGTAGGGTTTTGTTTTTAATAATAATTGACAATATGACCTAGTGTTATCAGAATCAGATCGAACTAGACCGAATTGCAGATTCAACTAGTGATCTATAGGTGTATGAGATTCGGTCCCTATAATATTTAAAATAATTTTTAAAAAAAAAACTAAAAAATTATAAAAAATTCATAAAATTTATAATTAAATAATTAAAATATAGGAATTTTTTTTAAAAAAAATGTAAAAAAGTTATACGCAATTCTAGAAGATTTAACTAATTCAAATAAATTAGAAAAAATAGAAAAAAAACATATTAAAAATAGATAAAGAAAATATATTTTAAAAATGTAAAAATCAAAAAAATCAAAAAAATATAATAAAAACATTAAAAATCCGTATTTTTTAATTTTTTTATAATTTTCTGAATTTTCTGAATTTTTTAAGTTTTTCTTAATTTTTGAATCTTTTTTTCGGTTTAAAAAAAAATCAAAACGGGTCAAACAAATCTACCCTTCTAATTGGTGGTCGGAACGGTCAGACCCGCTTGTTAATAGGGTCATTTTTAGACTGATCAGGTCGAACCATTTGACACCCTTACCAACAACCATTCACTCCCAGATACGCAAAGCAGAGGAAATAAATAGACGGGGCAAGGGAATAGTCCCAACTGCCACATGAGGGAAGGGAGGAAAACCTAAACCGGGAAGTCTGGACAGATGATTCAATCACTCTACAAAACAACCACTCAGAGTGATAGCATAAAGTAACATTGTTTATTGCAAATGATCGACCATAACAGGGTTTTATGATATCATCATCAAGAAAACGAACACACCAAATGTTAACGAAGCTCGATATTTTGAGTTACTAGCTCAGGGATGGATAGCCAACAGGCATATGGAACATGGTGGGGAAGCAAATCGCTCAAAGCAGCCAATTATTCCTCTTCCTCCGCCTCTTCCAGCCAATTAACAAAGGGCTCCAGCGCCTTCACAAAGGTTTGCCTATAAAATTCCACAAGGGTGAATAAGATGAAGGGTCATATTAAAGTAGCATAAGTGCATGTCGTGTGCCTAATCGTTGTTGGACGGTGAATAATTGCTTGCATTTCGTGTAGGGAGGGGTATGTGGGTGAACGGGAATACAAATTGACATTTGTTCAAATGAAATAAATTTCATACCTGCCCTTGGCATTTGTCCCTTTGCGGAACCAATGAAGAATGGTGTCTTCTGCAAGCACATCCTGATCATAAAGGGACCTTATTATCTCAGGAAACAGCTTCATCAGCTTAGCATCCTCATAGCATTGCATCTGAACCTTGTACATCAGTTCTAGCTCCAATCTGCCATTGGTGCAGAAGGTATTTAACAGTTCTGCCCATGTTTTCACCTGCACCATAAGAAGCACACAATTACTATTGCACAATTCTTGCTCTTTAATAGATGAAACTACACCAACAAACAACTGATAATAGCTGTCACTGGTAGACAAATATTTAGCACACAGCAGCTATATACAAATCACCTCATCAACACCCCCGTATCTACCAGTCAACGCATCCACTAGCCTAGAATACATGAAAAAACACTAAGGTGTATGAAGTCAAAACCACACCTGGCGCAAAGCCGAATTGGCATTCTGCTGTTGGTTCTTTCCAGACCACTGAACTGCATCCATCAACACATCCCACAAAATTCGCACAATCTCAATCTCAGGCAGCTTGGCATCTTTAACTCTCTGTTTCACATTGTCTATGACTTCAGATATGTCAGCCTCTTCTGCTATCTGAGTGGTTAATGCAGTTTTCATGTCCTTCAGTTTAACCTCAAATATTTTCTTTTCATTGTATTCAACCAAGGGCATCAGTCCTTCCTTGCTGCAACAACAATGATTAGACACTGATTAGTTCCAGATTACACGCTAACAAAGAAAATACGTAAAAGAAAAATGCCGAATACCAAAAGCAGAGTATCAAAGAAATTAAAAAACATACAGGCAGTGTTGTTTTAGATATTTTAGGACATAAACTCAAAAGAAATGCGTTTAGAATCACTTGCCACTCTTTATGGAGGAACTGAAAAAATAACTCACGTGAAATGCTCAGAGAAACCTTCAGCAGATCTTTTAGCAGATGGGAAGAATTCCAGAAGATTGTCATCCATCTTACCGCGCTTAAGAATTGCAATCAGATCATCAAGACTGTTATCAACCAGGTACTCCTTAAAAAAGTCTGTGATAAATGATAGGACTAGCCCCTTCCCAACAAGATTATCCTTGAGGAGCGGCTGGAACACTGTCTCCGGTGGGAGCCCAGATAACTTCTGGGAGAAAGCAAGTGCTGTGAAAATTGCCAGCTTCTTCCTCTCATTATCCTCAAAGAGTTCCAGTGATTGCAGGAACCTTCGCATGACATTTTCAAGGTTCTTTATGAGAAATGGCCTTCGCCGCAAAATCTTCTGTATGTAGATTACAGATGGTAAAATGGCATCCCTCTTAGGCTCACAATCTATTATAGAGTAAGAATGGCGTTCCCCCTCATCAGATTTTGTTGTGCCAGGTTGGGTTCGACCTCCAGTGAAAACAACCTGCGCATGTATTGCAGATTTATTAATGCAGAACAGTATATTTTCAGCCCACATGATAAAACAAGAAAGTAATTAGATCCATACAAGAATAGAAATCTGATATGCGCTCTAAGCATAGTATATCAAGCAAAAATAGTCTATATCCCCAAGACAAGCATCTGGATATTTTTTTCAGTTTTGAGTCTCAACAAAGCAGTTATAGGAATAAGTTGATGGTGCTTTCATCCAAATGCATGCCTCTGCCAAAGGAAACATGCCCAAAATTCTGGATGCAAACTTTAGACTTTTGTATGACATGATACCAATTTTTATTTACTTCACAATAACTCGAGACTAAATCATTATTACCCAACATGAGAGCCACAAACTACAGTGAATTATCTCACCAGGATAAAGCATTTTTAAGAACTCTACTGGAAAATCAAGTAACAGCAAGCAATCAGTTGCTCCCCAAGTTTAAGTGGGTTGGGAAAGAGAGATGATAGCAATTTTAATTTCAGCTGTTTTGGGGAAAGATGCTTGCCTCAAAAAAGGTGTCACCGTATCTTGAGAAGTTAAGGTCTGCAGATTCGAGGCTCTTAGCAATGAGTTCCTACACAAACATATTTTAACAAGATTCAGCAAGACAAAACAATAGGTAAAAACTAAAAAGAAATTACTGAAAAAATAAGATCATAGGAAAACTAATTACCAAATCACCAGCATTATCCAGATAAATCTGGACCACTGCATCAGCAAAAGCTGCAGGGTCCAGCGGCGCTGCAATATTCCGTTTGCGGGTCTTAATCCGCGTGCCACTGGACACAGACAACAATTCAAAAGGGAATAAATAAAAATCATAGAAGTTGGGTAACTAGAACACAAAAATTAAATTCTTCAGGGATAGAATTGACATCATTTTATGACAACAAACAACCATCAAAAGAAACTAACATTTTTTTCAGAGTATTGTAAGTTAAGCCGCTAAAAGTGGAAAAGAGACAATGGAAAAAAAATCCCTATTGACAAGGACCTAGTAGCCAAACTGCATAATACCCTTTTTTAATAGACATGATAACATTTTCCTAGAACCTGGCCAGTATAAGCAACAATTGTACAACAAAGACACCAAAAAGATTTCTCAAATGAAGAAAATACCAGAAAACAATTATTATACAACAGAAACCAACATCATAAGCAAAAATAACAAAAAAGTAAGCAATAAAAGGAGGAAGACTTACCCGAGAGTGGGTCTCTCCTTCGAGCTGTAACCAAGAAGAAGAAGAAACAATTAATTAGATCAAGAATCCGCACATGAAATAAAGAGACAGCAAGCAAAAGCCATTCAACATGCTTAATAACTAACTACAAACAGAAACACGGAAAAAAACATCAGAAGTTAGGGCAGAAACCGATCTATTTCGCGTAGGAACTGAGAAGCAGATCCGAAACGAAAAGGAAACAAACAGATCGGGAACTGTAAGCGATACGCGAGAGAGAGAGATAGAGAGAGAGGAAGAAGAAGAAGGAAGGGATTACCTCATAAACCAAGATGAAGACGAGATCGGAAGAGCGAGGGTCTCTCTGAGATTTGGGAGAAAAGAGGGAGAATTGGAGAGAGAAGGGGGAGAGTGAAAGAAGAGGAGGGTGAGCTGTTGGGTTTTTTTTGGAAGCGATGTCGATTTTTCAGGAGAGAGAAACAGAAGTAGAAGATTTTTATAGAAAAATTATTAATTAAAAATTAATTAGTTTAATTTTTTTTTTATAAATAATTTAAAGAAAACAAAAGTAGAATCTTGCTCAGGGCTAGAAAAACACGAGTAACAAGGAGGAGACTTTTAGCACTAGTTTGTACTTTTTGTAATGGAAAGTAAATATTCTTAAATAATAAAGAAGGTTTGGGCCTAGCCCAAGCTAGAGATTTGGATCCAAAAGAAGGCCCAGGATGGTTGAAACCCAACTCACCTTAATGAACTTAGAATATTTTCCTATATATAATATTTTGAGTAAAAATATATTTTTCTTTGGAATATCCATAAAAGTGGAATTTGTATACAATACATGACTACAAATTATGAGCACATGACATACATGTAACCAAGGTATAGACTAAAGGTCCCAAAAAGAAGAAACAACCAGTTGCTACAACCACAATAGCAAGACCTAAACATGTAGCCAACAAAGCAGAAATCCCAGCAAGGAAAGCTACTACCATTCCATACATTGATAGTTCACAAAATGTGCAAGAATATTTCATCAACGATGGAGCAATTTGATCATTTTTCATCTTTGAAGCCATAAGGATGAGAAACATTGAAGCACTGGATAAACCAAAAGCAAATGAATCTGCTAGCACAAATACCCTAAAACTTGATTTATGGGTTGGGGCCAGGTCTCCTCCATCTTGGACATTGATGATTTGGTACCAAACAGGGATCGAAAATGCTGCAAGAAAGGTGACATTTGCAATAATAGCTGCTATAAACAAGTTAACTTTTCTCATCTCATGTTCTTGTTGTTGTTGGTCTTGGATTGATGGATTAACTTCTAGCAGGTTTCTGGTGTTTGTAGCATTTTGCAAACTGCATTCCACACCCCATGTTTTCAATTTCCACATGAATGGAGCCTGCAATCAAGAATATCCCAGTTCTTGTTATGCCGGGTTACCAAACAGGTCGTAAACTACTCGTAATCTAACAATATTCCTTAAGCAATTCCTGTGTATGGAAAATTTATCGACTCAATCCGAACAGGATCAGTCCTAACCTAGTAGTTCAGGGATATATATGTTCAGATGTAAAAAAACTACCTATAATGAAGAAAGAAAAAAAAGATTATAGGAATTCAATACAATGGATCCAATTATATATAGCTTACCACTTGGTGTTGTTTGAGTAGCATGCTTGATTTAGCGATGTCAAAGACAGCCAATCCTTCATTGTTTAGACCTCCTTTGTCAACTCTAGGATCATTTGCAAGTAATGCTAAGATTTCTTCATGTCCTTGAAGACCAGCCAAATGGAAAGCAGTATTTCCATCATTATCTGGTTGGTTGATAAGATCAACACCAAAGAAACAATTGAACATTAAGATCTTGACAACATTGGTCTTCCCATTTTCTGCCGCAACATGAAGACCTGTCCTGCCTCTATTATCCAACAGTTCGGGAGAATCAGGACATTTCATCAGCAGCATTTTTATGACATGATTATGGCCAGATTTAGCAGATATGTGAAGTGCAGACATGCCTAGGTTGTCCTTAACATAAGCAAGAGTGACATCAATTTGTAAGAACAGTTGTACAACTTGTACATTTCCTGAATGTGCAGCATAATGAAGAGGAATCCAACCCAAGTCATCAGCTTCTGAAGTTGTAGCTGGACATCGTTTTACTACCTCTTTTATAAAATCTACAGGATTGAAAACAAAAATAAAGATGAATTGCAGGTCCAATTTCTTTAAGAACAAAGTTTGTTACTTAAAAAAGAGAAGCATTTACCTGTCCCGATGAACCTTATTTTGTAAGAATGTTCAAACTGTAAGTACTGGAGCTTGTAAGGTTCAGGAAGAAATTGATTTAAACATGAGATAAGCTTCTTTGAACGGACAGCAATGATGTTTCTGAAAACATCTCCGACCATAAAAGCAAATCCTATATTCATGTTATAAACCAACAAAGAAAGTCAGCAAATTAGCAATTCTAAGTTCAAAACAATTGAAGAGTCCATATGATCATTTATCAGTAGGATTTGAATGTTAAGGATCTCTTTCTTCTGAATTTAAAACAATCTCATAACGACTCAAGGTAGTAGTCTGGTGGTCAGGGCTTAACTGGTAGGAGTCATATCTACTGAGCTAAAACTAATTATGTTCACACAGGGCCGATCTACCGAGTAAATTCATCGTAAGAAAATACTAAGTGCACTTACTCTTATCGGCACGAAGGATAGCTGCATGCAACACATTCATTCCATTTCTTCCACCAAAGGAGCACATGGGTGCAGCTTCAAGAACCAGGCATCCAATGTTGTAAAACTTTCTATCCAAAGCAAGAAAAAGAGGTGACTCTCCAAAACTATTAACAACTTTGCTCAACTCCTTGTCTTCACTCATCAATATACTCACCACCTCAAAATGACCATTACGAACACTTACATGGAGAGCTGTGTCTTTCTCATTGTTCTCCATCCTCAACAACTCTTTCTCCACCTCAACCTCTACAAGTTTTGCATGGTTTATCAGCAACTGCACCATTTCAGGACGCCCTAATCTCGCTGCAACATGTAACGGTGAGTCACCTCTCGAGTTTGGTTGGTGCAGAAGTGAAGGGTGGATAACAATGATCTTCTCTGCCATTTGGAGCTCTCCACACTTTACTGCAATGTGAAGAACGGTGTTTTTGTGGCCACATGTGACCTGGAAAAATTTAGATGGATCAGTGTTCTTGAGATTCTCAATAAAGTTGTAATTACCAGAAATCGCAGCATGGTATAGGTTAGGATCCATCACTAATCTTGCAACCAAAAAAGGGATTCTTGGTTAGCTGTTATAGAAGTTGTTTTCATGATAACTAATGGGTTACTCTCATAAATGTCAAAATCAGAGATGTCTCAATTAAAGACTAATCATCTTTTTCAGATCCGGACAATCATTGCAGGTTTTTGTGTCGTTTGCCTTGTTTGCAAAGATTACTACAATTAGACCAATTGCTAGTATTATAATGCGCATGTTGCTGTCAAGAACAAACCTGAAAAGCATTTGCCTTCAAAGGACATTTTCCTAGAATAAGTACTGGGTTGCTTGCCCTGGCCTTCTCAATCAATAATCACTAATCAGATTATACAATTTGGAAGAAAATGAGGACAAAATATTTCCTCAAAAAAATACTCGGTCTTTGGATCATATCAATATTTCATTCAAAGCATTAAACAACACAATAGTCTTCTTTAGGGACATCAAACAAACAGGTAGCAGGCACACCAAAAAGAACCCATTTTTTCTTCACTGTTGGAGCGGGAAAACCTTATGATTTCGCCTCCGGTGTATCTTCCAAAATGACTGAATCGATGAAATCACTTTCTTTCCCTTCTACTTGTTGTTGCGTCTGCTTCTGTTGCTTTTGTCGCTGGTCAATCGTTCACGAGCTGCTCCATGTCTCTCATTCTGGTCGTCACCACACTTGTAACCAAAACTGCAGCAACCAAAACAAAAAAAACAGAGCAAACGGTGTATAAGCACAAGCATTGAAATGGGTATAAGGGTATTTTTCATGGAGAGGAGGAAATGAAGAAGAGAGGTCATGTACTTCCGGCGGTGCCAAGGTTCTATAGCCAGAGAATTTTAAGTCCTGGGCTTGTCTCTCTGGGCATTCTCGTTGTTGAAGTTTTTGGATTTACTTTCGCAATATCCGGCTGTTTACAACTTTCTGTTTCTACAGGCCACTAATGAGAAAGCTCACATCAATATTTTTCCTTCTTTCTTTTTCTCCTTTACCTTTTTTGTTTAGCATTTTTTTTATTCATTAAATTTATTTATTGAAAAGCAAAAAAATAATTTTGTTTGATCATTATTGAGTTTTAAAAAAAAAAATCAACTAAATTTTGATATGAGCTGGATTCGGCTTTTACCCTCTTATATTCGAGTTAAGTAGTATTCCTTCAGGGGTTAAATAAGCGTCGTTTACTATTCATGTACACTTCTCAATGAGATCGGATGACTCACTATTTGACCCCAAAAAATTTCGTACTATTCATGCACGCATCTCTTGTCTTCACCTACTTCTTTTAAAAGACATCTCGGGAGCTTGTTTCCCGCGTACTGTCTTGGCATAATTGCGGTGTTTTATTTTCTTATGCGTTCGAAAAATAAAGAGTATAAATTAAATTCTTTTTGAAATAATTAATACTTAAAATTTAGATAATTTATTTTAAGGTAAACTACATTAAAAACCCTATAGTTTATAAAATATTTCACTTAACCCCTATATTAAAAGTTTGCAATGTAAACCCTATAGTTCTCTACAAGTTACAATCTTAACCTTTTAAGTGGTTACAATTTTCAAAATAAATGGTAAAATAATTTAAAAATTATGCAAATTTAAATAAAATGTAAAACGTAAACAATAAGAACGTTTTTTAAAAATATTTAACAATAATAAATTAAAAAATAAATTGTAAATAAAATTTATTTTATTTTTTCTATTGTATTAAGTTCTACTCCAAATAGCTTTTCTAAATTACAATTTTAGCTTTTCTAATTGCGGTGACTCTCCATTTTCTACGTTTTTCTACTATTTGGAGTATCATATTAGATAGTACATTTTTTGTCCAAATTTCATATTTTTTTCCAATTTTTTACTATTTGTTTTAAAATTTTAAATTATTTTAAAGGCTAAAATTGTAATTTCAAAAAAAACTATAAAATTTATATTTTACCCGATATGAGGTTATAGAATATTATGTAAACTATGGATTATTTTTATGTGGTACCTTTATTTTATAAGTATTTTTTATGTGTTGTTTTTTTTAAAATTAAACAATGTCCTCCTTTTCTTCATGTGGCCCGGTGGCGGTGGCTCTTTCGTAATAATAATAATGAAAAACCCTACGCAAAACCCTGGCTCCGGCAAATTAAGCTAAGAGTAGTAGAAGAAAACCATCAGAACTTCGACGAGGTGGGAGACCCATGAACCGCTGCATCTTGTCGCCTGAGAAACAATATATTCTCTCTCTAACTCTCGCCGTGTTAGAACCACTGGTTTGCGATGCTCCTGGTCCACAGAGAATCGGATAGAAAGAGAAAGAGCGACCATGATACTGCGGCACATTTGTCATTCTACTTGTTTCGCCTTCAAAGGAAGAATGGGTATGAGGTTTTCTGATTCTACAGAATCTCCCAACCCAGCTTCTCTGTTTCATTATACTAATTCCAGTAGCAGGGGCAACTCTAGAATCGCTTCATTTAAAGACATTGATGATAAAAATAACCGCGGGAACCTGGGTGCGTTAACTCAACAAAAGAAAGCATTAAGGATAAATAATTATCATTTGATTTTATTCATTACATCAATCAGAAAAACTAGAGAGATTTCTACTGCTTGACATTGGGGAAGCAGCAACAACTTCCATTGATACAAATTCCATTAAAAGGATTGAAATCTTGGGCCGCGCAACCCCTTGAACAATCCGAGTTTTGCTGACATGTCATACCACCAACAATTGGAGTACAATCTTCACAATTTCCTGCAATAACAAAATAATTTCTAATTTATATTCTTTATCTTTTACTACTTTTTCTGTTTTTTAATAATAAAAAATTTAAAATAATAATCTTTCATCATATTTTATTTCTCATTGTTTCATTTTTACTTCTAATTTCCACTCAAATGACCACACCATCATCAAATTGGACATAACTTTTTTTTTATCATTTGCATAAAATATATACTTCAGAAAAAATAAAATGACAAGTATTATGAACAATAAAAATCCGAAGAAATACGTCAATTATTAAAAAACAAAGGGAGTATTATTTTTGAGAAAAATAAAATAAACAACTAACATACCATCACAACATTAACAATTATTTTCAATTATTTCCTCTCTTTCTTTGTCATGGGCACCTCATAAAAAAAAACATCTACTGTAATTAAGGTTATTACATAATAAATTATAAAACATAAAAAATCTTCCACTCCCCCTCTTGCAGTTTTAAAAATTGCGGTATAAACTTTACATTTTTCTCAAAACTAGTAATTTAATATTTTTAGTTGAAAAAAAAATCAAACAATTATGAAATTTAATGTAGCACAAGACAATTTTAGTTTTGTTTTTCCAACTTTCTCATTAGTGTCTTTTTCTTACCAGAACTAATTAGAAGACAGAAGGTGAGAAGAACTGTTAGGAGAACTGTTTGGTTAGAAGAAGCCATAGTAGATGTTATTATTATTGATAATATACTCCCTCTGTCCTTTTTTAATAACTGACGCTTTTCTATGCTTTTCTATTATTTGAAGTACTTGTCATTTTATCTTTTCCGAAACATATATTTTGTGCAAATGACAATTTGTTTTTTTGAATCAACCCAATTTAATGATGGTGTGGTAATTTGAGTAGAAATTAGAGGTAAAAATAAAACAAAGTGAAATAAAATAAGATCAAAGATCATTGTCTTACGCTTTTTTACTATCCTAAAACGTCTGTTATTAAAAGACAGAGGGAGTATTTGCTTGAAGAAATATGTCTATCTATTTAATGCAGTACCGTAATCTATAGCTGTATTTATATACAATCTTTTGATTTGTTCCTCATTTTAGAAAATTGACTATGCAAATCTGTAAAATTATTTAGAGGAAACAAATTGAATGTCATTTTTTTAAAAAAGAAACAAAAACTCTGGTTCATTGAACATGAATTTCGTTTTTGTAATTAATTAAAAATGTATATCTAGTTTTCTCTTCCTATTCACGTGTTGTCTCAATTTTTTTCCGAATAGGATATTAATGTTTCAAAAATTATTCTTTTTTCCTATGCATACTCTTAAAAAAAAAAAAATCCGAATAAGATATTAATGTTCAACTAACGGTTTTAAAAAAGAATAATTCTTCTAACATGATTTGCTTTATTCTCATGACTCCAGCTAGAAGAAACTCAATCAAAAAGTAACCCGAAATTAAAAACCACATTTCAGAGTAGGGGTGTAAGAAAATCGGTCCAAACCGGAACCGGAACATTTTGAACCGAACCCGACCGAATCGTAATTTTTCGGTTCTGTCCCAAAAAGAACTGAAAATTTCCAGTTGTATCTGGTTCTGCCACTGTCAAAATCCATAAACCGAACCGTAGAACCGGGAGAACCGAAATTTTTTATATATATTTATATTAAGTTAACACTTTTGCAAAAGGTTAAGTTTCCTCTTCACTAAAGGGAAGGTGTTCAAATCCCCCTTCCCTCAAAATTATTTTTCCTTTTGTGCTGGACTTCATTTTTTTATACTTTTTAATTTTTTATTTATTTGTCTCCACAAAATAAATGGTATATATTTAAAATTGGATATAAAAAGGTATAAATAGTTTAATTTCACAAACACCAAGTGTGACTAAAGGATAAATCTCATTATTTATTAACTTTATATGAAGTAAGATTTAAAATATTAAATTTTTTAATTATTTGTTTGTAATAGTTAGCTAATAATTTATAATTTATAATTAATTTAATGATTTTTTATACAATATTTGACTGATATTTTTATGTGAAATTTAATATTTATGTTTTATTCAATAAATTTATATATAAATTATTTAATAATATAATCAATGAATTTTATTATTAAATATATATAATAATGATTCCATGCAAATAAAAAGTAAAATAGAAATTTACTTTCATTTTCTCAATCTTTGTCATTCATACCAAATCAAAATAACGAGTCATTCAAACTTTTTTATTCTCATTTCTAGTGGTAGGATACTAAGTTTAAACACATTAAGACATACTCCACAATTCTCACTCCCTACCTCCATTGAATCCATTCACATTTTTTGTGGTTCATTACGGGCAACCAAACAAGTCGTAAAAGTATCAAATGAAACATGTGTCTTATATAATTGGATTTTAAAAATAATAATAAGATATTTAATTAAGAAAAAAAACTCTCAAGGAGTCGTGGTTTTATATATTAGACTATAGATCAATTGAAAATAGTTAATTGAAAGATGATATTAATCTTGACACATCGTACAAAAAATTAAAAACTAACTTTGACTTCCACAAGTTATTTATTCTTAATAAATAACATTATGAATAAATCAAGAAATGTAACTTATATTCTTGTAATATTTAATGACAATTAATGATATATAGCATAATTTTTAAAAATATTAATTTTTTATATTTTTTAATAAATTAAATATGGTTCAAATTTGAATATTGTCAATAGAAAAATATATATTATAAGAGTTTCATTTATAAATTCATGACAAACTCTTATTATTGATATGTTGTTAAAAACTTAACTATCTAACTATTAATATAATTAACAATAATATTATCATTTAAAAAAATATATTATTATCATTATAACACAATTTCAATTCCAAATAAACCACTTGAAAGAAAATAAAAATATATAAATTCCCTATAATAAAACTAAGAAATGAAAAAAATTCTTTATTTTCTTCTATTTTCTTTCAAAACGACGCCGTTTTGAAAAAAAAACACATTATTTTAGTATTTAACGAAAACCCATATTCTAACTATATATATATCAAAAGTTGACTTTGGTTCAATGTCCGCATTCTAGCACGAGAAAGTAATTTGCTCTTAAGTGTCCGTTAACACCCCTATTTCAGAGTCGCTCTTAAGTGTCCGCATTCTAGCACGAGAAAGAAAAAAACAGAGATTTTGTCCTTTTATTAATAATTAATTATATTTTTTTATTCCGTACATGAAGCAGAAAACAAAATACACTCTTTTTCTTAAACTTGGATAAAACTGGCGGGCGCAGGGTTCGGGTAGCAACAACATTGTGGTGCGGTACACGTGGCATTTTCATAGGAGAAACCTTGAGACATGCAACCCCTTTGGCAGTCCCCGTCACCCTGACATGTGAAACCAGGAATTACAGTACAATCTTCACAATTTCCTGCAATACAAAAAGTTTTTCATTAATTTTTCCAGAGAAAAAAAAAGAAACAACAAAAACAAAACATATTCTAGCTTTCTTACCAGAAGTGATGAGGAGAGAGAGGGCCAAAACTGCAAGAAGAAGAAGAACTGATTGTCTAGAAGAAGCCATTGTTTTGTTGGCTAGCTAGATAACTCAATAATTGCTAATTAACAATATATTCTTGTTAAATGATGCATTGAGTACAACAATCCACCGCTGTATTTATAGCTGAATGAGTATGCAATCTTTTAATTTGTTCCTTATTTTAGAAGATTGTCTATGCAAATCTCCAAAATTATGTGCAAGGATCTACAAGGATCAGGCCAGAGCCACGTGCTTGCGTTTTAGACCATCCACAGCAGGGGATCAAATTTTAGGGTGTTATTCACTTTCTCTCACTGCCATATCAGCTTAACACCCAACCAAAAAATATTTAACACCCACGCGCTCACAGCAGGGTATTATTCATGGTGTTAAAAACTTTCTCTCCCTTCCACATCATTTATCATATACCCCACCATATTTTTCATTTCATTTCCAATTAAATTTATAATTACTATAATAATTATTTTTATAATATAATAAATAATAAATAATATTTTTTTAATATAAATTAATTAAATTTCATAATTTCTTTTCAGATTTCAAAAAATCTATACTTTTTTAATAAAATAAATAATAAAATATTTTTTAAAAGTAACACGCGATATTATTTATCACTCGGTAAATCAAACATCAACTTAAATTATTGCAAACGAACAAGAAAATACACACAGAATAAACTCGTAAACTTGAGATGTTCTTATCCTTGAAGAACAAAGAAGATCGCGATGCCCTAGATGAAAATATGTATAAGATGCTAGTGAAGGAGTTGTTTGAGAACTAGTTTGTTATTGTATGTTTTACTTTCAAATTGTGTGTTTTATTTTCGAATTGTGAGTTTTATTTTCAAATTGTGTGTTTTTATTTTCAAATATGTTTTACTTTTAAAACATTTTGAGTAATTATTATGAAAAAAATCATTTAAAAAAGAAGAAAATGAAAAAAAAGTATAAAAAACTCTGATTTTTTTAGTGTCCAAATTTATAGATCTCAAAAAATTAAAAATAAGTGTAAAAATAATGGTATAAAATTATTTTGAGTAATTATTATGAAAAGAAGCATTTAAAAAAGAAAAAAAATGTAAAAAACTTGAATTTTTTTTAGTGTCCAAATAATACAAACCTAGTCTCAATTTATAGATCTCAAAAAATTAAAAATAATGGTATATTTTTTATAAAATTATTTTCAGTATTTATTAAAAAAAATTCGATTTAAACAGTGAGTGGGGAAAAAAAATAAAAAGAATCAGCCAATGGCAGCGCGCCACGCACGCGCTGCCATTGGCTGATTCTTTATTTTATTTTATTTTTAATAAAACAACTGACAGTGGGACCCCCACTGTCAGTTTAATCCGGGACCAAAATTTGGTCCCCGGACGAGCGGACGTGGCTTTTGTGTAAACTTGCTCCCCTGCTGCACTTGCTCCCCTGCTGCACTTGATAATCCCAATTTGCTCTCCAATTTGCTACCCTGCTGTGGGTAGTCTTAGTATGACTTGTCGTTTCCCTTCTACGGTAGCAGACATGATACGTCACTGGTTTTCACTGACCACATAAACCCAAAACCATCATCTTATAGCATAGGACTAGACTAGCGCCTAGCCAACTTCATTGTTTTTAATAAACTGCAGAATATATGAGAACATGGTCACAAAGAAACAGAACACAAGATAAATACGGAAAAAACAAAAAAGAATCAGCAACTGGATAGAGCTTTCCTCTACTTCTGAACAAAAAGGGCATGACTATTCTCCGGAGTTTGCGACACAATAAACACAAGGAATTGTTTTATTACATTCAGGCTCTGTTTGGCGTTCCGGTTCTGGTCCGAAAAGTACTGTGAATAAAAGTGCTGTAGAAAAAACTCTTTTGCGCAAAACACTGAGCTGTTTGGTAAATATTTTTTAAAAGTGTTGTGGGAAACGAGAAGTTGTTTTTGGTGTTATAAAAATGAAATAGTTGGAGTATAAAATCCATTTTTAAAAAATTAATAAAAATAGAAAAAGTGGATCTAGAATTATTTATCTTGAGATGGAGATTTTATTGTGGTAGTTTTTAATTTATTTTGTTCATTATATAAAGTAAAAAAATGAAACTAAAAAAAAAAAAAAATAGAAGAGAGAGGGTGTCAAACGCAGCACACGGTTGGCTGCTGGAGCAAAATGGAGCAATGGCTTTCCCTTGATTTTTCAAGGGATTAGGAAGCTTGCTTTAAGGGAAAGTTGTGTTCCTTAGGCGATAGCCAAACACCTGGGTTGAGAAAAGTTGGGTTGGGTACCCAACTCCTAACCCCAAACACCACCTCAGGACAGTAACACTAGTTTCTTTCTTTTCTTTGGTATGATTAGCTCATTGGCATTAGTAACTGATTATACTGCTTGTTTTATAGGTTAGAAATATACAGTATTGCATCCTATGAACAGATTATGCATAGAGTTGGTTCATAGAAGTTCATACTTGCATCCACAATGACAAGGTACTCCCTCCGTTCCAAAATACTTAACGTTTTAGCCCAAAAATGACTGTCATTTTTAATTGACGCCCTTTGGCAATTATGCCCACTTATCTCGTGCTTTGACAAAAATGCCCTTAGACGACGAGTCATTTTTTCCTTGTACAACGCCTCACATAGGGGCAAATGAGGAAACTGAAAAACAGTTGGGGTCGTGTGGAAACATGGACAAGATCGATTCATTCGTCCTTGACACTCATCTTCTCTATCCTCTCCTTCTCTCCTCAAAATCTCTCGTCCTCCTTTCTCCAAAATTTCAAATAAAATTTCGTTGCCGAAAATATAAGGACATCGATGGGTCTGGGCAAAAGGCTGGTGAGGTTTCTGGGTTTAGCGTTGAAGATGAGAAGATACAGTTGAATGTTACGGTTTATGGCATTCGGGAAGGAGTTCCCAACCATGGATGTATCCCACGATGCCATTCCAGGAATCAAAGGGAGTAGATACTTGTTTCCATCTCAGTTCTTTATTTTTTTTATGGGATCTGTGGGTATATATCTGAATTTTGGCCTTAGGGTTTCATCCTCTATTTTTGGATTTATGTTGCCAGAAGGAATGATGAATTTGATGTGGGTTTTGGGTGTAATGTACTCTATTATCTGAATATATGATTATGGTGTTGATGATGCATTTTTGTTTTATTTTGTTTTAATTTTTGTGTATTTATGTTTTCAAATCTTACAATTTTGTTGGGCAAATTGAGCGATTCTTCTGTCGTTTTGTTGGTTTTGCAAAATTCATCCACAGGAAATAAAAACTGTGTTTACCAAAATATTAATTTATTGAAATTTAAATTAAAGCATAGTAGCATACACATAATACATTACACTACATAACTGCATTTAATTGATTTTTGGGTTTCCAGGGATCTTGTTGCTAAATTTGTTCAGTTTCTTGTGTGCTGAACTGGAGATGTTGATGGAGATGGTTGAGACACTCCACCTTACTCTCTAGCTTGGCTATTATTTTCCCCAATGACATAAGGGCCTCGCTAGTGGTGAGGATGACTTCTTCAGGGTCTGGACCATCTTCTTCATAGTCCGTTGCCACCCTTATCTCCTTCAGCCTGCGATAGAGAGTTTTCAGCCGGTTAATATCCTGCTCTGTTTGAAGCAATTTGGTGTGGTAATCGTTGAAATCATCATGCAAATGAGCCACAACTGCTCCTGAAATGTTAAGAATGTGGGTGGCTTCGTTAGGATCCATTGGAGGTGGAAATAAGTTGTAAACAAAAGATGTGAAAATGGAATGCTTTGGAGAATGTATGTTAGTGGCCCCGTCTTATAGAGGAGTTGGAGAAGCTAGGAACTTGTGCAGTTACAGCCTTTGAACAGACGCATTGAAGGGATCATTGAAGGCTGTATAGGTCCACGCCTATTCAAGAAGGTAAGATTTCTTCTGCTAAATACTGTTGCCAAAAGATTGTGATTCCCGTAGGATTTGGGAATTTGTTCAGAGCAGGCGTGCCCTTTCACGTTTCGTGAGGAGTTTAGACCAGTCAAGACTCCTCCTTTTTTCCTCTTTTATTTGAACCCTGACTCCTCAACTTTTTTACACAAACCGTAACTCCTTTTGACACGTCTCAATTCTATTAAAGCATCTCTGCATCCTCTGTTTTCCTGTATAAAACAGTTCCTTTATCTTTCCATTAACCCAATTATGTTTCTTCATATACTTCACTCCACCCTTTTTTTGCAGGTTCATTTAATTTCCATTTCATCTATGGATGCTAGAGAGGCTGAAAGTTTCCTTGCAGGTGGAGGGGTGGTAGGCAGCCACCTTCAACAGGAGATAAAGCAGGCTACTGCAAAGCTTGATCAGACGAACTAGGACATCAGGAGGCTTGCATCACATGCAACGAGGCTGAGATGGATGAAGAGAAATGCACACGACAACTACCATGCACAAGATGATATAGTTATTGTGGACATATTGCAGGATTGTCTTGTTGATTTGGAGACGTCAATTGCTTTGCTTGAAGCCAAGAACGAAAGCCTTGAGTCTACCATCAATATTTGTAGGTCTGCTGTCGCTGCTCTGGACAAGTATGGGAATAAGATCCCTGTCATCCCAAAAAATGATTAGGAATTCTGTTTTTAACTTTAAGTATTTAATTTTTAGAACTTTTTATAATGCTTGTGTTTGGTTTGGTTGAATAAACAAGGTTTCTGTTTAATTTGCAATGGTTTGTGTATTTCTTTTTGATTTCAATGGATGCATTTTAGAATATGGAAACAGAGGATGCCATATACAGAGAATTTTAACTTCCTTTCTTTACATTTAAGGATTTGCATTGTGGAAATAGAGTAGCAACTGGTTTGATTATGGCAAAATTCCAAACAAATATGGAAAAATTCCAAACAGAGTAGCAACTGGGTTGAAGAAGGCATAATTTCCAAACTTAATTGAAATAAAAGATGCAACTGGTTGAACATGGCATTCAAATAGAAATAGAAACCGAGTATGCATTCATTGACATAAACAAAGTATGCATAAGTGCAACGATTCCATTATGTGCAAATTATTACAGCAACTGGTTGATTTTGGCAAATTACAAATGGAAACAGGGTATGTATTCATTGACAGAAACAAAGGAAGCATAAGATTCCAAACAGAGACATAATTTCCATAATTTGCATTGTGGAAACAGAGGCATACGTATTTCCAAACATAATTGAAATCAAGGGAGGGACTAGTTGACAAACATGCAAAATTTTCAAACATTCAAAATGAAACAGGGAAAAATTGCTAAATAAACATACTTCATTAATTAAAAAAAGCATTACAACCTACACATCAGGTACATTCCAACATGTTCACAATTGAACATTCCACTTTGTTCACAATTGAACAATCAACTATGTTCGCAGTTGAACATACCATAATGTAAACGATTGAACATTACAAAAATCCAACATCCCACAGTTGAACAGCCTAATTACATGCATCTGTGCCCTAAAGACATTCAAAAGTTATATCTGCACAACAACTGTATCTACACCAAAACTATCTACATCAAAAGTTGTATGCAGTGCGTTCTCCATACAGGGGAAGATCAAAATAAGGGCATTCTTGCGATACAAAAGAGTGGCAGTCAGGGTACTAGAAAAATCAAGCAATACTCAATGTAAGACAGTCACCTGATATTTTATGAAGACATGTAGGCTACTGCATTAGCCAAAATTTCTAGAGAGCAATGTATTGCAGATGGTAAGCCCCCCTGTCCAGCAAGTTGATCCTTTAAGTGAGGAATCTTGTAATTGTTAGATCCATCATATTTTAATATCTCCACCATACACGACTGCAATGTTAAGAAAATATTGTTGCTCTTCTTGTCTCCAAAATCTTGGAATGCTTGCTCAACAACCCCAATCAATTCTAGGATGGATTTTGCACACTCTTAACTCTGCAGTGACTGTATTGCTCTAAAGAAGCCAAGGTCCAAGACGTGCTTAAGTCAGAAGAGTTAGGAGGTTGACAAATAAGAGAAATATTCATTCCACTTTCTTGAACTGCACACAAGAATTAAACATCGTCAGTGTGAATATGGGTCTTTGCGTTGTTTTGCTTAATGTAAATGGCTTCTCTACGACACTCCCTAGGCCATTTGTTGGCTATGGCAGGCAAGACCTTACTAACCATAAACTCTCTAATTACATCTCTTGTTATATTAGCAATAGGTTTTATCTCAACTGTACCACAAGGCATGTTCTGGCTCGATCTTAAACCAGCAACAAATTGGACTAATGGGAAAACCCCAATCTTTCCATCAAATGCGCATACACCATCAGAGCCATACCTTGGCCTCGCAACAGCAGCTAAGAACATTAGTTTAGGTATGAAATGAGAGCTTTTAATTGTTCTTACTGGATCAACTTCGTCGTTTAAGAGGTAATATGTTTGAGATTTCTTGGTCAAGTAGAACCACTTCTCATCAATATGCACTGTGTTCTCCATCATTTTGAATGTTGGATCTTGAGGCAGTGATGATGGATCAAAAGAGGAGAGGCAATGGCTGATCCTGGCTGTGTGATTCTCTGCTGTCAAAGAAGGTTTTATGGCATTCGAGTGGTGCTTGATGATTCCTTCTTTCAGTTTGCCATATAAAAATGTCTTCGATACACCAAGGTGTGAAGCAAGAGATCTCATTGTTGCCCTATTTCTTAAAGGAATACTTCGCATCATTTCTAAATCAAATTCAACTCTTTTTCTACCACAATTCTTGACTCTATAATTCTCATGAGCATTTGTACCTGAATTCCGTATACGTTTCCAGATCCTCTGGACTGTTCGCACCCTCACTCCAAACTGAACAGCAACATCCATGGTTACTTTTCTCTTCAACACCCCATTGACACTTCTTTGGAGCAACGATTGTATTACTCGGAGTCGTTCATCTGAAGTAAGTTGTTTCCTACGCTCTAACCATACAAATGGTCAACATGGTCAGTGAAATCAAGGGAGCAAGAGGTAATGCTTTGTGGGCAAAATAAAAGAAATTTGAGGAAACAAACAAACCTGGTCGAGGCACATGGTTTAACCCTGGAATGTCAATGTCTTCCTCAACTTCTTCATCTAAGTTAACTGCTTGATTTTCGGTTCCTAGAAACTCTTCTTCATCTGGTGATAACTCATCAAGCCCAACCCAATATTCTTCGGGAGATGCAGGTTCGATTAACATATGAGATGGAGTATAGGTTGGGAGCTCATTGAGGTTAGGTACTGGAGAAGTCATAGCAGAGTAAGTAGAAAGGGTTTTTGGACAAATTTGAATTCCCGTTTGATTTTGAAGAAAGAGGAGGTGGCTTAAATTTTAAACCAATCGGGAAATCAAAAAATTTCAAGCAACAGGATACGGAGGGAAACATTTTGAATTTCAGATTTTACCAAAATTTCAATTGCAAAATTTTGGTGAATTTTGAGCGGGATTGCGAATTAGGGTTGTTTTGGGCGAGAAATGGGAGAGAGAGAAGAGGCGCGGGCTTGAAATAGGAAGAAGTGAGGAGCAGTGGACGCCTGGCGTGGTCTGTGTGGCTCACAGATAGCCACTGACAATTTATTAATTTGTGTGAACTCCCTCCCGGCGTCAAATATAAAAGATCGGAGGGAGTACAATATAAGATGTCTTGTGAATACTAATGATACGTGAATACTCCATTTTCTGTTGTGCATTATTACTGAATTGTGCTCACTGTATACTCAAGATCATGCTTAATTGGATTGAGCTTTAAGGAGTCAGATACTGTCAAGGAGAGGGAAACAGAAAAGGGTGAGAAAAGAAGAAGAAGGTAAGTCCAATACTGTTTCCTGAATCCTGATTGTTGCAACTTGCCTGTACTTTTGAAAACCTTTTGATGGTATTGCTATCATTCTTTTAAAGTCTTCAACTCTTGTACTTGTGGCATAGTAGCAAGAATGCCTTGATTGTCTCCTTTAGATCGTACAGTTGTTGTACCTACATGGCCTGGTGGTTGGGCAGAAAGGATACTGGAATTTTGCTTGTCATGCATCTCAGTTATAGTTACACTTGAAATTATAATGCCTACTCATGTACCAATTGTTATAAAGTGAATGCCTGGAAGGATTAAAGCAAATATTAGATCTTGTAAAGAGTGACCCTGTTGTGTGGAAGACTGGATGTTTTCTTATGAATCCTGTTTGTCTTTCAGCATGATTCTTAAGAATGATGCAAGCTACAAGCAATAAGTAGGGGGTGGGGTGGGGGTGTGTTAAGCTGTTATATACTAGCATAGGAGAGCTCTCAAGTTAAAGAAAGTTATCTCTACTTGAGCACTTGCTGGCCATGAGTCATCAAGAAGGAAGCATGGCATTTTCTTGTCATCAGCCATCAATGTCAATGCCATTAATTCTTTAGCTTGGTATGGTGTAGGATAGAATATGAGGTACGGGCATCTGATTCCTTTCACTGTGTAAGGAAGCCAGTGCTCTTGCAGCCAAATGATTGTCCGTATGGATCAGTTGTTCAGTGCTGATAAACTTTACTTTAGTAGGCAATCAATAGTTAGTAAGCTGCAAAGGCACATTGGTATAGTTTCTTGGGATTCAACATCGAGTGTGTTCAGCGATGTGCATAATGCGAATGCGTATGCATATGCGTTGTTGTATTCCTCCATTGTTATGAGTCTGAATTAGATTATTTGACTGATAATAGGTCTGGGATTTAGTACAACACAACCGGAGTTTGAGTGATCTAATTCATCGAACTGGGTTGGATAAGCATATAATCTCTCCTTTTTTTATGTTGACTTGAGAAATGCATTGTCAACCTCGTAAGCCATTAAGTTTGCAGCACGTGACAAGCATGACATGAAAATCGAAAATTATTTATTTAATGCTTATAATTTGAAATTACATAAATATCTTATTATGAAAGGAGATTAATTGGTTGATTATCTTTAACTTTTATTAACTCAATTAAATTCAAAATTAAACTCGACCCATATTTTTCGTTTTATTATCAAGATGGAAAATTAAAAAATAGAAAAATCACCTTTTTATCATGAACCCGTAGGAGCGGTGGCCCGGCATTTCTCCTGCAAATTCTTTGCATTTGGTTTTGGAGTCTCTTGCATTTGCAGGAGGATCTCTCTCTCCACGCGTTAGTTTGTACAATAAATTCAACTAACTTTTGGTAGTTTGGTATATTCTCCATCTTTCGTTTGTCAGATCTCACCATTTCCGGCAATTCCCATTACAGATCCTGATCCTACACGTGAAAGTTAAAACCCTCTCTTGGGTTTCTTGCATTCTTCCCTTTCGCTTCCTTTTTCCAGTTTCCCATCGCATTCGTCACTTGCTCTATCAGATCCCTATCCTCCTCAATCATGGGGTTGCGCTCATTTCTCATTGTTTCTGCCTTTCTCCTACCCTTGCTCTCGCTCTCCCTCGTCTCCGCTCAGGTTCGGTTGCTTGTTCGTTTTCATTTTATCAACTCGGGTTTTATTGGGTTCGTTTGATTTCGTCTCTCACGCATCTTTGTGGTCGGTGTTTGGGCAATTTCAGGAGTCTTTGGGGGAGAAGGACAATGACCCAATGGATGGAGCTTCTTTTAAAGATCTGGGTCGCCGCGGGATGGTCAGTCTACTATCATTGATGTTTATGGTCCTTGGATTTTATGTAATATGAATGACATTGGATTTTGTTTTTGTGCAGGTTGCCTCCAACCATGTTGATTTCGTTGATCCTGCTTCCCTTGGGCTCAATTTGGACTCTGGTCTTGGAGTTTTTGATGCCTTCTTTGCCAGCTTATCAATGATTATGGTCAGCGAGGTATGTGCACTGTTTCAGAGCCTAAAATCATTTTGTTCTGTGGTGCTCTTTGATGGTCTTATATATATATTTCTTAATTATGATGCTTCCAGATTGGAGATGAAACTTTTATAATAGCTGCTCTTATGGCAATGCGCCACCCCAAGTCAATTGTTCTATCTGGTGCCCTCAGCGCCTTGGTTGTCATGACAGTAAGTTTCCACTTATTTGAATTTTTCTGACTTTGCCAACATTATTTGTATGTTTACTTTTGGCTCCAGTAACTATAAACCATCTTTTTAGCTTCAAAAATTATGTAGATGCTTACTTTCTACTGTTGGCCATGCCAATTAGGTACTTTCTACTGGACTAGGCAGGATAGTTCCAAATCTGATATCCAGAAAGCATACAAATAATGCAGCTACAGGTATCTGGAATATGAACTACACCCTTTCTTTGTTAGGCAGCTATCAGGCTTCCTTTTCTTGTCCTTTCTCTGTTCTGTGTACATTAGTTTGTCAGTCTGCAATTCCTATATTCAAGTTTACTCATATATTTGCTTTGTATATCTATTTTGTAAGATAAGATTGCTTGTGCCTTTAGAAATGTGACATTCAGTATGTTTTATGATATTATTACTTCCAATGTATTGATCCTGAACACTCTTTTCTCTTTAGTTTATTTTCTTCCTGCGACATTTTGTTATTTTAGGGTGGGGTGAAAATGGCTCAAAGCAATTGTGATTAATGTCTGCATGCTAAAGGTAAATAAGTTGGGATTTGAGATATCATTGAAGTTCCTCTATAAGTTCTAGGCATGATTGACAGTGGGAGGATCTCCATCTACTCCCTTGAGAGACCATAGCAAGCCATCTTTGGTTTTAATGGATCAGTGGTTATTCCAGTTCACGGATGGATGCCCATTCTTGTTTTTTCTGCCTTGTGAGATTGTGTTACCTGCAACATTAACGAGCATGATTATATTTAGCTTACTGGTATTGGAGTAGTATTTGGTTCAAACGCGTTCCTTGCCTGTCTTTATGTTGGATTTCCATGATTTTGATAGCTTTTGGTGTCTCTTCTCTGCATCAAAGAAACTGAAGAAATTAACCTAGATTTCACGATAGTTCTGTTATCTGCATGATAGTTGTCATTGTTTGCATCATTTTAACACATTCTAACAGTTTTTCTTTCCATGCAACAGTTCTTTATGCATTTTTTGGTCTGCGGCTGCTTTATATTGCTTGGAGATCAGATTCAAAAGCATCCCAGAAAAAAGAAATTGAAGAAGTATGTTTATCTGATACTCTTATCTGTGTCTTATTCAATTATCATGAGTACAATAACAGCAAAACTGCAAGTTTGCTTCCACTGCTGCCTGCTATATCTTTTGATGCAAAAAAGTCATGTTACTTCTGTTGCTGCACATTTACGTTTGTTGCTCAATCTCATAATGAACTAGCAGAGAACTAAAAGGTGGTTGTTGGATGTGAATGATTATTCAAGTATACAGTGACTTGGTTGAAATCATGGCTCCCATTTGAAGATTTTGATGTCTATGTGGACGAAGTACCAAAAAGATAAACGAAAAGAAAGGAATGGTTGGAACTGCTGTTTTGGGTTTTATTGCTATTTTATTATGGATACTTTCCTTACACAGTGTGCACTTAATTGATTATGATGTCAGGCATTGGTTGCCTTTTAGGTTCCTTGTCTTTGTAACTCATGGTCCTGAACTGTTCTTATCCTTTGTTTAGTTTGTCCTATGATGGTTGTTAGAGATAAGAGGTTGTTATATTATTACTATATATTAATTTGAGCTCTGCAGTACTTGATAGCTGGTAACCTTATGGGGGCTTTTGAAACTTAAGATTTTGATGTCCCCCTCTTTGTATTCACTTTGCCAGAGTTGGTATTATCTTTATCCAGAAGTTGCATATCGTGTCTTCAGGTAGAAGAAAAACTCGAGTCTGGGCAAGGGAAAACATATTTTCGCCGTTTCTTGTCAAGGTTTTTAACACCTATATTTTTGGAGGTACGAGTGATTCATTAATCGTGTTTCAGCTATATGTAATTGTGTCTCAGATTTTATGTTTATTTTAGTTTAGTAAATATATGCGCCCAAATAAGTTACCTTTTCAATTATTATAACTGACCTACATTAACCTTACAAGTTACCTTTTCGTATCATACATGTAATAGTACTGTTAATGTTGACACAGATTGTTGTCGTTGCATTGGTTGTTGCATGTGTGTGCAGTTTGAAGCTCCCATAAGCTTTGTCACAATTATATATGCACACAGAACATCAGAATAGGCAGTGAAATATGAAATTAATGCCTTAACTTTTTTGGTGAGGCAAACATCTATGCACGAACACAAATAAGTAACCTACAAACTGGTTGTGATTGAGTGAATTTAGCTTGGCCTGATGCTAGTAACTAGCCTCTTTTTTATTTATTTTTATTTTATGTTTCTTGAATCTTTTGATACCCATCTCAAAAGTGATTATGTTTTTCTATGCAGTCATTTATTTTAACTTTTTTAGCTGAGTGGGGGGATCGCAGTCAAATTGCAACCATTGCTGTAAGTCCTCTTTTTTTCCATTTACTGTTGTTATTTAAAAATTTTGATTGTAGCTGCATGGTGGATTAGATTCCTACCCTTTGCTGCATACATCTTCATTTCTCATTTCTTTTCGTTGTTTTGCTTATTTTTGAAGTTTGAGTCTTCTCTAACTCTGGATGTTTTGCATATCTTTTAATTAGAACTGCGTTCAATAAAAAGTTGTTGTGGCTACATCTTTGCCTATGTTTGATTGATTTTTGGGAATTTAGTTCTCCATTTTGTCATTTCATCCGGATAACTTGCTTACCCGACTGTTGCGGAGGTCCCCATGTTGGCAATTTTGTACACTAGTAGGCCCTTGTGCAGCTTTAGTTCGTTTTTCAATAAACTACGTATCACATGGTTACATAGGTTGTCTATTTAGTTGTGGTCTCTTGGATTTGGTGTTTTCTGGTGCATTTAGATTTTTAGGCCTAGAGTACTTTTTCAGATTGAAGTTATGAGAGAATTCAACATGATTCCCATAATCAAGATTTCAAGTTTGCTTTGTTGATCTAGATTGAGTTAAGATGTGAATTAGGAAGGCTTCGTCGACTGAATATTAATCAGAAACTAAACCTGCATATACCTCGTGACAATGCATTCACTCGGAACTTTCCTTTCTTGCAGCTAGCAACACACAAAAATGCTGTTGGTGTAGCTGTAGGGGCTATCTTAGGGCACACCATCTGTACATCTGTGGCAGTTCTGGGGGGGAGCATGCTAGCATCTAAGATCTCGCAAGGGACAGTTGCTACAGTCGGTGGCTTGCTTTTCCTCGGCTTTTCCGTTGCCTCTTATATCTACCCTCCTCTATAAGTGTGACATCCTTAGGCTAACTTAAAATTCTCAAATGTTCCACACCTTATTTTAGGGCCCTTTTTTTTCTTATACTTTTTATGGTCTTGAAAGTGGTTGATACTGATCAGATAGTTATGGTTATTCTTTTGTGATATTTTAGCATATTATATATATATAAATAATAAATGTGTATGTTTTCCAAATCCTTGGGCACCTAATTGATGGAGTGTTAAAAACAAGAATGCTACCATCTGGACTTTTTGTTTTGATTTTGATTCAAGAAAATTTTACTTTGCCTTACCACTTTGCTAAAGCATATAATCCAATAACTTATTGACCATTTATTTATCTTGATTAGAGCTTTCAAAAGGGATTCGGAACCCGTGGACTCGATCCGGTCCCGGCAATTCGGACCGGGTCTGGGACTAATTTCTGGTCCCATTTTGAGTAGGACCGGGTCTGGTCCCGACCTGGGAAATCCTGGGTCCATTCGGGCCAGATCCGAATCAAAATCAAAATCAAAATCACTCTCTTAGGTAATTAAATTGTTGTTATTTATATTAATAATTATTTATTAGCCCTAATCAGATCTGCCCAAAACCAATAGCCACACCTCCGCCGGCAACCTTCTCCTCACAGCAACCTCCTAAGTCCTAAGTACCCAAGCCACCAGATCAGCCCAAGACCATCAGATCTGCCCAAAACCGTCAGTCACACACCGCCGACCTCCATCTCCCCACAACCAGCTCCTTCTCCTCACTGCCTCCTCCTCTTGTGAAACAATCCATCACCAACACCACCTCTACCCAGTAGAAGATGGAATTTTGGAAGGAAGGAGGGGAAGGTGTGTAATTGAAATTGAAACTGAAAAGAAAAGAAAATCCTATTTCAGATCTGCACCTTTATCGTTGGTGTTGATTTTGAAGAACTTGCTCTAGGGCTAGAAGTCTCTTCTTCCACGAAACAGAAACATTTGCAAATTTGGTGACTGATAGACCAATCATCTTCTTCTGAAGGTTTTGTGAAAGACCCAGATTTTGTTTGCCCAATCTGTGTTTGATAGGTAGGATAGTGATTTGGGATTGCAATGCGGTGGTCACAAGGGTGTGATGATAAATAAGAAATAAGAAAGAAAGAAATAAGGAAGAATGCGGAAAAAAGCAAAAAAAAAGGAAAAGAAAACAAAAAAATAAATACATTTAACAAAAAAAAAAAAAATCGGGTCCTGGTCTGGTCCTGGACCCGGACGATTTAGCCGGACCGATCGGGACCAATTTCTGGTCCCGTTTTTTCACCGGACTGGTCGGGTCCAGACCTGGATTGTCCGGGTCTGCTCGGGTCCGGGCCGGGTCCGGTCCCGTGGACCGGATTGACAGCTCTAATCTTGATGTTGCTTGATCATAAATATCATGATGATGTCCATTGAATTAACGTATCATTAGTATCAGCCTAAGCTCACTAACACATTACCAAAAAGCTAGAGGAGGCTAGTACCAACCAAACTCAAAAAGAATATAACAATTGCAGAAGCAAACAAAACAAAACTCACTAAACTGAATGGCTCTGACGTTACGGCGTCTTTCTGGAGAAGCAACTTTGCTGCCTCTTTGTCACCTTTTGCCTGTATGGTCAGTTTCTCCCTGCTCAGACTCTCAACATCTTCAACCTTTACAATTAATTAAAAACAGGGTTGTGATCTTCATAACTTCAGGTCGAGTGAAATCCTATACAGGAAATTCAGAAACAACCATACCTTGTCGAAATCGACGGATGCAAAATGAAGGCTACTTTGCTCGAATAACCTGTTAAACTACACGGCTTGCCCTATACAATGTTCATCATCAAGTTACAGGTTTAGCTGTTAGTACATTGACAACATTCAGCTGGATTTAAAACAAAGATGAAAAGTACTAAACTTACCCGCTAGCTTCCTCTAAACCAAACCGAACAGAACGGAAGCATCCGGCAAGAAACAAACTCTTCCGAAGCAAATCCTGCACCCCCAGATCAAGAAAAAATATCATTTAGCATAGTTTGACTTAAAAAACCGGCACTTATACAACTGGGATTTGATATATTACTGACTTTGCCGATTAGAAACCTGAGTGCCCAAAGGCCAACTATATCAGCTTTTGCTTCTTCCAAACTTGAGTGTGGCTCTTGCAGCTCCTTTGGAAAAAGACTGAAGGCAAAACCATGCAAATTAACAGAAGTAACTAAGTCGCATTTTCGACAAATAGTTCGGGCCATGCCATTGATCTGTGAGGTTTCAACACTTTTGCCTAACTTGAAAGTTCAGAAAAATGAATGTGAATGGCACAAAGGATAATAAGTAGATTTTATACTACAAACCTGTCTTAATGTGGACTGTTGGCCATCTGGAAGTGTTATGGATTGAGGCCCCATACCATGGCAGCACTCATGGCAGATAGTGTGGGTAAAGAAAGATTCAAAATCTACGACTTCTTTTTGTTCCTCACTAATGCATACACAAGCTAGACTATGCTTGAACCTGATCGCATGTTGAAGTTCATTAATATAATATCTACTAAACACCAAGAGGAGGAAAAAAGAAGAAGACGAAGAAGAAGCATTGGCATCTTGAATGTTCTTAAGCATGACCATTGAAGTTCCTCGCTCCTTTACTATGCGCTCGCCATTTGGCAGATCGAAAGCAACAGTCAGAGGACCAGCGACGTCATGATGGAAAAGATAAAAAACTGTTAAGCCTCGGTTTTAGATTAGAATTCATAAATAATACACGGAACATAATAATAGCGATATAAAAGTGAGAGATTCAGGCACAAGAGAACAACAACATGTGGCACTCCCTCCTGCATTTCCTTATGATTCGGAATGGTCATCCCATACCAAATTGGCTCAGGCCAAACGGAGGATTCGAATGGATCACCCCAGCATTCATCAACTTAAGAGCAAAAAAATCATAGGAACAACGAAATTGTACCTTTTACAGTTTCATCTCCTCACGTAGCATTTTTTATCATGGAAAATCTGGTATAACCTGCTCACCATAAAGGGAACAGTCTCCAGCCATCATGATTGTTATACGACAGTCATTCTATTTAAACATCAAACAGCAATCAAAATCCTAAGCAGTTTCACTTGGTACTCTAGTTTAAAATGCTGGTTGAACTATGAATATGAATGGTTTAATGAAGTAATATGCTCAAAATGAGGCACCTGACAAATCTTGTGACGACATAAAGTCATATGGGGCCTGTAGGTATAAAGTGAAAGCACAGTTTATATAAAATATGAATAAAAGAGCTTCTGAAAATGAGCTACATGTATGGCAAAACAGAGTAGTCAAAGAAGTGTTTTCATCCCAAAAAAATGTTCCCAGAACTTACCCCTGTGCTATAAACAAGCTGGACGACTCGAACAGGAGCAGCATTAACATCTTTTGATTTATACGAATCATCCATGGGAAGAATTATACGCATCACATCTTGATTGAGTACTGTGCATTTGATAATGATTCGGCAGGGTCAAGTTACAGTCTTTGGAGTTATTTGCGTTTCTGGATTCTGTTTGAAACAGTCAGTGGGTTGCAAATTGAAGTTGGCAAGGAGGAGAGCCACAGAGGTACCTTTTTGGGGTATCTTTCTGAATTGAACTTGTTAGACAAATGGCATTTTTCAGTTACAATCTTGTTTCTATTTTTTAGCATAAAACTTTGTCAAACTTTGTTTCTATGTTTTTGCTATGTTTGTTAGAGTTGTTATGTTCTCCATATATAAAAGTCAGTAGTTGATTGAATAAAACTATGCTGGAAATTTTAACCCTTTTCAATCTTTTTCAAACATCTTTGATCTAACAGTGGTAGCGGAGCCCCAATTGATCTTAGAGGACAAAAACCGTTTTTAAATCCAAAACATCAAAACTGTTTTCAAATCCTACAAACACTAATGGTATCCAGCAACCAAACTTTAAATGCACCCATCATCTTCACTGGTGAGAATTATCATATCTGGTCAGTGAAGATGCAATCTTTTTTTGAAGCATATGATCTTTGGGAATTCGTTTCTGAAGACAAACAAACCCCACTACTACCTGAAAATCCAACTTTAAATCAGATCAAGTACACCAATGAAGAGAAGTCCAAGAAAGCAAAGGTCAAGTCTCTTATTCAAAATGTTGTAGCAGAACATGTGTTTTATAGGATCATGGCTTGTAAGACAACAAAGGAGGCTTGGGAGAAACTAAAAGAAGAATATCAAGCAATGATCGAACACGTCAAATGAAGGTGCTGAATCTGAAAAGGGAGTTCGAGTCTCTGCATATGCAGGAGAATGAAACGATTGGTAAGTATGCTGATCGAATTTCTGCAATTGTCAACAATATTAGATTGCTTGGTGAAGACTTTGCAGACAAAAGGATTGTGGAGAAGGTTCTCGTGACTCTTCCTGAGAGGTTTGAGTCCAAGATATCCTCTCTTGAAGAATCCAAGGATTTAAACATAATCTCATTAGGAGAGCTGATGAGTGCTCTCCAAGCACAAGAGCAAAGAACGACCATGAGGCAGGAGAAGGTCACTGAAGGAGCCTTCTATGTGCAAAGGTAAAATTCTGGTAAAGGAAGACAACAATCTAATCAGAAGAATAAAGCTGTGAATGGTAGTGATAAGAAGCCATTCCCTCCCTGCAAACATTGCAAAAAGACAACACATCTTGAGAAGTATTGCTGGTGGAGAATTGATGCTGTATGTGGCAACTGTAAGCAGTCAAGGCATATATCTAAGGTCTGTAAGTCCAAAGACAAAGCTTCCAAGCATGCACAGTTGGTTGAAGTTGCTGATGTATAGGAGGAGCAACTCTTTGTAGCTTCTTGTTTTTCAGCAAATAATTCCGATGATAATTGGCTGGTTGATAGCGGTTATACACATCATTTGTGCAAAGAGGCTGACATGTTCAGGGATCTTGATGACACGTTCAAATCAAGAGTAAAGATGGGGAATGGAGAGTTCTTGAATGTCGAAGGAAGAGGTTCAATTGCTGTATCAATAACCTCAGGTATCAAAATCATTCTAGATGTTCTTTATACTCCTGACATTAGCTAAAATCTGTTGAGTGTTGGACAGATGCTTGAGAAGGATTACTCGCTGCATTTTAAGGATCGAAAATGCACAATTTTTTATCCTTCTGGTGAAGAACTATTCAGCATGAAGATGAAAAATATATATTTTGCAGCTGATTGGGAAAAAGTGACTGAGCATGCTTATACTAGTGCCTCACAGACAGTTACAAACTTGTGGCACAAAAGGCTTGGTCACGTCAATCATAGAAGCATTGCAGGGATGAACAAGAAGAATTTGGTGGGAGATTTACCCGAAATCTCCTATGATACTCAAGTTTGTGAGATTTGTCAGCAGCGTAAGCAAACAAGGTTGTCATTTCAAACAAACCAAGCATGGAGGGCCAACCAAAAACTTCAGCTTATTCACACTGATGTGTGTGGCCCAATGAAAACAGAATCGTTGAATGACAACAAATATTTTCTCCTCTTTATTGATGACTATACCAGGATGTGTTGGGTATATTTCATTAAACTCAAGAGTGAAGTTTTTACTATCTTCAAACAATTTAAAGCTTTAGTTGAGAATCAATGCAACCTCAAGATTAAAGCTTTAAGGTCCGACAATGGTGGAGAATATACTTCTGGTTAGTTTGTTGAGTTTTGTAAGAATGCATGTATTGAACATCAGCTGACTCTACCCTACACACCACAACAAAACGGCGTGTCTGAAAGGAAGAACAAGATTGTTATGGAGATGGCTCGGTGTCTTCTGATTGAGAAGGAGATGCCAAACCAGTTCTGGGCAGAGGCTGTTAATACCTCTATATATTTGCTGAACAGACTCCCCACAAAAACCTTGCAAGACAAAACTCCCTATGAAGCATGGAATGACACCAAACCATTTGTAAACCATCTAAAAACCTTTGGATGTGTATGTTATTTCCAGGTGCCAGCATCCAAGAGAAGTAAGCTGGATAACAAGGCGCAGAAAGGTATTTTCATGGGCTATGGCTCATTGTCCAAAGGCTACAGAATTTTCTGTTTACAAACAGAAAAAATGATTCTCAGCCGAGAAGTGCAGTTTGATGAGTCAGCTGTTTGGAATTGGAAAAAACAAGAAAATGTTCAGTTAGATCTTTTTCCAAAAGAACAGCCACAACTTGCTGCAGATGAACTAGTTGTTGATGACATACCAGTGAGGGGGACCAGACTCTTAGAAGAAATTTATCAAAGGTGTAGCTTTGTTGTTGCTGAACCAACAAGCTATGCTGAAGCTCAGGACTCTCAAGAATGGAGGAGAGTCATGCAAACTGAGCTAGATATGATCAACAAGAATGGAACTTGGGAGCTTGTTGATAGACCTACAAATCGCAAGGTGATAGGTGTAAAATGAGTGTTTAAGACAAAGCTCAATCCAGATGGCTCACTTTGCAAACACAAAGCCAGATTGGTGGTGAAAGGTTATGCACAACAACATGGTGTAGACTACCAAGCAACTTTTGCTCCTGTAGCAAGGTATGACACAATCAAGCTTCTTCTTGCATTTGCTGCTTATAATTCCTGGCAAATTCATCAGCTTGATGTAAAATCAGCATTTCTAAATGGTTTACTTGCTGAAGAGATCTATATAGAGCAGCCGAATGGTTTCTTAATTCTTGGCAAAGAAGACAAGGTGCATGTCCTGAAGAAGGCCTTGTATGGCCTGAAACAAGCCCCAAGGGCTTGGAATGAAAGGATGGACAGTCATCTCATCCAACTTGGTTTCAGCAGAAGTTAGAGTGAAGCTACTTTGTATGTGAAAGTCACTGATGGTGAGACTTTAATTGTTTCAATTTATGTTGACGACATGCTTGTGACAGGGAGCAAAATTGAGCTGATCCAGAAGTTCAAGGATGAGATGGAAAAAATATTTGAAATGACTGATCTTAGAGTTATGAAATACTTCCTAGGCATGGAAGTGATGTAGTCAAATGATGGCATCTTTATATGCCAGCAAAAGTACATCTCAGATATTCTAACCAAGTTTAAAATGCAAGACTGCAAACCTACCAACACTCCAATTTCCATAGGGTTGAAGCTTGGCAAAGATGAGTTTTTTGAAAAAGTGGATGAAAGTATGTATAGAAGCTTGATTGGCAGCCTTCTATACCTTATTGCAAGTAGGCCTGACATACTGTTTGTTGTAAGTTTACTCTCTAGATTCATGCATTCTCCTAGAGAAACTCATTTTATAGCTGCTAAAAGAGTGTTGAGGTACATTAAAGGGACCAGCACATTTGGGATATTCTTCCCAAAATATGAAAAAGACTCTTTGAAGCTGATCGGTTATTCTGATAGTGATTGGGGTGGTTGTGTTGATGATTCTAAAAGCACCTCGGGGTATATTTTTTCTTTGGGCACATGTTTTTTCAGTTGGTGCTCAAGAAAGCAAGAGACTACAACTCAATCAACAACAGAAGCTGAGTATATTGCTGCTGCCTCTGCTGTAAATCAAGCTATTTGGCTAAGGAAGATGTTGGAAGACTTGGGATGTAAACAAATAGAAGCTACAAAGATTATGTGTGATAACAGCTCAGCGGTTTCAATCTCAAAAAATCCAGTGCTCCACGGTCGTACTAAGCATATCAAGATCAAGCTTCACTTTATTAGAGAAATTCAGCAAGCAAAAGAAGTGTTCCTTGATCACTGCTCATCTGAAGATCAGCTTGCAGACATTTTTACCAAGTCATTACTAAAGGAAAGGTTTGAAGATTTGAGACAAAGAATTGGTGTTTGTCACCTAAATGCCAAGGAGGAGTGTTAGACAAATGACATTTTTCAGTTACAATCTTGTTTCTATTTTTTAGTGCCTGTTTGGCATTAAGGGTTGGGTATCCAACCCAACTTTTTTCAACCAAGAAGTTGATGAAAGTGTTTGGCATTGCATCAGCTCAACTTTCAAGGTGAGAAGTTGGCTTTTGCAAACGAAGGAAATGGGTTGTTTTTTGGGTTTTGATCACTGGAGGAAATTGGACCAGTGAAAAAAAGTCCGGTCGTTTAAGGACACGGGAAGGAGGAGCCATATTTTTGTGGACAAAAATATCCTCCCAATTTCTGTTGATTTACTCTTAAACCTGGTATAAAAAACAAAGACTACCCTAATCTCCATCTTCTGCCTCCAACAATCTCCTCGTGCCCGATATTCTTCTTCTTCGAATCCGTGTCCGTAGCAGCCGCTCTCAGCCTCACACCGGCCTTCTGCTCTCTTCACGATTGTTTGTTGGTCGGTTCCAGAGGAGAAAGGTAGAGCAGCATTGTAGGAAGAACAGGTAAAGCTTATTCCCTTCCCAGACCCACGTCGTTGCTCTCTTCGTCCCTCTAAACCGCGAATCCGATTGGGTTTTCTCCACTGAATCGGGCCACCTCCAGCTCCTGCTCTCCTCTCCTGGAATCTCATGCCTCATCTTGATCGGTAACAACCCTTACTACATCTTGATCTGAAAATATATTGTTGTTATAATTACTTTGGAATTTTGCCATTTTTTGCAAAATATTATTGTCAGATGCATGTTTACACCATCTTAGGAATTGATTTGGCTGAAATTAATGGGTTGCCTTGAGGTAATTTGTTGTTGTGGCTGATTTCCATTGCTACGCATACCATGTGTTTGTAAAAAGGCCCAAATGAGTGTTTAAATGTTTATATAAGTGATGCACAAATGGACAGAAGCCAAATGGCTCAGAACAGTTTTGTGCCTGTTTTCGTTTTGCTTTTCTGTGCGTTTCCTCCATCAGAATGATCTGAACTTTTCTGTGCTTATTCGTCTATTTGAGTAGAGAAAATTTCCTTTTTGAGTCGGCTGCTAACTCAGTGATCTTGGCACACTTTTCGGCCTTGGAAGAAAAGTGTGCAGAAATCGCGCGAGAAAAACAGCCTTGTGTTGTGCGTCTGTTTTGAGTGTCTTCCACTTGGAATTTCAATTTTCTTTCTTCTACAAAGTTTTAGATCGGAGTCTTCTGAGTCTGTCTACAAATTTTCATGAATTTTGGTCCACGTTTGATATGTTTTAAAGGCAGAAGCCGAATGTCTGCTGGGTGTTCTTGATTGTTCATCTTGTATTCATTTGGTTTTCGTGTTTGATTTTGTGGGAACCCAAAAAAAGAAAATTCCGAAAATCTTGTGTTTGTGTGGTTGATTCAGATATTTTCTGTGGTAAATGTTTGCTAATTGTTGGAGCTCCCTAAGGTGGCCATGAGAGCCATGTGGGCTTAGTTGTTGTTCAGATATTTTCATTTGGTTTCTGCTCAACTGAAGTGGTTTTCTTTCTCATGAAGGAATTAAGAAAGTTCACAATTGCTTGGAGATACTGATCCATCTTTTCCTTGTGCATGGGTGTTATTTGACTTTTCTCTAATTTTAAGAAGGAAGAGTGTATGTTTACTGTAGTTTGATGAAAGAATTAGTTTTGCATGCCTAAAGAAAGCAATTGAGTTTGTGCTCTTCTATGCTAATGGTATCTTGCTTAACTAATGCAGGAGGCTGTGAATGTTTCCCTCGGAAACCTACTGACGTATCCTTTTGTCCGAGAAGCGGTGGTGAACAACACTGTGTTGCTGAAGGGTGGTCATTATGATTTTGTCAAGGGAGCCTTTGAGCTTTGGGATCTTGATTTCAAAATCTCACCTGCTGTGGTTGTATGAGAGGTTCTGGCATACAACATAGTTTCTTTTGATGGTGCTTTTATTTTACAGAGTTTCCTCAACAGATGTATGTTGTGCAATGTGTAAAGAATAATTCCTACTAGTCCATGTAAGACACAGTAGATTAGCTTGAGTTTGGTGAAGTAATTGTATTTTGGATCATTTTGTACTCTTATTTCCTCTTTAATGTGTAAATCTTTTCCCTTACAAGGTGTGTTGGACTTTGTATGCTGAATGTGAAAATAAGAGAAACCCATGTTTACAAGCTTGTATGCTGAATGTGTAAACAATGAATTTTTTAACCAATAATGTTACAATTCCTTGTACAATTCCTTGTGTGAGCAAGAATTATTAATAGTTGGTTTCACCTATGAAAGTATCCAAAAATTGTAGCATAATTTTTTATTATAAATAAAATGTTAATTATTTGTTTACCAAAATATATTGACTAAAAATATCAATATAGAGTTTACAAAATTTTTAATATAATGCTTTAAACCATGGTATTAATAATTTATATTTTTATGGCATTAATAAGTTTAATTTATTTATGATATTAGATAAATATTAAATTACAAATAAATTGATTAAAAACATATAAAGATACTAAAAATATTAATTCTAACACTTGAAATGAATTATGTCCTTTATGGTTATTTTACATTCCAACCATAGTTTTAAAACAGTTTTTACCAAACACCAAAAATGACTTCTGGGTTTCCCCACAGAACTTTTAACAAACATTTACCAAACAGCAAACTCTGTTCTGAAAAAGTCAGCTTCTGACTTTTTTCCACTGAACTTTTTTTCACCCAACTTTTTTCCACCGAACCGGAACGCCAAACAGGCCCTTAGCATAAGACTCTGTCAAAGTTTGTTTCTATGTTTTTGCTATGTTTGTTACACCACTTCATTAGTGGCTAGTTAGTAGGATGAGTGGCTAGTTAGTAGGAGAGTTGTTATGTTCTCCATGTATAAAAGTCAGTAGTTGATTGAATAAAACTATGCTGGAAATTTTAACCCTTTTCAATCTTTTTCAAACATCTTTGATCTAACAGAACTTCACTCAGAAAAGCTGGCTATACTACTTTTCTGTGTTACATCTCCTCATCTGTGTTTATAAGAATGGAAGATTGATAAATGTATTCACACTACTAAAGTATTGCATTTGAAGTGTTTTTGATAGTTTGGGACATTATACCTTTTCTTGTATTGCACAAGAGATTGTTTTATAACCTAAAAACTACTGTGATTAATTTTCTTGGTATTTTTATTCTTCAACGATTGAAATTGTATTTTTATCCCGGGAATATCTAATTGGGCAAACACAAACACAATATATATATATATTTTTTTTATCAAAATTATTCGGCACAATTTTTAACTAAGTAATGTATATCTTGTTCAAGCACCATCGCCTAATTTTTTTTAGCTCATCTATTAAAACAAAAAAGTGGTTTTTTAGGATTATTTTCTATAGGAAAGTTTGTTATTCTCAACACAACCGTTAACAACCTCTTTTGGCCGAGAACTATAAGGCTTTGCACAAGCAACATTGAGAATACTATCATCTTTACATTTTCACTTTCATTTGAAGCCATTGCTATTGGCATCCAAGCTATAACATGAGATGCTGCTTTAACCCATACCCATTACAGAAATTGAATTTGAAACTCAACCTATCATCTTCTTTCCTCTCTTCATTTGCTATTACCATCGCCAATTTCATTAACTTTAACCATCTCCCCTGTTCTCGACTAATTTGCAGCTTTTCTAGTGACCCCTCTGCAAACAGGACGAAAGTAGAAACCCTTCATGCCTACATTACCAAGAGTGGCTCTCTTCACAATCTAAGCGCAAGTAACTACCTTTTGAGCCTTTATGTCAAAACTTATCAAGGTTTGAGTCTTGCACAGAAGCTGTTCGATGAAATTCTCGAGAGAGACGTTCGCACTTGGACTATCCTAATTTCGGGTTTTGCCCAAAACGGTTTGTACAGAAAAGGCTTGGAATTTTTTAGAAGAATGCTAGTACATGGTGTTTGTCCTAATCAATTCACCTTGTCTAGCATTATCAAGTGCTGTTCTTGCTTATATGAAGTTAGGAATGGGAAAGGGATTCATGGGTGGATGGTAGTGAATGGAATTGGTTTGGATGTGGTGTTAGAGAATGCAATTCTTGATCTTTATGTTAAATGTGGTCACTTTGATTATGCCAAGAGATTGTTTGAGTCCATGGACGAGAAAGATGGTGTCTCGTGCGCTATCATAATTGGTGGGTTTTTGCATATAGGAAAGGTAGACAAGTCACTGGAATTGTTTCAAAGTTTGAGCTTTAAGGATATTTCAAGCTGGAATACGATCATAAAAGGGCTAATGAGAAATGGGTATGACAGAGTTGCACTGGAGCTCCTTTATAAGATGGTGGAAAGTGGAGCTCTGTTCAATGCAACTACTTTTACTATAGCTTTGAAATTGGCCTCTTGTTTAGAAGATTTGGAACTTGGTCAACAGATTCATGGCCGGCTTCTGAGAGAATCAATGCACGACAATGGGTTCATCAGGAATTCCCTCTTAGATATGTATTGCAAATGTGGCGAAACGAAGAAAGCATTCCTGATTTTCCAGAAGAGGCATACAGATATTTCTTATTATGATTTAATGGCAGAAACTATTTCATGGAGTTCAATGGTTGCTGGTTACGTTCGGAAGGGTGAGTATGAAAATGCTTTAGAAATGTTTGGCTCTATGGTTCGTACAAATATTAAGGTGGACATATGTACACTAACAAGTGTTATTTCTGCCTGTGCAAATGCTGGGAACTCGGAATATGGCAGGCAGATCCATTCCTACATCCATAAAATTGGGCACAGAGTTGATGCTCACATGTGTTCATCATTAATCGACATGTATGCCAAATGTGGAAGCCTGCGCGATGCTCAAATGATTTTCATACATACTAATGAGCTGAATGTTGTGACATGGACTTCAATGATATCTGCATTTGCTTTGCACGGGCAAGGGAGGGATGCGGTTCGACTATTTGAACAGATGATGAATAAGGGAATTATACCAAATGAGATAACATTTATAGGTGTCTTAACCGCCTGTAGTCATACAGGCTTGGTTGGAGAAGGGTGCAAGTATTTTGACATGATGCAGAAAGTATATGGCATCCAGCCTGGGGTTGAACACTACACATGTATGGTGGATCTCTATGGACGGGCTGGTCAATTGGATGCGACAAAAGAATTCATTCGTAAAAATGGTATCTCCCAATTGACTGCAGTCTGGAAGTCATTTCTATCCTCTTGCAGGCTTCACAAAAATGTTGAGATGGGGAAATGGGTGTGTGAAAAACTGATTCATCTTGAACCATACGATGCGGCTTCTTACATTTTACTATCAAACATCCATGCTAATGATCATAGTTGGGAAGAGGCAGCTAAACTGAGGAGTTTAATGCAGCAAAGAAAGGTTAACAGAGTCCCTGGTCAGTCTTGGATCCAGCTGAACAATCAGGTCCACAGTTTTTTCATGGGAGTGAGGTCCCACCCACAAGCAACAGATACATAGTCAAACTCGGTGATACTGGTCGGAAGATTGAAGGAAATTGGGTACCCTTCCGATTTAGTGTCAGCCATGCAAGATGTAGAAGAACAAGGTGAACATCATCTCAACTGAAAATGAGAACCATTGTGATTGCTTATAGTGCAGATATACCTTCAAACTTGGAGATGGTTATCAGAAGATTGAACGAAATCGGGTACCCTTCCAAATTAGATTCAGCAATGCAAGTGTAGAAGAGCAAGATGAACATCTTCTCAACTGAAAATGAGAAACATTGTGATTGTTTATAGTTCGCATCACGTTCTCAACATCTTCCACAGAGGGACGCATGTATCGAAGAACCTCTACATTTGCCTGATTGCCATGAGTCAACCACCAAGTTGCTCTTCGTCCTATCAATCATGCTTAAGAAAACCGCAGCCGTACGTAGAGATAGGGTGAGTAATTCTTGGTATGGAAGAGATTTTACAACACTATTGTAATTCTTGGTAGTGAATGTACAATTTCCTGGTATAGATGCATGACAGTGACTGTGGAGAGGACAATGATTCCATAAAAAAAGATTTTCCTTTTTCATCAAGTAATAAAAATCTAAGGTTTGTTGGTACCCCGTCATTGCTTCTTAGCTAATAGCAAAGGAATATTTGCTCTTTTTGTCAATTCTTGTACTGGGATTTGTCAAGTGCTGACAGCAGAAGAAATGTTTGTCATGATGATTGCTCAGTGATTTACATTAAGATAAAATAAAATCCTTTTTGCATGGGTCTCATTTGCCTAGGTTAAAAATTGTTATGTTGTATATCCTAAGTTCTAACTATCAATCATGTTTTTTCTTCTTTAAAATCAAGAAAGGATTACTTTTGATGTACTGTTTGAAGTTTGGTATACACAAGAGTCTAAATTAAGTAAACCAAGAACAAAAGGAAGAAATGGAAGGAAAAAAGAGAGAGGAGTAAATAAATAAATAAAGGAAAACCAGCAATGTCTTGTTCTATAAGAATGGCAAGTAACGGTGGAGACCGCTGTAGAGAACTTAAACAAAAAGCCTTAAAAACAAAAATAAAACTTGACGGAGAAAATTAACTTCATTCAAACATCGTCGGTTTCTCGACTTTGAGTTCAAAAACTTTAGTTAAGAATGGAGGAATTATCTTTTATTACTCCGTCGATATGAGTAGGCATCAAATTATAAGTACCCGTCACCTCAGCCAACTGCAGCCATGTCTCTCTATACCAAACGGGTCCAAACCAAGAGTGTTGATGATTTTGTAGATTGACTTAATCAAACAAACGTAGACAAATTATAGTAACATTTTTTTTTATAAATTTTATATTGTTTTTGAATAACTACAAATTATAGTAACTTGATTGCAAAGCCAGACCTTCCTCCATTATAATTATTCACCAAACTCATGAATTCACACTGTCCACTTCTCTCAACCAACATTTCATACTTCTTATTAAATTTTTTGATCCAAATCTAATAATAAATAAACCCAACTTGTCAATTAATTGCTAAAATCGTATAAAAATTGTCGGGTGTGTGGTTCCGTTGATGTACAAATGAGAGAGAGAATGGAAAGACTTGTTCTTCTTCCTTTCTCCATTGGTTGCGTCTCTGAATCAAGTGTGGCTGTAGCAACTCCAGGCCATGCACAAGAACACCAACCTACAAGATCAAACCCATCTTTCCCAATAAGTCTCTAATCTTTCTCTCCTCTTAATTAGTTAGTTTCTACTTCTTCTTCTTCGTTTTCGTCTTCGTTTTCATTCTCGTTCTCGTTCTTGATTTTAGTTCTTGATTTAATTTGCTTCTGATAATTCTTGTTCTTGATGAGAAGGGAGACAAGAAGAGGACGAGGAAAGTTGGTCGAGTAATGAAAGCATGAAGAATTCACTCAAGTTTCTCGCCATCTCAAAGCCTAACATATCCAATGGCTTTCACAGGATTTACAAAAGCTTCAAGACATTCTCTCAATTGTTTGGTGAGCTTAAATTAAATTAAAATCATCTTAATTAATTCTAAAGTTTAATTAGTGTCATTTAAGATTTATTTGAATTTGAATTTGATAAATTTCAATCCATAACCTTGTTAAAAGCTTCTACCAATTAAAAGAATATTGAACAGCAATCCATATTTTTTTTAAATTTTTTAGATTTGAAATACAGATATCCCTAATGTTATTAGTAACATTCCGTATTTCAATTTTTTTTAGAAATGACTGAAAATGAAAAACCTCTCGAGTTTCAAATGATGTAAGTGTATTTATATCGCACATTAGGAATATTAAATGTTAAAATCACGACCTATATCATAAAAATGATATTATTTTAATGAATTCATAAAGAAAACATGCTTGAATTACAATTTATTATTTTGTTAATAATTTGTTATGTACTTTTAATCATAGTTATCAGAACCGAACCGGACAACGAACCATTTTCGAAAATTTGGTGGTTCAATCGGGTTGAACTGGATTGTAAATGTTGGTCTGTCCGGAACCGTTTACACATTAAACTGGTAAATCTTAGACGATAAAACCGGATTGAACCGGCTGGTTTTTACTATAGCATTTTATAATATATAAAAATATTATTAAAATTGAAAAGGTCCAAAAACGACGTCATTTTGGGACTTTTCAAAACGGCGTCGTTTTGGTCCAAATCAAAACGGCGCCGTTTTGATTTGGCCTGTCAAAACGACGCAGTTTTGACACGTCATCAAACCAGCTGGTTTGATAGAAAACCGACGACTCCGGTTCGCAAAAAACCAGCCGGGTCGACCGGTCCGACCCGGGTCTCAAGCAGATCCGGTCCGATAGCTGAATCGGACCGGAAAGGTAAAAATGTCCGGTTGAACTGGCCGAACCGGCCAGTCCGGTCCGGTTCTGATAACTATGCTTTTAATGAAGTTTTAATCCGGTTCGTTCTTCTTTTCTTTGGCAGCTTACAAAGATGAAATGGAAGAAGTGAAAATGGAGATGGAGATTGGTCTTCCAACAGATGTGAAGCATGTGACACACATAGGATGGGATGGATTAGCAGAAGATGCCATTACCACCACCACCAATACCAATCCTTTTCAAGAAGGATTAGTGGACAATTTCATGGCCAACATCTCTTCTGATGATCATCCTAATCATAAGTTAATCTCTTTTGATCAATCTACTACTGTTCATCAACTCAACTCTTCCCTAGTTAAGGCTTCCTCCCTGTAATATTAGTTGTAAAAATTTCTCTGTGTGTAATTTTGAAATGTTAACTCACTTTATATTCCAGTCACGGTATAAATTGATCTCGGTAATTTAATATAGTGCGTACGGTTGGATCGAGTAAATCAGTTTTTTTTCTTTAATATAATAAAAATATCGAGCAAATGGGCTTTTTGCTTAAATTTATATTCAGAACGCGGGTTTTGACTGGCCTCAACTATCAAAAGTAACAAGTGACGACACAAGACGGTGTATGGATAAATTAAGCAAAAAATAAATTAGGTAATTTTAGTCGTTTTCTGGATAAAATAAAAGTGAAGCTTCCAAAAGCTCTCATATTTATTAGGATTAAAAAAGAAATTATAAATAAATAAAATCATCTTTTCTTTCTTTTTTCTCCTATTTATTAATTAGATTAGTGTGTATTAGTTCTATTTGCATTGTGTAAAATAATTAAAGTATATTTAACAAGTAATTATCTCATAAATAGTAGATGAATTAACGATTTAAGAGTTTAAAACCACTCAGAATAGATCTGATTAATAGACGGTATGGGTTTGTTTTTTTAAGAATTGATTTTTTTTACTCTTCTTACTGTTTTTTTTAAGTTCTATTTTAAATCGATTAGAGTGTGTAAATAAAATTGAGTGAAAATATTAGTTAGTAAAATAAATGATAAAATTATTAAATAAATATAAAAGTACTATAAATAATAATTCGGAGAGTAAGAATTTCAAAATAAAAGGCACCAAACTCTTAAAAATAACCACTAGTCAAGACCGGCCTATTGAACCGTTCCACCAATAATAAGCTCTAACTCACATTTATCTGATTTTTCTCACAATAGACTTTCAGTTTAAGTTTGTAAAAATCAGACCGGGCTCAGAACTAGTGGCGAAAAGTTCAAGGTTTTAATATCCAACTGTAATCATACCAAAGTTTTATAAAAGTACGAATTAGGATTAATCGGAACTAAAATACAGTGTACTTTTTATTTTATAGTACGATATAGTATACAAATAAAAGCCTTCATATAATATTTTTTGTAAAAAATAATTATTTATCTACATTCTTGTACCTAATTTTCTATCTATATATTTATTCTTAATTTATAGGTATGTATAATTATTTTAATTAAAATCTTATTAGACTAATTGAAAAATAAAAAGAAAAAAGGATTGTAAATACACTTGTGGTAGCGTGGTATCAAGTAATATGTCATCCACTAAGGTTGTGTTTGGGAGTCTGGGTTGGGTACCCAACCCAGCATTCCCGGAATGAAATGACGAATTTGGTGTTTGGTAAACAGGGGTAAATGCTCCATTCCGCAAATGGAGTACCATTTGGCCTTCTCTCTCCTTTTTTTTTACCTTTTCATTTCATTTTAATTTTTTTACTTTATATAACCAACAAAATAAATTAAAAACTAGCACAATAAAATCTTTATTTCAAGATAAGTAATTATAGATCCATTTTTTCTATTTTTATTATTTTTTTAAAAATGGGTTTTATGCTCTTTATGGTCATTTTACCAAACACCTCAGATATCTCACAGCACTTTTAATTTTTTTTACCAAACAGCACACTCTGTTTCCCAAAAGTCATTTTCCCACCCAATTTTTACTCACAAAACTTTTTCCCACCAAACCGGAACGCCAAATAGACCCTAAATGGGTTTCAAACCTATCACCCGCCCCTTTACTTTTTTGTGTTGGGTTCATAGTTGAACTGGATCAGCTTACGATTTTTTCACCAAAATTAAAAAAATGAGGGTATGAGAGTGTAAGAATTGGACCCATAACTGAATTGATCCGGTCCGATTTTTAAAATTAAATTTCAATCATGGTTCTCCTGAGGAAAAAGACATAGTCCACAATAGAAAAACGTGGATGGAGAGAAAAGAAAAATAAAAAGAAGAAATGTCTGGAAAAAGTTGAAATAAATAAGAACCTTCTGCCAAAAACAGAAGAACATTCCTGGTTGATTCCGAGTAAGGCACAGAAGTCAGACACGACCTCGTAGTTCTCCTCCGTCGGGCGTCGGCCCTAGAACCGAATCCAAATCCAAATCTAAGTAGGATTTAGTACTTATAAGTTATAACAATAACAATTATTATATTTAACATAATAATCAGTTAAGATTAAATAAAAATAGAATAAACGGTTAAGAATTAATTTTGTACCCATTATCTGTCACTAGACTAATTTTAATTTAACCGTTAATAGATTCAGAAAGATAAAAGTATTTCTAATTTTTTCCATTATTCTGACAATTTTTAAGATTTAACATTAAAAATAACGATTTTTTACCACTAAAACACAACCAATAATAAAATAATAATTTCAAATTCAATTTAATTTTTTTTTTGTTAAACTAAACCGTGTTTTTATTAAAAAATTTCAACCTCATAAGTTATAAACTTGTACTAAAACGGAAACAGACAATAACAGAGTTAGTTTTGGATTCACGCTGATATTTTAAGGTCTCGTATTCGATCCTTGAAATAAATAGCTGCTTTAAAAATCTCTAAGATACCACTTAAGCCGGCTTTTGAACTCTAATACGGTGGAATATGGATTAATTTGACCGAAAATAGATCCGAAATACTATATTATAACAACAACAACAAAATTCATAAACATGTATATATTTTTCACATTGTTTAAGACACAAGTTAACAAGATTTTACAAGAAAAAATAGTTAATTAATTAATAATTTTATCCAAAAAAAAAACACGCCTTAGAACTTTCGCCGCCCCACGAGTCAAAACTAGTATATTTTATTTTAATTTATCATATTACTATGTAATAAGACTAGTTGACGAAATTTTACCAGAAAAATAAATAAATATTTTATCCAAAAAAAAAAAAAACACTCATTATAAAAAATCGCTCCTTTCTTTCCCTCCTCCACTCCAATACGGAGAGTGGAATCCAAAAAAAGAAAACGACTGAAGCACAGTTAGAATCGGAATCAGTATCCCAACTGTCAACGGCGTCGTTTTCGGCTTTTTATCTCTTCTCTTTCATATTCCTCCCCCCTCCTCTGTAATATATATTTTCACGAGACCTGCCATTCTCTTAGCTCTCTTCTTCCCTTCGCTTCTCTTGCATTGTTGTGCAAATAGCAATAATCTGAGAAGAAAGGAAAGAAGAGATGGGCGGGTGCGTTTTAGCCCAAACCAAAAGGAGGGATATAGAACAAGAAGAAGAAGTAGAGCAGAAGAACGACAACGTTTTGGTTGCACCAACCAATTTCTCCATGGTCGAAGACGGCGTTTTCAGATCTGGCTTCCCTCAACCCGCCAATTTCCGCTTCCTCCTAACCCTAAATCTCCGATCAATCATGTCAGTACCATTCTTTCTTTTATGTTTATTTAATTAATTGCGCAGTTTTAAATTTGTTTTTGTACCCTTTGTTTTGTTGATTTTTCCGTTTTAGTGACTGAATCTTTGATGTGTGAATTACGAGTGCAGATACTTGTGTCCAGAGCCGTATCCAAAAGAGAATTTGGAATTTCTTAATGCTCATAATATTAAGCTTTTCCAATTTGGAATTGAAGGCAAGACGGTAATGTTCTCTCTGTTTCGTTTGATTTTTTATTTGACTGAAAGATGGGTTGTGCTGTTGTGGGTGGAAAATTGGGATTAACAAGTTTAGCACTGGAAGTGATTACGATTAGAACACTAATTTCACGAGAGCATTGATTGTTTGGATCATCCTTTTTGCTAGGAATATGTTTCTGTGATTTTGGTCAGGAGTTCTTGTAAATTTGCCCTTCTTCTTCAATATCAATCTTAAAGGCATTTATATTTTGGTTTAAGGAAAATTGTAAGAGAGGTTTTTAAGCGATTATTATGCCGTCGTGGTTTGCTCAAACTGTTAATGTGTATTTGCCTAAAATCAAGCAGCTATAAGTTGTTGGTATTGTATACAGCTTCTAGGTTTTCAAGACCTTTTTTGAAGATGTCTCTGCTGATTAAATATGCAAAATATACCATCTTTGAAAAGTCATACAAAAGGGAAAAGACGGTTTTATTCATGGGTTCCTTTTGTTTTGTAGTTTAGAACTCATGATATTTTACCATGCATGATGATAAGGTACTGATTTTACAATGCCATTTTATTCTTGGTGGACCTGACTCTGGTCGGTAACTTATTTTCCACTTTGCTACTGGCATTAACTTTCTAATCTGTGGTATCTCCAGGAATCTTCTTGCATGCCCACCAGCACTATCATGGAAGCTCTTAAAGTCTTAATCGGTACTAAATTATGTGACCAGTTCTATTCATATTTGAGCTATATTTCTAAATATATTTATCCGTGTTGTTTCTTCCAATACTTTTGTTTTCTTCTTTTTCTAAATGTCTTTCTTGATGTTTCCAGATGTGAGGAATCATCCAGTTTTGATTCACTGCAATCGTGGAAAGGTTTGTTCTGCTTCTCTTTTACAACATATGATGATTCATGCCCTTTTCTGTGTAAAGGAAAAAAAAAGTTCCATCTGTGGGTACTTTTAATCCTGTAACATTGACCCGGTTGAATACCTATCTGATCATCCTCTGAAAATGTATACTTGCTTCTGTTTGTGTTATAACATAAATAATCAAAGTCATTCTGGCCTACGTTTTTAATTGACTTATAACTTGGGGTCATTTAGGTTTCGATAAGCTCTTCAACACAGATCGCTGTTCATAAATTCTTGACTTTTCCCCACTTGGCATTTCTAACCCCTTTCTTTTTCCACTACTGCAGCATCGAACAGGTTCTCTCGTGGGTTGCTTTAGGAAAATGCAGAATTGGTGCTTATACTCTGTGTTTGAAGAATACAAGCGCTTTGCTGGTGTGAAATGGAGGGGGAATGATTTGAGGTTTATAGAGTCGTTCAACGTGACCCCCCTGAGGCAATGCCTTTACAGCATTATTTACCGGTATCATAGTAAAAAGAGGAGGTTACCTTACAAAGAAGACAGCGTACAGAATCCCAAGATAAGGTCAAGTTAACGAGGCAATGAGGATCTGTAATTTTTAGTGGTTCTCGATCATAGTCGTCATAGTTCTTACTTCATACCGCACTCAGATGTGTTTTAGGTTTGCCAAATTACACATACAAGAAAGGTTCTTTTGTTCAAAGTTGGGATATGCAATAGAAATAGAAATCAAAAAAAAAAATCTCAAGTTATCTTCTGCTTTAAGCTTTATGATCGCCTTACTTCCCATGAAAAGGTACAAAACTTTTTTAGTTTAGACCATTAAAAGACAACCTGTTTAATAATGATCATTTATTTTAAGTAACTTAAATCTCTTCACTACTTTCATTGAATGCTAATTAAATAAAAAAAATGATTTATTATATTAATATCAACATTTATTTTAAGTAAGTGAAATCAATTCACCAGCTAATCAAATACTTATTTAAATATAAATATAATAATATTTCTTATTTATGAAGAAATTATTAATTATAATCCAGTAAGGTTAAAGGAAACCTAAAAATGAAAAAATATGAGCCTAAGAAAGAAAAAAAAGAGAGGAAAACAGGGCCATGCTCATGAACTTAGCCCAGCCCAAAAAAGAAACGCCGATAATGTATAAGGCAAGCCAATTCGAACCCACCACGCAAGAACAACAGATAAGGCTTATATATATACCTACACAAGCACGAATTAACCAGAGTCCTTGGCTCTTTCCTCAAAGATCATCGAGTAACTATTTCTAATTAATTAGGGTTTTCGGTTACCCTAGGGTTTCCAATCCAATCTACTCCGACCAACCAAGATGACCGGGAAGGCGAAGCCGAAGAAGCACACGGCGAAGGAGATCGCATCCAAGGTCGACGCAGCCCTTACAAACAGAGGCGGAGGCAAAGCCGGCGTGGCGGACCGGACAGGCAAAGTCAAAGGCGGCCATGCCAAGTACGAGTGTCCTCACTGCAAGGTCACCGCTCCTGATATTAAATCTATGCAGATCCATCACGATGCACGCCACCCTAAGATGCCATTCGAAGAGGAAAAGCTCGTCAATCTTCATGCTACCATTCCCGTTGATCCCAATGGCCCTAAGCCTGGTGTCAGGGGAAGCCTCAAGAAGTGATTTTCAAGGATTAAAGGGAAGAATTTATGTGATAAAATAATAACCCTATGTTCTAATGTTCTGTGAGTTATATGTGGTTGTTTGTTGTTATCAGTTACCTCCTTCTTAAATTATGTTTAGGAAGGTAAGAATGGAGAAGGCACGACGGTGTTGGTTATGTTTAATTATGGATATGGATTGCATATTAGATGTGGTTTTCTGGTTATGAGAATGATGATTTATGACGTGGTTATGGCTAATGGGTTATTTGATTATCTCAGTTTTTTGGTCTTTTTGATGTTGTGATTCAGTAGGGAATACCTGTTGATTCCGAATACCTGTTGATTCTGAATACGTATTGATTCCTATCCGTGCAACTTTTCCGTGGTGCTAGTACTGTTGGTATCATGAATAGGTATGTTGATCTATTTTGTGGTCTTTGCTGGCTTTCCTTATGTAGATTTTTTTGATTCAACGGTTTAATCTCTGTGATTTGTTGTGTCGCTCCTCTCTGGTCTTATCTTTTATTTCCTGAACCCTGAACCTTGTTTTGTGTTTGTTGGGAATGGCTGATCTGGAAATGTCCAGTCGCCTCTTATCATCTTAATTCCATAAACTAATAGTGCGTAAAGGGGTGGAGAGAGTCCGGGAAGAACGCCTTATGGAATTGGCTGTGCTTGTAATTATTTGCTTTTTATATAGAATTTGTTGATGAATATCAAGGAGTACATGTTCAGTTGAGTTTTTAAGGGAATGATGGCTGTCAGGAAGAAAGTGTGTGGGAGTTAATGTTGAAAAATCTTAAGTGTAAATTCCAATCTCATGTTCGATGACTGGTTACATTTACTTGAATCTTGATTAATGATCATGCTATTCAATCTCATTTTTGTTGAAGGTGTTTGTCTGTTCATGATTTTAAGGGGGGTCGCAGAGATATCGCTAATATATTAGGTCTTCAAATAGCTAATCTTCCATCCACCCCGAAGATGGGGAATTATGGTAGGTGGTTCAGTATTTACCTTGACCCTTCATCATTAAATTTAGTATTTAGTTTTCTGTTTTTGATAAGCCATTCGTTACCGGTACTATTTGGCGGGATGGGGCCAATGGTGTTGTGTTTTGCATGTTGGATTGTGTGTAGTTCATTCTCTGTTTAATCTTAGATAGGTTAAACTTACAAGTTCTATGATGTTTGTCAATGCTTGCCTGATTCTGTTGCGGATGAATTCCAATGCCTCGTGGTTGAGAGATTTCCTGCTTCAAATTGCTCCTTTCTTCTTTTTCCAGACACTGCTTGCCCAAAACCCAATGTCCTGAAGTTGTATGATTTGTTTCATGACGCATCTCTTTTTTTTTATATACAGACATGCTTAATCATGTGAACTTGTACGATAAGTTTGAGTCACATGAACTTATCTATTCGTATGATTATTGTAGAAAAGGAAGAATTTCTCATGTAATGGATTAGTTTCTTGAACCAGTTATTGTAGTGTCTAGACTTTCTTAACGAGTGCTGTTTGACTCGATAGAAATTGGTTGAATATATCGTCCCGCGATCTTAATCTTTACCAGCATCTGGAGTTCTGTGCGAATTCAGAGTATCCAAACAAAGCAGAGTTCTTATGCACGAATCATTGTAGAGTTAGACCAGTGGTATAGCGCCTCGAAGTTATAAGTTCAAACTATCAAGAATCGCAAGCTTAACGAGGATTACATAATAGGGGTGGCAAATCGGGTTTGACTTGATGGGTTGATTCACGGTTCGACTTGTTAGGTCATCACTTTTCAACCTGTTACATAACGGGTTGGATATGAGTCAACCCGTATGACCCGATTAAATATATAAAAAAAAAATCGCCGTCATCGTTTTCCTCTCCTCTCTGCTTTCCTCGCTTCCTCCTCCTCCTCCTCGTTTTGTTGTTGCTTTCCTTGCTAGAACAGAAACAAGTAGTCTGTCTAAGGTGGTGTTTGGGGTTAAGGGTTGAATAGAGATTTTTGGAAATCTGCGTTGTGGAAAGCTAAAGCACTTGATGGGTGTTTGGGGTTAAGGTTTGAACCCAGCTTTTTAGAAAGCTGAGTTGAGTTTATGCCTTTACTTGGTGCGGCTTGGAACGGAGTAAAATACTCCAGTGGCAGCAGCCGCTGCTGCTTTGGCCACCCTCTCTCTCCTTTTTTTTTCCATTTTAATTTTATTTTTTTACTTTATATAATAGAACAAAATAAATTAAAAACTACCACAATAAAATCTACATCTCAAGATAAGTAATTCTAGATCCACTTTACCTATTTTTATTAATTTTTAAAAAATGGGTTTTATACTCCAACTATTTCATTTTTATAGTTTTACCAAACACCAAAAACAACTTTTCGTTTCCCACAACACTTTTAAGAAATGTTTACCAAACAACATACTAACTTTTCCAGAAGTACTTTTGCCACAACACTTTTACCAAAGCACTTTTCGGACTAGAACCGGAACGCCAAACAGACCCTAACTCTTTGTCTCTCCTCTTACCCTTTTCCTAAAGTTCTGCTGTTTAGTCATATTTATAAAGTTACTATTCTATTTTATGATATTTTCCTATTTTTTGACTTAAAATTTTCATATTTATAATAATTTTTTCACATTTCAAAAAGTTTCCTATTTTTCTAACATTTAAATCTTTTTCAAAAAATATGATTGTTTCCTTTTTTTGAAAAATATTTATTCACATTTAATATTTTTCCTTAAACTTTTTTCACATTACATTTTTTTTCACTTTTTTTTCAGAATTTGGTTTTTTTTTTTCATATTTTGCATTGTCATTTTTTAGATTTAATTTTCTTAATATTTTATTTACATTTAAAATTTTCTCTCTTTTTTTAAATTTTTTTCTGATATCTTTTCTTAATTTGTTCAGATTTTCAATAATTTTTAGAGCTTTTTTACTATTTTTCAAAAATTTTAACATTGCAATAAGAATTGACATGTCACAACCCTTTGGTTAAATTTTGTACTTTTATAAAGTTACGGAATATAGTTAAAGTACAAAATATGCAAGAAAATTTACAGAATAAAAAAAAAATTCAATAATTTTTTTTATTTCATAATTTTTCTTACATATTCTATAACTTTTAGGTTTAATTTTGACCTTTATATGAAGTTACGTAATGGAGCAAAAAGTACGTAATCTGTAAGAAAAGTTACGGAAGGAAGAAGGATTCTGTAGTTTTTTTAAGAACTGTGTCGTTCTCGATTTCCCACACAGTTCTTCCACAATTCTGACCCTATTGCCCTTGAAAGGGATTGCAATGCGCAAGTCTCATTTTCCTCTCCCACCATCAAGCCGCTCTCTCCTTTCTCAGCCAAATTCATCGAAATTTTTGAATCATTTGGAGGGAAATTGAAAATTGGTACTTCAATTTGGTGGGAAATGACTATTTCGGTTTACTTCAGTCGTTCTTTTCTTCGGCTATTTTCAAATTTACTTCTGTTTTCTCCTTCCTCCATCGTAGATTTAGGGTTTCCTATTTTCTTCGCCAGCCATCATGGAGAGCATCGATTATTGGTTTGATTCACAAGATGACTCCATCGTCGAATTCGATGGTTCGATGCACATGTTTGTCCCTGATTCAATTGCAAACGGAGAAGAGGTCACAGATGCCGTGTTTGAAAAGAACGGCGGTGTTATGGAAGCAATCAAAGAAGAATCCACCGATGAGCAAGTGGCAAATGTCAATGAAGCCTCAATCATTGTTGATTCCAGCGAGGATGTAGGGTCAATCGTGGCTGATTCCAGCAAGGTCATCGAGCCCATAGTGGAGGACACATATTGTGATGAAAATGAAGTGGGTTTGGGGCGTGCCGACAAGAAATTGGAGGTAATCGTTGATTTTAGGAGGGTGAAGAAGTTCAGGGTAATTGCTTCACGGAGCAAAGTTATTCATGACTTTGACCTGAACCTTCCTTGTAATGAGGAGAAGGAATTGGCTGGCAAGAAGAAAATTCAAAGGGATTTCGACCTCAACAAACTCCCTATCGCAGGTATGTTTCGATTGACAGACCCTAGTTGTGAAGCAGACTTCATTCAGATGTTGTGTCTCTTACTTCCATCTTTCTATTGATCTTGTACTACAATTATAGTGATGTATATAGGATGAATGTATGTTGCAGTTGAAATCAACCTATGTATTGGCAATTTGGTTTTAGTCTTACTTCAATCAATGGTATATGATTTTGTAATGAAACATCTCAGCAACTTGTCTGGATATCGTGTATTGTCATTTGTTTTTTGTAAATTTGTGTTATTAATGACTATATTTGGTTTCAATTTGTATCTCTGTTTCATCAATCGTTTGAGAGATCTCTCTATTGTCTGGATGTGTTCATTTTTTGTCCATTTTGGTAACCCTTCATCTCTATATTCGTCATCTGTTTGTATTCAGATTGGTTTCAATTTAGTTTCATTTTGGTTTCTGTTTTGATTTCAATTTTGTTTAGGTTTGGCACTGCCTTGGAATTCAGTTTGTTAAGGGTTTGGCACTATTTGGTTTCAGTTGGCTCTGCGTTGGAATTCAAAGTGTTTACCATTTTGATTTCAATCTTGGAATTCAAAGTGTTTACTGTTTTGATTTCAATTTATTTAGGTCTGGCTCTGCCTTGGAATTCAATTTGTTTTCTGTTTTGCTTTCAATTTATTTAGGTTTGGCACTGCCTTGGATTTCAATTGGCAATCTGTTTTGCTTTCAATTTCTTTAGGGTTTGGCACTGCTTTGGGTTCAGTTTGTTTAGGGTTTGGAAATCTATTTGGTTTCAGTTTGGCTCCGCCTTGCAATTCAATTTATTTTATGTTTTGCTTTCAACTTAATTAGGTCTGGCTCTGCCTTGAATTTCAATTTCTTTAGGGTTTGGCACTGCCTTGGATTCAGTTTGTTTAGAGTTTTGAAATCAATTTTGTTTCAGTTTGGCTATGACTTGCAATTGAATTTGTTTTATGTTTTGCTTTCAATTTAATTAGGTCTGGCTCTACCTTGGATTTCAATTTCTTTAGGGTTTGGAACTGCCTTGGATTCAGTTTGTTTAGAGGTTGGAAATCAATTTTGTTTCAATTTGGCTATGGCTTGCAAATTGTAAACGATATAAGGAGAAAGAACAGGGGAATTAACAGGGAAAACAAACTACATTAACTTTATTTATTATCCATTCCAATTACATAGAGAAATAGGAGTGGATATCATAGAGGAAGGAGGAGATACTTGACATAAACCCTAACTAATCAGAGTCAGATGCATTAGAGGTGGTTGGGATGCCTGGAATGGTATTTCCAAAGTTGTTGAGTTCCTGAGCAGCAACCCTCACACTCCTAAGTGCCAGGTTCAACACCTCTCTCTTTTGCTTCATATGAGCAATTGAGAGAGTGAGATGGTTGATAGTCCTCCCATATGCCTCCATTACAGTGATGGCCAATCCCTCGTGCTCCTCATCTTCCAATATAGCATCTTGCCTTGCCTTCAAGTCCTCAAGTATCCCCTCGAGCTCTTCGATATCAGCTGTGGTCATCAGAACTCTATTCTCCATCTGGATAGTGTCTGCCTCCAGATGAGTTGAGATGAGGCCTGAAAGATCGAGGAGCTCAACCTTTCTATCACGATCCATTCTACCACACCTGCAGATAGAGAGAAACAGAGCAAGAGAGATGAGCTGAGAACAGAGAGAACTTATAGTAGTTTAGGGTTGACGATAATTGCATCTGCATAGAGGGTGGTATATATAGGAGTTTATTAGGGTTACCAAGGGTTAGGTTCAGTTAATAAAGCAAAGGATGGAACGACGCAATGGTTGGGAATGTAAACGGGTTTTGGGAACTCAACAATTATTTGCCTTGTTGCAGTTGGAAACATATCTTCTCTTTGTGTGTTGTAGTTGCAATACAATCCTTCTTCTCAACGTGTCAACCAAAGCCTTATCCCATACTGTAACTATTAGAGGTTAAATCAAACATCTATCTCCCATACAATCAATCACAACCTCATCTTCATTGCTTGACACAAAAGCAATCACAACTGTCAAACATTGTGTAATAACAACACTAGATTTATAGCTAAATAATTGATTCAAACGCAGCATCCATGTAATGACACCATTGTAGCAACACATTAAATAAAAAAAATCAAATCCATTAATAGTTTAGATTCCAAACTACACATCACACTGATCACTAACAGTTGCATTGTAAGGCTAGATCAAGAACATATAATCTAACCAATGCATTGTAATTTGAAATTGCATAGATCACAAACTACACAAAACTAACCAATCAATCCAATGTAATTCAAAAACTACACAAAACTAACCAATGCATTGTAATTCAAAAACTACATAGATGATAAACTACACAGTTTGACATAAGTAAGCCTGCATCACGTTAAGTTGAAAACAATGATCACAATCTACACTTGTGCAAGCACTGCATTTTAGCAACAAATTATATAAATAAAAAAATCAACTCCATTAATAGTTGTGAATCCAAACTACACACCACAGTCAGATGCATTGTAAGTTGAGAACAAATATCACAAAATACACACAACTCACCAATATATTGTAATAATCTAACAAACTGGACACAACATGTGCATGGTAAGTTAAGATCAGAAGTATATAAAAACTTATCCATTTATCCAAAATGATCTTTTTAGCAATGCACTTCCACTTAATATAACATAGTTAAACAATGGAAGTGCATAACCAAAAAAGGCTTTACAGTTGAGTCCTACTACTATATATGCCATACCAAAATCAACAAACTAAGTTGTAAGATTTCCTAATCAACATGTTAACTACTATATCTACTAAAAAATGTACTAATCTCAGTTGGTACTCCTAACCAAAAATAAAAGTAACCAAGCAGTGCAACATCAAGCATAATCTCTACATCCTAAAATAAGTAATAATTTAATGTCAGTAGCCATTATAAGGTCAATATTGTATATTGTCAATAACAAATAAGACACTGGCTTACATGGTAAAGGTGGAAGATGTGCAGCAACAGTTGCAAAGATCAATGGATCACAAGCCAATATTGAAGGAAGCAACCCAAGTCTATCCAAGTGTTTTTTTCTCATATGTGGGATTCTATATGCATTGGAACCTCTAATTTTTAAAATCTCTATCATACATGACTGGAGTGTGATGAAAATGCTATTAGCCTTCTTATCTGAGAATTCAAAGTATGCTTTTTTGACAGCTTCCACCAACTGGTTTATATTGGTTGCACATTTCTTTTCTTGCAACGACTGAATTGCTCTAAAGAAGCCTAGATCAAGAATATTTAAGTTAGGAGAATTAGGAGGTTGACATAGCAGTTGAATGTTCAATCCTACTCTTTCCACAGCAGCTATAAAATCAATACCATCTTCATGGATGTGTTTTTGCATTATCCTATTGGATGATAATTGGATCCGAGAGGTTATCCCTTAGCCATTTGTCTTTAATAACAGGTACAATATGTTCAATCATGTACTGCCTAATGACTGTCCTATCAATTTTAGGTATTGGCTTAACTTCTAATGTTCCTGCCAGCCTATTTGAACTAGACCTCAAAGCAACAACCTCTGTGACCAATGGAAACACCCCAATTCTACCATCAAATGTACAGTTCCCATCACAATCATATCTAGGCCTAGCAACAGCTATAAGGAACATAATCTTAGGAATAAAATTTGTACTTTTGATGGTTCTTACAGGTTCATCTTCATCAGGGAGGAGGTAGTATGTCTGGATCTTCCTTGTCATTTGAAACCACTTCTCATCTATGTGAACCACGTTATTCATATGATGGAAAGAATGAGTTTATGGTGCTAAGTCTGGATCAATCAATGAGAGACAATGTCGAACCCTTTGAACCCGATTTGCCTCTATCAAGTGTGGTTTGATGGTATTACTGTAGCGCTTCAACTCTCCTGTTCTCAATTTGGTGTGCAGAAACGTCTTGGAAACCCCCAAAGCAGCTACAAGAGTCTTAAGGGTTATTCTATCCCTCAAAGGAATATCCCTGATTTTTTGTAAGTCAAATTCGATCCTCTTTCTGCCACAATTTTTTACTCTGTAATGTGACACATTGTGGTTGTTGGACTCTTTACCTCTTTCCCACAGCCGCTGAATTGATCGAATTTGCATATTGAATATCTCAGCAACTTCACCCGTTGTAAACTTCTTCAGCTTTCCATTAACACTTCTCTGCAGTAACATATTGTAAGTTGTCACTCTGTCCTCAGGACACAACTCTTTTCTCCCCTGTTTTGAACCTACCGTTACCAACACATCATCATCACAAAACTCAATAACATTACCTACATTCATTTATCTATCGGGAGTTGAGAAACTGTACCTTCAACCCTAGTATGAGGTTCGTGGTTTTCATTAACCTCTGGCAAATCTTCATGGATATCGTCGAGATGTTGTGGACTGTGGGGAATGGCTTCTGCTCCATCTGCACTGAATTCTCCTTCATTACTACTGGGTAATTGTACCCCTTCAGTCACTAATTCATGTCTGATAATGGTGCTGGATAGTAGCTCAAAAAATCGAGGGAATCGAATTGATTGTCTTCCATCGAATATCGATGGAAGTTGTTTTAACAGAAATGGAGGAGCTCTTGGGATGGAGATAGATGGATGACAAAGCACAGATTTGGAGTGTGGAAGCATTGCTAATTATTTGAAGTAAAAAAATTTAAAATTTGGGCGAAAACAATTTAAATTGAGGCTCAACAATTCACGAAATTTGGAAGGGATTAGGGTTTGGTTTGGGGAAAGCTTCGAATGAAGGAGGATCGAGGGTTTGGCTCAAATGCGCGTTTGTGGGATCAGTGACATAGACCGTAAATACGTGGATTAGTGAGGGGCAAAAGCGTAATTTCACGCAGCATCTTAAAACTCGTGCTGACGGCTGGAACGACATTGTTTGCGGGACGAAGGGAGTATCATTTAACAGCTAACAAATAATCCGGTGATAGATATGTCCAAAATCTTTAACGTCATAGCAAATTTGAGTAATGATGCAATAGTTTGATGGCATATCTAGTATTACATATAGTTGGGTGATAAAAATGGCCATAAATGATAGTTTGGGTCGAGATGTTTTTTTCCTTTTTTTCTAATATTTATCTATTATCATATTTACTCAATATTTTTTTAAAGTGTATTTACTCAATGTTAATACCCAATCCTAATATATTTCAATTTCTTATAATTACCGCATAAAAGTGTGGTTGCCTTGTCTATATTTGAAGAGAAATGCTAAAACTGCCTAATTCACTTGCCGAATTCCTTTGCCGACTGACGTGGCAAGGGTTAAGTTAATATTACAAAAATGCCATTAAGTCATTAAAATGAAAACAATTACAAAACTGCCATTAAGTCATTAAAATGAAAACAAGCGAAGATACAGGGGTAATATTCTCCATCGCCACGCCCTCACCGCACCAGCCGCCTCACCGTACCAGATTCGCAGTCGCTGCGCCGCCTCACCGCACCAGATTCGCAGACTCCATGAACAGAGATCTGGTAGTTGTAGTAGTAGTAAGCGATTTTCTGTTTGCTTGAAGAAACGAAGAACTGCCAAATCTAAGAGCATGGCTGCGCGGATCTTCTGTTTCTAAAGGTCAGTTAATTAAATTGATTTTGTGCAATTAATACTCTAATTAGTTGCAGTAATTTTAAAGTTGATTTTATGGATGTCAATTCTTGTAGGACTAGTGCTATATGTTTACTCGCAGTTCTTCCAAAAACTAAGCTAATTACTCGCAATTAATACTCTAATTATTTGCAGTAATTTTGAAGTTGATTTTATGGATATTGTAAAAAAAGTAGAGATATATTGTGTTGATTAAAACCGATGATATAAACATGTTGTTATTGATATAAACTTGATCCGATTGTCTCCTAACATTTTTATTTATATTTTTCTTTCAGTATTTTTTTACGGAGTTAATGGAGTCTTTGCCTCAGAGTGATGAGACTCAAAATGATTTTCGGGACATTAGTCCTACATTGCCGGAACCTGATGATAAGTTGATTCCGAAGGCAGGTATGACCTTCATATCAGAAGAAGTCTATAATTTTTATCTTGAGTATGCTCGTGAACTGGGATTCGGTATTAGAAGAAGAAGCAATAGGAATGATGATAATGGAAATTTGAAGTATTTTTCGGTTGAGTGTAGTAGAGCAGGTACATGGAAAACCATAGCAAAAAATGGTTTTAATCTAAGGCCATAAAAAAAAACTAATTGTAAAGCTAAAATCAATGTTATTATTAATGAAGGAGAGTGCATTATTTCTCTAGTTAATCTTGAGCATAATCATGCGTTGAGTCCCACAAAAGCACGTTTTTTCAAATGTAATAAAAATATGGATCCGTATGTGAAGAGAAGGCTTGAAACAAATGATCAAGCAGGTATACGTGTGAGTAATAATTTCCATTCGTTGGCTGTGGAAGTAGGGGGGTATGAGAACTTGACTTTTACAGAGAAAGATTGTAGAAACCATATTCTTAAACAGAGACAAATCAGGCTTGGAGTTGGTGATGCAGCATCACTTAGCATGTATTTTGCATGCATGCAAAAGAGGAATCCTAATGTTTTTTATCTGCTTGATATAGATGATGACAGTCGATTAAGAAATGTATTTTGGGCAGATGCACGATCTATAGCAGCTTATGAAGCTTTTGGTGATGTCATATCGTTTGATACAACTTACTTAAGTAATAGATATGACATGCCTTTTGCACCTTTTGTTGGTGTTAATCATCATAGGCAAACTATACTATTTGGTTGTGGTTTACTCTCAAATGAAGAAGCAGATACATACATTTGGCTGTTCAAAGCTTGGTTGTTGTGCATGTCAAAGGCTCCGAATGCAATCATTACTGATCAATGCAGTTCCATACAAAAAGCTGTCAAATCTGTGTTTCCTAATGCTCACCATCGTCTTTGTCTGTGGCACATTATGAAGAAGTTGCCTGAGAAGCTTGGATCACGGCATGACTATAAACAAATTAAGAAAGTTCTGAAAAGAGTTGTGTATGAGTCCATTGAGGTTCAAGAATTTGAGGAGATTTGGGGTACAATGCTTAATGATTTTGATCTCAATGAAAACACATGGTTAAGTGGCTTGTATGAAGATCGTCATCGTTGGGTTCCAGCATTTGTAAAAGGAATTTTTTGGGCTGGAATGTCTACAACCCAAAGAAGTGAGAGTATAAATGCATTTTTTGATGGGTATGTTGGCCCGAAGACGTCTTTAAAGGAGTTTGTTAAGCAGTATGATAATGCATTGAAGAGTAAGATCGAGAAAGAAAATAAAGCAGATTTTGCTTCGTTCAATTCCCGTTTTCCTATGATAACTGGTTTTAACTTTGAAGTACAACTTCAAGATGCCTACACAAATGAATTGTTTCGGTTATTTCAGGATGAGTTGCGGGTTTTGGTTTTCTGCAATGTTTTCTTTCTTGACAGGTACGCATAAATTTCTATTGTACAATTATTGCTTGCTTTGATAAAATTGTTACAAATATGTATGCTTGCTATGTAGTTTGATAAAATTGTTACAAAAATTTCACCTTATTTGATAGGTACGAATCAGTTTTGACATTTAAAATAACTGACATTTCGAGAAGCAAAGACGGTGCAATACGAAGATATATTAACTATGTTGTTTGCTATGATGCTGCAAATCTTGAATTTAAGTGTCAATGCCGTTTGTTTGAGTTCAAAGGAATTATATGCAGACATATTGTGAAGGTGTTTATTCAGGTAAATATAACTTATGTCCCATCTCGATATATCTTGCATCGCTGGAGGAAGGATGTTCGACACAGACATACATATGTGAAGAATTGTTATGAAGACAACATAGATGATGAATATAGAGTGAGATACAATAATTTGAACTCACAATGGTCAAAGAATGTAGAGATTGGAGCAGCGTTTGTACAGAATTATGATATTCTAATGAGATGCTTAAATGATGCAACTTCAAAACTCTCAATCGGTAGTTCAAGTAATTGTAACAACCAGTCTGCTGAAGACTCAGCAACGATCATGACAGAAGGATGTCATTTTTCCAGTCCCTTGAAAGTGCGAACGAAAGGGCGTCCTCCATCCAAAAGAAAAATCTCAACAGTAGAACAAAAGATGAACAAACAAAAGGTATCAAAGGTTGTTTTTAAATTTATTTCTTCAATATTTATTGTGATATTTGTATATGATATTTAATTTCTCAATAATGTTTTTCAAATAGAGTGCTCAAGCGAGAAAAAGCAAGAAAGATCAATCTGAACCATCAAGTGTGAATCAATTTGGAACTCAAGAGAGTTTGGTATGAATATTTATTTTTTTTGTCTTTGTGATTTTTTATTCTATTTATTGTAGACTGACAACTAAAATTTTATAAACTGTAATGAAATTTGCAGGTGAATGATAATTATAATGAAAGTCTACCAGAGAAGCTGGTGCGGTGAGAGCGTGGCGATGGAGAATATTACCCTGTATCTTCGCTTGTTTTCATTTTAATGACTTAATGGCAGTTTTGTAATTGTCTTCATTTTAATGACTTAATGGCATTTTTGTAATATTAACTTAACCCTTGCCACGTCAGTCGGCAAGGGAATTCGGCAAGCGAATTAGGCAGTTTTAGCATTTCTCATATTTGAATCACGTTCACTGCACCTGACCACTGGAGCCCAAAAAAGAAGAATAATTTTAGAGATTAAAAAAAAAAAGGCAAGGAAATCACGTGCACTGCACCTGACCACTGGAGCCCAAAAGCATTTCAGCAAAATTTGAATTTCAAAGCCTATTAATTAATATAAAAAAACCACCACTCCATGGAAAATCCACACCGAAACGGAGAAATGAGGGAACAAGACGAGAAGGAGAAGAAGAAGCCAGGAAAAGAATGGTCTCTTAAAGACTTCGAGATCGCGAGACCATTGGGTAAGGGGAAATTCGGGCGTGTCTATCTTGCCAGAGAAGTGAATTCCGGTTACATCGTTGCATTGAAAGTCATCTTCAAGGAGCAGATCGAGAATTACAACATCCACCATCAACTCATCCGCGAGGTGCAGATTCAGACCAGTCTCCACCACCCAAACATCTTGCGCCTCTACGGCTGGTTTCACGACGCGGACCGCATCTTCTTCATCCTTGAATACGCTCACGGGGGAGAACTCTACACCCTCCTGAAGAAAAACGGATTTCTCACTGAACGACAATCCGCCACGGTGCGTCCCCATTCATTCCTTTTTCCCTCAATTTTCAGTTGAATTATTTCGATTCTAATGGATTTGATGAGTAAGTGAAAATGGATTTCAGTACATTGCGAGCCTTACAAATGCGTTGGCCTATTGTCACAAGAAGGATGTGATTCACAGGGATATAAAGCCTGAAAATTTGTTGCTTGATCATGAGGTATATTGATGGAATAGTAGTTAATCGATGTTGGGTTTCTGTTTTTCTTTTTAATTTTGATGCAAATTGTGTTAGTTTAGCCCTCTGGTATGTGTGTTCAATGTGTTTGTGTTAATGTCTATGTAGGGTCGTTTGAAGATTGCTGATTTTGGGTGGTCTGTGCAATCTAAGAGCAAGAGGCACACCATGTGTGGAACTCTGGATTATCTTGCACCAGAAATGGTGGAGAATAAAGCTCATGATTATGCAGTTGATAACTGGACTTTGGGTGTGCTTTGTTATGAGTTCCTCTATGGTAGTCCTCCATTTGAAGCAGATAACCAACATGATACTTTCAGGAGGTAAAGGAAGGATATTAGTACGTTCTTTGCTTCGATATAACTGGGTTTTTGTGTACTTTGAAAGTTGTTTATTCTTAGCAGCTTGAATTGGTTTGTGCGATGCAGGATCCTGAAAGTTGATATCAGTTTCCCTTCAAACCCTACTGTCTCTGCAGAAGCCAAAGATCTCATCACCAAGGTAAAATCTTGTTGCGGTGATCAGGCCATATTATTTTTAGGTAGAAATCTATACGTGCTGCTGTGTTTAATCAGCTTCCTTATTGTGAAATCTGGAACATTTTTGCAGCTTCTGGTGAGGGACTCCTCGAAGAGACTTGCACTTGAGAAGATTTTGGAGCACCCTTGGATAATCAAGAATGCAGATATTTCAGGCACCTGCCTCTAATGTTTCTCTAACTCCTGGTCTATTTTAGGATTTTGTATCTACTGTTGTCATATTTTGCGAAAGGGAACCGGCCTCTAATGTTCTTTCTGACTTCAGTGAGTAGTTGATTCTCTGCTATCGGAGAAATCTAGGAGTTCATATATCATAATATATAACACATGAATTGTGCTGCTCTAGGAGAAATTTCTTACACTCGGTCGATTTGTTGAATTCAAGTGAATGTTGATGTGTTTGTATTTGATTTTGTCCCTAACCGAACTACGGATGTTTTGTATTTCACCCTCGCAAATGCTGTATCATTTCATGACTTCCAATCTTCTGGGTTTTCCTTCCATTCACATTGAACTCAAATCTCAAGTTTGAGTATAGAGATGGAGAAAACCATATTATAAAGTCACTCTGTACTTAAAACGAGATTAAGACCTTATCGGAAAATCAAGAAGACATCTGTAGAAACCGGGAAAGAAAAGGAAATAAGAAAACAAACAAGGTTTTCCAAAGAACACTGTTCAAATTCAAAAGAGGGATAAAAAACAAACAACTATTTGGGCCAAAGGCCCACTTGAGGATCAACGGCGTTAGTTATGTTTTTGAAACTAGGCTAACAATGATGATGGGTGGGCTGAAATACAAAGCCCAAGGGTCAGCAGACTTGATTAATTGAACAACGAGATAACAAAGAGCAAGGCCGAGGGCCCGCCAGAAATTTGAGTAATATTAATAGTTATCATATTAATGATAAAATTAGAAGAAAACAATCAAGGAAATTGCTAAAATTAACAAACTATTAAGTTACTCCCTCTGGTCCGAAATGTATGACTTTCTCGCATCCCAATATTCAGTAGGGAACGCATATCGAGGAGGTCGGATGAGACACTATTTGACCCCAAAAAATTCCGTACTTTTTTTCGAACGTACATTAATCCTTAACGTACTTCCGAGAAAAAATTCGGGCCAAAATTGTCTCAAATAGTGACTGTTCTGGCCGTCTTAAGACACATTCCGGAACAGTAAAAGCAAATGCTAAAACGTCATACATTTCGAACCGGAGGGAGTATTATACTTCAACTTATTAGTGATTGGCGTTAAACTGGAGATTGGAAGAAATTTAATTATAAAGATAAATTGCTAATTACATCCTTTAAATTTCTGTTTTCTATTCAAATTTTAAATTTAAATTTGTAATTGTTCTTTCACGATCAAGTGGAAACTACTTAAAAACGATTCTGAAAACCAAAAAAAAAGAGGAGCGAAAATCACTCTTCCATGTGTAATCAGCTCTACGGATTTCGGATATTCCAACGATTGAGTATACTTTGTTTGTGGTCTACTATACTTCTTCTGTCAACGTTTGGTTCTCTATTCCCAGATAATGCTTAGTATTACTTTGATCACCCGATATATTTTTTCTTTCATGTTCATAAGAATCTCTTGTTATGTGATTATGTAACAGATTCCTGCAAGTATTGAACAATTAACAGTTGACAAGGATGGCGACACTGGATAGTGCTTTAGTGGGGAAGCTGTGTAAGCCATGGTCGGTCAGTTCAGATAAAAGGAAGGCGCAGAAAAGGAAGGGAATGGCCATCCACCGCGCCCACCGTCATTATCCGTCAAAATTCAGCATTCCAGCACTTGTTTCTAACCATTTCACCTTGGAGGTATTTCTTATGTGATCTTGTTCATGTTCATTCCCAGAACAGAATTTAAAAGAATGTGTGTTATAATGAAATTTGTATTCCTAAACGAAGTCCTCCTATTGAGGTTTAGGGTTTGGGGGCTTGGGGACACGTACTAATTTCGACATTTATCATTGATTAGTGTTGATGAACGTAAAGCCAAGCTTCTTTCAAAATTTCAGGGCACGATTGGTGATTTTGGGTTTAATATTACAAGTACCAATTGGGCAATTTTAAATTCTTAAAATTTGACACGAGTACGTCTTCTGTGGAACGTGTTTGAGAATCGCTTCATCTAGGTAAATGAAACTATACAAAAACACAATGGTAAAGTTTTGCTGTGGACCTTTGTATGTTTCAATGTCATTCTCACTGCAACTACCAACTATCTATTTGCAGGAGGTTACTGAAAAGGAAGCAAGTTCTATTGGTGTTGTTTCTGAACAGATTGTTTGGCCTTCTCCTAATGATGAAATGCCATTTTGGAAGAAGGACTTTCCTTCATGGGATGTCAGCTCTGACGATCCAGCTGACAATGTGAGAGATTCAGATCTCATGCATGTAATTCATGTTACAGCTGAGATGGCACCAATTGCAAAAGTTGGTGGCCTTGGTGATGTTGTGACTGGACTTGCTCGTGCATGTCTATCGCGTGGTCATACAGTGGATATAATGCTTCCTTTCTATGAGTGCATTCAAAAGGAGCTAATCAGTGAGTTGTCATTAATCACCACATACAACTCGTATCACGATGGGAATTGGATTCCAACTAATGCATATCGTGGAGTTGTCTCTGGCATCCCGGTGATATTTATCGAACCATCAAATCATTTCTTTAAGGGGCAACAAGTATATGGAGGCTCTTACAATGAGTTAGAGGCTTATTTGTTTTTCAGCCGTGCCTGCCTTGAATGGATGCAGGTTTGTTGGTTTCTCAACGCAGTCCTTTTGTTTCCTGGTTTCAGTTCCAACTCTATATTTGAAGGCTTGTAGAGTTTGAACACCATTTTGAACTTCTAACTTAGACGTCTTAAATTTTTTAAGTTGACTTGCTGTAGTAGGCCAGAATTTTAAGTTGTATGGTTTTGAGTTTTACCACAATTGCTTACACATTTTACAAAGTTTCTCATTGATACTGTATTATTTCAGGCTACAGGAACTCAGCCTGACATTATTCATGTCTATGAATGGCAAACAGGTGTTTTGCCTGCTTTATTGGGATATGTACCATCATCTTTCACTGAAGGTACATTTTTTTTGGTGTCAGCTGCATTTACCACTTCAACTTACTAGCAAAAGTTATCTTATTTATTGGATCATAATTTCCACTTGCTAGAAACCGCGAATAGTATTGACTATACACAACATGGAGCATTATGGAGAATGTCGGTATGTTATTTACCTTTTCTGGCTTTTGAAGAATACTGTGTTTTAATTTTGTATTTCCATTTGGAACAATTCGTCACTGTTTACCTGTAAACCTACTATGGGTATCATTTGTGTGAGAATAGTTCTTGCTGTGACAAAAAGCCAGCTTCCTAGAAACTTGGAGGTGTACATTGACTCTATCCTCCATGCTTTTTGATTGGAGACAGTTTAAATTTTGGTTATAATAGCCATGCAAATGGGATGAAGGAATAATACATTGTCCATAGATAATACGATACTTTGATGAGATTAATTTTGCCTGTTGACCTTTCTGAGTGGAGCTTCTGCATGACCCATGCAACATTATAGTTACTAAGATATGGACCTTTTGGTTTCTTTCCCCTTTGGAGATCCTGAAGCATGCTATTTTTTGACTGTGACAACTTTGGTACATCCTGTCATAGTACTCATAGCATGCCCAGTAATTTTGTTGTTTGCATTGGCAGTAAGGAGCAACTGAGCAAATCTGGTCTTGACGGGTGTCTATATGGAACTCTGGAGAAGGTGAGTGTTTTATTATGTGGATTTCGTGCTGCTTTAGTTTATCACCTATTGCACTCATGTCTAGGGAGGCGTTGTGTAAATACTAAATAACATAGACAGACCTCATATAGGCTCATGGTTATGCACATTTTAAGATCAAACTCATTTTATTTTTAGGGATCTGTATGTTTTCATTTTTATTCTTCTAGGATTTTATTTCTCAACCATTTGTAGTTGAATTTCAAAATAATCCATGTCAATTTGTGCGTATTAGACCACAACACTACAATTTCTTTGTAATGTCAGGCTGTTGACGATCGAACCGTTGGGCATAATCCTGAGAGGCTAAGCTTATTGAAAGGTGGAATAGTGTACAGCAATGCCGTAGTGTAAGTAAAATTACTGATTTTGTGGCTGTCTGTCTATTCTTTCCTCCTTATTTGACTTGCACTCAAACAGAGTTTATTTACAATTCATGATTTCTGCAGTATTAATCACCAAGATTAAATGCCTGAAATTACACTCGGTCTTGTTTGACATGTGGCTTGTGTTGAGGCTTAAAAATTACAATTTCATGTAGAAACAAAAACCATTATTTTCAAAGCTAGTACATGGGAAAAAGAACCGTTTCTGATTATATCGTTACCTCCAGCATGGGAAATACCTTAACCAGATCGGTTCCCATGTGTATGTGAACAACAAGAGGCTGGTAGCATAGAATTCTTACTCAAATCATTTCAATGCTACTCTAGTCGTTACATGCCGATATTCAGTGTGCATGCGTGTCTGGCAGTTAAGATTATGGATGTGAGATCATCTCAGCGACACTCATAGTTGATGCACACTTAGCGTACTTACCAACTGTGTAATACATGTAGAAAATGGCATGATCTGACATGGAAACTATTTTTACTTTATGGTCTAGGAACTGATTCTGTGTTTTTTTTCAGTACAGTCTCTCCAACTTATCTGAAGGAAACACTCTGCTCTGGTTGGTTGGCAAGCACTTTGATAACTCATCGTGACAAGTATGTTAATTTCCATTAGCCTTCTTGGTTTTCTTCTTTTCCTTTTTGTTCTTGGGTGCAAAGGAACGTTAACTTTTCAATAGTTTTTCTTCCTCACATGTTTCTGATCGCTTAGAACAATCTGAATGTGAAGTTCGGGTTGCAAGTTGTAATTATTGACTTCTAGGAAAAGTTCAGAAGAGTTAGACCTAAGTTGAAGAAACGATAGTAAAATAAAAGTAAAAGGCTATGAATAAGAGAAGGAATTAATGCTAATAGCACATCTACTTTTGTTCTCTTGGAGTCTCAGCCAAAATCCAAACTCTAGTTTGGCATCTCATTTTAATCTGGTTTCCTTGTTCAAGTTTCGTGCAAGTGTTGTGGGGTCTGGTGCATCAATTTCTTTGACAAACCTCTCAACTTGGTACCTGGTGCTTTGAAGCTATAACAGTTGACTAATCTTCATGAAAACTGTATTGCAGGTACTTTGGCATTCTAAATGGCATAGACTACACAATGTGGAACCCTGCTACTGATTGCTTCTTGCCTGCTAATTTCCATGGTAGCTGTTTGCCCACTCTCCAGAAGTTGATCAACTTTTCCTAGCATAATTCTGTCTCATGTGAATAGAACTTAGTTGTCTGTGTATTATTTACTAATTAATAATTATACTTTTCTTGAAACAGTTTGATGCTTGTAATTCAGCATAACCATTGCGAGAGTAGTTTGTTCACCATTTATGTTTCTATTATCTAGTGAGTAAATCGTAAAAAAGTGCAGGCAGTTTGCAATGCTATGGAAGGGTTGTGTCAGTTTGTGTGTGGTACATTTGTGATCAAGAATGCAAACAACAAGATTCCAGATGGTTCATGCTTCAATAGTCTGAGAAAATCTCTTTTTGATAATTCAGGCAGATTTATAGTTGTGTATCTGGATGTTGATGTTCAGTAGCTTACTTTGTTGTATAGCATCTGTCGTGATTAATGAACTGTGGCTAGTATATAAATTAAACGAGTAGTTCTTATCTTCGCTTCTTTCTGTTTCATTTTTGCAGGTCAGAATATTGAGGGAAAGAAGTTGTGCAAGTACTATATGCAAAGGGGTTTGGCTTGGCTTCAGAAAGCATTGTGGACAGCGACAGTGTCTCAGATATTGCACTTGAGGTCCCTTTGGTTGTCTGTATTACTAGACTAGTTGCTCAAAAGGGGCTTCATTTGATAACCCACGCGATCAAAGCATGTTCAAGAATCAGTGAGTTTTCTGTATCACAGATTCTATGCAGGTTACAATTTGGTAGTCTGTGACTATGCTTTCTTTTTAGTCCTTAAACGGACGTTTACATTTGCTTTGCTTTCTCCTCTCTTTCTCTTTCTCTCTTCCATTGATGTTGATTGAGTCAATTTAGGGTGGACAAATGATTGTACTTGGAAAAGCTTCAGATGGTCGCATTGAAGGAGAATTCAAACACCTCGCAGATTTGGTAAGGGATATGAGGTTGATGCCTAATGGATTTTGGTGATTCAGTATTACAACATTTCAAGTTTCCTTTTCAGTTGTTTCAAGTGAGATTGATATGCCTTTGATTACTGTTGCTTTGGTATTTATTTGAAACCGGCCTTGTGATTCTATTGCTTCTTTTTTACCTTTCTTTTCTTACTTTGTTATTTTGGTTTTGTTTTCTAGCATAACCAAGGCCCTTCTATCCGCATACTTTTGATGTACAGGTGAATCTCAAAAGCTGTACAACTCCATTTCTGTTTCCCGAAATTTTACCATTTGAATCATTTTTGTGTATTCTCAAGCGATAGATTAATTATTTTGGTAGGAAAGACATTTTTTTCCAGAAAGACTTCAAGTTTTATACTTTTCAGCTTTTACGGTTCATTATTGTGTCTGTATCTTCTCCAGCAATACATGTACCGTGTTTTCCTTTCTTTATGCAGTGAAGAATTATCTCATATGCTTTATGCTGCGGCGGACATAGTTTTAGTTCCTTCCATATACGAGCCTTGTGGACTCTCCCAAATGATTGGAATGCGTTATGGTGCGGTATGTAGCTTTCTTTCTACAATCATTTGATATCACTTCCTATACAGATATTTTAAGTAGAGATGCTGAAATCTTCTTAAGTCATTGCTCTATACGATAATCTTATGTTGCCTGGATAAAAATGTGTACTATCGTCTATAGTCTAAATCATGGTGCTTCGCATTATGTAAATCATAGCAAGGCTCTTAAATTTATTTGTTAGCTAGACCTCTCATTTACGCGTGCTATATGGTTGCTAAGTACATATATACTCATAAAAATGCATGTACCTTTTGAGTTTTATGAAACAAGAAAACAAAGTCAAGGTGTCATCTTATACTTTTCTCCTTTTTTCTTCAGGTTCCTGTCGTGAGAAAGACCGGTGGCCTTGCAGACACGGTCTTCGACGTGGATGACCAGTCAAACCATGATCAGGCTAATGGGTATGGTTCTTTGCTGCTTGGTCTTAGTTTACTTTCTTAAGAGCATAACACTTAATGATGCCAGAATCGAAGCAACAACCCAATAGGCACTTTAGTTATGATCCTTCATAAATGGCAGTGTGTGTAAACTACATGGACTCGTGCATACACCTCAAAAACTTATCTTCGCCCCTTGTCCACCGGTATCTTCTTATTTTAACATTTTGCGGCTATCCTCTGCAATCAAGTCTTGGCTCTCATCACCACCATCGTCAGCTATATGAACTGAGATGACCACACTTTGAAAGATGTCTTTTTGCTTCTTATAGATAAATCCATGTGATATATTTTTAACCGTTTTTCTTTTTGAACTGAGCGTGGTTCACAGAATTTGAGACAAGATGTCATCTTTATATAGGCTTAGATTATCGGTTTCTTTTCGGTTACTGCTTGACCGCAATATTCAGTATTCTGCTTTCTTTGTTCAGGTTTGTTTTTGAAGGAATTGATGAAGAATCCTTTAATTGGGCTCTGGATCGCGCATTCGCTTACTATAGGGACAGTAAGTTGCGCCAATCTTAACACTTCCATCCTTGTTTTCCTTGGTACTTTCTTTGTTCAGATACGAGAATAACTTGTTCGGTGTGGGATATTAAGTTTCATACAAGTTTTGATGATGAACAAAAGGAAAACAAAAGCATTTTGAAAAGTTTACAGTAACTGCATTTGTGCCTCTGTTTTTAATTGAATGTCATCTCTGCTCAGAACGGGACGAGTGGAATGACATGGTGCGGAAGGTTATCGAAATCGACAACAGTTGGAACAACACAGCTGGGAAGTACATTGAAGTCTACAGCTCAGTTAGAGTGAGATCATGAGGGAATGGTTACTTGTCAGGGTTCATGTAGAGATCGAACCTATGGAGACTGAACTTTTGTGTCACAACCATTCATCTAAGGGTGTCAAAATGGGTCTGACTCGTTGGGTTGATCCATATCCGACTTGTTTAAAACGGGTCTTAGTCACAGTTTTTAACCCGTCCATTAAACGAGTCAGGCATGGGTCGGTCTGTTTTTTTTAGGGTAAGGATGAGAAATTTGAGTTTGATACCCTATTGGTACTTTTGATCCGTTTATGAAGTAAGTCATGAGTTCTGTCCGTAATAATAATTAATAATATGATGTGACCTAATTTTATCAAAATCGGATCGAACTAGACCGAATTGTCGATTCAACTAGTAATTCATAGGTGTATAAGATCGGTACCTATAATATTCAAAATATATATATTTTTTAAACTCATAGAAAATTCAGAAAATTTATAATAAAATAATTAATATACAGGAAAAATATAAAAAAATGTAAGAAAATTTAGAAAATTATACAAAATTCTAAAAGATTTAACTAATTCAAATAAATTATAAAAATCAGAAAAATTTAATAAAAATAAATAAAGATAAATATCTTTAAAATATTAAAAGTCAATAAATTATAAAAATCAAAAAAATATATAGAAACTAAAAAAATTAAAAAAAAACAACAAAATATAATAAAAACATTAAAAATCAGTATTTTTGAATTTTTTTATAATTTTCTAATTTTTTCTGACTTTTCGGAATTTTTGTTTTTTTGAATTTGATATAATTCTGAATGTTTTTTTTTTCTGCATTGTTATTTTTAATTTTTTTATAAAAGAGCAAAACTACGTTATTTTTGTTTCATTTGACGAGTCGTGTCAGGTTGAGTCGACCCATTTGGACACCCTAGATTCATCCGAGTAAATTGTTCATGGTTCTCTGGAATTCTGAAACTCACTGCCTAGTGCATGACATGTCCATGTAACAAATTTTTAACGTCTACGAATTTTTAGGGAAAATATTTTAACCTGCCACAGTTAAACTTGGAACCAGATTATAGAATGGCTTCGAAACTAGGATAAATAATAGATTGGCCACTGAATCAGCTTACTGCCTGTAAAGTATATAAATTGGTTTTTGTCAACCAATGCTCCTTCAAAACGAAAATTACGCAAGTTCGATCGTTCATTTTATGCATCCAGTAGGCTTACTGGAACTGTTACTCGTCATCCGACAGATAATGAGGCAGGAGCTTGCAGTAAAGAAAAATTACTGATACCAACAAAAACATGCTGTAAAGATGTGACTAGTAATTTACACAAATGGCAACTACTATGCGATTACTAGAAAAGGTTTCGGTAGAGTTACAAGGATTAAACATCACAACTACTTAATATACCATTTCTGTGATCTCTTTTCAATTTTCTTTTTCACCCTTTGTATGCGATGATGATTCTCACAAGATATGAACTTTCAGTTGCGGCTTGATCTGAGGTTTTCGTATTGCTATTGTTGGGAGATTGTTACCATACCAGGCATCTCTGATCATTTCTCCTCGAAGTCAACATCAATAATATCAGGACTAGACTTTGAGGAATTCTTCCCTCCACCACCTCTTGAAAAGAAGTCCCCTTGCGGCTGCCAAACAATGTTACCACATCCACCGCATCGGATTACTTGGTTCTTGTAGCCAACAAACTGCCTCTTACAAGCCGGACAAGCACCCTGTTCAAATTTTATTTCAAAAGGACAGTTAGCTGCTATAGTTTGACAACTAATAGAGATGAACATAAGGTAATGCATTAACTTCAGCATGTTGCTAGACTGTCCAGTGAACTAACAAATCCACAAATGTTAGACCACCCAACCAACTAACATCAAAGTAACACTTTCAGAATACGTCGCTATCTAGCATGTGTGGCATTTATGCTTGGCAGGAATCCAGAGCTACTGCAAGGCATGGAATATACAATCCAATCCACCAGATGGAGGGGACAAATAAAATTCAGGACTATTATGCTACATCTTCCATATCCACTATACTTTCCCTACATCAAACAATGTAAGACTACTGGGGTTTGAAATACGAATTGTAATTTGGATCTGTCCATTTGTGTGTTTTGTTTGTGTTAAATTATTCCCTCAAGGACTTACAGTCTATTCATCAAGAACTTAAGAAATATGAATCCAACAGTTCAACCTTAAGCCCTATACACTTACACTTGCTAGCAGCTCTAAATTGGGTTTTAACAAAAAGGCAACACATGAAAACTGGTAATTGCACAATACTAACAACCGCACATACCTTAATGACAAGATTATTTGCCAGAGTCCCAATGAGAAGAGGTCCAGCAAACGGTAAAATCCATGTAGCAAAGATCAAGCATCGAAACAACCACCCAGATAATGCGAACCAAAGGAAAAATACAGTCTACAACCACAATAAAAAATAATAAAGATTAAAATACATGAATTGATGGCCAGCTAAAGGACAAATAAAAGGATGAAACAATATTTATCAATGAGTTGATAGTAACTAAGATATTTCCAACTTTTATGCAACTGTCTGAAGAGTATGTAATCCAGACCTTTCTCTTGGTTCACCCACAATAGCCAACAACATAAGGGGTGGCAGGTAGGAGTTGCATGAATGCGTATGGAGTTGGGAAGTAGTAAAAGGTTCTATCACCATGAGAGACAACTGGATACCCTTAAGACCAAGCAGTGGCAGCAACAAGGACAAGATGACTGAACATACTGACAAGTTGAGTACTAGGATTCTCTCCAGCTTCTTAGAAGACTGAGCTAATAGTTGCTCAGTACCAAAACAAAACTTGTTTAGAGCTCAGTAACTCGTTTAGAGGAACCATTTGGGTTTCAAAGTCGTCCAGTATTCTCTCCCTTCTGCCTGTTGTGCCAATTTGGTAAATACAGCTCACCCAACCCCCTCTGTTGTTGGCTATTTAGAGACTGAAGCAAGAGAATCTAAAAAGGTTTTCCAAATACTTCGTAGGAACCCAAGTGCTCATATAATAAGCAAAGAATAACTGTTCTGCACTAAATGATAGCAACCTAGCTTAAAACATTGGAGTAAAAATGTCTCTCTATATCATTTTGTGAGTAAATGGGCTTGTTATCTATCAGAAATGATGAGTTGCAGAAACAATAACATCACTACTACTGTTTATAGAAGCATGCAAGTACTTACAGCAAAGCTCCTTCCTACTGGGGTATTCAAAAAATCACTAATTTGCTTCCTGTACTGCAGAACAGACGAAGACATGATTCAAAATCAAAAAAATTACAAAAAAACAGTAATGAAAGGAGACACAAAAGAGAAATGACAGAGAACAAACCCTAGGCCAATTTCTAGCAAAATCCATGGAAAAGGTGCGCCAGCGAATCCCAATCTCATACTCCCTATCCAACTCACGAGAGCGCTCAGCCGCAGATTGCGCCACGTCAGAGAGCCGCCGAGATACGGAGTATGTCCGGTCAATCCGTTCGGCGGTCTTCTTCGCCTCATACACCAACTGCTCAAACCTCTCGTTGGCGTTCCGCCACGCATCCTTCGCGAACCTGCCCACGTCGCTCCGGCGGAAGGCTTGAACCCGAAAATGAGGAGCTCGTTGCCTGTTGATGACGCGCGCCGGCAGCGGCGGATGCCATGAGACACCAGTGGCGATCATCGCATCACAAGGATTGCTCTTCCAGTTAATTACGCAATATTTTCTTATATAAACCCCAAATTCCTCTTTCTCAACAATAAGAAAATATGAAATGAAAATACAATATTTCTGTGCTCTACAGTCGCTTTGAGCTCCTCCTCTGTTTATGTAAGCGAAAGAGACAACTACGATAATTTTATTTTATTTATTGGGGAAAATGTTATATTGGGACACACTTTTTTCTCTCTCTAAATTTAGCAGTTAATTTTCAATTGGTGTGAATTCTGCACTCAATTTTTCAATTAATGTGACATTTTTAGTCCCAATTTTTCTAAAAATAGTTATTTTAATCCTTTAATTTTATATTTTTAAAAGTACCACATCAATTTGGTGAGCGAAAGGCTTCATGCAGAAATACACACTATTGCCTATTGGTACTGATTCGGTGAGCGACATTGGAGAGGTGCCTTACTTGTTCAATCTGAATTTTATAGGTGTTTACTTAAATGGGGCTCTTCATTGGATCGTGGATGATCATGAATCCGAGTTGACATGCTGCTTTGACCTTGCCACTGAGAAGCTCCGGTTGCTTCCACCACCACCTGCTTTCTACACACAATAAGCCATGGGATACATCCATGGAAGAAAAAAAACGTTATACATGGTCTAACCTTGGTGTTTTTGAAGATTGCCTCTATATTTGTGCGTCCGATGCTGTTGTGTTCAATCATCCTATTGAAATATGGGTGAAGGGTTATGGACACCAGGAGTCTTGGGTTAAAATGTTTGAGATCAAAAATCCACCAGTGGAGTCGTGGTCTCAACGCCGACTTCAACTCATCAAAGTTACACCAAAAGGACAAATCATAATGCTCTGTGGTGACACCCACCTGCTCTCTTATGACTAAAGAACACAGACACAAAGTTCTACTGCAGTTATGTTTCGATGCAGTAGCCGTTGTTCCGGTATACAATTGTTAGCTTTTATGAGTTGTTGGACCAATAAACCAGTAAGAACAAGAATCTCGCTTATAGTAAATTTTGGGCCACATAGTTGGGTTGCATTATAATGGTTAAAGGAACATCTAGGGAAGGAAGCGATTACTGGTGCAAAGGAATTCAAGGTGAGTGTGTTTTTAATGGCTTTTGCATGTATGTGGCCATGTGGGGCATTAAATTAGTCATTTAGTGTTCACGGAAAAAAACAAGCTAAGTCCATACTTGCAAAGTAGAGTATTCTGCAGCTGCTTTGATTATGGGTTTTTTTTCTTTCTATTTTAACGTTAGAAGCCAAAGTTCATGGGAGCTGAGCTTCCATAAACAAGAGCACTAAATGACTAATTTAATGCCCCACATGGTTACATACGATACAAAAGTTATTAAAAACGAGAAATTATAAGGTGTACCGGAGATGACAACTCACACCTATGAGTTGTCATCTTACAACCATTAAAAATTTGACATCTGTTAACTCTTTACACGTAAGAGGCATTGTAAAAGTTAACTTTTTTTTCACAATCCAATACTTCGTCTTTCTTCTTTCTTCTTCTTCTCTCTCTCCCTCCTCCTCCTCCGCCTCCTCAAGCGCCTCAGTAACCAATCCCCGACCACCATGACTTCAGCTGCAGCCTCGAGCACCGCCACCGCCTCCATATCCTCCACAACCGCAACCACACGCGGCATTTCTATGCTCGATTCTCTCCCTCTTTCCTGCAAATTAATCTTCATAATAAGAATTTCCATCTCCAATTGCATAAAAACTTCAAAATCCAAAATAAAAATTCAACCTTTCATTTCAAAATCAACAACAAAAATAAATTAAAAATCAGGCGGAGGAGATTTGGCGGCTCATTTATCGACGCAACAGAGAGGTAAGAGGTGGAGGAGATTTGGCGGCTCGAATTTGGATATACAAACGATGCAGTCTATCATGGGAGAGGGAGAGAATCCAGCAGAGAAATGCCGCGTGTGGCTGCGATTGTGGAGGATATGGAGGCGGTAGCGATGCTCGCGGCTGAAGTGATGGTGGTCGGGGATTGGTTACTGAGGCGGTTGAGTAGGCGGAGGAAGAGGAGGGAGAAAGAGAAGGAAGAAAAAAGACGAAGTATTGGATTGAGAGAGAAAAGTTTTAACTTTTACCATGTCTCTTTCTTACGTGTAAAAAATTAACAGTTGTCAAATTTTTATTGGTTAGAGTATGAAAATTCACAGGTGTGAGTTGTCATTCCCAGTACATTTTATAATTTCTCGTTAAAAACACACTCACCTTGAATTTCTTAGCACCATTAATCGCTTCCTTCCTCCCTACCCGTTAACTTCTCCAAAATCCAATCCCCTTCTCTCTCCTCTCCTCTTCTGTTTGCAAACCATACAACCAGCACTAGTAAGGAATAGGTCAAGGAACATCAATGTATATATGCAATAAATACCAGCAGTGCATACTAGAAAACGACACAGCACAAGTGATAAACAACTACCTGCCAGAATAGCTTACTAACACATGACATGACCATAGGATATCTGTGCCTGGACCCACTATCGTCTTGCTGCACATTTTTATAATCCTTTACTAGCTGCATGAATTTACCACTCTACTGTTCCATATCATTTTTTTATCCTTTGTGAGGTAAAAAAAAAGCTTTCTTGAAGCAACAGGTCTTTTCATTGGATAAAGAAAACCAAAACCAAATCTTACGATTCATTTCCACAACGGTTAAATTTAAAGCAGTAAACTAACACAATCTATTATTTGCAAGACATGTAAGGTGGTTTAATTATGTTTTAGTATTGAAAACAAGCAGAACTGAAAATGACTAACTGAGTGGTTATTTTACCCCCTACTGAAAACATTATTAAGCCTCCCTAAGTTTCATGCTATATCATGCTCGCTATCTTCTATGCGACCATTAGTTATCATAAACAGTGACAAATGAATCCGTTTTTGGTCAAAACAAAAATATCAATAGCTTATTTTTCTTGAAATATGGTTTTTTCCATTCCTTATATTCGAATCTAAAATCGAGGTTACCACTTAACCGCAACTGACATTGATATATTTCAATAGATTATAAGGTAGTGAAAATGGCTTAAGAAGATATGCAAATGCTATTAAAGGTTCTAACAGCAATCGCAGAAACATATCATGGCAAGATAACCAGAAACAGAAAGAAATAAATGAGTCTTAAATTTGAAAGAATCTTGTTGACTGACCCTTAGTCTGGGAAAAGACTTGCTCCTTATCTTGAGTAGACAATAATACTCAGTCACTTCTACTTTTGTTGACAATATAGCATTTTCAAAATCAAGAGGGATAACAAGCAGACCAAAAGCTCCCCTTTTTGGATAATTTTCCTCTAATCACTGACGTAATTGTTAGATTATCACAGTTGAAACATCATCTTCCATTTTTTTATTTTACACAAACTTGTCAGTTGTCACAGCATAAACAGAGATACCATGGCACACAAGTGCTAATGCTAAAATCCAAAGCTAAACTCTTACCACATGAACTCCGATATGACTGAAGGTCGTTTTTTCAAGAAGCAGATCAGAAAGAAAGGCTTTTACCTTTACTTCCAAGAATAGTATTAGCCTCTGATACTGCACACACAGCACATGCGTACACAGACCAAAAGAGAATCCTGAAAATGCTTGCAGCAAATTTATCAGAGAACCCAAGTCATTAAATCTTGTTTATAACTGGTTTTACTTTGATGAACACAAAGTTTTTGTTTGTTTACGCATTTTGTCATAGACCTTACACATACAAACACTAATTAGCTCAGCTCCCATGAACTTTGACTTCTAACGTTAAAATAGCTGCAGAATACTCTACTTAGCAAAGTATGGACTTAGCTTGTTTCTTTCCATAAATAAGAGCACTAAATGACTAATTTAATGCCCACATGGCCACATACGATGCAAAAGCCATTAAAAACACAGTCACCTTGAATTCCTTAGCACCATTAATCGCTTCCTTCCTTCCTACCCGTTAACTTCTCCAAAATCCAATCCCCTTCCCTCTCCTCTACTCTTCTGTTCGCAAACCATACAACCAGCAGCTAGGGGTGTATATTTGACTCGCCCAACTCACTCACTCAACCCGAACCGATTCAATCAAAGCATAAAAAAGAACAAAATCAGCAGGTAGACAAACACATAACCGACCCGTATGTTCGGGTGCAGGTCGTGTTTGCAAAACCCGATTAAAGATGCCCCGACCTGCTATTTCTTACCATACTATAAATTCTTCTCTCACTCTCTCTCTCTCCAGCAAGCATGTGCACTGCAGAAGCTTGGGAAAAAATCTTCCCTATAGTATTTTCACACACCATATTATCTTCCCTTCCTTATCCTTTCTCCCATGTCACTTTCAAATTCCATGTTATCATCTTTCCAACTGCAGTTCTTGTTGCTTGTAATTCTTGTTGGATTTGTTATTATGGAGAAACGATGGTGCTAAACCGGTCGGTTTTGGTGGTGGTGGTGGCTGGTCGGATCTGTTAGTGGTTGTGTGGTGGTTGGTCGGATCTGTTGGTGGTTTTGTGGTGGTTGGTCGAATCTGTTGGTGGTGGTCAGATCTGTTAGTTTTAGTTGTGGTGGTTGGTCGGATCTGTTAGAGGTGGTGGTCGTAGGTTAAGGAGAGGTGGTGATGGTGGCGGTGGTGGGTGGAGAAGGGATGAAAGAATAGATTGTTGAGCTTGCAGATTTGGATTGTTGTTTACTTGTTTCCTGGCTCCAGTATTTTGTGAGTTGCTTGACTGGGTTTCATTTAAGGGTTAGAAACATTTGTTAGTGTAATTCATATGCAATGCTCGTCTCTACAACATTAATTTCTGTAAAATTCGATAGCATCCCCGTTGTATTATGCATTATTTTGGCTTCTGAAATTGATCCACCAACCCACAGACTCGCGGTTAACCGACCCGATTCGATCCAAACCACCAACTCGCTTAGAAACCGACCTGCTTAAATTGTGGCGGTCGGTGGCGGTTTTGGGTAAAATCCGACCTGAATCGACCCGTAGCCAGTGGTTTAGACATTTTATCAAACAGCTCTCAGGTCAGGATAGGTGTGTCTTGTTCTTCTCTGCTTTATGTGTTTGTTTGTACTTATCGGACCTGGACTTAGTATTTTACCTTTTTGGGCTCTACCTTTTGGGCTTTCTCGCTATCGTCATTGTGATCATGAATTACTTTCTTAAATAATTCTCATTGTACGTTTCCTTAATAAATCTTAATTAATTCTTTCCTTTTTAGAAGAAATATCTTAATTAATTATTCAAGTGGTGCATGATTTTTTATGTTAATTTTAAATTATTTTATTCCATAAAAAAACTATTTCAGGATACCAAAAAAGAAAAAACTTCCTTATATATTAACTTGATATATAGTTTTGAAACTGTGTGTATGTATTGTATTATATTTATTTTTTTTATAAAAAGGAGTGCTCTTGCAAGAGCTCCCTTCTCCTCTCCATCTGTTCTATGTACAAGGTACCATGTTATTACATGCTTACGCTTCATAAGTATCTAGTAATAAAATAATAAATTCACTAATAAGGTTTATACATAGTCCGCTAGCTCTAAGGATTTCGACAGTGTAGTCCGTATGCATGTTGGATTACAAAGCACTTTTGTCTGTATTCATATACTCAATGTTTTAGTACGAGGTTTGTTGTTCCTAAGTTTTCTTTGGTTGTCTCCAACCTGGATCCTCTCGGACACCGGAAAAAAATTCTCTTTTTCTTTCTTTCTTTTGGTATAATTTATCTTTTAGTGGAATTGAATTCTTGTATAGACCTGTTTGTAGTTTGTACGAAATTGATTGTTAATGTGTTTGTCTTTTTATTTTAATTTTGCAGATAGGGACAGTAGCTAGCTAGATTTTTACAGTATGGAGAGGAAAGAACTTGAGCGCCATCTGTTGAGTGATTTTGCTGATAATGCTCCACTGATCAAACCTAAAGATGAATTTACTAATTCCAGATTTTGGAGCAAATTGACCTTGAGATGGTTAAATGCATTGTTTTACCTGGATTTAGCTGACATCCCATATTTACCTCAACAAGAATCAGCAGACAATGCTTCTTTCATGCTGAAACAAGCATTGGAAACTGACAATCCCGGCAACCCCTCGTTAGCGAAGGCCATTCTTCGATCTGTTTTGAAACCTTTGTGCCTAATCGCGATCCTTGCTCCTTGCTGGTATATATATACTTCACTCTTTGCTATGATATTGTTCTGTTTTCGTTCGAGTTGAGTATTAATTTCTCCAATCCCTACTTGTTTCAGGGGTCTTCGCTGTTGCTTCATTCGCGGGGCCATTGTTCGTAGCTGATTTCATTCATCTGTTGACTGACAAGAACAATGGTGATGTCATGAGCTCATGGAATTTTGATGAGAACACGTGGCATTTTTAGGTCATTCTCCTCAGGAAACATAAGACTCAAACTTTTACCTACCAGACTTTGTGATCATTATGTTGTTGCAGAGGATCGAGGTTGTTCCTGACAGTTCCCTGGAACAAAGTAGGGTCTTGTGGTATTATACTCAGCTTGGACCTTAAATCCTGCAACCCAATTTTTCTTATATCGACTCCATCGATGATAATCTGTCCTTGTGCTAACCGGAAGATGGCTTGAATTAAGGTGGATTTTCCACTTCCTGTTCTGCCCACAATTCCGATTTTTTTCTCCCCACAGAAGATGTAGCTTATTCCTTTCAGAACCAATGGAAAAGTAGCACTATATCGAACTTGCAGGTTCTGAAATTCTATGGATCCTGTCTTGGGCCATTCAGGTCTAGGACAGTGATTCAATCAGCGATGGTGCCTCGCTTGGAACACGACAGAATTGAAGTATTCTTTCAGCAGAAATCATCTTTGCTCTCTACATTGCACACATTCCAAATAACCCAAGCTTGGAGAACATTGATGTTCAGACCGTACGTGACTGTGAGTCCTGCCAGATCTACAATAAAACCAACCAAAAGAAGCATTATAGGAATGGACTTTAAATGAGCTAGAACGTTGCTCTTATGGTAATAATGCTTTACTCGGGTTTGAGGCTGAGCCTGGTATGCTGACCATGACTACAAGAACAACAAAGAATCCCAGATTGAACAGAAAGTTGATTCGGATGCAAAGTCATTCCATTGCTGCACAGTAATAGAAGGAAATGCGCAAGAAATTATCGGTCAAATGAAGATTGGTAGAGTGGAACCGTGCTTCTTCACTGAAACAGCGAATGGTTACAATTCCAGAAATTGATTCTGAGTAATGGTGGAGATGTGGAGCCTTTCGGATTCCGACCATCTTCGCGAGTTCTCTCGCTGATGATTTTGAGGAATGGTGGAGATGTGGCGCAAAGCAAGCTAGACTTACCTTACCGGATCCAACTGAGCCACAAATACCAACCTTCTTTCCTTTCATGGTCATCAAATCCTCAGCAATCTTAATCGTTGGCTCTTCACTTTCTATCTCCGAAGCATATTCTCGTTTTGTTATATGAACTGCAGAATCAAATGTTGGTTCTGAGTGCTTCACTAGTGAGTCTGATTTCTTGTTTTGGTAAGTCTATACTCTATAGAATGTTTCTGATACTCTTTTTGGTCCGGAATTGTTCTTTCTGATTTGAAATCATCATGTACTATAATCACATACCATGTAGGTAATGAGAAGGTAGAATAGTTCAATCTGGAGCATATAAAGACCTGCTTGATGATCTAGAAGCAGAACTGAGTAGATTAGTGGCCACGCACTACGAAACTCTGAGCCAAATAAGTTCATCTGAAGAGCACGCCACTATCGAATCACCGAAAGTACAAGCTCAACATGAAGAAGAACCAACCAATAATGAACAATTATTATTGCAGAAAAGTGAGAAGATGGATAGTGGAAGAGTTGGATGGAATGCTTACCGTGCCTTTATCACGACAGCATACAAAGGAGCTCTTGTCCCAGTGATCTTCATCTGCCATTTAGTCTTCCAAGGACTGCAAATAGGAAGCAATTATTTGATTTCATGGACAGTAGAGAAAGGGGACAGGGTCAGCAAGAAACAACTGATAGGAGTATTTGCTCTCATTTCCAGAGCAAGCTCGATCTTTGTACTGGCAAGAGCACTCTTGCTAATTGCTATCACAGTCAAGACTTCCCAATGCCTCTTTGTTTCAAGGATAAAAGCAATTTTTAAGGTCCTATGTCATTCTTCGACACCACTACTTCAAGCCAAATCCTCGATAGGGTCAGTCTTCGATGACCTTCCTGTTTAGTTAGTCTTTTCTAGCTGAAGATTTTGTTCCTTCGGACCAGTAATCTAATGCTTTTCTTTTGTTCCCTATTGTGTTTGCATTGCAGTCATCTACAGACCAAACTACTGTTGATTCTGATATAACATACAGAATAGCTGGATTAGTATTTGCACTTCTTCAGCTGATCACTGTCATTATCCTTTATGTCAATTGTAGCGTGGCCGGTTTGCCTCCTATTCCTTGCCATTTTTGTAATCAGTGCATGGTATCAGGTAAAGATCGAACTTGTTTTTTCAATTTCCTATGCTTTAAAACTGGTTTTGCTGTGTGATGCCCTTAACAGAAATTTATCACAATCTTGAAAACTAGTAACCTAATGACTAGGATCACAATGCAGTCATTCTATTGATACCATTGACATGTCTAGTTTTACTGAAGTATCCGAAATAAATTTCAGGTATACTACTTGCATACAGCAAGAGAACTCGCGAAGATGGTCGGAATCCGAAAGGCTCCACTTCTCCACCATTCCTCAGAATCAATTTCTGGAATTGTAACCATTCGCGATTTCAGTGAAGAAGCACGGTTCCACTCTACCAATCTTCATTTGACCGATAATTTCTCGCGCATTTCCTTCTATAACTGTGCAGCAATGGAATGGCTTTGCATCCGAATCAACTTTCTGTTCAATCTGGGATTCTTTGTTGTTCTTGTAGTCATGGCCAGCATACCAGACTCAGCCACAAACCCGAGTAAGCATTATTAGCATAAGAGTAACATTGTAGCTCATTTAAACGGTTGGTTTTATTGCAGATCTAACAGGACTCACAGTCACGTACGGTCTGAACATCAATGTTCTCCAAGCTTGGGTTATTTGGAGTGTGTGCAATGTAGAGAGCAAGATGATTTCTGCTGAAAGAATACTTCAATTCTGTCGTGTTCCAAGCGAGGCACCATCGCTGATTGAAGATCACTGTCCTAGACCTGAATGGCCCAAGATAGGATCCATAGAGTTTCAGAACCTGCAAGTTCGATATAGTGCTACTTTTCCATTGGTTCTGAAAGGAATAAGCTGCACCTTCCCTGGGGAGAAAAAAATCAGAATTGTGGGAAGAACAGGAAGTGGAAAATCCACCTTAATTCAAGCCATCTTCCGCTTAGTAGAACCTGCACAAGGACAGATTATCATCGATGGAGTTGATATAAGAAAAATTGGGTTGCAGGATTAAGGTCCAAGCTGAGTATAATACCACAAGACCCTACTTTGTTCCAGGGAACTGTCAGGAACAACCTCGATCCTCTGCAACAACATAATGATCACAAAATCTGGGAGGTAAAAGTTTGAATCTTATGTTTCCTGAGGAGAATGGCCTAAAAATACCACATGTTCTCATCAAAATTCCATGATGCTTTTTCAGGTTCTAAGAAAGTGTCATTTGGCTGACATGGTGAAGCAAGATCAAAGACTTCTAAATGCACCAGGTAAACCGATAGATACTCGATTCTCAAATCTAAATAGAAAGTATATTCATTCTTAGTTTCAACCTTCAAACCTGGATTTTCTTGCAGTTTTAGAAGAGGGACAAAACTGGAGTCTAGGCCAAAGACAGCTGATTTGCCTTGCAAGAATTTTGCTTCACGAGGAAAATTCTTGTTCTAGATGAGGCCACTGCTTCGATCGATACAGCAACTGACAACATCATCCAGAAAGCTGTCAGGAGCGAAACAGAAAAGTGCACGGTCATTACAGTTGCTCATCGGATAACAACAGTTCTCGACAGTGATCTTGTTCTTGTTCTTGATGATGGTAAGAACGAAATTAGAGACATCAAGAACAATAATGAAGCTAATAGTCTTGTTTCTTGCTCCAGAAATTTCTTGATACCTAAAATTGATTTTTGTGGTGATATGCAGGAAATGCCATAGAATGCTCAGCTCCAGCTCACAGCTATTAAGGGATAGTTCTTCTGCTTTCTCCAAGTTGGTGAAAGAATTTTGCAAGACGTCATCTAACTAGAAGACAGTATATGATAATGTTTAACAGGACAGAGCAGAAAAATCTTGTACATGAAATAATTTAGGTTTTAGTTTATTAGGATTGCTTATTTTCTCATTTCAATTTATCAAGTTACAAATTACAATGCGCACCATAATAATCAGCAAATTTTGTTGCTCGCATTAACTGTCGAAAAGTAGGATTCCAATGTGCCATGTAACACGAGAAATCTTTTGAACATTACAAGAAACCAGAAAATTACAACATAATTTGTTCCAAATCTCTATCAATCCCTCACCTGATAAACTAAACATGAACTAAGTCAATTCCCGAAACCGAACAAGATCACATTACACTCATAGACATTATCTGACGAGCAAGACTGGGATCTTGTTGCAAAAGCTCCCTCAAGTTGTTCTCCACCTCTCCCATTTGCTTTTCCAAGTATTCTTTCGAGGTCTGTCCAAAGCATACCAGATTAGCTTATTCTATCAAACTTGTATTGGGAAAATGTCAATTTTGCTAAAACCGCAGCATATAAATGAAGGTAGAGCTTCCAAACATTCCCGTGATAGATTTAAAAGGACTAGCAAACGATGGATGCCAAACAAACAGGCAAAAAGACTAGACATAGCAACTTTAACAGTCACTGATTGCCATGACAAGAAACAATCTCTCATATGACATGAAATATATAACCTTCCCAAAATTGTTTGTGGGTATAACTTTGCAATCAAAATTTGCACAGAGATCATCTGTTCTAACAATCGCCATGCAGCATGCTTATAGCCATACCCTAAGGAACTCCAATTTTAAAATTTCCAACAAGTTACAGAAACTCAACTGCAAAACACATGGATATGGAGAATATACGAAGCGGACAGAAAATTCAAGAGCTACAACCAGTCCATTCAACCATGATCACAATTTTCTTTAGATGATCAACAGAAAATGAACGGAACAGTCATAAATGATGGCATAGTGAACAAAGTCTGCAATGAACATTCATGATAATGACAGTGATTAAAGACTACAATGTGGTCTGCTTCTCCCACCATATATTAGGTAAAAGGAGTGACTCCACCTATACACCTATTTCTAAGGTAAACAAACAAGTGAGTGTAATGACAATAATTTTGATAAGAAATGTAAGAATGCTATTTGAAGTAAAACAGGTTAAAGGAAAAAGAGAAGGCAACCCATGGAGAAGAGGGATAAAATAGCTTATTTGCATACACATATCCATACAAGGAAAAGAGACTTATACAAGAAAGTAAGCAAGAGAGGGAGATGCACCTGCAGTGAGGATATTGCACCCTCAGCATCCTTGTGCTTCTGCTCTTGTTCGCTCATCAAAGCTGACTTTGGCTCCAAAACAAACCTGACCGCCAAAGGAAAGAGACAAAACAATAAACCCCGTAAGAATCTTTCATCTAATCCAAAGTCCTTACGTCCAATAAGAAGATGTAGCTCAATCCATTTAGGTTAAGCACTACTCACGTTCTCCCTGCAAAGCAACAAAGAAAACAACCTTTAATGCTGTAACTCATCTTCCAGCAAGCCAAAGAGGCAACAAACACTAAGCCCATCATGGATTTACAAACACAAACTAAATATTCATGAAGCCCTAATATTTGTAACTTGAACATACCAATAGATTTGTAAGTATTAGTATCATCTTGCAGTTGGCGCAGCTCTTCCAAAGTTAGGAAAGCACGCTTCTTTTCGCTCTCCTTGGTTCGTATCTGGTTCTGCACCTGAAAACCACATGGATTACCCATTTAGAGTGCAGATTAGTAAAGAGTCTAACTCATTACAACTTACATATACACTAATTAACTTGGGCAGGTTGGTAACAAAAAAATCCAATAATATGACCTAGGAATCTGAAAAACCCCATGAAGAAATACATAAAAATGCTTGAACATTAAGTAGAGAACTTGAAAGATAGAAACCTGTTTGTATTTCGCAGTGGTCTCAATCATGCGACTTTGGAGCTCTAGAAATGCCTAAATGGAGATCAAATCAAAATCAAAATCAAAAGAAAGGAAAATCATGACCTAAGAAGGGATAGAAGGAAAGGCTTGTTCTTACAGCTCGGTTGGCATCGTCGGCCATTGTCGCAACTCACTGGGGTTTGATGAGAACTGTAGAAATCAGTCTTCAGCTTCTCTTTGGGCGAAAAGGTAGTTAGTGTATTTTATTCCCTCTTTTTTTCTGCTATGAAACTCCCATAAAACTATGTTCTTTCTAACCAATCCGGCCCACAGCGAAATGGGCCGTTCCCCTGCTTATGAGTTACCATATATTACTATATAATACTCAATTATTTTAAATTACATTTTAGGATAAAAAATCAATTTCAAATAAATAACGTTTTTATAATTTTTTACGTATTTTATGATTAATTTATTTAATATAAAAAAAATAGTATTTTTTCATCAGTTTATTTAATATATATATATATAGAAGAGAGATGATGTTTAATATTAAAAATACTCTCACCCGACTTCAAAACGACATTTATTAGAATCCAGAAAGAGTAATAAATCTACAATATTTTGAAATCTAAAATAAAAACTATAAATGTAGGGATTTTTATATATGCACTTGAATATTACTCCCCTATTTTATAATTTCTTGTACAATTTCTTCAATTTTCCTTTAGTATTTTAATTTAAAAGAATCGATTATTTTCTTTGAGCAAATTTCTAAATAACAAAACATACTAAATAATATCAAACCAAAAGAATTAACTGGCAATACGCTACCATCTAAGCATACACTCTCATAATTATTTGAGAAAGAAAAACATTCAATAAAATATTACAAATAAAAGTTAATATATAGGAAATCTAAGTCATTACACGACAAAAGAATCAAGCATAAATCAAGTTAGCCCAACCCCTTGATCTTCTTCAATTCTAATCATTTGCTGCAATGGGATGAAAGGTTGATGTTGACCAATTGAAGCTGTGTTGTCAGGCTGAGAAATATTTGAAAGTGACTGCAAACTTGATGATGGCAAAGAAGTAGGAAAACTTGGAGCAAATGGAACAAAAGAAGAAGTAGAGGGATATGAAGGAGGAGCATGATGATTTGAGTTAAATCCAAAAGAGTGATCGTAAAGCAGGGTAGAGGGTAGTGCAGGAAACTTCTTGGAAGATGTTCCGAGAATATTGGAGCTTAAGTAATTGTTGTAAAAGCCACAAGTGACAGGATCTTGAAAATATGATCCAGGCCAATTGGTATTCATGTCTATAGGAGGAGTAATGAATGGGAGATCAGTAGTAGAATCATGGGGTAAAGTGCTACCAGAGCTTGCATGGCTATTGGTTTTAGTTGCAGGAACTTCATGATTGTGTTTGCCATCATATGTTGTGATTACATATTTGTTATCGTGAGGGGCTCTTTCCACATGCTTTTTTACTACACATCCAGTATTTGTGCACTTGTAGTAGTTCCTGTTCAGTTCGATGAAGATTAGGCACAGAATCATGCATGTATATAAACATGATTCGATCAGGATAATGAATTTACCTTGGATTAGAATTCCCTTTGACAATCTTTTGGCCGTATTTTCTCCAACGATAACCATCATCTAGTATATCTTCCTCACTCTCTGTTTGGATTATGACTCTTTCCTGATCACGAACTGATTTCGATGTTGGATTTGCTTCCACTTTGCAACCATCAATTTTTCTTTAAAAAATAGGAAAAGTGAGTTGCAAACTATAGTATTATACTGTGTTTCCATAACAATAAATGATAATCAGATAGAAAAATAGAGTATACCTTCTTTTTGACTCAGACTCATCATTGGCATTAATATCACAGGACTCATTTCCTTGAATTACTCCACCATTGTCATCACTAGCAAGCGCGAAAGAACCCTGATCATGCATTTGCTCTCCCGTGGAAGGAGGTGCTTGCACAGGTTCTTTCTGTAGGTGGTTTTCAGACATTTGCACACTACCATCAATGTTTCCATTTCCCAGCAAATCATCAGTACTGTAGCTATCTTTCATAGCTTCCATTGGTAATTGCTCATAAGATTCACAATCTTTTGATGGTTCCAATGTTGAAGCAGGTACTTGAAGATCATTACTATTTAACTGCAAAACAAAAAAAGAATAAAAAACATACTCTAATAGTAGTAGTAGTAGTAAATGAACAATTTCACTGTTTGCAGTAACTAATGGCTAGGTAAATACCTGATTTTCTAAATTGAAAAAATCTTGCAGCCAATCTAAATCCCATTCAACCATGTCCTTGTCAATAGACATTAATATTGTGTTCAAGGTTGGGCTTTCACATTGAGGCACAGGCAATGATAATGCTCCTGTTGTGGGAGACTCTTGTACCTAAATAAATAAATATAAATAAAATAAAATAAAACTAACGATTGTTTTAATTATTATAAAAAAATAAAAAAACGACATTTAATAAAATGCGGAGGAGAGGGAGTATCTATCTATTTACCTGCGGATTGGAAAGCATAACTGGAGAATCAAGAAGTGCAGATGGGCTAAGTCCTTGTGGTATAGTGATGTGATGATACTGAGGAGAAGTTAATGGGCTAATGGTGCGAAAACGCGCTACATTAAGTTTCTCAGCTTTAAATCCACATTTTTCTGCTCTCCTCTCTGCAATACTTTTTCTAATAATCCCATTATTGTTTTGCATTTTGGGTGGGAGGACAAAAGGGTTTTTGAATCTAACAAAATGCGATGATGAGCAGAGTAAAAATTAACTCCCGAAAAGGATCCGGGACATTACATTATATAAAAAAATCTCGTCACTTCACTAGGCGCATCAATTTGTATGAGCTTGAAATGATTATCAATTAACTCTAATTAATTAAGAATGTAAAACTCATACTTATCATGTGATTATTAAAACAATTTTACTTCTATAAAATTGATTTTTTTTTATTAATTTACAATTATTTTTATGAATTTAACCAATCAAATAAGGATAAAAGTAGGATAAGTTTGCCTTATAGCCTTGAACATATATGGTAAAATAACAAGAAAATGTTTTATATTTTCTACAAAACTGGAAATATTTAATGGGAGTTGACTGAGAAATAGTATAAGGTATTTTACATACTGTTTTTTTGTCCTGCTCCTAAACAAATTTGGAATATACACACTGATGCTTTGACTGGACATTTATAGAATTTTTTTTTACTTGAAAAAAAGAAATTAGTATCTCGAAATTTTTTACTCCCTTCGTTTTTTTAGTAATCGTATTTATTAAAAAATATATAAATAATTATCATATTTATTAATTAGTATTTTTTACTCTTTTAATTTTTATTACATTAATTATAAGAATCACGTAATCATTATCAATTTATGTATGAATATTTAATTATAAATAATAAAAATAATTAATTAATATAAAAATAATTAATCAAAAATTAAAAATATCTATTTTATTAGTACATATAATACAATTAAAAAAATTACTAAGAATCGAAGTGTTTTTTCCTTTTCAAAATACTCTTTACAAGCAGACGTCATCTACAACTGCCTGATGGCAATCTTCTCACCTTTAGAGGCCATTTTCTCCACAGCCGCGCCGAGGAGGAGACGGCGATGGTGGAGTCTGTGATCCTCAGATGGGAAAAAATTTGGGTACATCATGACAGTAGTTACGTCATGATCTAGGATGATGACACATGTTCTAAATAGTGCTAAAATACTACTATTTTTAACACTTTTGGACACGTGTCATCATTTACATCATGATGTACCCAAATTTTACTCGCAGATGGGTTTAGTTTTGATAACGGTGATGTTGTTGTCAGGATTTTTAGGGTTTGGATTGGTGCAGATGTGGATTGAGCAGCCGGTGTTTTGTAGGGAAAGATTGTTTTTTGACTACACCGATGTGAATCCTACTGCTGTGTTCGGTTTTGGTGAGGGGAAGCAGCAAATGGGGATTCCTGTTGGCCATACTTATCATGTTTCTATGGTGCTTTTGATGCCTGAGTCTGATTACAATAGAGAGGTTGGAGTTTTTCATGTATGTTTAATTGTTCATTTAGTTTCTTGACTCCAAATTGATGTATAATTTTCTGGATAGAAATTGCAATACAGGATACTCGAAATTTGAGACCTAACGAACTTTGTAGGAAGTGACAAGTGTCATTAAGATTCGATTTTGATTAGATGAATGTCATCTCTAGTTGATAGCTGTTGATAAATGAATGTAAACAATATCCAGTAAATTTCACAATACAGAAATTCTTGGGTATGTGTTGTTTTTATAATTCTTGGTATATAATTTCTGAATAGAAATTGCAAGTCAGGATGCTCGAAATTGAGATCTAACCAACTTTGTAGGAAGTATCACTAAGCTTCTATTTTGATTAGATGAATGTTGTCTCTGGTTGACAGTTGTTGACAATGTGTTGTTTATGGCGAACAATATCCACTAACTTTAATGATACATTGAGAAATTTCCTACAGTGGGAGCCTAATTTAACCATGAAACATGTAGAGGGGGGAGAGGTGTATTACTGGTACTAATTGACATTTCTTTTGATTGGTATTGACATTCTTTACCTGCTATGCCAGTTGACTGCAGAGGTTTTATCAGCAAATGGGAATATGATGGCGAAATCAAGCCAGCCACGTGCATTGCGATTTAGAAGCCTCCCAGTTCGGCTCCTAAGAACCTTTATCATGGGCTTACCCCTAATACTTGGCATCTCTGAAGAAACTCAGAAGATGACTGTTTACTTGTTAAAGCACAAGGAAGGCTACCCAAGAACCAAAGCCATCAGAATAATGATGGTTCCGAGGGCATTAACTAGGTATCTTCCACAGATATATGAAGCTGAGGTCATCATTAAATCTCAGCTACCGTGGATGAAACAGATAGTCCACAACTGGAAGTGGACATTTCGTGTGTCGGCGTCAATATATATTTACATTTTCTTGGTTATAAAGCTCGTCTGTCTCCACAGACCACTTCTTTTTCCCATGGCAGCAGGGGAATTCATTGATCACCTCCTTGATGGCAATGACTTTAGAAGTGAAGAGTCGAAACATCAAGGACCAGCAATCGGTGGGAGGGAAATTAGAGTGGTGTTGAGAGAGTGGCAGCAAAGAAGGAAGAAGAGGAAGGCAGTCATTCTGCGTGAAGAGATGACAGAAGCAGTATTCACCTCTTCCGCAGCATCGAGCATAACCTTTTCGGGGGGAAGACGTGAGCAGCGTGGGTGTAGAAGAGGACGTTGGTGATTCAGGATCGGTATGTTTAGGTGAATAGTTGTTAGAATTGTAGTGTGGAAGTGTGCATATCACCGGCAGGCAGGGTTTGAATCTCGGTCCACCTCTTCATTGCCGTAATGTACGGCCTGTTGTTGATGCCTGCCTCCAACTTGAGGACAGAATGGTGAGAAAACATACTGCCTGTGGAAAAACCAAAGTGGAGATGTGCATATGATGTATCCACTGGTACTAAGTTGTACAGGCACTGTTTGTCTTCGTATGTTTGCAGCGCGGGTAATTATTTCGTGCACAAAGATGGCGGAATGTCCACAAGAACTAGAATCATAACTTTGCGCATGATTGTGGATATTAGAAACAAATTTTCTAATGTCAGATCCAATACAAGTAACAAACAGGTTCAAGATAATATGGCCAATTAATAAGAGCAAATTCAATAACACAGAACACCGAAATAAACAACAACTCATCGATCGAAAATAAAAATCTTGCAAATGATCAAATTCTCTAGCAAGATGGGACGAGCCCATTCATCAAATACATGTAAGCCAAGTAACCGGCTCGCATCATGGTAGCTAATTTTCGGTCATCTGGCACATAATCATCTGCAGCAGATGAAGGGTTAGTAGGAGACGAAGTACTCGTTGTCAATGGCCGCCCGTACGAGCGAGAACCACTGTCCCTTTCTTTCTCATCGACATTGACCAGAGCAAGCTGAAGCTCTTCACCGCGGCGAAAAGACCAGAGTTGAACCAGAGCACCTTCTTTGAGCACACCACCATTGCTTTTCAAGACTGAACTCCAGTTGGTGGTCAAGGAGTAGAACGTCTTCTTGCTCTTCCAGTGCTGCCACATGGATACCGACAAACAGCAAACTTTGAGCGATGGCTCGATGAGCAAAGCGTCAATAACTTTCTTATTGTCGAGTAGGGCTTTTTCTTGTGGTGTGAGGAATTCGGCTCTGATTTCAGAAGTTGGGATGGAGAATGATTTCTGTAAGTCGAATCTGTGGAGTTTCTTCTGTGCTACTAGTTTGATTTCGGCGCCTCCCAATTTTGCAATCTGATCCTTGAATTCCTTAGGCAGATCGGCAGCAGCTTTCTTGCTTGGCTTCTTGCCTCTTGTCATCATTGCTTTTTTCCTTCTGATTGTTTTTGCGTAATATAAGAACCAAGAACATATATATATGACGCTTGATGAATCCTTGAACGATTTGGTTTACTCAATCCTATTCCTATCCGACTTAGTACTCTCCAAACCGAAAAAAGATATCATGCATGTCTTTGTCGGTTACCCTTTTTCTTTAATGTATTTTATCGGGTTCTTTTTAGGTCTGACCTACTGACACTAAACAGGCAGGAAACTAACTAGCTTGTTTAATTATAATACGAACGAGTTTTTAGCTCTAAGTATACTCCAGCATATAACAGATTTTGTAACTTTACAACCAAAATTCTCAGTTGGTTATCATTGGATATAAACATGCTATCCTTCATTATCTACTGGACATGGACAACCATCAAAACATAAGAACAGAAAGTTCCTGTTTGCACAAGCTACCGCTGCAAAGAACAGAAACTTCCGCGAACTGGGAAGTCAAAGAAGAGACTTGTGGATAACTAAATATCAAAATTCCTATCCACGACTAGTAACTAGGTTCACCCGACGCTGGAGAATTAGAAAAAAAATTCCTACCGTAAGTATGGTCTAACAAACCTAATCGCGATAACTTCATAATGGTTTACCTGAACCCTTTCTCGTCAACTTTGAAGAGAAAACAATGACTTCCAAGTGAAAAAACAGTTATATCATATCCATGTAACCTGGGTAGCAACAATTTGAGTGTTTCTTTTTCCCTAAAAAACAATGTTTAGAGTGAAGAACAAAAGCAAACATAATGAAGACAAACTTTATTTCTCATTGCAGAACTTTAAAATCTGGAAATTGAAATTCAGGACAAACTTGCATTACCATATGCTCATTGCAGGGTCATCTAAAGTGGTAACATGACCGCAAGAAGACAAGTTTACAAGGCAGTGCAATGAAACTTACTTCAAACGTAGCATTTCAAAAGTACTATCTTCATAGCATAAAGTAAGTAATCACCTCAGACGGATAGTTCTGTTCGAGAGACCAGGATCCCATCAGTGTCTGCATAAAGCCATTCTCCATCTGAAATTCTCGTTCCAGCAATGTGTATCGGAACGTTTTTCTCTCCCACTCCTTTCTTGTTGGCCTTCATCGGGTGAGAAGCCAAAGCTCTCACCCCAATGTCACAACCATTAATCTCATCAACATCTCTAATGCAACCATTCACCACAATACCAGCCCAGCCATTGTTCTGCGCTTGCACGACAGGGTTCCCTCCGAGAATTGAGCAGCGCAAGCTGCCACCACCATCCACAACAAGGACCCTACCATTACCTTTCTCCTCAAGGAACTCACGAACCAAATAATTGTCTTCAAACACCTTAAGGGTCACCACAGGACCGCAGAAAACTTGCCGTCGACCATAAATCTGGAAGATCGGCTGAAGTGCCCGAAGCTCTCCACTTACAATCAACTGTGGATTTGCATCACAAACTTCAGCAGTAGTAACTAGTGCCATCTGTTCCAACCAGCTTCATGATACAAACACTCAAATTTATTAGACCAACAACAACATACAGATCCAAATTTGTATTCAAGCCATATTAAGCCAATAAAACTATGCTCTAACATTAAAAAATGGCAAGATAAGAAGTTGCTTTCCCATGTAGCACAAAATTAAACAGACAGCTGCTCATGTATCTAATAACTTAAATCAACAAATAATCAACAACAATCGAAATCTGTAAACGCTATCTCATGGTACTCAAATCATTTCATTAACCTTTCATACAGGAAAAATAAATAAATAAACACACTCATACAAATTTCTGACAGTTAGTTTCGGATCCAAACTTGATGAGATTAATAGTAGACCGGATCAAAAAATCCAGTAAAACATACAAAATTCAACATTTTGGAGAAATTAAGACGTGGGTCATGGATTTTGAAGCAGGATAGAAGCCTGATTGCCAAAAATAGATAATTGAAAAGGAACAAAAAAGAGAGGAGGAGGAGGATATGATAATGATCCAACGGCTGGAAATTACCTGGAATTGGGTCTGGGAAAAGTGGAAGCAGGGAGCAGCGAGTGATCTCTGTGATTCGAGGATATGGAGAGAGAGCAGTCCTCTGCTCTACTTAAAACTTGGACAAGAGAATAAAGAGAGATTCTTTTATTTATTTATTGCTACTTTCGTTATTTGCATTAGTTAAGTAATTAATAATCAGTTACTAGTTTTCTGTCACCCGGCTATCCTGTCGGCTCCACGAAATTAATATCATTCGAAAATTGTTACTCTCAGCATGTCTTTTCTCATAAATATAAACTCGAAAATTTAAAAACCATTCCATCACAACTAATATTGGTATCATCAATAATCAATAATTAACTGTGAAGTGTGAAAACGAGCAACACAGGTATTGGCCTATTGCAATCCTGATAAGATCTGCCATCAACTATCAACTGACAAGTGTAAGCAATGGAACGTGTATCTTTAATCTTTACTTATAAAATAATTATTTGTTGGCGGCACTTTTCTTATGCGTACGAATATAAAATTAGTAAAATTAATCTTTGACGTAGCTAGCGGTTAATTTGGGTTCACAAGTGGAAACGTTTTAAAGGGTGGCTGCTGGCTGCTGGCTGCTGGCATGGCGTCAATGATAGGTGCGTTGCACATGTCAAGAGTGATGTCAAAAACATAAATGATAAACATTTTCAGACAAGGCTCTTTTTACACAAGCCATTCACATGGTTTAGGGAATAAAAATCCAGTTTATATCATAGTTTAGTGAATGTAATTGATTAATTCAAACTTCCTTCCATAGAGTTTAGTTCTCATCCTCCACCGACGTATAATCTTTCCTTCATTTTAAATAGAAGAATAATCTTAAAATGAAGAATAATCTCGTTTGAGTATTACTCCTAAGTAAACTTGCTTCCACATTGTTGTTTGTATGGCCCCAAATCAACTTTAAAACAAACCATTCATCAACATCAGACAGAGACTCGGTCCCGAAGAAAGATCAACATCCATTAAAATAAGACTGAAACACGTCTACATCAACCATCTGAACCACAAACAAAGTTTATACTATATTGGAACATGCTATCAGTATCAGACCATGATTACAAGACTCGGGCAAAGCTGAAGGGTACAACAATCACACTGCAAACTTGTTCAGAACATTTTCGCGTCCAAAGTTTATTCAACCTTACAGAGAATTCAAGAACAAACCTTCTCGCATGTGAAACTGCCAACAACTCACAACTTGTGGATTGTTTTCATGTCAGTCACCTCCTCCAGGTTTCCTTTCTCGACATGGTCCCACCACTTGAACAAGAAGTTGTCCACAACTATTCTGAACCAAGGTGACAACTTCAAACCATCCTCGCCGGCATCTGCTTTCCTCAAGAGCTCCTTCAATTGTTCACGATTAACATACTTGACATCTGCTACCTCATCAGGGTTTGGGTTTAGGTTGACATCACGAACAATGAACAGCAGGTAATCCACTGCATGCAAAAAGAAAATACTTAAGTAACACAATCTGGACCAGAATACAAGATAAATATAGAAATAGAAGACCAAATATAAGTTTAAACAAATGCAAGTTGGAAATATTACATTCATGCTCCCCCCACTTTCCATCAGAAGGTGCTTTATACAGAATTCGCCCCAGTGGAGTGAACTGATCAACTGGCACATCCTCTGCAGGAATCCCGAGCTCATCCAAAAGCTTCCTCTGGGCAGCATTCCTCACACCTGATGAGAGGAAAATGTTACACACAGCTGAGGATAAATTGTACAAACGCTTTCATTTGAATGTTAACAAAACTAAAATATATACCAAGAGTATCCTCAAAAATAAGCTCTGAGTCGCGATACAGAGGATGGCTGCAACATGTGTTTGTCCAGACAAGGGGGAATGTCACCTTTGTTGCAGAACGTTGCTACAAGGAATGCAAAGAAAATGCAGTTCAGCTCACTATCCCAACATCACAAGATAATTTGTGAAATATTTGCAAGCCAAAAAAGTTCAAGATACTACTGGCACTGACAGATTTTGAGGTAAAAGGTTTTCTAATTTAACTGGTGTCAATCATGAGTCCACTATTTTCCATTTTTATCAGTGAAAGATTTCAGCCACAGTTTAGCTCTTCAGGTCCCAATATTTTGAAAATTAGAAAATAAGATTTGCAATAGTTCTTACAAATAAAATCACAATTACATTTATTTCCCTCTTTAGCTTTCAAAAAAAAACAAGAACCAAGTACAGGAAAGTCCACATACAAGTCTATCCAAAGTATTACTTGCTCTTTTTCATTCATAGAACAGATAGGGGTGTAACCACACAACAAGGTTATAAATATCTTATCATTTACAACTTTCCTTAATTCTTGACAGACGCTTATTATGTTCTGGTTTGAAGTGGCTTGGTTAGCCTGATAGGTTCCAAATTGTTACATCACCGGAATCTTTTACTCATGATTTCAAGCATAAGCATTAATTGATGTAGATGGGTCATATAAGAATCTAAAATCTACATTAACAAGGAAGTCTCCTCCTTTTAAAGAATTAACAGTGATCATATACCTGAAGGAGTAGCTCGTATTTTGAGTTGAAGAGAAATACACTAAAAGCTCTGTGTAATGAGTTCCCTTTCAAAATGTTTTCCCACAAATGACCTAGAAAAAGCGTGAAACTTTGAGAAAAATAAGCCATTCATAATCCTGCATTCAATAGGGATGGCTCCAAAGCCTACAAAAGGCAAAAGATTTATGGAGCATCAAAATTGCCTTATCATGGAACAAAGGACTAATTACAGGATTTTGTCTCTCCCAACCCATGAAAAACCAGAGACATAAAAGACTAGAAAGTTGCTGCATTAGAATTTTACTTACAGTTATATTTGGAGTCATGACCCACAACATTATCATTCTCGTCAACCAAAATGCATCTGCACAATGAAAGATCAAGAAAGTGAAACTCAAAAGGAGAGCATATTTTTAAAAACTAATAACAGAATAATCTGTAAACATTCTCTATCGAATTTTTAAGATTCGTGAATTGACTAAACAACAAAATCTCACAAAACCATTATAGACAGACTTGACAAAGAGATGGGTGGCTTTTAGGAACATATTTGAATAGAAAAAGATTGACCAGAGATACATGGTTTTATAGCTAATAGTATTCAGTCTTTTCTCTTTTGTAATTTCATTCAACTACCAATCAAATTAGACAAATACAAGTCAGAATCATAAAACTGGATCAAAATAGTATAGCACTTCTACTCTATCTACTAACATAGTACATTTGTATACTCCAACGAACTTTTCTTTTTACCCAAACAAATAAAAAATAAAAAATAAAAGCTAAAATAGATCAAAATGATTGATGCTCTCTGCAAGGAGAGCATCAGAAGTCAACGTAAGCTAACACACGAGAGAAACATGAAAGGTAAGCAAAGCTCTTCCATTTCTTTTCTTTATTTTCTTTATTTGGTAATGAAAGCGAAGTGAAAACACATAGCTACCATCGCAAGTTCTTTCCTGGAGCTTCATAGTCAGTAAATACGGGCACAAAAAACAGAGAAAAAGCAAAAGAATGTAAAAAGCAGAAAAGGGTCAGAGAAAACTGACTCGTCCTCGAACATGAGCCGTCTCTGGACAGCGTCCATGCCCAAATCAGGGGTGTCGCCCATGGTGGTGGTGCTGCTAGCGGGTTGGAAAGACGAAAATACCCTTTTGAGGAGAGGTGAAGGTGCGTTCGAACTTGAACCACACCGAAAAATGAATCTGAGGGGAGGGGCAGAAGTGGAAGGGAGGAAGTGGGAAGTGCGATAAGCGGAGATGGTGGTGGTGGAGGTGATGGAGAGATTGAAGGGGGTATTTAGAAGACGAGAACAGAGCGGCATCTGGTTTTTTGATCCTTTTTTTTTACTCCCTTATTATTTTTTAATTTTAAGTCTCGTTGAAAATGGATTCGTATAATCCGCCAACCTTGACTGAACTAGTAGTTTCTAATAAATAATTACTTGGGTTCCTATATTTTTTTCTTATTTACTATACTGCCAATCTCAAATCTCAATTATGGTCTTTTTAAAATCAAAATCAGATCGGGATGGATTGTAAAAATTGAAGTAAAATCATGGTTCTTTCAAAATGTCAGTCATGGATCTTTCAAAATCAAAGCCATGGATTGTAAAAATATCAAAATCTCAGCGATAGTTGTTTCAAAATATCAGTCATGGATCTTTCAAAATCAAAACTATGGATTGTGAAAATGGAAGCAAAATCAAAATTTCACCTATATTCTTTCCAAATCAAAACAAGATCAAAATTAAACCCTAAACCCTAAATATTTTAGAAATATTTTTTTTAAGTAACATTTTTTATCCAAATTTTATATTTTTTTACAATTATTTACTATTTATTTTGAATTTTTTAATTATTTAAAAGATTAAAATTACAATTTTTAAGAAATTTTAAGGAAATTTATGAATGGAATTTTTTTAATCACCGCAACCATGAAACTAAACAATACCTAATAATAGTTGATTTTTTGTTGTTGTTGATAAATACTCAGTTGATAAAAGATGCATCAAGACTACTCCCTCCGTTATAAAATACATGTCGCCGACAACCAAATCACAGAGTTTAAGAATTTTGCAGACTGAGTCAGTGGCGTTTGCCACGTGTCGAAAAATCGTGCGTTCTTCATCCAATTTTCTCTCTTTCCTTTCTTTCTTTCTCTCTTTTCTCTCTTTCCGGAAAAATACTCCCTCTAGCATTGTTTCCCGTTCTCACCGCCGGCACAGAAAGGAGCGCAAGGACGAGACGAGCAAAACCCAGGTCCAACGGTACCATTCGGAGGCTGGACGCGCCGCCAAAAGCGGAAGAAGCCGTCGCCGCTCCGGCCACGCGCCGCCACGCGCCGGCGCGTCCGGCGTCCGTTCCGTCAGCCACCACTTGCGTTCTGCTCGTCTCGTCATTTCCGGCACGAATATATGGTCACCTTCGTGATAATGTCGTCCAAACGTGTTTTATTGTCCGTTTAAAATCGGAGAAGGAAAGATGAAAGGACTGAAATTTTTCTGACACCACCTCTTCCGTGTCAGTCGGGCAATTCAAATTTGCTCCTCCCAAATTTTTCGTTTCCCTTTTTGCCCTGTATGACGCGTAGCTCAGCATGAAAACGACGGGTCGTTTGAGGGCATTTTTGTCAGAACACCAAGAAAGTGGGCACAATTGTCAAGGGCGTCAATTATAACCAAACAACGTTTTTGGGCTAAAACGACAAGTAATTTATAACGGAGGGAGTATATAGTAATTTTTTCTTTGTTAAATGCTAAATTGTAAAGGTGGAGACACATTTCAGGTAACAACTATTCTTTGCACTCTATGAGGAAAAAAGTTTATTTTTCTTTTATTATATTTTTTTAATTCGAGTTTGAAAAATGAAAAAAACAAAATAAATGATCTCCTTAAGAACCTAACAAAATATTAATTTTAGAGAAATTAAAAATAGATCACATCAAATAAAGAGTTAGCCAAGGAGAAACACAAATGTGAATGAAAGATTGCTAACCTGTCTGCAATTATTTACACCACATCAATGTTTGGTTGTATTATACTCCTTCCGGTTCTTTTTATCTGTCGTTCTGGTCTAAAAATGGTGGTGCAAAAATAACGGTTGTTCTGTGACAAAAAGTAACTTTTTTATTTTTTTAATATTATTTTTCCTACCACCCGCTGGCCACGTGCTTGTCCGCTGCCTGCCAGTACCAACCAAACTTTGATAGCTGTCACTTTGATCAGCTTTATTCATTTTTTAATATTTTTTTCGATAAAAAATGACAGAATGCTGGGCTTCGTCAGATGGCACAGTGCAACCCTTAAAAACCGTGATTTGAACCCAAACGACAATTTAAAAAAGTCATAGGGAGTAGTTATTAAATAGGGTTGGATTAGTCCGACCAGTAAACCTATGATCCTGATGCCAAATTAATTTGATTTGATATTTTTTCTAAAAAAAACATTAAATCGTTAAATTTGGTAAAATTAGGTGACCGAATGATCGAACCAATTAATCTAGTCAGTTGAACCAATTGAATTCAAGAATCTTTTTCCTTGTTTTGCAATTCTTTTTTTATTTTTATGGTATAAATGTGTATTTTTATATCCTATTAAGCCAATGACCAATTTTGATTTATCATTAAACCATCACCCAAGAACTGGAGTGATTTCGTGTCCGGTTCAATTCTAATAACTATGAGCTCTATATCTCTTCTTCTTTTTTTCTTCTAATCTCTAATAGTATTAGGAAAAAAAAAGCACACAAAAATGCTTAACCTTAAGAATTTAAGTAACCCAAATATGCTAACCAACCAACCAACCAAACCCCAACCCCGACGATTGAAGTCACCAAACCAGCACCGATCCAATTAAATCCCAAACCATCTCTACCAAATTAATTAGATCCATCTCTGCCAAACAAATTCAATCCATCTCAAGTCACCCGATTTGCAACCAAACCCAAGAAACCAGCAACCACCATCAATCATCACTGCCGACAATCACAAACCACCACCCACTGCCTCCCTCAATCACCAGCCCCGCCCAACACCAACAACCACTAAATCAACACACCTAAACTCCCGAAACAGCCACCTATCACCACGATCTGCCAAGAAGAAGAGAGGAGTGTGAGGTCGTGAGGAAGGGAAAGAAACAAAAAAAACAAAAGAAACAAAAGAAACAAAAGAAAGGAGAGTGATGCTGCCCTTAGAGGAGAGGAAAGGAAGGAAAAAAAGAAAGAAAAAAAGTGAGGAGAGTGAGGTCGCGAGAGAGAGGATTTTAGATTTTGTAAATAGAGTTTAATGAAGAGGGCCTTTTAGTCATGTTGCATTAAAATTACTGTTGGAAAAGGTAAAATGACAATAATAGTGTCCAAAAAAAATTGTAAGAAAGTGACAGTTATTCGTGGACGGAGAGAGTACCTCCTTGAAACTCTCAAAATTTGAAAAATAAAATTATAAATAAATGGAGATATATAATATATTTATAAAGCTAAGTTTTTCTGCACTTGTTAGGGGTGTAAGAAATCGGACCGATTCGAAAACTGAATCAGAACCGGACCGATCCAGAACCGGAGACTTTTGATTCAAACCGTAACTTTCCGGTTCGGTCCGGTTCTACCAATTTAGAACCAGAAAATTTTTGGCTCGATCCTGATCTAAGAATATAAAACCCGTAAAATCGAACCGTAGAACCGTTTGAACCGGAAAGTTTTATATATATTCATATATATATATGCGCATTAATTATCAAAAGTTTAGCTTTGGTTCAGTGGTTAAATCTTTCACTCTCTTACAAAAGGGAAGGGGTTTCCCCTCAAATTTTTTTTTCCTTCATTGCTGGGTTGGGCCGGGCCATTTATTTCTTTATTTAATTTTTTTTTTAAAACCGAAAATCGAACCGAACCGAACTGGAAATTCCAGTTAGGTCCGGTTCTGGTATGCCAGAACCGGAATTTTCCAGTTTGGGTCCGGTTCTGGCATATCAGAACTGGAATTTTCCGGTTCGGTCTGGTTCTAGCCGTAGAACCGGACCGAACAGGCCCGTTTACACCCCTAGCGCTTGTCAACGAATATATAACAATGTAGTTCATTGATTGATTTGATAATTAGACCTATAAAAGAAGAGTTTTCATAGTTTAAAGCTCAAAATACGTAAACATGTATTTCTTTTTGTTTAATTGAGTCTGTTCTTTTTTTCCTTCTAGTGTAACTTTGGGCTGGGTCTACTTGTGGGCGTTTTTGTAGAGCAACTTTAGTTTGTAATGTCATTGTAACATCCCTATTGAGATTGAAAGCCCACTACAGCCCAGATATAACAAAAGAGAAGAAAATACTTTGTTTTAGTTTTAGTTTTAGTTTTAAAATTGTCATATTGTACTTTTTGAGTAATTTTAATATTGTTTACAATAATAATAAGATGAAATTAGCTATAAACTTAACTATGCAAAACTTTTCTTCCCGAATTTATAAATGTTTGGTCTCAATATTTGAATAAAATCAATTATATTTGTATAAAATTAACTCAGTAAAGCACTCACGATAATTAATTACTCCAAACGTAAAAGTTGAAGCAACTTCATCACAATTATACGAGTGTTTTTACATTATTCTAAAAACGTCAATTCACAATTTAAGGAATCTCATTCATAGCCACGTAGTGTAAAAGAATAAAGTTTTATACGACATTCCCTGAGCAGTGTAGAATTTTCCGGCCTGCACCCTCCCGGCGGGAAGAGCACACTGGACGTAAAAACACACACGTACTTTGAAATAAAACACGTGTGGAAAGGAAGTTACATCAGCATTGACGTCAAGCCTAGAACAATAGTGTAACAAAAAGTTATGATAAAAAAACAAAAGTCATAACTCATAGTCTGGGGGGGGAAAATATATATATTTACCAAATTTCGAACCGACTCGTGTCGGTCTTCGGCAGCGAGTGAGAGGAACAACAAAGTAGAGAGCGCGTGAGACGGTTTTAGCGCGAAGAAAGAAATAGAAAAATAACCAATAAAAAAAAGAAACAAGAGGAGATGGTGAGGCGTGGGGAAGGAAAAAAAATGGTTGGTTTTTATTCTTTTTTCTCTCAGTTTCTGTGGAGAGGAGAAGACACCGCCTTTTCCTCTCTCTTTTTTCAAGCTTTTTCTATCTCTAACCAACCAACTAAATAAATAAATAAATAAAAAAAAGCAACAAGCTCTCTCACTCTCTCTCTAAAATTAACGGTCTCCGTCTAAAACCGCACTTGTTTTTCTCTCCTCTCTGCTTCTTCTTCGGATTGGTAAGGAATTGCAAATTCCGGCGGGGAAGGGCAGGGGAATGATATAAGAGAGATGATCGTCGCAGCGAAATGGAATTTGATGCCGGAATTCCGATGTCCTCTTCCCGCGGCAGCTCTGCCGCAGCCGGTGCTGCTCTTCCTCATCCTCCGCTACCTGTAGTCACCAGCGGAACCTCTTCGCTCTCTCCCGAAGGTCTTCTTCCTTTTTGTCTCTCGTCTCGTCTCGTACTTTTTTTTCCTCTCCCTTTTTTGTTTTTTTTTATAAAATAAATATAAAAAATACACAAATGCAATTTGGTTGACATTTCGTCTTTGCTTAGTCTAGTAAAGCAAAGTTCTTTTTTTAATGGAAATGCAAAGTGCGTGTCATGGTGTCGGTTACGGGATTTATTTTTTTCTTCGTGCTCAATTGCACTTCATTATAGCTCCATTATCATGGCTTTTTGTGTAATTTTAGCAGGTGTTCTGTTGAGGATGTGATTGCTAACCTCTTGGTTTTTGTTATTTTTGTGACAATTTTATATGATCCCAGCAACGAAAGCAATTTAGCTTGAGATTACTCTCGTTTTCTGCTTTGAAGAACTTCTTGGTTATTCCCTCCTCTGTTTCTGAATTCTGGATTCTGTGAACGTTAACTTCTATTATATTTTGTTTTCTAGTTTCGGCAATGTTGTAGGAAAGGGTCAAATTTTTTTTTCTTGCTGTTTTTTTTCCCTGTCAATCGGGGATTTTTCTTCTCTTTCATGGTTCCCAATTATAACTTCATCAATCTTAGGTTAGCTTCTTCCTTCTTTGCTATAATTTAGACATGAATATGCTCACGTGGTACACTTGTGAATATTTTATTTTGCCTGCTTTATTGTGAACTTCGGTCCGACAGACAGAGGGTTAAATTTGAGACTTAATCTTGTGGGGGTCAGATGAATACAGGAAATCGGTATTGAAACTAAATTTTGAAATTCACGGTTGTGAATATGCCTGAATTCAATTAAACTCATATTCCATACGTACAAGTCAGGAAAAATTGTGCCCTTTTAGAATTATTTTCTTCTTTGTCAGGCTTCATGATGGGTGTTTGAACTCTGTTATATAATGTCATTTCAGATGCAATGTGGCATATGAACCTTAGACCAACTGAATCCATGGAATCTGGGCAATATCCTGAGCGACCTGGAGAGCCTGATTGTTCTTATTACATCAGAACCGGCCTTTGTAGATTTGGTTCTACTTGCAGATTTAATCATCCTCCTAATAGAAAGCTGGTATGAGTGCATTCCTGGATCATAGTTAAAGCTGGATTATTTTATTTTTTTGGTTACACATTTTCAAGCAGAGTTTTAGTTAAGATTTATGAAGACAATTGAAGCAAGTATGTGAACATTTGCACATTTTACTGATGTTACCATGCAAGCAATCTAGAATGGATGAAGTGCAATGCCACCCAATCTATCCAAGTCAATTGGATGTCCTTATGCTTATACTTTTCATGTATACTTTTGTCCTCTGTTTCCTATTATTGAGCAAGTGATGTTAATAAAGCAAAATACATTGCGGTTATCTGTTGGCTTGTTCTAGTTGATGCACCTATATTTAACATCCCATAAGAACCAGCTTTCTATACCTTTATTTTCCTCCTCCACCGAGGCTCATATTTGCTCGTTTTTGTCTGTTTTGTCTCTCCCTCACATACACCAAGAGCCACAAAAACGTGCATGCACGCGCGCGCGTGCACACACACACACACACAGACACCCTGCCTGCATCCCTAGGAACTCACTCCTGGGTGTACATTACGATTGATGAAGGAGGGGAGGACATTACACTTACAAGGATCTAGAAGGAAATGCACATTCTTTCAAAAAGAAGGAGATTCACATGCATTCTGTTAATTGTACCTAGAGGGCATTAGCATTCTTTATTTTCATGTTTACTTGATTGGAGTAAAACTAATCATTTGAATTTGATATTTGAACTAAGTTCTGTTGCGTTCTAGGCTATTGCATTTTCATGTTTACTTCATGGATAAAAAATAGTTATGATTTGATATTTTGAACTAAGTTCCGTTGATTTTTAGGCTATTGCTGCTGTGCGGATGAAAGGAGAATTTCCTGAAAGACTAGGCCAGCCTGAATGCCAGGTATGTACGAACTCATTGTTTTCTTTGTCACAAATACTTTACTCTTAACTTTTTGGATTTGATACTATGCCCTTTTCGCCATACTGGATCTTAACCTCATTGTTTTTACATATTAATTTATTATTTTAAAAGGTCTTTTCTCCCATGCATTGTGAATAATAGTTGTCCCTTCCACTTTTGTATATCTAAACATCTATTTGAAAACCGATGCTTTGCAGTACTACTTGAAGACGGGAACCTGCAAGTTTGGAGCCACATGCAAATTTCATCATCCTAGAGACAAGGCTGGTATTGCTGGAAGAGTTTCTTTGAATATCTTGGGCTATCCATTCCGGCCAGTATGGATTTCTCATTGTTCTAATCAATTTAGTAAAATTTATTGAATTTTTTTTAAAGAATAAATTGTTGAGGTATTAGGACTGGATAAGGTTCTGCCCTCCACAAACGAATAATAAAAGCTAAGGATTGGCTTGGCTTTAATGCCCCATAATTAAGATTGGAGGGGAAGTTTCAATTTGTCGAAAGGTGATATAAAAATCTGCACCACCTATCAAATTCCTTGACCACAATAAACGAAAACTAGAATGTTTGTAGCCAATTGAATAATTTATTAATTCAATAAGGATTCCTTAGCCAAAAAAAAGACAAAGAAACCACAACACATAATCAAGGTCAAACTAGCAATTTAATGAACTGGTCAGCCCAAGCCCTTACATGTCTCCTTGGCCGTTCCTATTTAAACACCCTAATTAAGCCATATTTGTTATAGCCTGGATCAGTATTTTGTCTCTCGCTGCTATTTTCTCTTGTTCTGTGTGTTTACAAGTACAATGTGTAGATGAGTATGAGGGAGTCTGTGGGTTTGGTGAGGAGGTGAGAGTTGGAGTTGGACGGTGTGGATTGAAAAATGACACATACTTTTTATTTGATGATTTAGATGATTGTTAAACATGTCATTCAGCACACCTTTTAACTTGTTACCTTTGAAAAAGAACATGTTGTGACATTTCCAGGTTGTGCATGCTTCCAGGCTTATGTTTATTTACAGTTTCTATTTTCTTTTATTTCCTGCAGAATGAGACCGAGTGTGCTTATTATTTAAGAACCGGACAGTGCAAATTTGGAAGCACTTGTAAATACCACCATCCTCAACCAACTAACGTAATGGTTCCATTTCGTGGTTCCCCTGTCTATCCTACTGTCCAATCTCCAACTACTCCTGGTCAGCAATCATACCCAGGTGGACTAACAAACTGGCCTAGAACACCTTTTGTTACCAGCCCGCGCTGGCAAGCTCCTTCAAGTTATACACCTTTGATTCTGCCACAGGGAGTTGTATCAGTTCCTGGCTGGAATGCCTACAGTGTAAGCTTCGCTTTATTTCCTAATAGACATAGTAAATAGAATACCTTCAGCATAATGGTTTACATTTGGTGAAAGAGCTTTGATTTTTAAGTACTGGTCAATGGTTTCAAGTAGCTGTCCCTAAAGGAATCATTTCCATTGTCATGTCTAATCACTTTAGTTTTGCTTGGCATGAACCTATAATTAATTTTATGATATTTCAAGTGGATCTTCTTCATTGGTTATTGGAGAAGTTCTTTCATTAGTCATTGAAGATCTTTCAGTATGGCATATTACTTGCTGAAGCTATGTTCATGTTTTCCCTTTTTCCTTTTTGATCCATTAGTTGATTGAACTCTGTCTTGGTGAGTTTATGGTTGAATTCGATGATACTTAGCATTGTCTGCAATTAAATTATGATTGCACGATCTCTGGACAACTCTCCGTTAGGCAAATACTCTTTCGGATGGACCCATGCTCAACTAATCTACACAATAAGACCACATGCAAATTCTTTCTAAAGTGCTCCTCCGCTTTTATGTTGATCTATAGTTTCACAGCATTATTCATGCATGAGTTGTTTTGTTCTTGGTTGCTTGTGTTTGACCTTTATGGACATTATGACTTATGAGGATTAAGAATCGATCATGCTTATTTTCTTGCTTATTCTCCAGGGTCAGTTGGGCTCTGTTTCATCTCCAGAGAGTCAGCAACAAACGAATAATCAGATTTATGGAAATTCACGCCAGACTGAAGCAGTGAATACAGGCTCTCAGGGAACATATTCTACACTTCGTTCTGGTTCTGCCCCGTTAGGATATTATGCCTTGCAAAGAGAGAGTGTTTTTCCAGAGAGACCTGGCCAACCTGAGTGCCAGTTTTATTTGAAGACCGGAGACTGTAAGTTTGGTGCAGTTTGTAGATTTCATCACCCAAGAGACAGACTAATTCCTGCACCAGACTGTGTATTGAGTCCCATAGGCCTGCCTTTACGTCCTGTGAGTTTTATGACCAATTCACACTTCTTACTTCGAATCTTGTTATCTATGTTCATGCATTCTATACATGCTTGCACTTTGTTTAAGGTTAAACTTGAAGTATTGTTTGATCAGAAGTCTTCCAGTTTTCCTTTCGACTTGCGTGACACCCTGCAATGAAATTTCTTGTTATTTGGTAACTGGCATAATTTTTGGTTTCTTTGACCTATTCCATATGAAAAAAATAGTTGTTTCTACATTTTGTAGGAAAGAATCGCAAATTATTTTATCATCATTCTTCTCCTTATTGTCCCATTGAAATAACACGATATGTTCCTTTTTAGATGAATGGCCTTCTGCTTAGCCTTGTCGAATGGAATATAGTAGTCCATTTTATGTAGTTTTGATTACAACTTATAAGCAAGAAAAACAACATTTTGTCTAACTTAATGTGCTGAAGATAATCATACTCCAGGCTCTGTTACAGATAGAGAGATATCATGCAGGCAAGGTTTTTTTGCAGAGTTCAACTAATTTTGATTCCTACACCCTCGATCAGCCTCTTTTGTGTATTTCTCTCAATTGTGGTCTGTCTTGGATAACATTACAGCATATCTAAATATCTTGATACATGGAAAAATATGAAAACTCAACTCACATCAGTATGCATATCAACCATCCTCTTTTTGTCTGTTTAATGATTACTGTCCTCTTTGCCACAATGACGAATAATTGCTGAAAGTATCCACCTTTGAAAAATACATGGTTATCCATTTTATGAAATACACTTACAACCATGCTAAAACGACAATCCCGTGATTGATAACTGAAACGAATGAAGTAGACTTGACTGACTATAAGGGTCTATCGATAGAACTAGTAAATCACATGAGCTGGTTAGATGCATGGAGTTATGTCTCATAGTACCCCCCCTCTTTTTCATCCAACCTCTTCTTGGCTTTTAATCACCTACTAAAAACAGAGGCGGGCCTAAAAAATTTAATAGCTAATGGCAGTCTTACATATGATCAAAAGGAAGTGTTGATTTCATTTTTAGTAGGTACCATGATGATTTTTTATAAGCATGGCCCAGAAAAATGTTGGAGTGCATTTTTTAAATTTGATGTTTTAAAAAACTATTTCTTGAGTCTGTCTTTTTGATCCTTAGTCTTTTTGGTTTGCTTTCGTCCTTATTTTCGATTAGGACCTTTTTTGGTCTTGCTTCCTGCAACTGTCTTTAGGACTTTTAGAGGACTGGCCTCCAACAGGGATCTTTTTTCTTATTATATACATTATAACATTTTTGTAGTACAGTACAACATTTATAAGTAAGGATTTCTACGGCCGCCTAGGGATTCAGAGAAGAGAGTGCAGCCGAAGGTCCAATGATGAAAGATAGTGGCTAGCAGCCAGGCATCCAGAATGAAAGTTTCTTGCCTGTGATCTATGCATTTATAATTCCTCTGCCTGAGAGTCAAGTACGTACAGGAAAATGGTAAACCTCATCCATTGCCTGTAGGAGTGCCAAGCTATCCACCCCCTACTCTTGCATACATAAAGGAAATCCTATTTACTCAGTTACTAAGAATTTCCAAAATGTTGGATTTGAGTTAAATAGGAAGATCACTCTTTCTGATAATATTTGAATTTTTCAAATCTTCAAAAGGAAATTTGGGTCAAGCTTCTATAGCTGTCACCGTTTCCTTGGTGCCCACACAGACAATAGTATGTGAAATTTGTATTGTATTCAAGCATTGTACCATGACTTTGCATGGTTGGATTTCTTGAATCTGCACATAACTGTTTCAGGCTTGATAATGTTTGATTGAGTTGGTACCTAATTTATAACAGGGAGAACCTTTGTGCATCTTCTACTCTCGTTATGGTATCTGCAAGTTTGGCCCGAGTTGCAAGTTTGATCACCCTATGGGAGTTTTCACCTACAATCTCTCAGCATCAGCATCAGCTGATGCCCCTGTTCGACGCTTATTGGGATCATCATCGGGATCTGCTCCCTTAACATTGTCTTCTGAAGTTCTTGTTGAAGGAGGATCAACAAAACCCAGGCGACTTTCACTATCAGAGCCCAGGCAGATGCCTACTGGTGATGATAGCATAAACGCAGGAGGATAAACCTGCCCTGCGATAAAGGTCCACTTCCTCTTAAGAATTTGGAAGATGGATAATCCTTTCTCTGTAAATTTATTTCCTATCGATAGACATGTACAGAGTCCATCCATTCCAAGTGGATGCAATTCAGTTGACAGACTTGACTCTGAATTTCATATTGTTGCATTGTATAAAAACTTGCAAATATTGTCACATTTGGTTAAACACAATGTGAACATTCCATCTTTCTCAAAGGACCCCTTTTCTGTACTTTGTTTTAGTTTTCCATCAATTTGTTATATTTTTTTCAGTTTTACATCCTCTTGGTTTAACTTCCAGAATCTTGACTACAATATCCTGGTATGGATGTCCTTGTCGGAGTCTGTTATATCTTAATCGCTCCAGTTCTGCTGCTCATCTTGTATTGTGTGAAATTTAATGTCACTATTGCTTCCATCTTACATATTCTGTATTTTCTGCAATGGATCACAGATGTCATGAAATTTGAGTTTTGGTTTCAACATTAGGTCCTACTGTAAACACTTTTGGCTTCATGAACTACTTCTGTTCAAAATATTTTTATTCCCTGTAATCCTCTGCCATAAATTATTTTGCAAGACAGGTCTCTACATGCAGAAATCGACATTCATGAACTTTATCCTGGAATGGTAGAATTTGGAGGCAGCAGCAAGTTCACTGGTCATCTCACCAGATCAAGTGTTCAAGGCTTGCAATACGTTACAGGTGATGTTACCTCTTGATAACTAACTACATCTCCTTGTTTTAATTTCGAATTAGCCGCCACAACTTGATATGGGGAATGACTTCCCCTTCCTAAGAGTTTCTTTTGGTTGGTCTCGCTGCAACCATACCAGTCTCTTTCAAAATATTTGTAGTCACAAGAGCATGATTAGTTATCTCTTTGCCATAGTTGATAAGAATTTTTTCATGATGAAGAGGTTGTTCAAACTTCACATTTCTTGCGAGTTTGTATCGTCATGCTTTGGAGGCTTTTTTCTCAATATATTTCAATACTCAGAGAAGCTCTACTTGTCATTGTTCAAACACCTTATTGCTTGAATCCAGATGGTGAGTTCCAATTGGTTATACAAGTAACTGAACAGGAATGAGCTTCCCTACCTTCCCTCCCCGTTGACCGCACCAGAACCCCATGTTAACTTTATCTTTCCCCCATACGAGCATAGGGGTTGAACTATGACATCAGAAGTGGCCAAGCCACTTCGTAGATTGGGGAGAGAATTCTTGGATCTTGACAATGAATTCAGCTTGTGAGTCATTGTTTTGAACTATTTGATGAAAAAAACTGTGATACTAATGGGACCACATTTCTCTCCCGGAATAGTCTTTCCATAAATTGTTGTTTAAGATGCATGTATTACATTTGGTTTGGTATGTGTAATTTGTCAGTTTTGGTAACGGAAGCTTGCGAAGGTACATTTTTTATTGAAGAGGAAAATGTTTTTCCATTAGTTAGTAGCTATAAAAAAACTAACTACACAGTAGTTTCCTACTTGTTAGTTGAGTGGTGACATCCTAACTGGCTAGTAGGGGTTACTATCAATCATGTTCCCCCTTATTTGATGAGTTTTCTTTTGTCTCTTGTCCATATATGGTTCTGGTGAAGAGATCAAGCTGCAGGGTCAAGGAAGCTGGTTGGTGTTGGCATTTCAAGTTGAATAATAGATCGGAAGGGCTGGAAGTCATATCAAGGTTAGCGCAGATGTTGCAACTCCCCCCCTCGATCATCTTTTTGGTTGGGCGATCAAAACTATCATCTCTAATCTTTCTTCATTTGACTGATATGCACATTGATCTTGTGGATAGCGTAGGAAGAATGTTCGGACCTAGTTACATTTATGGTTGAGCTTGATGATGGCATTGCATAAACTTATAGGTAGATATTTTTTTTCTGAAGTACGTATAGAACATGTGAGACATCCTTTCTCACAATTTGCCAAATTTTGTTTGAAAAATACCACTCACATGTTTTTGTCCTACTTGTGTCGCCTGGCTGGATGCATTTGCCCAAACTAGCTACTGCACAGAAGACTTTTACAACTCTTTGAAATAGGTAGTTATGTGTTCCCATTTGGTTTTCAGGTCCCGCGCTCTTTTTGTGTTTTTTAGCTCTTTTTCTATATGTTTTTCTATGTAAAAGACTGATCTCATTGGAATACTATAGGTTTACAGGGGATGACACTCATAGCGTGGTTATTCATTCCTTTTATTGGGAGGTCACCTTTCCTCGTTTCCTATACTTGTTTTTTCTTTTTTTAATTCCGTTTTCCTCCTTTCCTATACTTGATTTTTCTTCTCTTTTTTAATTCCGTTGATAAGTGTTTCGACCATTTGCTTCACTTTCTTGCACCACTGGCAGCTCCTCCTGCATGGCCTTGTTGAGGTCAATCAACACTACTTGATTTTCTTCACTGGATTGCAGTGTTACGGATTTTACTCTCCTTAAAATCACTTTCCCGAAATGCTATGATGCAACTTTTGAGAGAGTTCTCATTGTTGTATATTAGGAATAACCAGTTCGTGGGGTGGTCGATTTATGGGAGGAACTATAACTGACCCCGATATTTGGAGTCACACCTTCATGAACTGAAATCTTCTTTCATCCATCATGACGTGTTTGCATGTTGGCTAAAAAGTTGAGTGTAAGATTGAATCGTTGGAAGTAATAATTGTTAGAGAGAATCCAGTAGGCTCAAACAACAAAGTTCAAGCAAAGTACTACGAAAATTTTGTATTATGTAGGGAGGAAAGATAATTTCGTTTTAGACAATTTAATTATATATATATTATCTTAGATAATTCACTAATTTAACAACTTTTGCGTTAAATCAAAGAAAAGAGCCGGAATGAGTAACTACTGGAAAAAAATGCTGAATGTATATTATTAAATTATTTATTTATACAATAATTCAATAACATAAATCTCATTATTTTTCTGTAATTTCAGCAGTATTAGTGCTACGCAATTTGCTATTTAATAACTAAATCATCTTGCCCTTATGTGTTTTGCTTTGTACCGTGGCATAGTTACAGTACAAAAATCATTTCAAAAATATTGCAAAACAAAATAGTGAGTAATTAGGTTTCGAATTTGATTTTTTTATCTCCCTCCATTTTATATTAAATATCATTTTTTCACGTCGTATTTTAATTTTCAAGATTACTTTTTGTAGCAAATGACAAAATTAACCCTAAATAATTTTAAATTAATCATTTTTTGGAGGAAAATTAAAAAGGTTGATTGATAATCAATAAAGACAGTTTAGTCAATAATTATACAACAATTATAATCAAATGATTATTTTTGTTATTGTGAAAGCTGAAAAAATGACTGATGAAAAGCCGTGTCAAGTAATGAAATCTGTAAATTAAAATTTAATTAGTCAAACGTAGTAGTACATCTAATTGCAGTAATTACCATTAAATAATAAGAAAATTAATGATCAGTGGCTGGAGATGTAAGGGTAATTACAGCAATTAGATGGAAAATTATTACTATTCTAAATAAAACCATTAAATAATAAGAAGATTAATAAATTTAAATTCTAACAAGAATACTACTCCAGCCACGACAGGGGTCAACAATTGCATAAAACTGAAGAAAATAAAAGAGTATGTTTCTCCCACCACTCTTCTTTCCCACTCGCTCACAGTCCCCCACACTGTTTTCCACACTCTGCTGTTCTCTTCTTCTCCCCCCCATACCAAAAAAAAAAAAAACAATCTTCCCTCACTCAAACCTCAAAAACAAAGAAGAAAAAAAGGAAAAAAAAACCCTCAAATCTCTTCTAACACCACGAAATAAAGCATCAAGCTTTAGACTTTGTAGAAAAGAAAGCCCCAAATCAACCATTATGTCTGCAAATGGGGTCTCTCTTTCCTTCTTGTTGCTCTTGCTTTTAGCTAACCCCATTTATTACAGCCAAGCAACTACAAGCACAGCCCAAGTGAGTTTCTCTTCAGTGTTTTCTATTGGATTTGTCAAATTTATTAGATCCCTTTTCATTTTCTGCCAAAATGGCTCTTGATTTTGTGTATTGAATTGGGTTTTGTTTGATATGGAGGTAAATGGGTCTGCAATAACAACAAGCAATGAGATGGTGCCATTGAAGGTGGTGGAAATGAAGATGATGTTGAATATTAGCAGGAGGAGACTGAATGGATTCCAGATATGTGCACCTTGTACTTGCTGTGGAGGTGCTCATGGGACTTGCTTGCCTTCTCCTTGTTGCTATGCTATCAATTGCAACATCCCAAACAGACCCTTTGGCTTCTGCTCGTTCACTCCCAAGACCTGTAATTGTTTTGGATGCCATCTCTGAAAGTAATTCCTTATTTTTCTTCTCTAAATTATTTTTTTTGGTCTCTGGTAGTGGAGTGAGTGGCCCAGTCGATGGAAGAAGAGTATCTGTTCTTGATTTATTTGTTTATAACTGTCATTATTAATATTATCAACTCAATTAAATTACTGTTAGGATTGAGTCTTTGCTGTTTCTAGGTCAGCATTTTTTGTTATTTCCAGTGGGAATTGTGTATAATTTTGAAGGAAGGTAGCAATTGCCTGAAGATGGTAGAAAGAGCAGCTAGGATTTGATTTGCAGTCTGTTTGTTGAGGAAGCAATGTTTGTTTATTGGGTCTTGTGACAACCACATTAGTTTTGGTTTAAAAATATTAGTTCTGCTTAGTGCTCATGTGTTAGTGCTCCCCGTAGGCCCTCTGTGCTACTCATGACTAAGATTAGGATTCATATTATCTTAATGTTCTGTTCTTAAGTTGTTTCTTGCTTAAGATTTGTTTATTATTAAACTAATACCAGTTGTAATGCAATTTGCCGCTTTTAAGGGATTGGTGTTTTAGTAAAAAAATCTGCACCAAATCTCAGTTTTTTTGCTTGTTTTTCTGCTGCAACATGTTGTGGACTTGTCTGTCATTTCTGTGTTACGCAACTTTATTTATTCCCACTCGATAAGAATCACAACTTATGGGACTCGAACTCGAGACCTAACAGGGCCCTACTGTTGTCTTTTTTGCCTCTACTACTCTTGTTTTGATCAGTTTCATTTGATGAATTTACTGAACTGCTTTGGCAATGGGCCACTTTAGTATTATTTATAGATACAGTGCAATGAATTGGAGGGGTATCCTCCAGCGCACACACAAAAGGATGAAAGGGTGATCTGATCTTGACCTTTTGCCTTAAAATGGGACAGTGCTAATTGTTTGCTGTAAATAAAAGGTCCTAAATAGAGATGGATGGGTTTTGTTGTTGTTGTTGTTGTTGGTAGTGGATATTGATGATATTAATGCATGTAGGTATAGCTAACCATTATACTCAGGTGGGTGGAAGTTGGGTACAGCAATTAAGCTGAGCTGCTTTGGAAGATACGGTGGTGGTGGTGGTGGTGGTGGTGGGGGTTAGGGTTTTATGATTATGAAGATGCAATTAATGTATGCTTCTTCTACACTATATACTAGTAATAGACAAAAAGGGTTTGTTGATGAGCAGTTTTGTTCATAGTGCAAGAATTTTAAAAGTTCTATTTAGATATGTTTTTTGTGATATTTGATTAAATACTTGTGTTGTGGTTGATGGTCATGGTTAGAGCTGTCAAACCGGGTCTGCGGGTTGGACTCGACCTAGGACCCGACAGACCCGGAAAAACTCGGGCCGGGATTGGTCCCGACCCGAGCCAAATAGGGGACCAATTTTTGGTCCCGATCCCGACCCGAAAAAATGGCTCGGGTCCGGGATTGGACCCAGCCCGACCCGATTTTATTTTTTTATTTTTTTAAAATTCAATTTGATCATATTTAGTTAATTAATTACTATAAATTATAATGCATATATTTTATCAAGTTTAAAAATTAAAATCAATCAAACATTAAAAATTAAAATCAATCAAATTTAATTTAAAAAATCAATCAAACATTAAAAATTAAAATTAAAATTAAGGTTTTTTAGTGTTGGGTCGGGTCTCCGGGTTCGACCCGACAGACCCGACCCGAAAGTTTTCGGAACTGATTTCCAGACCCGATTCGGCCCGATTTCCCGGGTCTCAGGACCGGGTCTGTTTCAAATAATTGTACATAATGAGTCCTAAAATGAGGGGTAAAAAGCCCACTACTAATAAGTGATCCTTAGTCTTGAGATGAGGCGGGGTTTGATAGTGGTTGTCTGAGGCGGGCCTTCGTAGTGATTGTCAGAAGTGCTAACCTCTTTTTACGTTTTTCAATAAAATAATATTTTATCCTTGAGTTAGAGCATTAAATGCCTCAAAACCCCTAATAAATACGATTAAGGAAGATATGATGAATTTCCCACGCGTCTCCTATACGTATAATTATACATTTCCCTATACGCCGTTTTCTTTTCTTACTAATTGCCACCTGGCAAATGATGGGTAACCAAACCATCACGCTGCTTAAACCCTTAGGGTTATAAACTATTAATATCATTTCCCTTTATTCTTTTTACCTCTTCCTTTCACGCCGCTCTTGTTTTCCCTTGCCTAAAGGTTTCTATTCTCACCTATTCCTCCTTCTTTGCCTTCAATCTAACTCATCTCCTTCTTCCAATTTTTATTATGTCTACCGATAAATCCATCAATCTTCCTGAATCCGATGAGAGCCCTGCCAAGTCATCCAGGTCGGGCACCAGGCCTCGAGGACGAGGAGAAGAAGATATTGAAGAAATTGTTTCAACCATCCCCTTGAAAACGAATTAACAAGGTACAATGTAACATTCCCAGAAGGTTGCACGCGTCACCTTGCCCATAATAATATCAGACTGAACAATACTCTAGGACCGAACCAACAAATTTTGTATACCAGAATGTTCTTTTTCAGCTTTAAATTTCCTCTTCATCCTTTTGTGTCTAACTTGTTATCTACCTTTAGTCTAAACACTGCCCAGTTCAGTCCAAATGCTCTCATATATTTGTATTCTTTTCTCTACCTTTGTCAACATAAAAATATTTCTCCTACAATTCCCTTGCTGCAATATATGTTTCGCATATACAACCAGAGGGGTTTGATTTCAATATCTCCTCGCTATAATGATGAATCTTTGAAGGGTTATACCTAGAAACTCTACAGGGTCGACTCCTTACAATGCAAATGGAAAGAGAGGTTTTTCATTCGTAAGTCCCCTACCGCTTTATGGAGGTCCGGATGGAATCGTGATCTTGTGGAAGGTGATTGGGTTAGACCAAATACCCTCCCTGACGAAGAACGGGGTTTTCTCAACCAATTGCTTTAGTGGGATACGACATTCCACACCCGTCTCTTAGCAATCGGTTCACCTATGGACGAATGCCAACTGGGTGAGTTCTTCTTAACTATAACTATAAGATAGTTTAACATGATAACCGCATTCTGATTGTCCTTATAACCGTTTGCAGCCATTGATCCTGAGTGACTCCCGGAATTCATTCGTAAGCTGAAACAGAATGAACGGAGACTTCAATCTGGGAGGATCGGTATTACCATCACTGAAGGGCCTCAAGGACCTCCCACTAAGAAAAAGAAATCCAATCCTCCTATTGATACTGGTAAGGGCAAAGGTCTCGCTCTTTTGTGCAAGAATAAACGCAAAAGAAGTTGTCGGAACATTCCTAGGATTACAAAGCCTATTGGTTCCACTTCTGGCGCCTCGAAGGCATCTAAGGTATTGATCGCATGTCGAACACGTCAAATATAAGTGTATAATAGATATGGAAATGGGGGTAGAAATACAACTTATCACTGTCTACAAAGACTTGTAGATTGCGGTTAGAGGATCGGTCCATAGAGACCTCTAGGGAAATGTAGTTCATGGTTGACTTCCTCGTCACTGATTCTGGTTGGGTGAATCTGAAATTAAAGACGAAAACAAATGAAATAAAACAGTTCAAAGTAGTCTTGGTCAAAGGCTTGGCCAAGACAGGGGTCAAGATTATAAGATATCAAATAAAAGGGAATCCTTGGTAAGGGCGATGTGAGAGCTTCTGTCCTTATGATTCGATCATTGATTCAAGGGTATTTGTCTCTGAATTCGTAGTGCTGCTATAGAGTGGAAGTGCTCCTGTTCACTCCTGACTTCCCTCCTCTTCAAACTATCTGGCGGGTGCTCCCTTTCCTGATAATCCTAGCCAAGGGACACCTTACTGGTTAAAGGGTTTATCCGTTTGACTACTGTTTTGAGTGGATGTTCGCTTCATCAATAGCACAGGGGAAGACAGTACCTAGTCAAGTTGTTTCCCTATGGAAACCCTAGGTTGTCAATCTGGTCTTGGTCTAGATCGTTTATTCCTTCTAGTCTGGCGCGAGACTAGTCACCTACTTTGCCTAGCCGACGGGTGCTCCCTTTCCTTCTAGGCTGGTTACAACTCTTCTCTACTAGGGCACAAGAATGATCAGGTCTTGTCTCTAGTGAGTTAGCGGTTTAATAAACTCAAAGAATAAATGAATACGAATTAAAGAGACTCTTAAGGGCGGTTCGATCTCACGAATACATATAAGAACGCAACTCCTCAACCCTTACCAAGAATATATGTTTAGCTAGACGTACTCATAGATGGAAGATAAAAATACTTGATTGCATAAATAATATTGAATCCAAGAAATCCACAATTGGAAAATTCCAGAGCAGTAAAGTAATTCAATGTCGAAAAAGGGAAAAGAAGAGAGAGTCCGAGAGGCAAGACAAAATCCGGCTAAATACTAGCTAAAGCCCCCTTGTCCTTCTCTAACTCTAACTCTTCAAACAAATCTAAAAGGATAGTAATGTTTTCTATTCGGGAAATAAATCACAACAAAGAGGGAGATCCTAAATAGGATTCTTCATAAGATTGTCGTCAAATCCCTCTAGAGTTGAGGGATAGCTACGACTTGTCAGCTCACAAGGCCCAGATGAAACGTGGCCCAGAAGGCTTGCTGATGCTGTCGCTCGAGATGTCCTATCGCGATATGAGTCTTGGCCAAGCTTGCGGCCAAGACGAACTGGTAATCATTTCTTGCTGCGCGAAGGGGTCTTGGCCAAGATCTAGGCCAAGACGATCTGGTAATCAACTCCAGCGCTCCACTGAAATGGTCCGCTCCAAAACCAGAACTGTCAAAGCATAGGAATAAAAGGGATATCAATAGATTTACTGCCCAAACAATATGTAAATGGGCAGTAAAAACATGATTAAATGTAATGCAATCAGGTATCTACCCCTCTCGACTCTGCAACTGCTGCTAGGGCTGTTCAACGGAAGCCCACACCCGAACTTCCGCAATTCCGTTCCCGAATTTATGCCTGTTCGGTACAAAACGGTTCGGAATTTCGGAATTACAGATCGGAATTTCCGTTCCGTAATAAATTGCGGAATGGAACGGAATTTTTTTTTTACAATTTCGGAATACCGCAATTCCGTAGTTCCGTTAGTATTAAAGGTTACTTATTAGGTTTAACTTGTTTTATTTTCCACACCACACCTTTCTTCTTCGCACGCAGCGCAGCCGCAGACACACACACCTTTCTTCTTTGCTCTCTCATCTCCGGCGCTCTCTCTCCCTCCGGCGCTGTCACTCCCTCCAACTCCGACTCCAAGCAGCAGCAAGCAGGCACACACACATCTTTCTTCTTCTTCTTCGCTTGCTCAAATCTCCGGCGCTCTCTCTCTCCCTCCGGCTCTCTCTCTCTCCCTCCGGCGCTGTCTCTCCCTCCGGCGCTGTCTCTCCCTCCAACTCCGACTCCAACCAGCAGCACCTTATTCCCCTGTTCTCTTATGCCCTTGAAAACGGTAAACCCTAATTTTAAAATTTGGGGATTTGATTTTCTGATTGTCAATACTTGGAGGCTTTAGTTGTTTGTAATTTGAGATTTATTCCCTCTTGCTTGTAACATTTGACAGTGAATGAATTTTGTGTGCAATGATGCTGATTTCCGTGTTCTTTAAAGGGGTTTCTTGTTTCTAAATTTCCTCTGTTTGTTTGGGTGTAGGTTGTTTGGAATTGAAGAGCCTGATAGTTTGCCCAAAAAGTTGTTGAAACTACTCAATGATTAGAGGGATATTTTGGTTTGATGAGTTGTTGAACAACAAGTGCAGTGCAGGTGAAACTTCGGAATTATGGTTTTCCGAAGTTCCGTTCCGAAATAATTTCGGAATTCGGAATTTCGGAATATAGAAACTTCGGAACGGAACGGAATTTTTTTTGAAGAGTTCGGAATTCTGAACTTTGGAACTTCGGAAGTTCGGAATTTCGGAATCTACCGTTGAACAGCCCTAACTGCTGCAAATCTCCCCACTAAAGAGGTCGCGAATCAAGAAATGGAGGAAATCCCAGAATCGGGAGGGAAAATGCCGGAGTCTTCTAAGGCACCTGCCTCGGAGTCTTCCACAATTGCCTCGGAATCCACCACAATCTCGGAGTCTACCACGATCACCCCGGAATCCACCACGATCACCCCGGGTGATTGCCCCGGTGGAACCGTCGTTCCGGAGACTAATATTGCGGAAAACCATATCCTTGAAACTACCATTCCAGAAGATCCTCATGTTTTTTAGGCTCGAGAAGCACCCCTCGACGATATTTCCCTTAATTTTTTATCAGAAACTCAGGTTACCTTTCTCTATCACTTCCTATTGTTCCTTCTCATTCCCTCAACACTTATGATTATTTCCTTATTATGCAGGAAGTTGCCATGAATTTTGACACAATTACCTTTCTTGAAAATCGGGAGGATTATGACAGCTTCTTTGATGTCTTTGAGAAAGGAAGCGCATACGAAAAAACTTCTAGGAAGCCAGAGAAGTCTGTTGACGGTGAAACCCAGGCTGACATAACTATTGATGACTATGAAGTGGCGGATATGTTAGCAACCACTGTCAACACCACTGGGTCTATCCACATCACACCTTCCTTTGTTCCTTCCTCTTCTGAGATGGATATAACTGAGGGAACTTCCCCTGTTACCCGTGCACTGATGGCCACTCTAAGTACCTTAGGATCTCTGAATTCGGTTATTCACCCACTGAGCTTAAACCTATATACCCCGGTGACCGAATCTGAGACTCTGTCAGAAGATAAGGAAACCCTTATGCGGCAGTCAGCCGAGGATCATGTTAGTGCCCTGCAATCTTCTCTTTCTTCCGCCCATCACCATTCTCGTAGTATTTCAAACTATATCGCGGAAACACTAGCCTCTCAAGACAAAGCATTCCAGGAGTGCGCAAAAAAGGAAGAACTTCATGTTCTTCAAAAAAGAGTACAAGACAGCTTGACAGCTCAAGAATCCTCCGAAAGTGCCTTACCAGAACTAGATGCTTCTCAACAGAGTGAGGCTCAATATCGAGCTAAGTATGAAAATGCCGCAATAAATTTGGAGATTGCGCAAAAATGTGAAGCCCGGTATTAGGGGTGTACACGGGTCGGGTCGGATCGGTTATAGGCCCAACCCGCCACCGACCAGCTTAAAATTTAGCGGGTCGGTTATAGGCACATATAACTGCAGGTTAGCGGGTGTGGCGGGTTGGATCGGTTATCCGCGGGTTGGCGGGTTATATTCTGAGCCTCAAAAAATGGGTCGGGCTTTAAAAAAACTATAAAACTAATCAGTAAAAAAAACCAGCTTCAATTCTGGCCAGTAAATCCAGAAACGCATCATATTTATAGCTACTACCAATGTCCAAATTTCAGTAATAAGATGTTAAGTATAAAAATGTCAAACAAATATCAACAGAAAAAAAATTAACCATGAATTTCCACGTTCATGGAAACAAACAGATGTTGAGTATACAAACAACAAAATTATAGAGAAAAAGGTTCCTATTAACTACGAATTTCTACATCTATCCAAAATGATTGAATATATTTCATGCCACCAATAACGCAAGAACAGTCCTGCACAACTAAGATAGGATTCCGATGCTGGCACTTGTCTCTGGTTCCAGGAAGATGTCAAGACTCTGATGCAAATATTGGAAGTAGATCATGACCATTAAATTAAGCATACAACAAACTCTTCAGATCACATCATAACGAGACAAGTTAATTTTGAAAAGACTGCATAAAAAATAATCAAAAATCCAGAATGAAAAAAAAATCAAAGAACACTAAGATCTAATCAATTTTCAATTACAAAGCAAAAAAATTCCATCATTCAAACAGATCAATTCCCCCGGAACAGAAACACAGAAATTTCAAAATTTCAAAACCAAAAATAACGAAACTAAAGACAGATCTGGAACAGAGTGTCAGAGATTGACTGATGGAAACTTGGATTCGTACCTTTCTTACTGGATTTTAGCGGCAAGAGGAGAGTGAATCGCGGAAGAATCGTTCGAAGATAGAGAAAAAATGAGGAGACTGGGATTAAGGAAATCGGGATCGGGATGGAGGAGAGTAGAAGGAAATCGGGATGGTTGGAGAAGGATGGAAATCAGGATGGTTGGAGAAGGAGGAAATCGGGTACTCTTAGTCTTAGGGTTAGGAAATGGGGCGGGATGGGAAGGAAATGGGAAAGGAGAAAGAGATGCTTATATACTTAGGGTTAGAGTTAGGGTCGGGTCGGGTCGATTTTATTGCGATTTATGAAAAGGTGACCCGCGAACCGACCCGCCACTAAATTGGCGGGTCGGTTATGTATCTCTATATGGGCGGTTATGTAGTTTTTTTCACTTTTGGCGGGTCGGGTTAGCGGGTTGGGCGGGTTGGGCCGGTCAAATGTTCACCCCTACCCGGTATCAAGCAAAGCATGAAGCTCTCCTAAAAAAGGCTAAAGAGATCACCGAGCAAATGACGAAGGACAACGTGGAAAGAAATGATCTGAAGATATCGTTGCTAGATGAGCAAACAAAGAATGCAACCTTAGAGGCAAAAATTATGACTTTAGAAAAAGAGTTGAACCTTGCTCAAGAAAAGAATGCGGCCTCTGATAAGGAAATGGGCCTGGCCGAGAAGAAGTGTAAATGGTTTCTGTGGGAGGGAGTAAAGGCAATGTCAGAGGCTTTTGTTCAATATTATGGGAACGAGAGGTATAATTAGAGCTGTTAAACCGGGTCTGCGGGTCGAACCCGACAGACTCGAAAAAACTCAGGCCGAGACTGGACCCAGCCCGACCAGATTTTATTTTTTTATTTTTTTAAAATTCAATTTGATCATATTTAGTTAATTAATTACTATAAATTATAATGCACATATTTTATCAAGTTTAAAAATTAAAATCAATCAAACATTAAAAATTAAAATTAAAATTAAGGTTTTTTAGTGTTGGGTCGGGTCTCGGGTCAGACCCGACAGACCCGGTCCCGAAAATTTTCGGGACTGATTTCCAGACTCGACCTGGCCCGATTTCTCGAGTCTCGGGTCCGGGTCTGTTTTTGACACCTCTAATTTATAGTATACAAGAAGCGGTTACAAATAACTATACATAATGAGTCCTAAAAGAAGGGGTAAAAAGCTCACTACTAATAAGTGATCCTTAGTCTTGAGATGAGGCGGGGTTTGATAGTGGTTGTCTGAGGCGGGCCTTCGTAGTGATTGTCAGAAGTGCTAACCTCTTTTTACGTTTTTCAATAAAATAATATTTTATCCTTGAGTTAGAGCATTAAATGCCTCAAAACCCCTAATAAATGTGATTAAGGAAGATATGATGAATTTCTCACGCGTCTCCTATACGTATAATTATACATTTCCCTATACGCCATTTTCTTTTCTTACTAATCCCCACCTGGCAAATGATGGGTAACCAAATCATCACGCTGCTTAAACCCTTAGGGTTATAAACTATTAATATCATTTCCCTTTATTCTTTTTACCTCTTCCTTTCACGCCGCTCTTGTTTTCCCTTGCCTAAAGGTTTCTATTCTCACCTATTCCTACTTCTTTGCCTTCAATCTAACTCATCTCCTTCTTCCAATTTTTATTATGTCTACCGATAAATCCATCGATCTTCCTGAATCCGATGAGAGCCCTGCCAAGTCATCCAGGTCGAGCACCAGGCCTCGAGGATGAGGAGAAGAAGATATTGAAGAAATTGTTTCAACCATCCCCTCGTTGGTCTCCCTTGTAAATGAATTAACAAGGTACAATGTAACATTCCCCGAAGATTGCACGCGTCACCTTGCCCCTAATAATATCAGACTGAACAATACTCTAGGACCGAACCAACAAATTTTGTATGCCAGAATGTTCTTTTTTAGCTTTAAATTTCCTCTTCATCCTTTTGTGTCTAACTTGTTATCTACCTTTAGTCTACGCACTGCCCAGTTCAGTCCAAATGCTCTCATATACAGTTAAACCTCGATAAATGAATGTCCGATAAACAAATAACCTCGCCAAATGAATAATTTTCTCCGGTCCCGACTTGGGCAAATGGGCTAAATGAATAACCTCGCTAAATGCATTAACGAATAATTTTTTTTGAATCCTTAAAGACCCCATGTAAATATAAATGAATAATCATTAAAATTCATAAGATATATATATATATATATTTTTATTTATCCTAAAAACAAAAATATTTCTTCCAATCAACAATGTTCATACAAGAAGTCATTTCTTCACAAAAAAAGCGTCTAAAGTTGTAGGTAGGTTAGGTACTTTGTCTTAGTCTCTAAGTATTCCATACATAGAATATTATTATTAGTACATGTTGCATGTATTTAGACTCTAAGTATTCCATACATAGAATCTTATAAGTACATGATGTATGTACATAGTCTATATACGTATTTGTACATTAAATGTAAAATAAATAATCATACGAAAAAATAAAAATGTAAAAATACTATCTAAATGAATAAAAATTCATTTATCGATAAATGAATAATATATTCATTTATCGATAAGTAAATAAACTCACTAAACGAATATTTTTTGCTGGTCCCAAGAGCATTCATTTATCGAGGTTTAACTGTATTTGTATTCTTTTCTCTACCTTTGTCAACATAAAAATATTTCTCCTACAATTCCCTTGCTGCAATATATGTTTCGCATATACAACCTGAGGGGTTTGATTTCAATATCTCCTCGCTATAATGATGAATCTTTGAAGGGTTATACATGGAAACTCTACAGGGTCGACTCCTTACAATGCAAATGGAAAGAGAGGTTTTTCATTCTTAAGTTCCATACCACTTTATGGAGGTCCGGATGGAATCGTGATCTTGTGGAAGGTGATTGGGTTAGACCAAATACCCTCCCTAACGAAGAACGGGGTTTTATCAACCAATTGCTTCAGTGGGATACGACATTCCACACCCGTCTCGGAGCAATCGGTTCACCTATAGACGAATGCCAACTGGGTGAGTTCTTCTTAACTATAACTATAAGATAGTTTAACCTGATAACCGCATTCTGATTGTCCTTATAACCGTTTGCAGCCATTGATCCTGAGTGGCTCCCGGAATTCATTCGCAAGCTGAAACGGAATGAACGGAGACTTCAATCCGGGAGGATCGGTATTACCATCACTGAAGGACCTCAAGGACCTCCCACCAAGAAAAAGAAATCCAATCCTCCTATTGATACTGGTAAGGGCAAAGGTCTCGCTCCTTTGTGCAAGAATAAAAGCAAAAGAAGTTGTCAAAACATTCCTAGGATTACAAAGCCTATTGGTTCCACTTCTGGCGCCTCGAAGGCATATGCGGTATCTACCCCTCTCGACTCTGCAACTGCTGCAAATCTCCCCACTAAAGAGGTCGCGAATCAAGAAATGGAGGAAATCCCGAAATCGGGAGGGAAAATGTCGGAGTCTTCTAAGGCACTCGCCTCGGAGTCTTCCACAATTGCCTCGGAATCCACCACAATCTCGGAGTCTACCACGATCACCCCGGAATCCACCACGATCACCCCGGGTGATTGCCCCGGTGGAACCGTCGTTCCGGAGACTAATATTGCGGAAAACCCTGTCCTTGAAACTACCATTCCAGAAGATCCTTATGTTTCTGAGGCTCGAGAAGCACCCCTCGACGATGATTCCCTTAATATTTTGTCAGAAACTCAGGTTACCTTTCTCTATCACTTCCTATTGTTCCTTCTCATTCCCTCAACACTTATGATTATTTCCTTATTATGCAGGAAGTTGCCATGAATTTCGACACAATTACCTTTCCTGAAAATCGGGAGGATTATGACAGCTTCTTTGATGTCTATGAGAAAGGAAGCGCATACGAAAAAACTTCTGGGGGGCCAGAGAAGTCTGTTGACGGTAAAACCCAGGCTCACATAACTATTGATGACTACGAAGTGGCGGATATGTTAGCAGCCACTGTCAACACCACTGGGTCTATCCACATCACACCTTCCTTTGTTCCTTCCTCTTCTGAGATGGATATAACTGAGGGAACTTCCCCTGTTACCCGTGCACTGATGGCCACTCTAAGTACCTTAGGATCTCCGAATTCGGTTATTCACCCACTGAGCTTAAACCTATATACCCCGACGACCGAATCTGAGACTCTATCAGAAGATAAGAAAACCCTTCCGCGACAGTCAGCCGAGGATCATGTTAGTGCCCTGCAATCTTCTCTTTCTTCCGCCCATCACCATTCTCGTAGTCTTTCAAACTATATCGCGGAAACACTAGCCTCTCAAGACAAAGCAGTCCAGGAGTGCGCAAAAAAGGAAGAACAACTTCATGTTCTTCAAAAAAAGAGTACAAGACTGCTTGACAGCTCAAGAATCCTCTGAAAGTGCCTTACAAGAAGCCTTACGAGAACTAGATGCTTCTCAACAGAGTGAGGCTCAATATCGAGCTAAGTATGAAAATGCCGCAATAAATCTGGAGATTGCGCAAAAAGGTGAAGCTCGGTATCAAGCAAAGCATGAAGTCCTAAAAAAGGCTAAAGAGATGACCGAGCAAATGACGAAGGACAACGTGGAAAGAAATGATCTGAAGATATCACTACTAGATGAGCAAACAAAGAATGCAGCCTTAGAGGTAAAAATTATGACTTTAGAAAAAGAGCTGAACCTTGCTCAAGAAAAGAATGCGGCCTCTGATAAGGAAATGGGCCTGGCCGAGAAGAAGTGTAAATGGTTTCTGTGGGAGGGAGTAAAGGCAATGTCAGAGGCTTTTGTTCAATATTATGGGAACGAGAGGTATAATTAGAGCTGTCAAACCGGGTCTGCGGGTCGGACTCGACAGATCAGGAAAAACTCGGGCCGGGATTGGTCCCGACCCGGGCCAAATACGGGACCAATTTTTGGTCCCGGTCCCGGCCCGAAAAAATGGCTCGGGTCCAGGACTGGACCCGGCCTGATCCAGTTTTATTTTTTTATTTTTTTAAAATTCAATTTGATCATATTTAGTTAATTAATTACTATAAATTATAATGCAAATAAGTTTAGAAATTAAAATCAATCAAATTTAATTTAAAAAATCAATCAAACATTAAAAATTAAAATTTTTTAGTGTTGGGTCGGGTCTCAGGTCAGACCCGTCGGATCTCCGGGTCCGACCCGACAGTCCCGAAAATTTTCTGGACTGATTTCCAGACGCGACCCGGTCTGATTTCCTGGATCTCGGGACTGGGTCTTAGGTTCGGGTCTGTTTTTGACACCTCTAGTCATGGTGTTCTATGAATTTTCTTGGGAAACAAACATTTCATCTAGTACTAGCTTATTACCTCTAGCATGGAGTCAATAAGGTGCGTGCGAACATGATAGTTTTGCTTTGTGGTGCAAATCATTTGTTTTTTTCAATTTGAATTTTTTTAATATTTCTCCAACATTCATGATATTATTATGTGTAGATTCCAACAAGGGATAAGTATAAAGAATCGTATAATTCTTTTCTTTTCCGTATTCTCATACAAAGCATTTTAGATTTTTAGATTTTGCAACAAGAGAATAAAGCTTTCTTAGTCATCACTCAAAAGGACCACATAAGAGTCTAATCATTATTTTATGGAATGGACAATATTATGTGTCCCATAACAAAACATTCTTAAATCAATTAAAATTATAGTTATGAGTACGTAATTTATTAATTATTTTACTGGTCGCAAATGTATCGGTAGAAAATAAGATTGAGGATTGAATACCAACTTCGACTAAATTATAACGGCTAAAGTGAAAGATTTTAGGGTTTTTTCCCCTAAAAGATGGCGTTCCTTATGTCGACATTACAATTAGTTTAGTGTTTGTGTTTGCTCGCGAGCGATCATAAAAATAGATGTTTACTTCTTTCATGTTTGTGTGTTTCTTATCTTTTTGCTCCATTCTTGTATGTATAGTAGTGTCATGCATTTTACCTTTCATCACCCAAAAAAATGGAAAAATATATATATAATATACACATGAAGATGGATCATAACCTCTACCAATATGTGATTTTACCAACGACCCCTCGGTCGATACCTCGATGCAACTCCAACCTGTCAGGACGATTCCTCTAGCTTCCTGCCTTCATGTACGATGATGCACTCCAAGAATGTTCTTCATTGTTATTGGTACGGATCTATCCAGCACTTATCCTCCTCGACGGCAGTCTTCCATCGCTGTTGAAAAACTTTGAGTTCCTTAAACGACTGCCTCCTTACCTGGATTGATATTTCAAATTTTAGGAACATGGCACGGATCATTAGATGTTTAGCATTTGCCAACCTTGAATAACTCGGTTTCACAGAATTTATGATCAAAGAAACCCAATGCCAAATCGACTTAGGAAGGCCAAAAGAAAGAGTTGCATTCGAACTTACTTCCAACCTAGCATCCATTGCATGTGGATGAGGAGGTGCCTGCAGCGATAAATCATTCGTTTCAGTTAAGGTTAAAACAAGGAAACAAACAATTCGCGAAACTGCTTTAGTAAAAAAAAATACCGTTGTTGCTGCTGCTTGCGCATGTTCAGTTTCAGGAGGAAGGCCATTTTCTGAAGTTGTCTGCATGAAGAACATTCATTAGCCGCAAACATTTCAGACATGTTTAAAACCTGAAACTACTGTAAAAATGTGTTTGCGCATGAATGCGGCAAAGAACATCTACATAGCATTGTAGCATTCTCTAACCTTATTCTCATCTGTCCCTCCAAGCGTAGGACGGCCATAATGCACTATATACTCAGCATCCACGACTCCAATCTTTGCTGTTCGATCACCCTATCAACACCTTACCCAGAGATTTGAAGCGAGCAGACACATAAGAGGAAGAACAAGAAACAGTGGTGGAAAACATGAAAATGGAGAAAGGAGCTTGCCTGTGCACAGTAACCAAGCTGATAATCTAGTCCCCAAGCATGGATCAAGTCATTCTGCAAAATAAGCCACAGATCAAGAAAGAATGGGTTAAACAAAAGTGTGCAACGGTCGAGACTACAGAATGGCTTAGTGAATCCTAAGCAAAGTCGAGACCATAGTACTCACATGACATTTCTCGATATCAAGTACAATGTTCCAACTAACTCCTACATAAAATTTATGTTTTCTAATTAGAGAAAACTGAATTTACTTACTTGGATCATATACCATGCACAACGCCATGCGGCTTTCGAGAAAACAGGAGCCATCATTTCTACCCATCTGTAACAGAGATCTTGAATTAATGTTGCTCATGAAAGATATAATCCAACAAAATTTGAGTAAAGGGTATCATGAATGCAAGTATCAATCGTCGATGACCGCTATAAAATGAAATACTTCTTGAAGCTACAGAATGTAAGTGAATTACCCTGTGCATGGAGGGGCTCTACTATTACCATCACAAGTACCGTGCTTGAAAGTTCTCCTGAAGACAGAAATCAAGCCACAAAATTAACAGAAATAAGCAACTGCCCTGCAGGAAACCTCGTTTCATAGAGTTAGAAGTAGCAACAGGAAGAAAACAACCAAACATTTCTGGGACCAACAATATATATTTGCCCGCCTGAACCCACACTAAACAACGATCCTGCTTGTTTAAGGGCCTGGGTGCTTTATGAAAACACTATCTAAAACAGAATGCGTGTTTGCTAGAAAGGAAGATAAGCACTATGAGAAGCAAAAGGAGGATGAAAGACCTGTGCACGAACGAGTTTCTTGTGCGAGCAGTTAGTTGCTGATGGATCTCTGATTTTCCATAATCGAGAGCAGGCTGTGATATCTCAAGGCCTTCTCTTTCAACAATTGTGAGATATCTGGCAGTATCAAACAAGTTGAAAAGATTATGTTTCAGCATCAGCGGTATAATATTAATGTACCATATGGATAAGCATACATGCCACTAGAGAAAGGATAAGTGATGGCATCGAGACAATGGATGAATACTACTTCTGGATGTTATCACAGAAAAGATGCAATAAGAACCATAGCTTTTCTCGAGCTTTTTAAAACTCTCCCGTCCTCCCATTTACTCTCTTAACTATTCTCTCAATAGCAGATGGGACACAGTACCGAAGTGGCAGACAAACTTGCTAAGCTTATCATGATCAGAGGAATCAAATGATGCCTTAATAATTCTCATGCATTTAGACAAACATCCAAATCCTGAAAACACAGGGTCATAAGTAAACTTTTGAGTTGGAGCACAGGATTTCCTTCCACTTGGAAACAGAAAAGCTTCCAACTATGCAGAATAACCGTATAAGTTAAAAAATTGCTAGGCTAAAGCAACTCCAAAGAAGTTCACATCCCGTTTCTGTCTCCACTTGACCAAGAATTATACGATTAATAACAAATGCTGCTGAAAGATGTAAAACACAGGCTCAAAACAGTAAAAATACTGCACAATACATACTTTTGAGGGTCGAAATTTTCGACACCGAGATCCTCATCCCAAACAAAAATGTAATTGTATTCTGCTACTATATCTGGATGCAAGAAACGCTTCGCGAACCACCTTGCCATCAGAAAAACCAATACCCGGGATAAACATATATGAAACTGCAGTGTCTCACAAATAACAGTAGGATCTCGAAGGCTGAGATAACATACCATTTAGTTTGATTACGGGCAGACACATGTATTACACGATCACTCCACTTATACCGCTTCCACTCGTCGACTACACTATCATAATGGAAAAGCATCACAGAGAATTTACCTGACAGGAACTGCAAAATTGTATATCAAAGGTAATTCGAAAAACATAAAAGCAAAGAAATAGTGCATTAGCCATAAGCATGGGCCAATTACCTTTTTTACCATTTTACTGACAAGATCTTTTTGCTTTATTCCAGCAGCCATCGCAAACAAGTTTTGAGAATTTGTATTTTTCTGTCCAAGCAGACAGCACGTCACAACAGTGAAAAGAACCCAGGATTTGTAGATTATGACGGAGAAACAAAAAGGTGCATGAGTGGAAACTAGAAAAATCAGAATGCTATTGAGATACAAATGCTTCAAAGTCTTCAACCATATTACAAGACAAACATCAGACAGGATGCGCATTAATGTTCCAAATATGCAGGAGATACATAGACAGATTATTAGACTGAAATGAATGACATTATCACAGCGATGACTTCACGGGAACAGTATAGAACATAGTTAATGGCGAGAGGCGCCGCAACAAACACAAGAGAAAAGACTAAAAGGTGCAAATACTAAGTTGATTATAAGAAGAGGGGTAGTTAGAGCAGTACGAGGGAGCACAACCAACACATGGCGAAAACAGAGGATCTTACAGCAAAACAGCTACATTTGTTTTCTTGGTACCGATCAATATACATATTTTGTATATCCTAAAGTCAACTTTCAAGACCAGAAAATAAGTTATGCAAGTAAAACTGAGGTTATAAACATCTTCATTCTCAGCATCCTCTAAATGAGCTACCAGATAAGCTAGCTTACCCTTGGAGATCCCCATAGCGGTCTCATCTGCAGATTTGATTTATCAACAACAATGCCAGCAGGTAAGAACTCCGCTCCTGGAGGTCGACATTGATCCTGAAACAGCCAAGATACCCATGTAAGCAACAACAATGTCCACAAGAAACTGTGATCGAAACTTGCAAGCAACAATATTTTCCTCCAAAAATAAATAAATCAAACCTTACAATTGTTGAATATGAAGTTCTTGTAACTTCCCCGTATTGATAATTTCTGTGAAAACCCAGGAAAATTAACACCACCCCTATTTTTCGCACAAATAAGAAAAAGGAACTAAATTTCCAATTTTAACAATAACACCAATACCTCTTTGTAATCTAGAGCTATAATCGCATAGGCTGCAAGGAAAACAAAAAAGAGAACAGAAGCTACTGGCAAAAAGCTACGAGCAAATGATCTCCAACCACCATGAGGATCCGCAATTGTACGTGCCTAAAAACACGAGAGTTAAAATTACCATGAGAAGCCAATCACCACCACCATCATCATCCATACAACACATAAATCGATACATACACATATATACATGCATAGTATATCTACGTCACTGACATACATCAATTACATACATACAGAAATGCATATAGAAACAGACCTACGCGCACCCATAACAAAAAACTACCATATGCAGAGAGAACAAACTTTCTCAACAAAAGATGGAAAAACCCATTTACACCTTTTGCCTTTTTTCTTCTTCTTTCTATCAGGAATTGCTAAAAAGAACACACAATTAAGAATTGAATAACTCTATCTTCAACAAAAACAATAAAAGCATCATCTTCCCCAGAAAAATAAGAATAAAAAAACTAAACTTTTTGCAGGCAGAAGTTAATAAAAAATATAGCACACAAAAACATCAAATTGAAGAATATATCTTTACTTACAGAAGTAAATGACTTCATATCCAACAGGGAGATGATCAACAAAGCATAAGCAGGTGCCTCCTCTCTTTTTGTTTCTTAAATAATAATTAATAAAACCCAGAAATGAACAGTCATGAAAAACAAATAAATGAGTTTTAATGAAAACGCCAAGTGTTCAACTTAAGATCAGAATTTACTTTCTGAACTGGTTTTCTTTTCTTTTTTCTTCCAAAGAAATTAAAGGAAGAGGAAAGTGAGAAAAATTTAAGATAAAGGCCAAAAAAAACAAAAACAAAAAAAGACTCAGAAAAAGGAACACCAGGGTCCAGTCCCTAGCTACACGGAGGGAAGAATAGTGCAAGGACTTTTCATCATCATCTTCTTCTTCTAATTATATAAGATGATAAAAATAATAAGTCAACCAAAAAAAACCTCAAGAATAATCCATTAATTAATTAACTAATATGGCAATTTTTAATCGCTCGCCAGCAAAGATATTGACACGTTTCTACCACTCTGCCACTAACTTTGAAAAATCCAGCATAAGATTACACCGTTGTGTGTTTTTGTGTTTTTTTCCTCGTGTTTAGCATCCCTACATGCTTTTAAATTACGTTTGAACGTTTTATAAAGAAGATTTTATTTAAGTATCATCAGTTTCCAAAACAGAAAACTTTGTGCTAAAATTGAATCAAATTTAAATATTTGAATAATTTTTTTTAAGTAAGAAATATCTTAATGGTTTCATAGAAGACTGTTTTATTTTTTCTGTTTTTGTTAAAGCACTAATATGCGGATTGTAGATGAGATTGTAGTTCAATTTGTTAGTGTATATTATCTTTTTGACGTAGGTCATGGGTTCGATTCCTAATGTCGTAATGATGATTAAAAATATAACCAATTTACTTATTAAAAAAATATTACTCTCTATTGGCCAATACCATCCGATAATCTGAATCGGATAAAACTCCGAAAGACGGTATTTTTACCGATTTTTTATAATTGTCTCTTTAATTGAAATTTTAGATACAAAAATAATGATCATTTTAATGAAAAGTAGTGAGAAAGATAGAAAAAGTTAATATAATTATTAAAAATATAAAAATAATACATCAAGTGATATTTATTAAAAAATATAAAATGAGTAATTCATTAAAATTTTAAAATAATTTATTTTTAGCCCAAATTAATTGGAAAAAAAATCAAGAAGGAATAATATAAAAATTTACTATTATTCTTTAATTGTTGGAATTGTATCCCAACTCCAAGTCCCAGCCCAACAAAGATACCGCACACTTCCGAAACGTGCGCGTGAGAGGGATACATGTTCTTTACCTTTAATTATCGTCAACGGTCCTTTTCATTATCCATTTAATTATTAGGGAAAATAACAAATTGGCCACTGATTTTTTAAAAAAATTCACTATTTAGTTAATGAGCATTATATGTTATCGAATTGGCTATTAAAATTTTCAAAGTTTATCAAATTAGTCACTCTATTTATGACACGCTAATAATTAATTATTCTTCCGCTCAAAATAAACACATGCTCTTTGCGTTTTGTTTAAAATTAAAAATAAATTTATTTTTAATTATAAACAAAATGTGAGAAACATGTGCTTATTTTGTGCGGGAACTAACTATAAATGCTCATTTTTTGGGTACAGAACGTCTACTTAACGTGTATCATTTAACTTGATTTTATTAACCAATGTGTAAATTCCGTAGATAAAATGACCAATTTAATTAACTTTGAAAACTTAGATGGTCAATTCGTCCAAATAAAAAATTTAGTGACCAAATGGGGAACTATTGGAAAGTTTAGTAGCCAATTTATTAATACACCTTACAAATAACCTACTAATAATTAATGACTGAATAGTCCTAAATTAATAATAAAAAAATAGTAAAAGAAAAAAATAAATGCTACTCTATTTAACCTACTAATAATTAATGAATGAATAGTCGTAAATTAATAATAAAAAATAGTAAAAGGAAAAATAAATGCTACTCTATTTAGTTTTCCACCCACTGAAAATAAATTCTAGCTTTACTATCGACCTCTCTACTATATCTAGAACTCATTGCACTCAACAGCCATTTATTAATTAATTATAATGTTAACGTATACTTCCCTCTGTATTTTATTAAATGTCGTTTTGAGTGTTGACACACTATTTAAAGCAATGGTTGGTTTGGAGAAACCAAGTTTTTTAACTCTTCAATTATTTACCAAAAGTCATTACACCCATACAATTTGCATTAAGAGTAAAACGGTAAACTCTTTCTAAATTTGCATTGGAAGATGAAAAACGATATGCAATTTGGATCAATTTTTAATATTCAAAACGATATTTAATAAAATACGAGGAATATATAATATGTGGGCATTTATGTAATTGAAGTCATGGAATATATAATAATATGTGGGCATTTATGTAATTGAAGTCATGGTTTGTCAAAAACTGGTAAAAGACACACGGCCCATGCGCAGGGCCCAACTGGTCAATGTACAAACTCTAAAATTGCATAATAACCGATTAACACCGGAAGAGACACTATCATGCCCAAGATCACACTGCATAAGAAAAAAAGGAAACAAAAATAATAATTAGAATATTTAATAGTAATTTTTATTTTTATTTTTTACCAATAAATTCTGGAAGATTTAATATTAACTTACGCTGTACTTAGCACCTCTGCGTGCAATCCATATTCTTTAGCGTAGATGAAAGATGTGATGGACTGTGGTAGTGCTGCCTGTAATAATTGATTTAGTAACATTTTTAAATTATGTGGTAAATTAATTCTTTTAATAATTATAATAAGTAGAAATAGTTTGATTAGATTTTGTTGTGGAGCTACTACCTGAATGATAGCAACACGCAAAACGTCGCCGTGCAAACCCACAGCAATGGAACCGATGGCCATAGCAGCAGGTCCAGCAACGAACTTCAAAACCATCCCTATCACCGTCAAACTTGCTCCACACGTAATAACCTTCTCTTGTAAAGCCATGAAAATCCCTACACACAAATTTTAATTTAATATTAAATATATGATCAATCCTAATTAATTAGATTCATAGTATTTTTTATGTATATATATATAGGAATTCACTAATTTCTCGTTGTTTCTTTTTTACATTTTTTTTATTTTTCCGAGTGTCCTCCCTCTCAGTGGCATAGTCTCGAATTTTTTTAGGAGGGCAAAAAAAAAAAGTTTTTTGTTAGTGGAGGAAATATGAAAAATTAAAGTAAAAATAATAGAACTTAAAAGGACTATTATGAGAGAATTCAAAGTTTTTTGGAACCAAATAAGAAAGATTAAATTAAAAATAATAGAACTTTAAGGACTATTATGGGAGAATTTAAAATTTTAGGAATCAAATTTGAAAGATTAAAGCAAAAATAATAGAACTTTAAGGATTTTTATAGGAAGAACTTAAAATTTGGAGGGGTAATATAATTATATAAAGGATGAATGTAAAAAGAAAAAACCTTCAGGGACTATTATAGAAGGACTAAAAATTTAGGGGGCATGTTTTTTCTATTTTTTGACAGAAGACTAATCTCGTTCGAGCATAGTCAATCAAACTTAAATGGCGTGATTATCCCTATATAGGATGAAAAGAAAACGATATTTGGTTAATTAATAGTTTTAATAAAAGGAAATTAATAAAAAGTGAATTATATTTATCTTTGTGCTCATCCATAGGGGTGTTCAATGGTTATTTCGGTAGAAAACTGAAATTTTGAAGTTCGATTTTGTTCATTCCGAAATTCTCTAAGTCCCTTCCGTTCCGTAATTATCTGTAACAAGTCCTGTCTCTGTCTAAAAATGAAGAAAGAAAAGAATGACTGAAAAAAATGCTTATATATTAGGTTACAAAATTTCGGTTAACCAAATTTCGGTTAGAATGGTTAACCGAAATTTTCATTATTATTTCCGTTCTATTCTGATTAAAATTTCGGATAATTATCTTCCGAAATTGAATTTTAAAAGTTCTATTAATTACTAACCGAACAAGACTAAAGTTGGTTTTGAAAAATCAGAAGTTCGGTTTTGTCGTTTTGAACACCCCTACTCACCCATGCTAAACATAGCCGTGCCTGTACCAGCTCTCGACATGATCAATACGGACCCCTCCATGATGCTCGGCATCTCAAAATGCCACCTACAAAACAATCAATTAAAACAAATTTTAAAGAAACATTTAAAGTTATTTTTTTAAAAAAAAATCAAATCAAAGTTAATTTTGAGAAAAATATTTGTTTGATTTTCCTTTTTAATGATGTGAATTGAGAAAAATACCTGTTTGATATAAAGGCCCAAACAAGCCCAACAATACAAGCATAAGAGTTGGGATTCATTGCCAGTTTTATTCCCACAATCTTGGCCAAAGTCCAAAAAGAATGATTACTATCATTGTTGTTAGAAATTGCCATTTTATCATCACTCATCCCCTCCAAATCCTTCTGATCTTCGGAGATGCTAGAATTGATAGTGCTATTGGGCCCAGAAGATGAAAGCTCAATACCAAGCCCAGTCCGTCGCAACTCCAAAACAAACAGCAAAACGGTTAGCCAGATAATGGCTTGGACCACAGAAGATTGGACCACAAGGTCCACTCCCATAGGCCCATACATGGCCCTGATCAAAGGCACCCCTACAACAAGAGAATTAGTCAAAGAACACAAAGAAAAACTTGTGATGGACCAACAATAGCTTCCTTTGCTATTGCAACGTTGCCACAGGGCAAGAACGACGACGATTATGACCTTCGATATCGCGTCGGCTCCGATGAACCGGTAATTCATCTTGAATGGGTCAACGTGGGCCGTGAACTCGAAGGTGAAGAGTGGTAGAGTGAAGAAACACACTAGGCGGTTGATTGCACCACACTGCTCCGGTGTGAAGATGTTCCACCACCGGACCGAGCCGTAGCCGAGGATTAAGGCTACGTAGAGTGGCACCATCGCCACCACCACCTTGTAAACATCTTCATACCCAATCATTTTCTTTCAACTTTTCTGCTGTTTTGTGTTGTTTTATGTCTTTATGGCTTATAGTAAAACTATAGCTCGGGGTACGTTATTTATATGTGCAAGAGAATGCCATGGAATATTAAAGGAACAAATGGGCGATTATACAGAAAAATAAATCAAATATATATATTTTATTTATTTGATTTCTCAGTGCCTTTAGACTAGAATTCTATTTGTTAATTACATAAATAATAGGTATTGGACTCCCGATTGTAATAAAAAGATTATGACTTATGAGTGAAGTTTATAATTTTAAATAAAATGTGCGCGACCTCACGAGACATTGTGATTGTTTTGATAGAAGAGAGAGGCTCCGATACAATACGAGTGTGGTGAGCAATTTGATGTAGTTAACTAACACAAATTAAACTAATTAAAGACGTAGTTAAGCATTCGATCGCAATTTGTTTCTTTTTCTTTTTAATTTTATCGATTGTATTATGAGCCACGCCATGGAGTTTATAGCTTGGTGGATGTATACGATTCTATGCCGTGGATTCTTGAAGAGAGTTAAGTGCATGGAGGTGTGATGTTGCTTTCGGGCAAATGGTTTACATGTTTTTGTGGTGATCAGCAACGCAATGTTGGTTTCTATGATTTTAGAATAAGGAATGAGGTCCAGCAATTATTCCACCCACTCTCTCTCTCTCGCAAATAGAGCTAGCTGATCTTTAGTTTTGTTTTTTTTAGGGGTAATAATTATATATTATTCCTTCAATTAAATAATTAATATTCCTACCTTTTTCCCCTAGCAAATAAATGATTTACAAAGTCATGGAAGAAACTATAACGTTCATCATCTTTTTGTCCTTATATACTTATGAATTTTATCGTCACAATCGATCTGTGTGACACCCTTCACTACTGATTCAATCTATATATTAATTTGCCAGTTTGAGTTGAGTGAATTTACCCACTAAATGAATATTTAGATTCAAATCTCACGATCCATCTTGTAATTTATGTTTGTATTGCTCGTATAGTAGTGATATATGAGGCGTATTTGGTCCTTTCTCCTTATGTTGTCCTGTATAATGTTGTGTTGTGAAATGAAACTAGTAAGCTAGTTGGCTGACTTATTTAAATTAAAATAAAATGACCTTTATGATCATTAATTCATTAGTTTTTTTTAAAGTTAAACAGCTAAAAGAGGCATCGTGACTAAACATTCTAATGTTATTTTTACTTATTTAACTTTAAAGCTAAGAAATTAAAATCGGGAGTCAAACACGCACATAATTAACTACCTAGTTAATTTATAATTATCATAAGAAAATAACGTCAAGTCGCACTAATTCATTAATTAGTTATTAGGCAAGTGTTTTCAAAGTATAGATTAATTTGTCAAACTGAGTCCTCCGACCCAAGCACTACCAAGCCGCTAGTTTCAAATGTATACACGCACACTAATTTCGGTCGTTTGTTTCTCACTACCAAGCGTTTATAAGACTATTAAATATTCGCCAGAAACCGTAAATAAGCCCAAGTTAAAAATAAGGCGTGCGATGCCTGTATTGAGTGGAGGGTCGCACATAGCAAGTAGGTCATGTGCGAGCCCCTGGGTCTTAGGTCCGTTCGTGGAGTAGGTACAGTATGAGTTTGATACCAGATATTTAGAGTGTCAGTATATTTATTTTTTCTTGTATTGTATTACATTGTACTCTTGATCATCGCAGTGAAATATTTTTTGTCGTGCTCATAAAATAAATATGTTGATCCAAGTAAAAATAAAGTGTCTTACTCTCTTTTACTTTCTCTTTGCGTTTTTTTATATTATGGGTGTGTATTTGAATTTTTTTTATATTATGGGTGTGTATTGATTCAAAAGTAAATTAGATATTAATTCACAGCAAAACATTATTCTCATTTAGATTCTTTAGACAACCAAGATCTATTGAGTATAGACCATCTCTGCTTACTCGAGAAATAAAAATTCGTCAATTTCTCTACATGGAATATATTAAGAAAGTTTTGATATCCTCACGATTTTTCCAAATCTGTTAGGAAATTTGATATGTTTTTACTATTTTTATTTATCTAATATAAAATTTTAGTTCGCACAAGTCTAATAATAGGAGTGTGAAATATCCTGTGAAATATCCAAAGTTGCGTGGTTGTTTGGAGTTAGATTTAGAAATAAACATACGGGAATTCATATCCATATATATCATGGATTGTCCGACCAAAAGGATAGTAGCCAGCTAACCTTGAACTCTTTTTTTTTTTCAAAAAAAAAATTATTATACGTGACGCATAAAATAATACAATTGGAATAATTCTGCTTATCTAAAAAAAAAATATTGGAATAATTCTTACAAGCTCAAAAAACAACCATTCTTTTTATCAAAAATTAAAAGTTTGAATCATACACAATTCGTACTGCATTCAAACTAATACTCCCTCTGGGGCGTTACAATCGTCGTTTTAGCGATGAAAAGCAGTCCCCCAATAAATGTCATTCTCGGATCCCCAGGCTGGAGAAGACGAGGGTGCCCTTACCTGCCTGCGCTGGTGACGACGACGACGGCTTCGACTTCGGCTTCGGCTTCGACTGCCTTCCTCGATTCCCTCTTTCTGTGTTTGAAATGAAATTTGCGGGGGAAGTGAAAGCTTTTCCTTTTTCAATTTTCATTTTCCCCTTCTCTTGTGTTTGAATCCGAAATTTGCGTGGGAACGGAAGCTTTTCCTTTTTCAATTTTCATTTTTCCTCTCCACGGGTTTCAATTTTTGGAGAGTGTTGGTTTGGTTTTGGTGTTGGAATTGGAATTGGAATTGGAATTAATTTGGGAGGGGACTTAGAATTGGATTTAATTGAGGCAGAGGATTGGTGGTTGGCTGATTTGGTTGGGTTTGTGTGGAGGAGAGGAGGAAGAAGGTGAACAGAAGCGAGCAGGAAGAAGGTGAACAGTAAAGTTGTACCAAATTAATTATAATGGCACAATGGTAAATTAGAGTTTTCTATTTATTTATTCGGTTCGAGCTAATCGGGATGAGAAATTTTGCTCAAAACCGATAAAAACTCGAACAGAAAATACCGAAATGTGAAATAAAATAGAATAAAAGAAATGATACGAAATAAAAATATAAAAAATACTATATTATCAATAAATAAAAACTTAAAAAGAACATGAGAAATAAATTAATTATTTCGGGTTTGATCCGAATTTTTTATAAAGTAAATAAAGTAAAATTTTATAAAGTAAATAAAGTAAAATTTTAAGTGCATAATCTACACTTAATGCCCTATTATAATTATTCACTCGTGTTGATTATTTATCAAATAAAAACTCGTTTGGAAATGTAAAAGTAGAAGCAACTATATATGGAATTGCATTGATACTCAAATCTGCTAGGCCAAGCCCGTGACCTAGCCAAGCTGAGTCTCCGTCTTCCATCTCCCCAAGCCATCAACTTGCATCAACCCAGCCGGTTTCAAGCCATCAACATGCATAAACCCAGCCGGTTTCAAGCCAGCAGCTCTCAGAATTGAGCCAACCATCAGTTGTAAATAGCTAGGGAGGCTGGGGGTAGTATGGTCAAAAAATGCCTCGTTTTCTCCCCACCAATCATTTTCTTAAGCCACGTGCCCGGGGCTAAAACGACGTTTATTTTGCCCCGGAGGGAGTAATATTTATACTGGATTGATCAATCGGTCTACGAAAAAACAAATAACTTTTTTTATTAATGATGATGAAACTAGTGATTTCTTATCCATCTATCTATACATAGTACTCCCTCCGGGGCAAAACAATAGTTGTTTTAGGATTTGCTTTTACTGTTCCGGCACGTATCTTAAAGCGGCCGGAACAGTCACTATTTGAGACAATTTTGCCCCTAATTTTTTCTCGAAAGTACGTTAAGGATTAACGTACGTTCGAAAAAAGTACAGAATTTTTTGAGGTTAAATAGTGAGTCACCCGACCTCCTTGATATGCGTTCCCTACTGAATATTGGCATGCGAGGAAGTCATTTATTTTGCCTCAGAGGGAGTATATCTTTGCAATCTTATTTTTTTCATTTTTTTTAACGTACATAATTTGAATTATGGAAGTTAAACAAGATTTAATTGAATAGAAAGTGTACGTGATTACATTGCATTGTATCATATTTTTATTGACCATTTACTAGTTATTTGGGCAGTAATGCTACTGATTTCTCCTTGTATTCCCCATATCTTTACAGTTCTGGTCTGGAGGCAATTTATAGAAGAATCTGATTTTTGAGGAGCTGAAGCTGATTTCAGAGTCTTGGCCTAGCGCTTGGCCAAGACTCCTTCGCAGTACACCAGATCATCTTGGCCAAGCCTGCGGCCAAGACTCATTCGCGAAAGAGCAACCTTGCGCAGTAGCGTCAGCCATTACTTGGGCCACTTCTCAATGGGCCTTGCGAGCTGGTAGCTGTCCAGCGAACAAAGAGAAGGATCAGGAAGATATTTATTTAAGAATCCTTTTTAGGATCTCCTTCCATCTTTGTATTGTTTTAAACTCCTATTTTTACTCAAACAATTATTGTTAAGATTTTATTCTAGATTTTCTAGGAATTGGAGTTGGACTAGGACAGAGGAGTTTTAGGGCTATTTAGCCAAACATTGTTCCTCCTCTGTCGCGCGGAGGTGGAAAACCTTTCTTCTCTTTTCTCCTTTTTGACATTGAAATACTTTGGCTCCGGATTTAATTATTTAAATCTCGGATTTAATTTATTTATGCAATTGAATATTTTATATTTCTATCTATGAGTATGAGTAACTAAACACTTATTCTTGGTAAGGGTTGATGAGCTGAGTTCTTATGCATTCGTGAGATCAAACTATGCTTAATAATCTCTTTAATTGTATTCACTTGTTTCTTGAGCCTAATTAACCGATTACTCACTAGAGACAAGGTTTGATCATCCTTGTACCCTAGTAGAGAAGAGTTGCAACCAGCCTAGAAGGAACGGGAGCACCCGTCGGCTAGGCGAAGCAGGTGACTAGTCTCGCGCCAGACTAGAAGAAATAAGTGATCTAGGTCAAGACCAGATTGACACCCTAGGGTTTCCACAGGGAAACAACTTGACCTAGGTACTGTCTTCCCCTATACCATTGAGGAAGCGAACAACCATTCAAGACAGCAGTCAAACGGATAAACCCTTTAACCAGTAAGGTGTCTCTTGGCTAGGATTATCAGGAAATGGAGCACCCGCCAGGTAATTTGAAAAGGAGGGAAGACATGAGTGAACAGGAGTACCTCCATTCTATAGCAGTACTATGAATCAAGAGATGAATACCCTTGAGTCTATGATCGAAGCATAAGAACAAAAGCTCTCACATCACCCTTACCTGGAATCCCCATTTATTTGATTTATCTCAATCTTGACCTCTGTCTAGGCCAAGCCTTTGGCCAATACTATTTTGAACCATTTTACTTCTTTCTGTTTTGTCTTTATTTTCAGATACTACCAAACCAAATCTAGTGACGAGGAAGTCAACCAAGAATTACATCTCCTAGATGTCTCTGTGGACGATCCTCTTACCATAATCTACAAACCTTTGTAGACAGTGATAAGTTGTATTTCTACCCCCATTTTCATACCTATTTCACTCTTATATTTGACGTGTTCGACGCGCGATCAGTACGATTCCACGTTGAATTCAAAAATATTAATAAAACATTAAAACCCTATATATAGTCGTGAATGGAAAAAAAAAACTTAGTATAAGAAAACTTAACAAGATTTAATTGAATGATAAGTTTAGGAATCTTATTTGCTTTGAACATAAAATAATTTGAATATAATATTTTAACTTTATAATCTTTAAAATATTCTACTTTAACTACTATAATTATAAAACATGCAATACTAATCGTATAATTTTTTAAATTATTCACTTTGATCCCTAACCAAAACTTTTGTAACAAGCTAGTGACAAGAAACATGTGTTTAATTACAAAATGTTATAGCTAACAACATTGCCTTTTACTGATGTGGCATGATAAGCTTTTGAAAAACTAAATATGATAAATTAATTAAAAAAGATAAAATTTTCAAAAATCATTTATAAAATAAGTTCGGAGAGGATAAATATAACAATTTATTAAAAAATAATGAAAATTTAGGGACTAATATAGATGAGTTGAGAAATTTAGCAAGGTCTTGCCCATGGATACTGTGGGCATAGTAGTAATTTAGAATTACAAGTTGAAAGAGTACAAATATAATGAATTGTAAAAAAATAAAATAAAATTGAGAGACTATTAAAGAGGAATAAAAAATCTAAGAGACCATGCTTCAAAAACATAAGGAAGCTACGCCTCCACCATGGATACTATACTATCACAAATAATAATTAATCAAATAAAATAGTCATTAGTTCAAATAATAATTTAGAATTATATATTTTACTAATTCACTTTAACCAAGGACAAGTGTTATTCGGTTTTAACTATATACTACCTCCATCTTGAAATAATGGACGTTTTGTTACTTTTTCGGTTTTAACTATATACTAATTCATATTTTTTTTCGAACGTACGTTCGAAAAAAGTAAGGGGCAAAATTGTCTCAAATAGTGAGTCATCCGGTCTTCTTAATATGCGTGCTTAAATAGTACTCCCTCCGGTTTTTAATAAATGATGTTTTTTTACTGAATGTTACTGTACACTTTATTTGATTTTTTGGTGTTTACTTTACTGAATGTTACCGTTTTAGAAAATCATTTATTAAAAATCGGAGGGAGTAAAAGACAGTTAAAAAAATTAGAAGGGAGTAATAAAGATAAGAAGAGAAACACTAAACTCCACTCATTTTATTCTTTCTTTTTTCCCAATCTTGTTGACACTTGACCTAATGTGTGGAAAAAGAAAAGAGAAAGAAAGAGAGAATTACGTAGTAACCCATGTTTTATGGTTCAAGAATTGATTTGAAATTCCTTGGTACAATGCCAGTTGATTGAGTTGATAGGTTTTCTCATGCTGGCCTCAAGACTCAACTCAAGACTAATGACATAGGTTCTTATGTGCAGAATATTAGTATCTTTTTTTTAAATTAAATCCTTCTTGCATACGTATAGAATAACAATAATAATAATAAAAAGTAGAGCATACAAAATACATCACTTCATTGTTTCGTTATCATTATAGAATGGTACAACATATGCAGAAACTTACACCCACTGCCCTCAAATCTCATGCATCCTTACAACCTTAAAGTTGTGATGAGCAATAACTTGGTAGACATGCAATGTCCTAACTAATGTGGTGGGAAAAAAGAAAACGAAATAATTAAATAGGTAGAGAAAATAATCAATTCTGAATTTCAGCACCAAAACACTCCGAAGATCGGTTCGCAGGAATGAATGCCGCCGGCGATTTGGTTACAACAGATAAGATATCGGCGTAACCGACCACCCCAACCAAAACATCTTCACTTTCATCCTCATTCACCCATATATGAGTTGACCTGTGAGACAGCATCTGAGCCATGACCGCAGCCAACGAACTTGTAGTTCTACAAGTTAACGGAGCACTTCTGCCCCTATACATGCTCCTGCCAGTTCCATTAATACTTGAGTTCCCAGGAGAAAATCCGATGCTCCTGCTACTGAACTTCCTTAGCCTTGTTGACCCACCACCGTTAACCACAGTACTGTTGTTGATGCCAACAGTTGAATTAGCAGTGAAATCGCTAAGCGACCTAGGACTAACATTATCCTCAACACCCATCACAAACTGCCCTGCTGAGAGGTTCGCTATAGCCCATGCAGCAGCCAAATAATCACATTTCCATAACCTCGAGGCTGATATTTCCCCAATTACTTTATTTTGGCCATCTGGTGTGGTCTCCACTACAGCAACCGCACTGGGGTCTTTAGGTAGCTTATTCGAAGCTTCTATGGCTGGAAGAGATGCTTCGATGGAGCTGTAGTTTGGGTTAATGGCTCCAAGTGCAGCGATTGAAGAAAGAGGAAGGGGAGCCAGAGCACCAAGACAACCAATCAGAAAACGTATAATATCTTCTCTCGAGAGACAACAAAACTTATCACGGGTAAAAGTAGCAGAAGAGGAGGATGGACGGTTATTGTTGAGAGTAAGGTTACTGCTGCTGTTATTGAAGGAATCCACATTCTTTAACCACTTCCCATGGTAAAGAATGGAGAATCTCTTGCTCATTCCTTTCCATCCTGTGCTTTTAGGGATAAGGAGACGCCTTACACCTTGCTTCATCATTTCCAATGCATCAATCAATCTATCATGAGTATAAAAAGTTCTTTCTTAACATTAGATACGACCCAGAACAAAAGTCATCAATTATAACTGTATTTCACATGCACCACAGCATTTTAGCGATCACAAAGCACGAGAAGTGGCAAGCTTGATCATTATATTAAATAACACAGAATTTTTACCAGAGTCATATTAACTGAAAAATCCTCTTTCATATCACAGAAAGGAATGTTGCATTTGAGAAAAAAACAGTGATGTGAAGGAATTGTGCACCTTAAACGTGGTGGTGAATTCAAATGAATAGTTACCAAATATCAGCAATCAAAACTAAGATGCAAAAGAATACCTCCAGGCTAAACTTAAGTCATGTAAGTGACTTGTCACCAACATATCACCTAAGTACACCTCAGAAACTATCAGCCATCAACTAGTTCAATAAAAAATTTAAGCACAACATTGAGAAAAATCATCCACCAGAAAATCATCAAATTCCTACTTCTACTTAGATTTGCACTTCTGCAGCAATGAAATCTATTCCAGGTGCCATCTTCATCTTTTTTTCAATCCTTCCGTTACCCCTTATGGCAGCATAAGTACAATCAATCACAAAATTCAGCTAAACCCCTCCACGTGATTGAGGAGGCAAAAGTTTTCAAGAAAACAGAATCTAAAGTTGGCTGCTTTTTTCCCAAGGGTTGTTCTATGTGTAGTTTAACCCAAAGAAAAAAAAATAAAGATCACAATTTTTGGTGGACTACTTGCTTGAGTCGATGGCTTAAAATGGAGAAGGGTATTTGGCATTTCTAAGTATACTACAGAAAAAAATTCAATTTAGCAATATAGTTTTCGTTTCCTGCGTGGAGGCCAAATACCCTTCTATCTCCAACTTTCCACTATTACATCATCACAAAAAGAAACTAAGGATCTTCAAAAATCAATCTATTAATGACACCAAAAGAGCAAGCACTTTCCTTCATGTCCATTTCATCACAGTAAAAAAAGATTCTTGATTCAACAAAAGATACAGTCCTAAATCAATAGAGAGCTGCACGAGCAAGAAACAGCAAAAACAGATCAGTAAGCAAAGAGCTAACCTTGTTGCAGGATCAACTTGCTTGAGCAGGGAACAATCAGGAACAACAAACTCAGATACTGGGGTTTTCATGGCTTTCTCCTGATCCTCTAAGCACTCACTTCTAGCCAAAAAAGCCACAATATCAAGAGAATTAAGGATACCCACAAACCTCTGTAGCCTCATTTCGCTGTTCTCAATCATACCCACATGCGATCTCCTCTTCCAAACAGGAATCCCACACTCTGTGGATTCTCTAATTGCTCGAATAGCCGATTCAACCGTCTCAGTCTCGTAGAATTCCACCATCTCCGGCTTCCCCACCGTCAGATCTCCTACCACATGATAAAGAAACACCGACGCCATCTGACTTTCTTGATAAAGCTACAAAAAAAATATCACTTATCTACTTAATTACTCCACGAACAAACTAAAAATTAACACGTAACATCAGATGAGCTAGATACTTACTTACCTGAAATCAATGAAATGGGTATGTTTTAGGATACGATTGCAGAAAAGAAAAGATGGGTTGTGATCGGATTAGTGAGAGCTATAAGAGGGAGTGAAGGAAGATGAGGAGGAGGTGAAATCTGGTAATGGGTGATCTGTTGAGGCTAAAGATGAGCAAAAGGAAATGATTTCTGGTTACTGAGTTGGCCATCGAGCAAGAAACTGAAGTGAAGAAGAGGAAGCAGAAATGGTAGCAGCTACTGAAAATTTGTTACAGCCCATCAAAGATATCTCTCGCGCTGTCCAGAGAGAGATGAGGGAGTCAAGGCAAGAAAGGTACGTGTACAGATGAGTATGGATTTCAATCCATGTTCTATCAAAAGGAAAATGTCATGTCAATTAAGGAAAATGCGGTGTCAATTATTGATTTAGATTTAGATCTTTATGGCTGCACAATCTTTGAACTTTCAATTATCAGCTCGCTCGCTGTTACTGTTAACTATTTATGATTCCTTGTTTTGGTTTGGTAAATTCATAAATAAAATAGACTATGAAAAATTTGCTTATTTTAGATTGTTTTTTTTTCTTCCATCCAAAGTCTTTTCTTTTTGTGCTTCTACCATTTATAATTCATTTCTGAATCGCTTATATTTGATATAAATGACTTCGATGTCAATCATTATATATAAAATAATAGTTTTATTTAAAATAATACTCTCTTTCAGTATAATTAATTGTCCTTTAGTGTTTGAGCACGCATATTAAAGAAATCAGATGACTAATTATTTGACCCAAAAAAAATTAGTATTTTTTTTCGAACGTAAGTCCGAAAAAAAGTAAAAGGTAAAATTGTCTCAAATAGTGAGTTATCAAGCCTCCTTAATATGTGTGCCAAAATAGTACTCTCTCTGTATTTTTTTATCTGTCGTTTGGGCTTGGTTCATGCAAATTAAGGGTTGAACAGTGACTCTGACACGGCCCAACTTTCTGTCATTTCGTGTCTGTGGGCCACAGCTCCAACGGTAACAATTTTGGGCCAACTCTTTCCCATTTTGGGTTTCAGTCTTCACTCTACACCCTCGTCTTCTCCTGTGCCAAACTCATCCCTCATACGCGAATAAAATCCTCTTCCCATCCCAATTCCTTTCAATCGATTGAATCCATTCCAATCTCCAACCCTAGCCCGCCCAATTTCGTTCAAAATTTTGACAAAATTTCAATTTCTTTTCGTTTCCCTCCTCCCTTAAAAACCCAAATTTAAATTGAAATGAAGTCTGCTTTTCAAATTTCAATCTCCCTCTTCTTTCAAATCAAAATCTGGTCTTCTCCTCTAAATCTCAAACATTTCTTTGGAATGTCTTCTTTACTGGTCGACTTAAATCAGACACATGGGAGTCCAGAATCTCCAGAATCCCTTATAAGTGAGTGGCCTGGCCTTGATGATTTGGTGCCGGATTCCCTTGGTAATGTAGACACTGAAAGTCAGACGCAAGTCCGCGATGAAGAGGTTAATCAACCCATCGACATTCCAGACTTGAACGATGCACCGCAAGTCTCACAATCGGGACCTCAAGGCTTGCTATCGAGGAAAGAGCTAACCAATGCCGAACGATTATATGCATACAAACTCCTTTTTGAGAGATGCAGAAATGGGATATTGAGGAGAACCGCAACGTGGGAGGTGGCCATGATTTTAGGGGTTCACATTCGTACAATCCAGAGGGTGTGGAAACGGGCTAGGGACTCAGACAACTCAACCACTCTAAACCATCGGATGCACAATTGTGGCCGGAAGAGAATTACTCTCGTTTTGGAAAGGATTCGCGAGATACCTTTCAGCCAGAGGACAACCATCAGGCGTCTCGCTTTTGCACTCGGTGTGTCAAAAAGATTTGTGAGCAAGCTATTGAAGGATGGAACCATCAGGCGCCACACGAACACAATCAAGCCGGCGTTGACAGCGGACAATCACATCTCAAGGATCAATCATTGCATCTCTAGCTTCGTCCCAACATCCATCCCACTCCAGCCAGAATTCTTGCACATGGAGAACACCATCCACATCGATGAGAAGTAGTTCTACATGACTCAGAAGACACAGAATTATTATCTCCTCGCCGGCGAGGATGATCCAGTTAGAACCTTACAGAACTCTCATTTTATTCCAAAAGTCATGTTCCTAGCCGCAGTTGCCAGGCCAAGGTATGATGCTAATGGTCCTTGTACGTTTGATGGAAAAATAGGCATATTCCCTTTAGTTGAACATGTTGCTGCTGTTAGATCATCTCAGAACAGACCTAGAGGTACAGTTGTGGTTAAACCCATTCAACATATTACGAGAAATGTCATTAGGGAGTTTTTGATTTTGAAGGTATTACCAGCCATAGTCAGTAAGTGGCTGATTGCGTGTCGAGGGCATCAAATTTAGTTGTATAAAATAATATGAAAATGGGGTAAGGGATACAACTTAACACTGTCCACAATGGACTTGTAGATCGTGATAAGAGGTTCATCCATGGAGATCTTGTTGGGTTTTGTAGTTCTGGCTCGACTTCCTCGTCACTGGAGTTGAGTGGTTTTGTTCTGCAGTTAAGATAAACAGAGCAATTAAAAGGAACAAGACAAAAATTAAATAAAGAAATAATCTTAGGCAGAAATGAATCTTAGCTAAGATTGGCGGTGGAGATTGGTTGTGGACTGATGTGGGGTAGATTCCTGGTAAGGGCGAATTCGTGAGCACTTTACTTGTTTATTCGATCATTGACCTTAGATTTTATCCTTCTCCCTCATAACCCTACTATAGATTGGGAGGAACCCCTTTCCAATCCTACTTTCCTCCTATTCAAATCACTTGGAGGGTACCCCCTTTCCTAGTGATCCTGGCCAGTGGACACCTTGCTGGTTAAAGGGTTTATCCAATTGGCTGTTGGCTTGAGGCACATGCGTTTTCTCAATGGCGTAGGGAAAGACAGAGTCTAGGCCAAGCTACTCCCAACTCGGAGCCCTAGGTTGTCAGTATGGTTAGACCTATATCGATTCAAACTCACTAACCCCCGCGAGGTTAGCTGTCTACTTCGTCACTTCAGTTTCGCTCGTCCCCTCAGTGACTGACTGCAAATTCGTCGTCTTGCCTAAGATCGATCAAGTCTTAGCCTAGACGGGAACCAGTTTGTTAAAACAGAACTTGAATCAATTACGATGAGAGGATATTAAGAACAGATCGGTCTCATGAATCAAACAAGTGTACTCACTCAACCCTTACCAAGAATTAGGTGTTTAGCTACTAGACATAATAATTAAGGACATAAAAGAATAATTGAAGAACATGAGTTAAATTAAATGCGATATTCCAAAAGGAATTATCACAGTCAAATGTTTTTACAAGAACCAGAAGAAAAGAAGATGGAAACCCTCGTAATTGACAACCTTCCCTAACCTTAAATAAGGTTAGAGTCCCCACCAATTACGTTCCTTTCCATATTCAAAACTCCTAAAAGATAAAGATAACATTATTCAAATTCGAAATAAAATAAAATACAACTAGAAATAGATTTGTTTGTTCAAGTAGAGGATAATCCTTCAAAGCATGCAATCTTGGATCACGTCTGATCTTCTCTAGCTGTCTCCAGCTGTCAAATCCACTATTTTAGCTCAAAATCTCGTGACTCCTGTTTCATCACGTTTCTTGGCAATCTTGCCAATCTTAGCTAAGATTGGTTTATCTTAGCTAAGATTGGTCATTTGTCTGATTTTCGCTCCAGAGATAGATTTTCTCTTATTCCCTCCAGCACAAATCCAGCTGTCATCCACACTCCAGCAATAACATTCCAAGACTCCTAGCTCTGCACATCTTTAGATCGGCAGTCTTAGCCAAGACTGCGCCTAAGATTGCTAGTTTGTGCTGAAAGCTGATATTTCCTTCATTTCCTTTAAAAGCAGATAGATTGACGTGAAAGGCACCATTTTCACCATAAACAAGGTAGTTTAAGATGGTAAAAATGCATGGAAATAGACGTCAATCAATGGCCTAGGGAGAGTATGATGGACCCAATTTACATTCAACAAGACAATGCGAAGACCTATATTCACATTGATGATGCTGAATTTTTGTGTGCAGTTGAGAGAAGTGGATTGAATGTGTCTCTCGTGTGTCAGCCGCCTAATTCTCCTGATATGAACGTGTTAGATTTAGGTTTTTTCAGAGCACTTCAATCACTGCAGAGCAAGGAATGTCCAAGGACTATTGAGGAAGCATACCAGTCATTTTCAGTGAAGAAAAGCAATTACATCTTCCTAACACTCCAGACATGTATGGTTGAGGTATTGAAAAGGCTCGGTTCAAACATTTACAAGATACCCCACATTAAAAAATGACACTTGACCGATTGGATGCTTTACCAGAGGCATTGCAATGCTGCCCTGAGATTTATGCTACTGCATTGGCCCATGTTTCTCCATCACAAATATGAGGTGATTGTGTATTGCTTTTGATTAGTTTCGTAAGTAATGCCAGTGTTTGGTTTTCTGTGCAGGTACTATTGTGGGATTGAGATCATTGTGTAGGGCTTTTGTGTTGGAAAATGGAAGAATTGAAGATGTATGGTCTGTTATGTATGTGTTGTTGTTATGTTGATTTGTTTGTGTTGCTGTGTTGAAGAATTGTAGACTGTTATGTTGATTTGTTTGTGTTTCTGTGATTGAAGAAGTGTAGAAGGGAGATGTTGTTCTGTTTGTGTTGTTGTGATTGAAGAATTGTAGAATTGAAGATCCCAGCTGTGATTGAAGATCCCAGCTAGGATCTTCAATTCTTGCTGTGATTGAAGAATTGAAGATCCCAGCTGGTGGACTATCATGTCCTGTTTTGTGGTGGAGATGCAAATATGCGTAGATTATGCCCCCATCAATGTATAGATCCATCAATGTATAGATTTTGTAGTGCATTGTGTAATGTGCATTGTAATTACACATTTTTGTGCAAGATTTAGGGACCAAATGTAATTGTAATTACACATTCACTTCAGGAAAGAAATCTGAAGTGGTTATTTTCTGGAAAGGAATGAAACTGATGGTGTTCTGTTTTGCTTTGCAAATTGGCAAGTTAAGTTTATGAAATTCCTCTATTTTATGTACTTTTTCCATTAAATTTGGCAAGTTTAGTTTATGAAATTCCATCCATTGCTCACATCTTCAGATCTCCTCTGTTCACAACACATCTACATCATCTACAAATCATTTTACAAATCATCTAGAAATCAAATCCCTTATTTTCTTAAGTATGCACAATTTCACCCACACCATATAATCATCAAACCCACACCATTCTGCACACCCTTAATTATACACACATCCATCTAGGACATGCACTCACTTAATTATACACACATCCATCAATGAAATAATTAAGTGCATGCAATGGACGGAATTATTAACAAGAAAAAGGGAAATTTCATTACTGGTAGCGGGAGAAGATAACAACAACAGAGCATAAACAAAACAAACTAGAACCCTAAAACAAACTAGAACCTAATCTACGGTAGGAATCCCAGGCAGAGAATTCACAAACCCCCGAGCTTCAGCAAAAACAGTCCTAGCAGTGCGCATGCCTAACCTGAGCACATCCAGCTTGTGCTCCTGGTGCGCTATGAGTGCAGACAAGTGGTTGAGGGATGTGCCGATGACGTCCAGGGCCTCACAAGCAAAGTCTGGATCATCTTTAATGAGGATATCAGCCTTCAGCAGCTCGAGACTTCCCTTCCTGGCCTTCAAGCTATCCAGGTCAGCCTCAGTCTGGAGTCGTTTGTGCTCCAGTTGGACATCATCGTCCTCCAGATGGGCAGCTTGATCAGCCATGAAGTTGATGATTGATTGCTTCTCTGCAGGATTCATGCTGGGGTGGATTGAGGAGAAGATGAAGGATTAGGGTTTTGAGCGTGGAAAGTGAAGGAGAACACGCGAATTTATAGGGGGGTTGTGCAACTCAAGAGTTGTGTACAACCTACCAAAAGGATTTACATTAACTGCAAATAAAACTCTGATGTGCGAATATACGGTAATCAATGCAATCTCTTGCCCAAATATCCAACCAAAGCTACCCTAAATAAATGTCATTTCCTCACCGACCATTACTCCACACAACTTCCCATAACCTCTTAACCGTTGCCACTTTGACCCAACTAAATCGCCCAGTCAAGTTAATGGAACTCAAGACACGAAGTTTCTAAATTTTTTGTGGAAACCGAACAGTTTACATGAAACTAAAATAGAGAACACAGATAAAATAAGGGAATATATATATATATATATATATATATATATATATATAAAAGGATTTAGATAATTTCCAGGATTAACAAAATTAACTCCAGGGAAAATCAAAATCAGATTAGTCCAATCCAGGCAACATAAATCCGGGATGGGCCAAATCCAGCCAAAATCAAATCCACAACCAAACTATATACACCAACTAAAAGCATTATTATGAACACTTAATTTAAACCTGGTAAACGGACAACGAGCACGAGGATGAAAGTCCTTTCCTGAATACCATCCTCAATCTGCAACCCACCACCAGCTGGCAAATTATTGAGATCAAAGTCTCTGTCTTCCTCAACCTCTGGCGATGGTAATTTATTCAAATCAAAACCTCTGTCTTCCTTCACAACCGGAGTAAGAGGGGGGGTAACATCAACAATTGGAACCTGGTTTAGATTAAAAGGGTCTTTCACCCTCACTGCTGAACTCTCTTCTTGCCCTGCCACCAATTCGCTCAAACTCTCATTCACTTCATCTTCGTATGTGTCAGCCACAATTTCGTCAGATACTCTATTATTTTCTCCACATATTTGACCCACCAAACTGTTATTTTTTTCATCGGCGTCTTCACAACATTCCCTGAGTGACAGACCGCCGTCCTCATGACCTTCATTGAAGCTTTCTTTTGGCTGGGCAAACTCGAAATAACTCGCCAAACCCTCATCGGTGTCAGAATCTTCAAAATCCACCGTCGAACTGTCTTCTGGTTGAGAATCGGCGTAATGAAGGGCCTCCATATCTCTACAACCTCTCAATTTTTTTGAAGAAGAAAGCTAAAAAAATGCGAGGCGAGAGAGAGAGAGAAGAGATCGACATGGATGTGAGAGGCCCTGCACCTCTGTTCGCGTCCTTTCAATCAAAATTCAAAGTCCCGTGGAATACATTTTCGTTTCCCTCTAAAGCCATGTGTGACATGTAGTTTCTTGGCCAAACGACATGTCGTTCAAGGGTAACAATGTCAAAGACACTGTGCTAGCGGGCTCGATTATCCTGGATGACAGTTAATTTTGGCCCAACATTTTTCCGCCCAAACGACAGATAAAGGGAGACGGAGGGAGTTAAAAATAGTTAAAAAAATTAGGAGGGACTACATTTCATTGAAGGATCTTAATTATTAAAATCAAACTGAATACAAAGTCGATCATTCAATCAGATTAAACTTTTGAATTATTCAAAAGCGGTCAGATATCAAACCGCTCTGTAAATGATTAATTCTTAAAAATAAAAAAATTACTAATTTTAGCTCCAACTACTCTATCTTTAGTGGGCCGACCGCCCATCATTACTGATTGAGCACATCAAGATTTTGTCTGATTGTATGAATTTATAATTGATGTTGGCGGATCATGATTCGGTCCATCACAAACATTTTTTTCTTGGTGAGGGCCCGGCCCAGCCCAGCCCGCACACTTTTTCTTCTTCTTAAAAATAAAATAAAATAAAAAAAAGCCTTTTTGTAAGAAGACAATTCCACCAGGCACCAGACATCGTTCTCTCTTTTCTCTCGTCACTTTTTCTATTTCACTTCCATTTCTACTTTTGTAATGAACAGAGAACAAGCATGTTTGTTCATGTTCATGTGGTCATTGTGGTGCCATCTTTCATCACCAATGCTTCTTTGCTAGTGAGTTCCTCTTTCTCCAATGTATGCTTTTCTGATCTACGTAATGTTGTTTGTTCTTTCTTTGTAGTTAGTTAGTTATTACTATAATTTCTTCATTTATATACTGTTCTGCTAAAACCCTTTCTCAACTTCTTAGAAAAAATTGATCTTGTTAAACCCCATCTGCACTCATGGAATTCAAATGGGTTGTACCCTTTACCACAATCCCTAAATTACACCCACTGCTACTGTTGTTTTCAGTACAGCTGCTCTTGTACTGTTCGTACCCATCTTTCTCTGTTGAGCTTAACCTACAAGATAAAGTCTCACTTTTAGTTTTTCGATCAAGGGTTGACGACCCAAATCTTGTTTTGTTAACTTGGGCTGGTTCCAACTGTTCGAACTGGACCGGTGTCACGTGTGAGAACACTGGCCGGGTCATTTCAGTGAACTTGACAAAGAGGAATTTATCTGGTCAAATTCATCCTAGTTTGTGTAAACTTGTGTTTCTTGAATCCTTAGTTTTTTCTGATAATAACTTCACTGGTCAAATACCTCCTTGTTTTGGTAACCTGCAAAATCTCAAAACCCTTCATCTTAGTCACAATAGATTTGGTGGGATTGTGCCGGACACGCTCATGAGGCTTAGTCGATTGAGAGAACTTGTTTTGAATGGAAACCAGGATTTGGGTGGCTTTATTCCCCCGTGGGTTGGGAATTTTTCTGCGAATTTGGAGAAACTTGATATGGGCTTCAATTCTTTTCGTGGGGAGATACCCGAAAGCTTGTTTTACTTGAACTCTTTGAAGTATTTGGATCTTGCAAACAACTTCTTGTTGGCTAATATTCACGACTTTTATCAATCTCTAGCGTTTCTCAATCTCAGCTCGAATTTGTTTTCTGGTACTTTGCCTTGTTTTTCTGCTTGTGCTCAGTCTCTCACTGTTTTAGAATTAGCTAATAATTCCATTGTGGGGGGAATTCCTACATGCATTGCTGCACTAAAAGAGTTGACTCACTTAAATTTATCATCTAATCGCTTGAGCTATGCAATTTCTCCAAGACTTGTATTTTCGGAGAAACTCCTTGTGCTGGACTTGAGTTTCAATGACCTATCTGGTCCACTTCCTGCCAAAGTTGCGGAGGCAACTGAGAAATCAGGGCTTGTTCTTCTTGACCTATCTCACAATCATTTCTCTGGTAGTATCCCATTGAGGATTACAGAGCTGAAAAGCTTGCAAGCATTGTTTCTTTCTCACAATTCTCTCACCGGAGAAATCCCAGCCAGGATTGGAAATTTGACGTATCTGCAAGTAATAGATCTTTCATACAACTCACTGTCCGGTTCAATTCCGTTAGATATTGTTGGGTGTTTTCAGCTGCTTGCTTTGGTTGTGAGTAACAACAATCTCTCTGGTGAAATTCGACCAGAACTTGATGCCTTAGATGGCTTGAAGATACTGGATATAAGCAACAACAGGATTTCGGGTGAGATCCCTCTAACTTTAGCAGGCTGTAAATCGCTCGAGGTAGTAGATTTCAGCTCCAACAATCTCTCTGGAAATCTGAATGATGCAATCACCAAATGGACAAACCTGCGGTATCTCTCCCTGGCTCGAAATAAATTTGTTGGAAGTATGCCAAGTTGGCTATTCAGCTTTGAAGACATCAAAATGGTGGATTTCTCAGGAAATAGATTCTCCAGTTTCATACCTGATGGAAACTTCAATGGAAGCTTGAATTTCAAGAATGGAAGTGCAATTAGAGGATTGCCTATAGAGCCACTTGTTGCATTAAGAGCTGTGGAGATTAATATAGCTTTGGTTGTTGTTAGTACCAATGATTTAAGTTTTGACTACCAACTCTATTCCACCATTGGAATTGATTTATCTGATAACTTATTACGCGGGGAAATTCCAGATGCTTTATTTGGACTAGGAGGCTTGGAGTACCTGAACTTGTCATACAATTTTCTTGATGGTCAGATTCCGAATTTGGAGAAGATGTGGAGCTTAAGGACTCTGGATTTGTCACATAACTCTTTGTCAGGTCAGATTCCAGGAAACATTTCCACGCTTCAACGGCTTACGCGATTGAACTTGTCATATAATAGTTTCTCTGGACTTCTTCCTAAAGAAGAGGGTTATCAAAGGTTTCCCGGAGCTTTTGCCGGGAACCCTGATTTGTGCTTGGAGTCCTCGAGGGAGGGTTGTGACGGAGCAAACATGCCATCTGTGCCTAGGAAGCCACTTGACGAAGCAGAGGGTCTGATTTCTGCTTGGATATTCTGCACAAGTGCTTTTGTTAGTTTCTATCTCGGCATCATCACTCTATTTTGCTCCCCTCGAGCCAGGAGTTATCTTCTCCAGACAAAAGTTTAATAATATTTTTGAGCTTACCTGTTGTATACTCTTGTCAATGCTACTTCTGTTGGCTGGTTTTAAGACCAAATTGCTCTAATCATCTAATGCAACCGTGAGGATTTTGGGATCTTTATGTTGACTCAACTCTTTTGGAACAAGTGATTTGTCTGTGATGCGCATTGATTGTAATACAGGTAATGAATGGACTATGGATGTCCCCAGTGGGAGTAGCTGTTGGGTGGTCTTGGAGAGTCACGTCATAGTTCAACACCATAAATACGTGGGTCATCTATAGTGGGACCCGCCATTTGTAAGCAGGGATGGGAGTGAAGTATGACGCGGTGAGTAGTCTGGAATTTTCGCTGAAGGGCCTTCCGCGACTTGTAGTCTGTTTGAGAGATTGGTCGGTGATTGACCTAAACTGCTAGGAAGTCAGCTTCATTCAAACTGTCAAATTAGGTCCTTTCTCATACATATAAGCCACTCGTGATACTAAAAGGGTTCAACAGAAAGTGAATGCATAAAGATCAAGCAAACACGAAGACCTGAGTTAGCCTTTTATCGCAATGAAAAATTAATTTCGCTTGATACAGGGATGGCCATAGCTTTCGCCTATCAAATAAAAACAGCCTAAAAATACTGCTAAGCTGCTTCTCGAATAGATTCCAGCGAAAAATTAATGGTACAGGCAGAAAATTACAAACAACCGGCGCCTGATTGCCTCAATTGGACACGTTTCAGAGATGCAGCCTATTGCAAGAAACAACGGCACCTGAGTTTGAACTCAATCAATGCGTTTGACACGGATGTATTCCACCGCTCTCCTACAAGATGTTTGCGCAGGCTTCATCAGCTGTACGGCAGCAAAACTTGCATGTATCTGTAACATTATTCTCTTGAACTGACTGAAAGTTATCTTCTAGCAAAACCTGTTCATGTTCTAATATCTAATAGGCCCATCAAGGCTCCCTGAAGCAAACTGAAAAAGAATGATACAAAAACAAGTAACTAAAATTAGAGCCAACATAACAGAAAAAATGAGCAAGATCTCACATGCGAATGAAAATCCTAAAGCAAAGACATCAAGGTAAGAATGTCAAATTGCAGAATTGGCTAACTATTTTGCAGCATCGTAATAGAATAAGGGTTAAAAAATTTAGGGAGTTGAGTGCTAGTAGATCAGTTTGTGTTCGTAAATCATAGTTATAGAGGGCTGGTAAGGTCATGGTGTTATGTAGTGTTTGGGAGTTGACAATTCGCTTAAGAAACACAGGATGAGCTGTTTAGTAAGAAGATCGGTCTAGCTAAGGAGGCAGGGAAACCAAAGGTTGAGCTACAGAGTCTAAGGATAAAGAGGGTGCAAAAACATGTTAATTACAGGTCATGCAGGACAGAGTAGTTAAGCATTTTGCTTCTTTGTATGCAGAGTCAAGTCAAGATCCAATAAGAAGATGCTTTTAGATAAAATTTATATGAAGAGTATAATATTAGGCCAAATATGTAACAGTTAATCCCCAAACATTGTGCTGAAGAATATCCAGATATCCTAGTTCACTGTTTAATGCAACAGAATCAATTCCACTGATATGAAGTCTTCAGGTTGCAAAGTCTACTTTGTGAATTCATGAAAAGTAATACCTGTTGAACGATAGGATTGGTTGATGTCGTGAATTCATGCGTCATTCCTTGCCAAACAACCTTGCCTTCATGGAGAAACAACAACCTGAACATATGCAGTAATTAGGAAAAGCTAATAGGGTTACAGCACCAAAATGCAAGGAATATAATAATCTAAAACTCTGGTAACCTGTCAACCGCCCTATTAATTGTACTGTGTTGATGAGTAACAACCACATAAGATGCTATCTTTCCAGGCTTCCCAATTACATCCTCGCCCTCCTTCAGATGTACGGAACGAATGAGATCTTCAACCACAGTAGATGCAATTGGATCAAGTCCTGCTGTCGGTTCATCATATAAGAGTACCTGCTCAGAAATACCAAAAATTGTGAGGTAACAGGTTCAAAACCCAGTGCTGCAGTGGCATTAAAAAATCTTGTACAAATGCCATAAAAAAACAAATAATTTTCGGGATGTGTATGTAATAGCACATGGCCTTGTGGCCAGCGGTTGAATAGCAGGGAAGTCCCTGGTTTGATCCAGGGCATAAGCTGTGGGTGAGGTTTCGGATAGTAAGGAACTGACTGCTTATCCGGAATAAAAAGGGAAAAAAGAAGAGCATACAATAAATGATGGCAAAGCTGCCAGTAAACAAATGAGAAGCCTAGATGGGAATACATCCTCAATAACATAGGCTTCTCATTTATTTGTCTGGTTTATTTGCAGCTTTAAATGATGGCTTATCCTTGTTTTTTTTGTCTGGTTTATAGAGCAAGGCCCAGGAGATTGAAAGAAGACCCTAGCCATTTATTAATACCCACGCATGCTACAAACGCAAACCGTACTTATCATCCACAACTTGTCACTACAATTATCTTCGTGAACTACTTCAGCCTCCTCTTAGTATAATTTTTCTTTTTGTGCACAAGCACCAGAGAATGACATAAAAGTAGTTATTTTTAACGATCTTGTACTTTACCATTGAATGTCTGTTATTCACTTGGTCTCCTTGAAAACATCTTGCTTAATGATGACATTCAGCAATTTGTTATGGCCACTTTCATATAAAAAGAAAAATAACTGATGAAATTCATCAGTTTATTTAATTTCAACATACCTCAGGCTCTACTGTTTCCTTTGTGTTATCAAATATTATAGATCGAGCTAAAGCAACTCTTTTCTTCATTCCACCTGACAATTCAGAAGGTAACCGGTCCTCAACTCCCTGAACAAAATATTAAGTTAGATTTTCGTTGACCTAAACCTAAGGATTTATGAAGATCTGAAAAAGGGCTTGTGAATATTTTTCTTAAAAAAGGCGAAAATTGATGTTTTCTTGAGCTCGTGGGAATCGAACTAAATATTACAGCCAAGAAGTAGACACCTCTATTGGCTACCCAAAGAACAATCGTGGTACTGCGCTTAGACATACTAAAGTTAGTGCATAGCGGAAGTACGACTGGAAAATTAGACTCTGCATTCACATTTCATGTATACCTTTAAACCAACTGCCGCCAAAGTTTCTGTTACAAGTTCTGAGATTTGTTCTTCTGTCATGCTTGAATTCTCATATCTAGGAAATCCAAAAACATCAAAAAATTCAGGCAAGTCCTTTTATGAAAAATGAGTTGCATGAAATTAAGGGCATCATTTTCAAACACTTAGGAGAAAAGAGAGTCTAGAATGTTCTTACAAAAGGAAACCAACATTTTCATGAACTGTCAAAGAATCAAAAAGTGCTGCACTTTGAAACACCTGTAACAAATCATCAGTGAAAGTAAGTGTAATAGAACACCACAACGGAATTCGTGCTTCTATTTAAACCTTAAAAAAGAAAAAAACTTACCAATCCAATCCGAAGCCCAGATATCTCCATGTCACTGATCAAACCATCTCGCTTTCTACCTCGAATATAAACTTCACCCTGCACATCAGATGCAACAAATTAAATAGGAAAAAACATCACAGGTGAAAGAGTGATGCAGAACCCTATTCCTTTGTAATGAACCAAGATATCAATTATATGAAGATACAAGCAACAAGAAACCAATCATTACCTTATCTGGGGCAAGAAGTCCTGCTATTATCTTCAAAATCGTAGATTTACCAGTGCCTGAAGGTCCAATTATTCCGACAGCTTCGCCATGCCTAATCTACATAACCAGGGGAAAATAGAAGGAGAATCAAATTGAATCTACAATGGAATAAAATTCCAACATCGAAGCCAATACAACATCCACATAATTCTGATTTCTGAATATGTTCATATATGTATAAATTATGCAAGATTCAACTCAGTGTTATTTACCAAATCAACAACGGAAGAAAGTATATATATTCTCAAAAAGGTCAAAATAAATCATACAACCATATTATGAGAATAACATAACTTTTCAGTGAACCAGGACTTTAGATGGATTTCCTAGAACTGAAGATTACACGGCAATTCAACATGCATAAAGTATAAGCCTAAATAGGGCACCAGAGGATAGCTCATGATTCTACAGGGTGGACTTACCCCTACTCAATAGTCTTGAAACAGATAAAAATGATTAACTGAGAGCAATCTCTTCGAAGCAATATATAAATTAAAGAGGTCCATGCTAACTGAGGGACGTGCAGAAAGACTTTCTTTGAAACATGCTAGCAGAAAGAGGAAAATGGTTCAAGTAGAGATGATAAAGTTGGACTACTAAACAACACGAGGAAGGGCACTTGGCATGATAGTAAGATACTTGATTGAAACCAAGCAACAGCTTGATTCAACATAAAAAAAAGAGAACTACAATTTAGACAAAGAACTAACCTTGAAGCTCACACCTCTTAATATATGCTTCTCCCCAAATGCCTTGTGAACATTTCTACATTCGATTAGAACATCATCAGAGTCATCCCCTACAGCACCTACGTTGCTTAACTTCTCTGATTTATAAGAATCCTAGTTTTAACAAAAATAAAAAAAACAATCCGAATCAAATTAAAAAACAAACACATAACATAGAAAGAAAGAAAAAGTTAAATGCAGAGAACAAGAAGAGTTGATAAGAGGGTTTACACTGAGATTGGTACCATAGCCATGGCTTGCTGTGTCGCGCGGAGATGCCACACAAGCACACGTAACCTTTCTTTGCTTAAAGTTGAAGGAATTGAGCCTGTTAGTGTAAGAAACGGGGAAATTAATGGGGTTGGGTATGGCAAGATGGGGAATCATTGAAGTGGATGCGGATGCTAAAGCAACACTTTTTGGAAGCATTTGAAGGTGAAGAATCAGACCCAGATCACCAATTTATTGTCTAAACAAAAAGGATTACAAGACGAGGAGGACGAAGGAGGAGGTTTCACAATTAGCAGTCTCCTCTGATCACTACTACGTCCTCGCCGAGAGAGAGAGAGAGAGAGAGAAACAAATGGGCTTGCCAGCTCGTGAAGGGCCTTTTACAAAGAGGCCCATAATGTATAAATCCTTCTTTTCTTAAAATAAATAAATAATTGACAAATGTATAACTATTTTTAGGGATGAGTGACTATTGCAGATCAAATTGACAAATGCAGTGATTTATTTGACTCAATTAGAAATATAGTGGCTTATCTTAACCTATGATACAAATGTAGGGGTGTATTTTACCCTTTTTCCTTTTCCTAATAAGCAACTTAAATTTTATTTAAAATAGTTTTTAATAAGCGATTAATCATTTTTTAATTAATATACTATAATCTTTTAACAATAGAGTAGTACGTATAATCAATTAATCTTTTAGTCCAATTTTTTTTTTTATAAAAAAAATTGTATAAGAAATTGAATAGTAAATTGCGATATTTCTACTAAAAAAATAATAATAATAGTCAAATTGGAAATTTGGAATAATGGTAATCGGGTCGGGACCGCTCCATCCTGTATTCGTTAGCATTGGCATCCGTCATTCCGTGATCGTCTCGTGTTGTTGGTTTGTTTGGATAAATCATAAATGGCGGTGTCGCTGAATTTGAGAGTAGTAACAGCAGCAGTCCCTTTCCCTCTAAAACCATCCTCCTCTGCAATCATGAACATGGCTCTCAATCCAAAACCCAATCTCAATTTCTCCTCTTCCGTCAGCGCCAACACAGACAATCACCCCAAACAAGGGAATCGGAAGCTTCCAATACTTCTTTTCGACATCATGGACACTATTGTTCGCGACCCTTTTTACCACGACGTCCCTCCTTTCTTCGGGTACTATACTTTCTTTCATTCTCTGACGTAATGGGGGTCAAATGGGATTCGTTCATGATTTTGTTCTTGCTGTTTGACTCTTCTTATGATAAAAGAAAGGTAAGGCAGTCCGTGGGTGAGAAAGAACAGCTTAAAATTCAACTGTAATTAAGAAGTAGATTGAACCTACTGCATGGATTTAATTGAGTTCTGTGTTATCAAGTGCTTTTTGTTTTCTGTTTTTATGAATTTAATTTCGCAAACTCTTTAGACATTATGAGATGATTAAATCAAGGTTTTATCCTCAGAATGACTTTCAAGCAACTAATAGAATGCAAGGACCCAACTGCATGGATTGATTTCGAAAAGGGGCTGATTGATGAGGTAAACTTGACAATATTTTGAACACCATTGGATGATGGAAACCCAGCTTTGAGTTGCTTAAAGTAGCTTTAAAAACCATAAAGCTCCTCTATTTCCATGAATGCTCCCGGTATATTGTAATTGAGGGACATGTTTTACTAGTCCAGGTTCAAGTATGAGGTTAAAGTATTTCTCGGAAGCAAATCATTGGTTATACAGAATAAGTTGTTTGAAGCAAACTGCCAAAAGTATGCAATAATTATGTTTAAGTTCTTGAAATAGTATGCAAGACTGTTTGGACTAGTTACTACTCTTACTTTGGATAAACTTTATGTATGCCTGAGCTTTTTAGGACATTGAAAAGAACTCTTTTTCTATCCATTCATAGGTTCAAATTTTAGTACAAAGTCTTTCACTTTTATCCACTTCCTCAGTCTGAGCCCCTTTGTAAGCCAACCTCCTGCAATTGAAGTCACACCAGTAGGAGGAATGTGGTAGGGTGTTGCTTTGCTGATACAGAGAGACAATATAAGTAGATTAACCATGGATCAAAATTTAAAGGGCTTAATAATGTTCAAGAACCCATTGATTGACTTTGAGGCATCCCACCATAAGAAATTTGGAAGGCGGTCCATTTGTCATCCTTTTCTTCAATTATTATTTCGAGCTCATTTTCTAGGTCCAATCCTTCTGTAGTACATATGGAGATGAGATTTTACTGTTGTTGTACCTTACGGCACTTGAGGTCAATCTCACTCTATTATTAAAGAGGAGCATCATTTTAAATTTATTTCATATCAGTTTTACGTAACAAAAGTTTTGCTGTTTTTTTTTCCAGTCGGAGTTGGCAAAAAAATTCTTCAAAGACGGAAGACCTATAGATTTGGAAGGTTGCTGAGAATTTGATTTTAGAAGGCAATTTTTTTTGTCATTCTTGCTATTGTTGATTAGTTGGTGCCAGCTGTCTAACTGTTCTTGACAGTATTATAGTGTTAACTTGATTGTTGGACTTGGTAAATATGGGAGTGGTCATTGAAAACTCTTGTGCAGTTTATGTTACTCTCTATTCAACCTCTCCTAATTCTTCTTCTTCTTCACAATTATGCATACAAGTATTGGCTAGGATCGAAGAATGGCTCCTTTTTTGGTAATATTGTTTGAGGTCTTTGGCATGGATATTAAACTTTAAGGATGTGTGGTTTCCAATTTAAGTTTACCTGCTGTGCACTAATCAATTGTACTGTATTGGTTCCAAAAGTTTGAAGGTTTTCACATTTCTGGTATGCATTTTCCGTTTGGAGTTAGTATGATGTTGTTCCTTCTATTAATTCTCATGCACTTTTGAAACTTCTTCAACCTACTTTGATTCAGTATAATGTGAAAAGTGTTGGTTCTCCATTTCAATTTAGTTTAACTTGTTCATGCATTATTATCTTTTGCCTGTTCATTGCGTTTCTGGTTGAGTGTCATGTCGTAGTAGTAATCTTTATTTACTGTCTCTTCAGGCCTCAAAAATTGCATGAGGAGAGGGTATGCCTACTTAGATGGTGTTGAAGAGCTGCTTTATGCTTTAAGAGAAAATAACTATGAGATGCATGCTTTTACAAATTATCCAATCTGGTAAGTTAAAATGAGGTGAACTTGTTTTCTTCTCAACTGTAGCTGCACATTATCATTTTATGTATTATTTCCTTTTGAAAAAGAAAATTGTTTCACAGGTTCAACATGATTGAGGAGAAATTATCTCTCTCAAAATACTTATCATGGACATTCTGTTCATGCTTCTCTGGTATGTCCTCTCATTCTCTCTCTGTCTCTCTCAGTGTATTAAAAAATGACGGGTTTCTGTAAGTTCATTGATGCTAGTTTCTATGTTATGTTTGGAGCCTCTAAGTACGTGCTATTTCGTTACAGGAAAGAGGAAGCCTCATCCTGATTTCTACTTGGAAGTTTTGAGACATCTTAACGTTGATCCAGCAAGCTGTGTTTTTATTGATGACAGGTGCTTCTCATTCTCCTTCTCCCTTCAATATTTATCTTGTGTGATGAAATATGACCGCGTCATGATTCCATATTTAAGTTTTGCAACTGTTCTTACCTATGCTGCTTGCACTGGAACACAAGTAGTAGAGACATGAATGAAATTTTCTTAGGTTTCCCACTGCATTGTAGTGTAATAGTGCTTGTGCTTACTTATGTTGCTTTATATGAGATCAGAATTGTAGACTTTTTTTCTTGGATTTTCCTTCTGCATCAGATTGTCTTAGCGTTATATCCATCACTAAGTATCCGTATCCAGTATGGCGCTTTAGAGTAACCGAGTCAACATAATGAAGGCGCTTACGAATACTATTGTCAACTAGGTTGCTATCTGGATTCATGGATATCTAATCATGCCTTTGTCTTCGCTTAAATTTCCAAGCTTGACCTTTTTATCAATTGCATCGGTCTAACTCCAGGGTTGGGAATATAGAAGCTGCGAATGAAGCTAGCATTGTTGGTCTTCATTTCAAGAATGCAAACATGCTCCGCGAAGATCTTGTTCGGATAGGGCTTGACATTTCCTTGCCCGAACGCGACAGAAGTGATGATCAGCCCAAGCTTACAAATGAACGCTCATGATGATTCAAAATTTATGGTTAAACTTTGATAGTTCCTCCATTTATTTTGGTATGAGATGATACGATCCAATTACTCATTTGTTTTATTATTAGCATTTTATTCTTTTAAAATTTCTTACATAGATACAAAAAACATTTGAACAGACCTGTAGCTTTTGTCTTCCAAATTGTTCTATAGAATCATTTCCAAAAACAGAAAAAAGAATCCCAGATTGTTCTATACATTGGCTCAGTTTTTTAAATTTTTAGGGCAAAATAAGATGATAACTTTCTGGAGGGGTCTAATGAAAAGGTGAAAAAAAAGACTAAATCTTTGAAGACTATTATTATAAGAATTGGGACTAGATTAAATAACAATGAATAATTTGGAGACTACAATTGCTAATTATTAAACATTGAGGTCTTTAACGAAATTTTGATAAATTCAGTACTAAGTTACTAACTCGTCATTGATCCAAAACAGCAACAACCTTCTCTTACTACGAGCCAACAACCTTCACCTGCAAATCGATTCGACCCCACGCAATTGCGGAATCGCCACCGCAAGCCGCAGATCCTGCCGCCATTCTCCTCCACCATCGCCGCAAAACGCCCGTTTTCCCACGCCAAGTCCAACCCTGCCACCTCCTCTTGAACACATCACATGCAATGCCACCAAGTACTCGTTTTGATTCCAAAATTGGCGAAAACCCCTCCGCTCAGAGCTCTCTCACTCTTCAACACGTCAGTTCTTCAAGGAATTCACCACACTCACCAATCCATATCCTTCACTCTCCACCATCTCCTCAACTCCCACATGCTTTCTCACGCCAACTCTCTCCTCCTCCGAATTCTCTGCAATCAGATCTCCTCTCCATTGTTCACCGTCCCGTCTCTTTTCCACTACTTAACACAGAACCCAACAACCATAACTCCTCTTCTTTATGAATTGATAATCAATGCCCATATCCAGTCTCAGTTGCTAAAACAGGCTTTGTTCTTCTTCAATCAAATGCTTCTTAAAGACATTGAATTTGGACCAAACGTCTTCAATAATCTTCTGGGCTCTCTTCTTAAATGTGGTCAATTTGAGAAATCATGGGTTTTGTTCAACGAATCAAAAGGCAAAGTCAAGTTTGATGCTTATAGTTTTGGGATTATGATTAAAGGTTGTTGTGAAGCTGGTGACTTGGATAAAAGTTTTGAGCTTTTGGGTGAATTAGAAGAGATGGGTTTGCTTCCTAATGTTGTTATATACACTATTTTGATTGATGGGTGCTGTAAGAATGGCGACATTGAAAGAGGAAAATTGTTGTTTGGTAAGATGGGGGAGGTGGGTTTGGTTGCTAATCAGTATACTTACACTGTTTTGATCAATGGATTATTCAGAAAAGGGCTTAAAAGAGATGGTTTTGAGCTGTATGAGAAGATGCAGCTTTGTGGGGTGTTCCCTAATTTGTATACTTATAATTGTTTGATTAATGAGTATTGTAATGAAGGGAAAGTGTATAAAGGCTATGAACTGTTCGATGAAATGCGTGAGAGATGTGTGTCACCAAATGTTGTTACATATAATACTTTGATTGGTGGGTTGTGTAAAGAGATGAAGGTTTGCGAGGCAGAGAAGTTGATGGGGGAAATGAAGATGGCTGGTATTATTCCCAATTTAGTCACCTTCAATACCTTAATTGGTGGGTTTTGTAATGTGGGGAAGTTGGATAAGGCATTGAGTTTGTTTGATCAGTTGAAGTCCAGTGGTCAATCTCCATCGTTGGTAACTTATAATGTTCTCATTGAAGGATATTCTAAAGCTGAAAATCTGGCAGGAGTTGCTCAGTTGGTGAGGGAGATGGAGGGGAGAGGTCTTTCTCCTTCCACCGTGACATGCACGATTCTAATTAATGCTTATGTTCGGTCAGGGAACATGGAGAGAGCCTTTCAACTCTATTCCAACATGAAGAAGGCTGGTCTGGTTCCTGATGTCTATACCTACGGAACGCTACTACACGGGTTGTGTGTTGAAGGTAACATGAAAACAGCATCAGTTCTATTTCGTTCGATGGGTGAAATGCAGTTGGAACCTAGCGATGTGATGTACAATACGATGATTCGTGCGTATTGCAAAGAGGGTAGTTCATTTAGAGCCTTGAGGCTGCTTAAAGAAATGCGTGATAAAGGGTTGGTTCCAAATGTGGCTAGCTATAGCTATGTCATTGGTGTTCTGTGTAAGGATGGAAAGTGGCAAGAGGCGGAAGTCTTGCTTGACAACATGATCGAGTCAGGATTGAAACCATCAGCGTCGCTCTGTAAAGCAATCTCTGCAGCTAAATGCAACACTGATTTATGAGTTTCAATTGATGTAGTTTCTTGTGTAGTTTGAAAAAGTGCTGTTGTGAACTTGTGTTGACCTATATATGGTTACTGCTACTAGAAACACAAGGGTTGAGTAAACTAACATAGAAATGTAACTGCCATTTGCTTTATACTTTTTGTAACATCTCCTTAACAACTCTGAAACCAGAATTGATTTGATCGTATTGCAGTGAGAAACTCTTTCATTCTTAATTAAGTTTCAAGTTTGAGTTCGAGAAATGAAACAATTTATGTTAAAAACGTTAGCGCCAATAAATGATCAATTCATCCACAGAGGGATAAAGAGCCCATTAACGAGGGGCAGAAGTCCTTGGGTTGGTCAATAAAAAACCCCTAGACTAGCCCCTCTGTTTATTGAAAAATACTATTAAGCCCCTGTGGAAAAAAATGCACATTAAACATACTACCAAACTGGCCAAAATCAACAAATTTATTTGAATTACACACTCAAGTCAATAGACATGTAATTAAACTTAATTTTCAGAATTTTCAATTTGGTCAAATTGAATTAATTTGGTAAATTGGGTTCGAATTGTGTATGTTTTTAGTGTTTTAGACACACATTTACACGTTTCTTTCTACAAGGACTTAATTGTATGTTTTGGAAAAATATATGGGCTAATCGAGGGCTTTGACTATTTTATATTTATATATTTATGTGTTGCTATATAAATGGAGACAAGACAGATTGATTGAAGGAAGCGTGAAAGATATCCATTATTCCTGTGCAGCGGATCTTGTCTTTTGATCCAACAACCTATATTTCGTCTCCGATTCTGCGGAAAGCATGGCACAATTCGCTATGGTAATGCTTTCTTCTACTCTCTTTCTCGTGTTTTCTTTCTTTTTCTATATATAATAGTAGGAATAAATAATTATTAATTACAATACATGGGTAGGTGGAGGAATTGGCTTCCCTGGTGAGGGACAATCTAGTTTCCAAGCATCTTGTGCTTTCCATGGAAGAAGCCTTCATGAATTTCCTGGAAGACCATAGCACCTGGTACCCATCGTGTTCCTATTACTATTACTGTACTCTTTCAAGCAAGTTCAACTTTTGCACAAGCTTCTTTTGTTTGTTTTCATCAATCAAATTCTTCAACTGCAGCCCAGATGGGGTCTTCGAATTGGAACCAATGGACCCATATAACCGTCTTCTCCTGCATCGACTTGCTGAGATATTTGGGTACTGTTACTTATATTTTGGGCTGACAATGACATAATTTAGCTCGTTGATAGTGTTAATATGGGTTTGCTCTACTGCTTAGGTTTGCCCATGTATCTGTTGGTGAGGGTGATGATCGACACATAATTTTAGAGCGGTGCCCAGAGACGGCAATGTAAGTTTTGATGGAACTCTGTTTGGCTACTACCTAGCCATCTCGTTTCATAGTTTCCCAAATATGCTTTAATGGAGATATCTGATGAAGCCTCTTGTTAGTTAGACTTTGAATAATGCTAACTCTAGAATTTTGATATTTCCGGGGAAGATGTTAATAAAGTTGGTTTAAGTGTGCGGAGAATGTTGAGATGGATATGTATTCAGTCTAGAAATGAATAGGAAAAAGAAAAAGGTAGTTTATGCGTTGGAGTGGATGTATTATCTGCGAATATGGTAAGAATTGAATCTCCGGAAATGTTTGGATTTCTATCTCTGTCATTTCTTGTTTCTTCTATTTCTGTTCCCAATTCTGTTGAGGCTTCTTTGTTTAGTCTAACTCCACCCTCTCTTTCTTTCTTTTCCTTTTCCTTTTTTTTTTCTTTTACTTTTTTCTGATAATTTTCCTTTTGGATGGAAGACCTTCAATTCTTGTCAGTGACATTTTGTTTGAGCATGATGAGCCTCAACTTCTCACACCATCATACCAATTATTGAGGAGAGAAGATGCTCCCTCAGGTTGAACATTTCTATCCTCCTTTTAAATATACTCTTTTAGGAATAACTCCTTTTGGAAAAAGATGATACACTATAGTCGCCTCAACTGCAAAATGGAATGCATCATTTGTACTGTGTAGATCTTTGTTCTTTTGAATTTCTTGAGAAACCATTACCCAACTCCCTTGCACAATAACTTTTGCTTTTGAAGAACAAGAAAGAATGTGTATGCAGAGCGATTACTTGTATAATAGTTAATTGACCACCGAAATAAAACTTAAGAGCGCAAGTTGACTTATGCAATTTATTTAAGCTATATTTGTCATTTTATTGGAAACTCGGGTGTCTACCAATCTACAAAACAATCTTTGACGATGTCTAGGTTAAACACCTTCTGTGATAATGCATGTACACTTTCCATATTACCAATGAATCCTGTGCTGATCTGCCTTCTGACATCTTAGGTTTTCAAAAATCAAGTACCTAGTTTCTCCAAATATAAGAAGTTAATAGGATTTTCCCTCCTTTGGTTTTTTTTTTGTCTTTCTTCTATGCCTTCTTCTATCATAGGTTAGCATTAAGGTTGTGGTTCCAACTTCCCTGAATGTCGAAGCTTCTAACTAGTTGTTTATATCTCAGTACTACAAGTGAAATCGCTCTCTCGTCATACGCTTGAAGATAGAGAAGCTGCTTACTTGGCTGCTCGTGAGCGTATCTTTTCATTGGACATCACAGAGAGGAGAGAACATGTCAGGCAGAAGCCAAGGACTGATCCCGTTGTTGCTCGCCGTATGATTGCTCATGCTTTGGGCCAGAGAAACAGCCGACTGAACCAAAATGTTTCTGCTAGGGATTGTAATGGGGATAATTTGCAAGTCAATAACTTGACTATTCATGACAAGGCTGAAATTGATTCCAATTCTTGCTTGGAAACTCACCAAGGGACTATTTCAGTACGTGGCAAAAATGGTAACTTGTCGAGCAAAGCAACAAGCAATAATCACAATTCTCCAAGTAGAATTGGTGTCAAGAAAGATTCACCGAAAGAGGAACAGATGGGTGCTGCAAAACGGTTGTTTGCTCATGCCTTGGGACGAAATCCTGCAGGGAGTAATTCTGTTTCAAGAAGCAGTGAAATTAAGCAAACTGGTGAGTGAGGGTTGAACAGTCTTGAAGGCGAGAAAGAGATTACTTATTTTCTCTCTTCAACTCAATACATGCATGTCTAGAGGCGTTATCTAGGTTTGATGTCAACCACACAGTGATGAGCATTGAAGTGCAAGTGCTTGCAATCATATCACAGCAAATAACTGTGGGACTAAAAGTTCCAGAGCATTATGGAGCTCCCATGTCAGCTGCCTGAGAGAGTATCTAATCACTGGAATATCTGAATGCAATGCGTTGGTGGTGGTTTTGAAGTGATTTCCAATTTCCCATCAATGAGGCACATATAGAGGTGATATTTTATCTCATAAACTGAGCCATGCCAGCTCAAAATAGGAAGTGGGTTTGATTTTGTATTCTGTTTATTACCTAGCATGTCTGGTTAAAACATCCGAATCATAGTCGGTGTTGTGATTACAGCAAGACCAGTATGATGGGTCCTTTTTTTCAGACTAGTCTGATGTCTGCGTCAAAGAGACTTAAGAGAACTCTTCCCAGACTTCTTTTAATCATGTATACTTCAACTTTAGATTACATTTTAACAATCGAGTGCTTAATCATAATATTTTATAACCATTGCAGCACATTCCAGCTCCTGGAGTTGTGATATTATCAGCTGTTGTTGTGGTATAAGCATTTTGGATCTCTTTACAAATTTGGAATGTCGAACGTGTAATGTTTCTTTGCTTTCACGTTCCTGTGTTGTGTTCTTAAAGCCTTAAAGTAGTAGCAGCCAGATCATTCATGTCAGTTACCAATGGCGCATCTTGCTTTTGATCTGGATTCTCAAGAGGAATGTTAAAGCCTTAAAGTTTTATAGGGCTTTTGCCTTTCCAACCAAACAACAGAAAATGCACATCATTGAAGTTTCAATTCAGAGAATTATATGTGTAATGGCATGGTCATTACAAGAAATGCGTTGAATTAGCGCAAGATGAAAAGAAATGATCCGTGTACGCACTACCCACGCGTCTCGTTGATTCATACACAAAGATTGAACTAGCGATCTCTTTTGGCATCAGTGATTACTTTCATGATGAAACTTGAAGATTTTCGAGAATGAATATGCAATATAGCCAACAAGACAAGTGCAACAATTGTTGTGAAAGTATCACATTTTTGTGTCTCATTTCACCTTTCACTTCCTCCTTCATGTACAAGAGACAATTAAGTCGTACAACAAACTCACTCCACAATCAAACTCAATTATGCAATGAATCATTTTGTCCCGATCAGTAAAAACACCTGTACAAAGCAGACCAAGAAAAGTACGCCCTTGCGAGTCATATACACCACATCTTTATCCTCGAGGAGTTCCCTTTTGCCATGTCAGTATCAACCCCGGTTTAGCCCATGGATTTGAACACAGTGGAGGCTTTGCCTAGGATGTTTCATCGATATGAGGTGAATATGATCTGTTACTTTGGCAATTGGCTTACAAACTTTTCTCCAGAGCTTGCCGATATTTCCATGCTCTCTGGTGTAAAAATCTGGCAGTGATACCAGCAGCGTAGAGCCTCAACTTTCCCAAAGCTATGTTTGGCTCTCTGTTGAGGGAGTTGACGACTTGGATGCTAAGGTATGAACCAAAGACTCAGTGGCTAGAAGCCGTTCCCTTAACATGACATTATAATCATACAATTGTTGGAGGTTCTTCTGGATCTCAGACACTTCTATTTCAGATCCAGTCTTGAATTCTGCAAGAATAGGGGCAGTGACATTGTATAAGCATAAGAAATAGAAAGGTCATTCGGCAAATCCATCCAAAATACAGTTTCGTTTTGGCGAGTAAATAAGAAAGGTACGCTATAAAAGTTGCAAATTACCAGTCCTAATTCATCTTCTTTCAAGGAGAAATAGCAAGGGAAGGAAAGAAACAGAAAAAGAACAAAATCCTTATACTTTGAGATTAGTGTACCTGGTGGTGCTGGCAAGGGAATGACATTATCATCAACATAAGAGTATGCGCGAGGGACTGAAGAATTTCCCTCATAAAAGTCAACTGTATGTTGTTCCTCGTCATTTCTAGAGGCAAGCATTTCACCTTCTAGAGGCTGGAAAAACATACGGAAATTAAAAGTTCTTAGGATCATTGGAAGTGAAATCTTCTCTCAAACCGAGACCAATTTATAAACTTCTAAAGTAATCACCTCATTGACAAGGCACCAAGAAGGAGATAGCAAATTTATCAGATGGAAACAATAAACAGCATTAACAACTACATTTCTAACTATAAAATTCAATGTCAGAAACCACATATAAGTTGGAATGCATCTGATATTGGTTTAGATCTTAATTATAGGGAATAATCAACTGTTATTTGAAAAATGTGTAAGTTAAGTGATACAGATAACAACAGTTGATTACTCCCTATACTACATGGAATGAATTATGATGGCTTTGTAGAAGTTAACACAGAAATAGGAATAACCAAACATCCAGTCAGAAATCGTAAGTGGTAGCTTCTAATAGCATGGCGCCAGGTAGAAACTTATCCCCCAGCTATAATGAACAAAGAACAGAGAGAGAGAGAGACCAGCTACGTGTCCTCCCCTTGAATCCAATCTCCCGTCAGAGTTCATCCTTCCAGCCATGGAAGAATCTACTTTCTACAATGATCCAGTAACTCAGGAAGGGGAAGAGGGAAAAGTGAGGGCCAGAAGAAGGCTTGGAGTGGGTAAGAGAACTCCAATGAAGAAAACAAAAGTCTCACCTTTTCGCTAGGTACACTGACTCTCCTCTTGAAAGAGATGGAAGTAGCACTTGTCCTATCTTCCAACCCCCTTTTACTAGAGGATCTGCTTCCATGTCGTGAATTTCCTTGCATGGATGGAACAAGGAGATGACTGCAGCCTGATTCCTTCTTAGTGCTGTTATAATTGTCATCCAATGTGGGACAACCCCATGTGTACATGACATATTTCCGCAACTAGTTATAAGTGTAAACAAAGATCTGTTAGTTTACCTAGAGGAGCAAAAATGAAAATAAAAGTAGAGAATGTCAATGGAAAATGTTCTAGATAGAAAAAACTCGAGCTTCTTCCTTAGATACAAAACTACATACTTTGTCCCAGTGCTTTCGAGCTCTTAGTCGACTCCTTATCTGTCGCATAGTGCTATCTTCATTGCGGAGTCTTTTTACTCTGTATTCACACTAAACCAAGAAAATTAGAAAAGTTTTGGCTAGTGAAATCAAAATCTCAAACCATCACAAGAACAGACAGATAGATGATGAAAAAGAGAACTCCAAAAGGAACAAGAATCATACTTGCACCAAGAAGAAAAAAAATATGCCGATACTAATGCAATATAGGCCACCAAGATCAGCCAGGAAGCTCACTGCATGGTTGAACAAGATTTGCATAAGAATAGAGTCTAACACAACAGTTGATACAAACATCAATTGACAAGATTGAACAAGGATTACATAGAGTGAGGCCTCATTATCCCCAAGAAAATAATCAAACTAGCATAATATACAAAACAAAACACCAATATTGGTAGTGGTCAAGTAGTACAGGACTTGTCCACCCTTAACCCATGTCTCAGGCACGAATCTGGATGGAGAGATGGAGTATATCCAGCATTGCTACAAGAGAGAAGTGCATCACTTACCAGGACCCAATATACTCTGATTTTCTATCTCAACAAGGTAGGCGGAGAGGTAGTTAATATACAATGTAGTGTTGATTAATCCATCACCAGGGGTTTCAAGGGAAGCTTGGAGCTGAGATGTCTCATGAAAAAATGAACCCGGACGAAACTCATGGAACAGAGGTTGGATGAGCCTTAGATCATGCAAACTAATGTATCTTCTAGGAAAGAGATTAAAGTTCAATATATTTTCATCTTTCCCTCGGAATGTAACTGGCCGGTCATTGAAAATATCTGCATTTGTTAGGGTGCCACTAACGAAACTCGCATGTCTAGTATCTGCATGATTTCTGGCTGTAAAGTTGAACTGAAAGCCAGCAGCAGTTGCAGGAATACTTGGAAGATCAACATACTGCCATGAAATATACATATAGTCTTCAATGAATTGGCACTTGCTGCACTTAAGATTTATAGTTGGCCCCATACTTGAGTTTAGGCAGGTATAGTTGACAAAATCTTTAAGAGTGGTAACCCGTTGGTCAAAATATCCTGGATTTCCAGTAACTAAAGTACCAAGACCACGTAGATTAGAACAGCTCATACTAGATATCGCCGTTATATTAAATTCCATGTCGTTGATGAAGGAGGCCAAATCAGGTGCATTTGTTGCTCTCACATTATGCACCTCAATGGATCTCTTTGTTATGGCTTGGTACAGCAACCTGAGGAAAAACTGAAAAGCCAAGTCAACATCTACTCCTACTACGTACAGAAACCAAAGAAAAAATGCCATCGTACACACTCACGCTGCAAACAGACCAGTGAAAAGTATCCAACTTGCTATAGATAAAGCACCACCAAGCTCCGTTTTCCGCTTCACAACAACCTTTTGATCATCCTATGATGAAAACAAAGTACCAAAAATTTAAACCAACTTCACATTATGGCATAAAAAAACATAATAAACATGCCGATAGCTGACTTAAATGCAAATACGGAAATTCAAACGGTAGTTCCACTTTAATATCCAACACAAATCCTTTTAACAGGTCAATTATCCTGAAATAACTATCAACATGGCTTGTCTTCATTCTCTGATGTGGATGTTGAAGAAGTGATGTCAACTGTAAAACAAGAATCACAAGCACAAAACTCAAGATGGGATGCGACTTGCTCTTTCCTCGGTATATAATTGCTAAAAACAAATGCAGAATTCTCTTTTATGTAGTAATTAATCACTGCTTATCTAATCAAAACCAATCCACACAAGTAGCAAATAACAAATTAATCTAAAACTTATAAAATTAAATTAAATAAATAACTGAAGAAGTAAAAGAAAGGAAGTAACCACTGACCAGCCAATGCCTTGTGGAGAAGCAAATATCCAAGCGACTAATCCACCATCTAATCTGGAACCAGAAATTTCTCCCATTCCCAAGCTTCGTAAACCTTAAGAAGAGGCAAAACAGCAACCACGAAACCACCAGGACGAGTGTAGCCTCCAGGAACACCCCCTGAGACTGAGTCAGCTTCTTGAAAGAATCCAACGAGAAAAAAGTTTCCGCAAACGACACTCCACTGGATGGTTCCACACCGGTGCCGGTGACGATCGTGGTGTTGGCACGAAACAAAGAGCACTGGTCCGGGTTAGCTGTACGGTTCAGGAAGTAACCCGCCGGGCACGCGCATAAGGTCTTATTGTAGCTCACCGAGCTAGGAGGACAAGTCGCCATTGATACTACTGATTGGAGCAGAGCGAGAGAAGAAGTGAGGAGTGTTGTCGTCAATTTGCAGCGGATCCGGTTTGAATTTTGAGGACAAAAGATGGATAGTTTTTTTTTTTAATGGGTGGGTCAAGTCAATCGAGGGAACCAGGTGGATCACCTGGCACCTGCGATTGAAGAAGATGATGGAAGGTGGAAGAAGAAAGATAAGAATAAATGTCCCATCCATACGCTTTTAGGACTCGGTTGACAAAACGGCTAATTAGATGGGCTACGCGGCTAATTTTTCTTTTACCAAAAATAACATTTTTTGTTTTTGTTTTTTAAATTTTAAGTAAATAAAATCTTTTTAAGCAAGCAATCTTTATATTTTATAACTTAAGTTATGGTATTTTTTTTTTTTAAAAATAAGTAAAAAAGTAAATTAAATCATACCATTGCATATTATATTAGCTTTAAAAATAATAATAAATTGCATATTTATAATTAATTTATTCACAAAATCGACTTTGGGGAACGTAAAATAAAGAATTAATTTCAAAACTAGTATTAAAAATATTGTACAAAGTGTTAATATGAGAGTATTCAAGGTTATTAAACTCAAAATTTTAACTAAAATCGAAATGGTTAGGTAAAATTGTAAGAGTTTATAAACTATAATTACGTGTGTATTTTGTTAGACATCTAATTCGAAATGTTTAACTACTAGTCTGGGCTGGTCCGACCAGACCTGATTGGGCTTGAGAATCGAGCCCATGCCTGGACCAACATCAGCACATTGATCAAGTGCGAACTAGACAAAGAGGGAAAGCGTAGATCGAGAAGGAGAAGAAGCGACGGTGCAAACCCCGGACCACAATCACCAGCTCAGCAAGGAAAACCAGTTCTCCGATTTCTACAGGTACACTTCTTCACCTTCCCTAATCTGTGCACCAATGGTCACTTCTTTTAACTGTTGTTCTTCTCTCTTCAAACATGTCTTAAAAATGAAAAAAATGTTAAAGTTTTTGATTGAAATTACAGTTGGTCAAGGAAGATGGCATCCGGATGGGGAATCACCGGCAACAAAGGCAGGTGCTACGATTTCTGGATTGATTTCAGTGAGTGTATGTCTCGCTGCAGAGAGCCCAAGGACTGCACTTTCCTCCGGGAAGACTACTTGGAGTGTCTCCACCACTCCAAAGAGGTGCGCTCTCGTCGTTTAATCCACTTCGTTGGGCATCTAATCTCAGTAATAAGGGACCCATTTAACGGATTGGTTTTGGGTGTCGCATTTCTGTTTTGATTTCTTCAGATTTTTGACTGTTAGGAGTATGTGGTTTGCTAGGAAATCAGGAGTAGTGGAAATGAGTTGAGTACATTGTAGGTACCTCATTCATGTTATTGATCACAAATTAATGTGTTCTTAGGGTCGATTGTTAATGTGTGGTGTATTCTAACTGTGGATGATCCAAATTTGTGTATTTTGAGAAGCATGTAAAATAAAAGATGTTGTTTCCTTACTTTATGGTGCCAGAATATGGGATAAAAATGGGTCAGTCTGCCATTGTGGCAAGTATCTAAAGGGTATGAATGTGGGGATTGCTTCTTCTTCTTTTTCTCTCTCCCTCTTTCCTTAGCCGGGGAGCTCTGAACTTGTAGAGCAATGTGTGTATTGGTCATAGATTACTGCCAATTCACTTGATTGGGACAAACTGAAAAATCACCATATCCTAAACGTACTATGATTTAAGTTTCTGAGGTCTGTGACTTATTGCCTTTGTACCTAACCAATGGAAGGGAGGGTCCGACTAACAACGTGCCATTCATTCCTTGACTGTTTTCTTCATTGTTCTAGACTTGTCCTTGACAATTGGAATTAAAGCTGAGCAAATCCCAAGAAGCATATTCTTCATCTTATTTAGGAGTAGGAATTTGAATTGGCTTATCATTAATTTTCACTATTAGATATCCCTTGCTGTAAAATTAGCTTTAGGTTATCATCTTGCTTTAGCTTTTACTTCCACCCATGTTTGTCCCTTTTCTTTTAGCAGAGACTAAAAATTTCTACCTTCCTTGACCAGTTATGCTATCAAAATAACATTAGTCACACCATATTGGAATGCTCTTTTTAATATGAAAGTCATTCATTTAATAAAAACAGTTAATTATAAATTCTTTTGTCATCTTTTTAGACAAAACGACTATGTTAAAAGCATTACTTACCCATCTTAGATTGTTTTTCATGACTACCAAAGTATAGAAATAAGAATAATCCATCTTCGTGAAGTTTAAGAAATAACTCCAACTTACATGTAGCTTATTCAAACCTTAAGTGATATATTCTTATGAGAAATTTTAAGATACGTGAAGTTTAAGAATTAACTTCAACGAGTATTTAATGATTCTTCTGAACAATGGTTTGTACTGAAGAAAAACTATCCTAGTTGGGGCCTGCAACTGATGCATTCTTAGCAATGTCCTTTTTTCTTCATCCCTTTATCTACATGGATTGCAGATGATCTTGATTGTAACATTTGGTTTTAACAAGCGTTAACTATTTCGAAATGTGATGGGAGCATCGGTATCAACCATGTGATATTTCACAGACATTTGGTCGGTCCTAATGTGCAGACCAGCAACCATGTGTGTTTCATGATATGATTTAACCTGATTCTGACCTGCATTTGTTGCTGCCAATCAGCCATTTTGTTTTCCATTTTACTACTGATGCTCATTATGATCCTCTGATAATTTGTTGTAGTTTCAACGACGAAATCGGATTTACAAGGAAGAGCAGCGGAAACTACGAGCAGCTGCCCGGAAGGACAGGGAGGGTGGAGATGGTGACGCTAAGCACCATGCATAGCCAAGGCCCAAGGCGGTAGTTGATAATCCTTGATTCAAGTAATAAAAAACGTGTGAAGATATTGTATTTTTCGATACCGATGGTTTTCTGCTTTGTTCAAGTGACATTGTTTTCCTTTATCCTGGAATGGAGAGATGGGCATGTCCCGGAATGGAGATTTTGTTTGCATTTTTTGCTCGTGCAATACCGAAAGTTCAAATGCTTCAGACATTTCAATAGGTGAATGAATCTCATTATTCAGCCCAAAATAAATCTTATATTGGGAAATCATGTCCACATGATTAGTCTTACAAAGGTTTTGCACAAAGGATTATCCGACTGATGCATCTTAGGGATATCTAAAGTTCATACTGTAATGAAATTGCTATATTAAACCAAAAGAAAGAAAATGAATTTATTTGAGTCAGTACTCAGCAAAATTTCAGAGCTTATTAATCTGGAAAAAAAGAATTGAGACAGCTTGTGTAATGTCCTTAAGGTAGTAGTCTCCTATCCTGCTGCTAAAATGGTCACTTGACTTGACAAGGCCTTTTGTCAACATTTTCACGCAGTTCTTTTTCACACTGATCTAATAACTCCTGATAATCAGGATTGTAAGCAGCAGCTGAACGTAGGTATCTTACAGCTTCAGTTTCGCGACCTTCATTACACAAAGCACTGAAACGAAAAGTAACCCAGTTAAAAAAGTTGAAGCAGTTGCTTGCAAGAAAATTAGTGACACTGATGGATAATAATAACTGGAAGTTGGGCAATAGCAAATCTAAACTTTTCAGATGAGTAATGTTTAATGCTCGCTTTCATACCTTGCAAGCAATACCAATCCATCATAATAGTGAGCTTTGCTCTTAGGGTTATCTGGCTCTTTCAAACAAGCAATTCTTTCAAGGTGCGCAAGTCCATCAGCATTCTTTCCCTGCAAAACAAGAAAAGTATAATGAAAAGAAAAACCAGACACCTCAAATCAAATCAATAGGTGTACCCCTTAGCTGAGGTCATTGCGATAAAAGCTAAATCTTGTAGCACATTGAAGATGTGAGGTGAACCATGTGTCCGTATAAGGATCTCTTTGAATAACAAATCCAAGCATACCAGAGTTGCATAGACCAAGAATACCGTGTTAAAGAATTTCTAGTGTTTATTAGCACACTAGTGTCAATAGACCAAGAATACCATTTTAAAGAGTTTCTAGTCTTAATTCTTCAATTTTTTTGCAAAACAGAATAATAAAGTCAGCTCGTTGATTTCACCTGTCGTATACAGGCAAGACCCGCCCATTGAGAAGCAACAATTAGATGATCGGTATTCTCAAGGTCTGTTGGATGACCAGCAAGGAGCAGCTGATGAGAAGTTAGAAAAAGAGATTCTCATTAGAAGAGGAGCAGAAGATGCTCTGTGGAATTAAGGCAATTCTGAAATGATCTGGCCTATCAAAAAAGAAACAAGCCTTGAAATGGAGCATAGGATGTTCATAAACCAGACCTTTGAAATAGCATGCTCTAAGATTTGAGTAGCCTCTGCGTGCCATTCTTTTTGCAGCAAAGTCTGTCCCATCACAATCATAGCCATAATGTAGTCAGGGTCCTTATCCAAGGCCAGTCTGTGACATAAAAGGTGCTTGTTAGTAAGAAAGAGAGAAATTGGTAGTCTGGATTGAAGGAGAATATAGAAAGAGAAAGTTACTGTAACAAAGGAATTGCCGTTTCCCTATGTCCATCGGATAAGTATTTGACAGACAGCTGTTATAGGGTCCAAAAGAAAATGTGAGAAAACCTGTGATGTTTCCATATCCAGAAAAGTTCATTGTTCATTCAAAACCACTCACAGCAACAAGTTCTTTTGGAGATAAATCTTTGGCAGAAACTAGACCCGGCTTTGATGGTGGATCAGGAGATGCAGATTCCAGTGAAGCCGTTTCATCACAATTTGGAGCTACTTTTGGAGGATCCTTGTCTAGCAGCCCTAATTTTGCACGAACAGTAGGATGCCGGAGAGAGATTTGCTGCACCCTTGATTGCATCACGTGAGTAAATAAAAGCTTGTTCTCATAATTATTATTTAGCAGTTAAATATTATCAACATTTTCAGAACAGTATCCTTTTGAATGCAAGATGGAAGTCTCAACAGAGACAGTAACACATCAGACAACCAAACCAATGACTAGATTCAAGTGAAGTCAAGGAAAACTAGTGTGTTTAAGGTCTTCATTTGTTTTTCTCAAACAAAAGGTCAAACAACAGGATAACCCACTACAGCATTGCAAGAGCAATGCACTGGAGACAGTAATTTACTAGAGGAAAATTAACATAACTACTGAAGCCAATTAAAATCATAATGCTTCAAGAAAAATCAGTTCCATAAAAGGACTTATGGATACAACATGATCGTATGAGTTCATTGCTAATTATGCATCATACCATTTGGTTGCAAATATCAAAAGGGAATTTCTACCATGTTTCAGTTCTCCTAAAACCTTTGATTTTGTTTTAATATTCCTATTTCATGATTCTTCTCACCTAAAAATGCCGAATGCTTAGGACAGTTTAGTTTTTCCTTATGTGGAAGTTTCTTATTTACTTTTGTCCTTTTCCTGGAACAGATTTTTGTTTGAAGCTCTTTTCCTGGCAGAACTGGAACATATTCGTTATGATAAAACTAGTTCCATTGCCCTCCAGGCAGCAGAATTAAAGAACAGGAAAGCAAAAACAAAGCATCCAAGTAAAGGAGGACAATGTAAAAGCTCAAATGCCTAATTTCCCATCACACAAAAAAAAAAAAAAAATCTCAATTTTTTCCTCCATGAAACGTTTTTATCATTAGCTAAATAGAGTAAAGAGTAAAAGGTGCAACTACAAACCTGGATAGCACTAAATGAGATATTGGTAAACCAGAAAACCAGACTTCCCTGCAAAATAAATATAAGATATCAAAAGAATGTAAAATCAGAAGAAATAAAAATCAGTAAGAAATTACCTGTGGAATGCAGAAACTGACAAAAAGTATAGGCACTGTGAGAAATTCCAAAAAGTACTTGTAAGTCTGGAACAAGAAAAACACTTGTAATTAGTTGTGCAACATAATACAACACAAACATGAGGCAAAAGCGTGCACTAAATCGTTTCACTCATGAAACTTAATAAGATGTACTCACATTTGCCAACAAGCGCAATTGACCAGTCATGTTTTGAACAGAAACTCTTTGGAATGAAAGCTGAAATTCATCATAAAATAGTCAGTGGGATCATTAGACACGCTAGTCAGACACAAACAACTACTATTGTCAAAAGATAAAACATATATGTGAATGTAAAAATGAATGAATTTGCATTACGGCACTGCTGAGTATTGTAGCTATCAAACTTCTAGCATAAAAACTTGACAATGGTGATACTGATGCACCATATCTAGTGTTGGTGTCATGGTGATAAATTCAAGTTTGTACAGAGAAACATCGTGTAAGAACCTAGTTTTCTACTGCTACGAATGCTATCTATTTTTCATCATCCAAATTTCCAGGACAAAGGAATACCATCAAAATAGTTACCAAGGTTTCTAAGTACATATATCTAATGCCCTGAGCACCCACATAAAAAATAAAGGATAAATCACTCACAGAATATTTGATTCTTTAGCTATATTGAAGGAACATAAGAACAGGTATTAGACCATCCAAGCTTAATAATGAAGCAGGACAGAGTATAGAGCCAATTACCAAAACATTCGTGTTGTGCAAACATGCGATCAGAACAGGAAAGAGGAAGCCTAATGAAGTAAGAGGAAGTTCAGTCAAATTCTGAAACCATAGCACGCCTCCCTGCCATTAATTAAGCAGAAATATCACTTCCCTTCATTCACTTTATAAGGTAAGGTGTCTAAATATAGCACTGTGATTTCGCACATGAAAACAAAAAATAAGCACCACATCTCAACAGATTATGATCATATTTAAACAAAACATAGCAAGGTCCACTCACTGACTGGAGATATAAAAGCTAACTTCGTTTAATCAGAACTGTACAAATTACCCATGAGCAAATTTGCAATAAACTCACTTTCAAAAATCCAAATACAGATTGAAGGCACAGTCCAATAATAAAAAGAAAGAATGCAACTGAGTGGTCGCCTAAGCTCTCAGGTGACAAAAGATGCTCTTGCGGAGAGTACCATAAGAGGAATCATCAAAAATAGCAATGCGGGCAAGGCAAGATGTGCCAAAAATAGAAAAGAAAGATGGAGTCCGCACCATTTTGCCTCAATTAGATATATGGACACATGAGTGATGTTTCGCACTACATCATTCAATCATATGTAAAAGTGGACTGGCTTAGAAGGCAGTGAGCTTTGCAAAGTCCTAACCCAAGCACATGGCCATAAAAGTCTGAAAGCTTGCATATAACAGACCATACCATTTGGCTTTTACTATCAATGTGTGTATATGTAGGGTAGTATTTAGTAACTTTAAGTCCTTACAGAATCAAAGCCAGGATGATGATCCACACACATTTTTCGAATACTGGTCAACCATAACAAAAAGCAAGGCATCTGCATACAATTGAAAACACAATAAGGAGATTAGTCCACATAACCTAAAATTTTGTACACACACAAAAGCAAAGTTACAGTACCTGAACAGCGGCTTGTGCAAAGGGCCAAAGATAAGAGGGGCATCCAAGAGCTCGCTTCTTGTCACGGAAAAGTGAGAATTGATCGGTGAAGCTCCTTCCTGAGAAAGGTGGTGGGAATGGAGGAGGCACTATGAGACCAGGACAAATGTATATAAGTAAAACAAACAAGTAAAGTAGCAGTAAATAAGAAAATTAATCACACATATTTACATTTAGAATAGCACGCTGAAATCTTCTGCATCTTCTTGAGCTGCAAAACAGCTAAAGGAAGCAATGTTGCTCTCATAGCTACAGTCGACGAGGCAATAACTATCCACCTGAAAGAAGAAAAAACAATCAAAATTCAATCTAAGATTATCAGAAAAATAAATGAGAATAAAGAAATGAACTCACCAAGGGAAGCCGGTGACGCCATGGTAATAATCAAGTAATGAAATCAGTGTTCGAACTGGTAGAGCGGATTCTGTAGCCGCTCCCTCAGCAACCTCGGCGATATCAACGGCACTAGGAAAGTGAAACTCATTAGTGTCATCGCTGGAGGCGGAGGAGAAGAATCGAGATGGGAGGAAATGAGAGGCGGGGAGTAAGTTGCCGTTGGACAGAATCGGAAAGTGCGAATAAACGGTGGCGGTGGAGGTGGCGGCGGTGGGGCTTGTGGGGAGGCGGGAAACATTAACGGTGGAAATGTAACGAGAGCGACGGGCGATGTGGGAAAGCAAGGTCGAGGTTGCCATGGACGTGGGAGACTGAATGAATTTCTTTCAAATTGTGCGGTTAAACTCGTCTCCTCCTCCGCTGCTGCCCTCCTCCAATCCGATTGAAGTTTCGCAGTTAACGAGCTTTTGTTTCTCTCCTTCAATCCGTTTTGCAGGTAAATCCCTCATTTAGTTTCTTTTCTTATATAGTGCTTGTTCAAGCTGCCGGAGGATATCACAGCCTTATTAGAAGATCGAAGAAGAAAACTAGTGTCAATGTAATTATTTTTATTTAATTAAATATTTTCATGTCATTTTTTTAATTTCCGTGTTAGTAAAATCTAATATCTATTAAGAAGGATTTTTTAAAAAAATGTCTATTAAGAAAGAGCTAAATACTATTCCCTCCGACCCAAATTAAACGTCGCTTTAATTTTGGGCATGCATATTAAGGAAACGGGATTACTCACTATTTAAGACAATTTTGCCCCTTTTTTTTTTTTGAACGTAGGAGCGGTATAAAATTACGTTCGAGAAAAAATTAGAGGTAAAATTGTCTCAAACAATGATTCATTCGGCTTTTTTAATATGCGTGCCTAATATTAAAGCGACGTTTAATTTGAGCCAGAGGGAGTAGTAGAAGTTAAGACTATTTTAAAATTAGAGTATATTTAATTAAAATTACTCCCTCTAATTTTTATTAACTGACGCTTTCACTATTTACACGCATATTAAGGAGACCGGATGACTCACTATTTGAGACAATTTTGCCCCGAATTTTTTTTCGAACGTACGTTAAGGGTTAACGTACGTCAGAAAAAAAGTACGGAATTTTTTGAGGTCAAATAGTGAGTCATCCGGTTTCTTTGAGATGCGTACATGAACCGTACACGTTAATTAATAAAAGTTGGAGGAAGTAATAAATATAAAGTTTAAATTGAATAAAGTAGAATATGAAGGTGTGATATGCGGGGTAGATTTTTTAATGAAAGACTCTGTCATGAGGTTGACACGTGAGAATCACATCACATGGGATGATCGTCATATTCGTCAAAAGATTTAATGAAAATTTGAAAATCCTTGCTTAAATGAATGCTACTAACGTTTTTAGGTGAACTGTTTGAAAATTGATTAGAGAAATAGGACTTGCTTGTTTCTTGCTACTGCTACTGCTACTGCTACTGCTACTGCTACCGCTTGTTTCTACTCGCTAAAAATTGTTTAGAGAAATAGGAATTGCAATATTAATTATATGCTTACCTACTATATCCTGTTATTTGTCACGTAATCTTAGCATTACCAATGATATGGTAATATTTTATTCTATATAGTATAGTATATAGAAAAAAATAATTAGATGCCTATTATAATGATAAGATAACAAAAACACAATTATAGAAAAAAGATATTATAGTAATTTTTCTTATTTTCTCTTACAATTATCGAGTACAAAATAAATACAAAAATGATATTTTTCTAGAAATTTTAAATCTCAACAAAATAAATAAAAAACTAACATTCTCTCTAACCATTCTCTTGGGTATCACTCTCCCGAAAAAGTGATTCTAAAAAGGAAAATAACATTCCGTGAACCAAACACTACGTAAGAGTTCCACTGTTCTACATTTCCTCCAGTTTCAAGTCGCACTTTGCTACCATGGCTAGCAAAACCCGAATTGAAGTATGTCTCACCACGGGAGGGAACACCTCATTGTGAATCTCCAAGTCAAACTGGAAAGTATACTAAGTGAGCTTTTTAAAACAAGCAATGTGATACAAAGTTCGAGAGAGAAATTGTAGGACTCTAGTGGTGGGCTTAGTGGCCTTATTTATTATTATTACAAAGCATAAAATTTGTATTTTTCACCCTAATACAGAACAAACTCATGATCTATTTTGTAATAATTCAATATATTTTTAATCTATACTATATAAAAAGCACGAAGGGCCTTATTTTTTAAAAGTCTATTATACCCTTAAATTATTAAATTTTTTAAAGGTGTGATAGACTTTTAAACATTTTAATTAATTAACTTATCTATTAAATTAATTAACCTACCTATTAAGTTATTTGATTGTAATAGACTTTTAAACGTAATATACTTTTAAACATTTTAATTTATTTATTAATTTAATTAATTAACCTACCTATTAAATTATTTATATTTTTAATTGGCTCGAATCAACATCACCCTTAACAAATTAATCAGTATATATCAAAAAATTAAAATAATTAGTGATTGATAAAATGATTAAATAACTTAATAATATTTTTTACCATCTTTTATTTTTTTAATTATTAGAAAGACCAAAATTGCAATTTTGTTGCAGGCTTATGTTGCAAATTTCAAAACTATTGGGTTCAAAGTGGGAGATTTTGTAAACTTTAACGTTTCTTTATATAGTTTATCTAAAAATATATTTAATTTTTTAATCAATAAAGTTAATAATTTTTTTATTATTATATAATAATAAAAAATAAAATGTTACAAAATAAATATTTTGAGTATATTTTTAATGATTACGTAAATATATTTCTTGAGATTTTAGTATATTTTTTTAGATAAAAACTAGATAATATTTTTAATTTCAAGCTAAAAAACAACACAAACTTTAAAATAAAATAAAAACTATTTCCTATATGGAAAAAGTGGAAAGAAAATCGGACCTCCTACATTCGTTAGTCTATTAAAAAATTACATGGGAGTAGCTTGTAATAATATTTGTAAAATTAGTAAATAATTTATCATGAAAAAATATACTTAGTATTGTGAGTTAAGAAAGTTAGCAAAAAAAACTATATTTGTATAAACTATATATATTAAATATTTAAAGTTATGAATAATTAGTGTGTATTAAATTAATTATTTAGAATTTAAATTTATATTAAATATTTTTTTGATAGTATGAAAAATGAAAGAAGGTGATTTTTTATACCCTTAAGTTATTGTTTAAAAGTCTATTACACTCTTAATTTTCTATTAAGTTTTTATAAATCTGTTAAAATCTGTATCCAATAATAATTATTGCTTTTAAATTTGAGAAAAAATTGTTCAGCCAGTTTATCTAAAACATAAGCTAGAAATAATTAAAAAAATTATGAGATCATTCAAAATTATTAACAATAGCAGGAGTACTGATATTAATTTAGTTAATAGTTAAGTTAGATAATATATATTAAATATATAGTATATATAGATAAGAAAATACCTACATACCCGGTCACGTGCGAATAGAATTAGTATTGATCCACAAGATTTAAAGATACCAAAATAAAATATATAATTAGTTTTCCAAGCATGTAATAATATAATTAACTAAAATTAAAAACATAATTACTTAATTTAAATTATAATCATAATTGTCTGTTTTGTTTTCTTATTATTTTTAAATTAATTTATTTTATAATCATAATTATCTGTTTTATTTTCTTAATTTTTTAAAATTAAAATTCAATGATTAATATTTTTTTATTTACATTAAGTAATTCCTCGATCATAAACCAAGATATATTCAACTTCTCTATTATATTTCTTAGTGGTAATTAGATTTGGTATTGCTTAATTTTTATTTTCTCTACAACTAGCCTAACCTAATTAGCATATAGTCATATACAACATTTTATTCAATTTATTTTTAAAAAATAAATAATGTACAACTCCTTGAGGGATTCCATGTTCGGTTAATTTTTATGAAGTAATTTTGCATATCCGAATTGATTTTAAGGTTTTTTCCCCTATTCAAAACATATAGAATTTTCTAGAGAAATTTATATATATGATGCTCAATTGATTCAAAATTGGGAATATTAACTTAACAATTTTATGTCCTGATTATTTTATATAATGTTTCAATGGTATGTTAGTTTTTTTTAAAGACATATAGTAAGGATCTCAACAACAGAAATGAAGATTAAATAGCAATTTAAGTGAGCTAATTAGAAAAAAAGACCTTAACAAATTAATCAGTATATTTAAGAAAATTAAAATAATGAGTGATTAATAAAATAATTAAATAAATTTTTACCATCTTTTAATTTTCTAACTATTAGAACGACCAAAATTGCAATTTTGTTGTCAGCTTACGTTGCAAATTTTAAAACTATTGGGTACAAAGTGGGAGGTTTTTCAAACTTTAGGGTTTCTTTATATAGTTTATCTAAAAATATATTTAATTTTTTAATCAATAAAGTTAATAATAATAATAATTATTATCTAATAAAAAATAAAATATTACGGAATAAATATTTTGAGTATATTTTTAATGATTACATAAATATATTTCTTGTGATTTTAAATATTTTTTTAGATAAAAACTAGATAATATTTTCAATTTCAAGATAAACAAAAACACAAACTTTAAATAATATTTTTACATAACACTAATAATAGTAAATCGGTACATTCGTTAGTCTCTTCGAAAATCACATGGGGTAGCTTGTAATAATATTTTAAATAACACCAATAATAGTAAATTAGAAAGTGAACAAACTTTTAAATTAATTTTTCAATTAAGTAATGAAATTTTATTTCTATTATTAAATGACAATTTATTTAATTAATAAAGAATTATAATATTCATAACTTTTGGTAAGAGCTTGAAATTATTAAATAATTTATCATAGAAAAATTTAGTTAGTATTGTGAGTTAAGAAAGTTAGCAAAAATAAATTATATTTGTATAAACTATATATTTTTTTTAAAAGTGAATTAATATTAAAGTTATGAATAATTAGTGTATATTAAATCAATTCTTTAGAATTTAAATTTATATTAAATAATTTTTTGATAGTATGAAAAATGAAAGAAGGTGATTTTTTATAATAAAATATTCGCATCATAATATTAAATTATAATTAACAATTGTTTTTAAAAATATTTTAATAATTTAAATTCTAAAATACAAAAGAGAAAGATAATTTATTTAAGAAATAAAATATGTTAAATACCGAAACTATGTTCCTATGAAATTATTCTTATAAACTTTTACTTTTATATATTTTTAAAATTTATCATTGTTTGTGATATTGACATGGGTGAAAAAATATTTCCTTGATTGATTACCAACAATTTCCTAACTATATTCAAGGAGATTGTAAGAAATCAATCTATATAATGTACTCGTGGAGCTACAATGTGAGAAATATCTTTAAAAGTATAGAATTGAAAAATAGTCACAATGAGTAAAATATAAGTTAATCTATTTTTAAATTTAAATTATTTGTTAAATATAACATATGTATATTAATCTATTTTGTAAATCTAAATTATTTTAATTATTATTATATTATTTTAAGAATAATATTCTTTATTCGAGTTAATATTTTATGTTTTATTTTATTATTAAATTTAGAAAAGGAATTGATTTTAAGAGAGTTGAAGAAATATAAACTAAATAAAAGTGAAAAATAAATTATAATATTTATACTTTTTTCTAACATAAATTATATGGTAAAAAGAAGAAAAAAAATTATGAGAATAATTGAGAAGTTTATTTATACTTATTGACAATATTAGCCATATATTATCAAAATAATTTACATTAATTTTATTTTTATGAAAGAAATATTTTATATTATACATAAAATATTTTTTACATGGGTTAATAGTATTTATTTTATTTTTATTATTTAACTATAATTTGAAGGCAGTACATGGTTTATATTTTCAGAAAAAATTCTTCTAAAGTTAAGAAAATCATAAAAGTGAAAAATAAAAAGAGAATTTATAACTTTTCCTAAAATTAATTCAATGATAAATGTTGATTAATGAGTTTTAATAATATAAAAGGATTAGGTTTGATATTTAAAAAGAGATACTAAAAATTAATATTTTATAATCTAATCATCAAATATTTATGGTTATACATTTTTCTCCAATATTTATAGATTTTTTCAACTTTTTACCAATTTTTTTATATTTTTTAACCACTTATAATGTTTATATTAAAACATTTTAGGATATTATAGGATTTTTAATGTAAGTCTTAAAACTATAGTGTCCGAAGTGAAAGAATTTTTAAACTATAAAAAATTATGTTGTTTACCTTAAAATCTATGCTAGGTAAAGTGATAAGATATATTTTAAAAAAAATTGGTTATATTTTTAGTTATCATGATAATATTATGGGTCGAATACATAATCTAAATCATCAAAATACATACAATAGGTACATAAAATATATTAAATAAATATTTATTGTAAACTTAAAGTCGTAGAAAGTTAAAGTTAAATTAACTTTGAAATGAGATATTGTTAAAATGAGTAACCTTTTGAATCTTTAAATTGATAATTAAAATTAGATGACACAACTCTGAATCTACAAGTGATCATTATATATGAGTCATATATTAAAAAAATAATAAAATAAATGGATTAATACTCTTTAAATTTAGTTAGTTACTAATTTACAAGTGATCATTATACCTAAAATAATTAAATAAATGTTTATCGTAAACTTAAAGTCCTTAAAACCTTAAATTAAATTTTTTTTTTAATTAATAACAAATGGATGAGGGTAAATTTGTGTAATGTAAAAGTACATAGAATTGGAATAGTTTATTTATTTATAATAATAATAATGGGATAAATCAAAAAAAAGTCTCTGCAATCTAATTGATTGACTTTTTTCATCCCTCTGTTTTTTTAAACTATTTTTAGTACTCCGAGTCAATAAAATGACTTTTTTCATCCCTCACCCTAACGCCGTCCAAAGTTTCCGTCCGAGATCTGACGTGGCGCGACACGTCGTCTGACACGTGACCCCATTGCTGACGTGGCAGGCCACGTAATCTCTTTTCTGCTCTCTTTCACTCTTTTTCTTCTTCTTCTTTTCTTTTTTCTTTTTTATTGTGGTAGTGATGGGTGGATTTGGTGCGGTGGTAGTGAGATCGGAGCGGCTGTGGGCTCGGCTGTGGTGGCTGGGCAGCGGTAGTGATGATGATGGGTTTGCGGTTTGTGGTGGCTGGGCAGCAGCGGTGGTGGAGAGACGGCGGCGATGGGTTTGTGGCCGTGAACGGAGGAGATGGGTTTGTAGTGGATGTGGAGGAGGTGGTTGTGGTTTCGGCTGGAGAGGCGGAGGAGATGGGTGATTGGATTCGGATTTTTGGCAGAGGTGAATGGAATTAATTTTGCAGGGAGGATGGAATTGATTTTGGCAGATTGGATGAATTAATTTGGCTGAGGATTCGATCGAACTAATTTTGCAGGGAGGATGGATTCGATCGAATTAATTTTGCGGAGGAGGATGAATTAAGCTCCAAATTAATTCGAAAAGAAAGGAATGAAACGGCGTCGTTTCACTCCAATGGTGAAACGACGTCGTTTCAAGCAAAATCTGGCAACCCGATTTCGCGACCCTTTTTAATTCAGATCCGGTTGGTTTTTGCTGACGTGGCCTGCCACGTCAGCAATGGGGTCACGTGTCAGGCGACGTGTCGCGCCACGTCAGATTTCAGACGGAAACTTCGGACGGCGTTAGGGTGAGGGATGAAAAAAGTCATTTTATTGACTCGGAGTACTAAAAATAGTTTTAAAAAAACAGAGCGATGAAAAAAGTCAATCAATTAGACTGCAGGGGCTTTTTTTTTATTTATCCCAATAATAATAAAAGTTTCATGACTTAACTATTACTACTATTATTATTCTAATCCAAAAAAATTTTAAAAAATATTTTTTTCTTTCAAAATATGATATTATTAAATATAGTAACAAAGTTATCCTTTTTATTAAATTATAATCACAGTTATTTTTAGATTTATTTATCGCTGAAGATGTTCATGCAACTAAAAAGAGGACAACAACTGAACAATACGACAAGGATGAAAGCAAGAATAACAAGATGGAAAATAAATGGAGGCGAATCAAGAAAATTAAAGAAGAAGATGATCAACAACAAGCTAAAAAAAATCAGCCAAGGCGAAAAAGAAAAGAGACAAAAAACAAGATGAGGAAGTAATTATTTTGCCCACACCGATACTCATTAACGAAGACATTAAAGAGGAGAAGAAAACACAAACGATGAGGGATATAAGATTTAAACTCATTGATGAACATATTGAAGCTGAAGGCAAAAAAGAGACAAGGAACGGAACAAGATTCAAGAACAAAAAATTTGATAAATTATATGAGTATAAGCCCCTAATAAAAAATATCAAAAAAAAAATTGTAAAATCACTTTATAATTAATAATTACTATTAGTATGCGTAACAATTTATATGGTTATTTATAATACTTTAGAACAATATTTAAATACTATTAGACTATATTATCTATTAAGAAAGAAATATGAGAGAAAAAATAAAGAAATAAAGTGAAAAATGATAATTATTTTTAGTTAAAAATAAAAAAAACTATAAAAAATATGTAAAATAAATAAGAAATTATATTTCCTCAATAAACTATTTTTTAATAAAAAAAACTATGAAAGCCTTTTTATTATGTATTATTCTTAAAAATTATATATACACAAATATTAAATTACTTAAGTTTGATTTCGTAAAATTTGTAATGATAAGGAATTATTTTTCCTTAGCTAATTATGTGATTTTTTATCATACATAAACATGAAGAAAAATAGTTTGTACATTTAATTAAATCATAATTTTTCATTAAATGTTAAACTTAATTTTTTATTGAGTTTGATTTTTTAAAGAAAAATTCATTAGTGGTTGTTTTTAAATAACTACATAATTATTTAGAATATTTGGAGAACTGGAATAAAAACAATATGAAACATTATTTTAAATATTTAAATTTCAATTTATAAAAGTAAATTACTTAATTGAGTTAAATTTGTTTTAATTCTAGGAACTTAAAATTAATTATTTCAGAATTAATAAAAGTTTTTTTTTGTCAACACCTGCATTAGATTATCAATAACAATACTAATATACTGCTTACAAGATAGTTTAAATACCATAGTAAAAATTTATGTTAATTCCATTTTTTGAGACATTATTAAAAGTTTTATATTATACTAAAAATATTTTGTGTGAAATACTTTTTTGTACATAAATATAATATTTTAATATTTTTAAATTTAAATAAATTTCACACATACAACGTTACATGCCAAAATAACCGTTTCTTCTAAAAAAAACATAAATGGTAATTGATGATAGAAGCAGCAACCACCATTTCAGTTGTGTATATCGAGAGCTAAACGAAAATAGGAAAATAAATAATATAACAATGGTGGTAACGTGACAAACTGACAATGGCTATTAATATTTTACACAGTTGATAAATGCCTTATTGTACGGTAGTTGTCTGCACCAGTGTTTTAAAAACCGCCCCGACTCGATGGTCAGACCGGTAAACCGGTGACCCAAAAGGGATTTGAGGTCGGTTCAATTTTTGGACCGGATCGGCAATCGAACCGGAAAAAACCGATCGACTCAACCGGTTTTTACCAAACCGGTGAATCGGTCGACTCGCTATCGACCCGGCTGGGTCGATATTAACCCAAAACGACGCCATTCCATTTGTGCTTTCAGCAAGTAGGCGACGCGAATCTATGGTTTCTATGTTTTAATCGGATACCCATTGCTTGGATGCGTTTGAAAGCCTCGAAATGACTTGTTCAATACACCCTGTTTTGCAGAAAGACGGATATTCCTTGCTCATTATCAGACAATCACTTATTCACAAACCTCGTGTGATTGAGATTCATCTTACAAAACCATTCAACTATTAAAAAGCACTTATTCTTTTTCATTCATAGAGTAAACTGCAAAACGACGTCGTTTTATTTTTTAAAATTTATTATTATTATTTTTTTATTTTTTATTTTTTATTTTTTTATTTTTTCAACATAGAAAATTTGATGGGCCGACTCATTTCAAGCATGGGTCGGCCCATTATAGACAACAGTTCAATCCGGTTCAATCATTTAAGCTCGAACGGTTCGCTGAGTGAACGGTTCACACTGTACCAATGGGTCAATCCAGTCAAACCTCGGTCGAACCCCGATTGAATCCGGTTCAACAGATCAATCGGGTCGGTTTTTAAAATACTGGTCTGCACATCTATTATTACTATAACATACTTTTGAAAGACTGACTTGCGAAAAGTCTCTGTCCTAATTAATTTGTTTTAATTAAATACACTACAGTATTTTTATTTAATTTCTTAAACAAACACGGCAGACATGAGGATGACACGTGAGAATCACATCAGCACTCACACGGCAGCCTTTTGCGACTTCTGAATCCTTATCAACAAGGCTCTCCTAATCTCTTTCTTCGTTGTTACTGTTATTAGTTATTCCCAATTTCTATTTCTTTCTCTCTTTGTATTGTTCTCTCGTCTTTTATTAGTTTTCCAAAAAAGAAGAAAAAGAAGGAAAAATTTTAGAGAGAAATCTGAAGCAAGAGAGATGGTTCTTTGCTCGGTTATTGACGTTGTTAAAAAAATCGCAGACAGATGCGTTGAGCCCATTGTTGGGTATGTTAAGACTGAGGTTGGTTATCTGTGCAACTACAGCGCCAACATTGAGAAGCTGAGAGATGAAGCTGTGAATATGATGAAAGCTGAAATAACATCTATGAAAGATCGGATTAAAGATGCTGAAAGCAGATTAGGGAAAATCAAGGTGGATGCTCTTGCTGAGACGTGGTTGACAAAGATGGCTTGTGTCAGTGACGAGGCAGACAGAATCATCAAAGAAGAAGACAGAGAAACGGGTAGGTGTCTCATGGGTTTGCGCCCCAATCTGTGGGCGTGCTACCTGGCAAGCAAATCGGCGAAGAAAGTGATAGATGGTGCTGATGAACTGAAGAAGGAAAGAGAAAAAATTAAAACGGTTGCCCATATTGATTACTCCCGGTGCTTGGGATTTGCAATCAGCCCTCATTATGCGGAATTAGAATCAAGAGAGAGAGCTTCAGAACAAATCGTGGCCTACCTGAAAGATCCAAGCGTGAAGATGGTAGGGATGTCCGGGATGGGTGGTACCGGGAAGACTACTCTTGCAGAAAAGATCGGTGTGCAACTCTATGAAGACGAGACATTCAGATATGTTGTGAAAACAGTTGTATCCAACAACCAAAACACATATCTGATTCATATTCAGAAACAGATCGCGGATCAGCTCAAGATCAACTTGGGAGACGACAAAGACGATGTCATGGCTCGGGCTACACGGCTACGAGAGCAACTCGTGAAAAAGGACAAAGTACTCATCATTCTGGATGATATTTGGTCCACCTTTGAGCTGAGAGAAGTGGGAATCGCCTTTGACCGGGAATTAAAAGTTTTGATCACGTCCAGAGAAGTAAACGTGATGAACGAGATGGATCCAAAACACAACGTCCGACTTGACGCCTTATCCCTCGAGGACTCCTGGAAACTGTTCGACAAAATGGCAGGTGGTGTTGCTCGAGACTATTATTCCATTGCTGAAGATGTGGTCAAGCAATGTGGAGGTATCGTAACTCTCCCTTCCTATTCTTGGTTTGTTTTGTCTTACTAGTTTTTCATTAAATAAGTATTCAATTATACAAGAAAATATTCATGATAATTTGTACACATGGAAATGATTAAATACTCATTTACTTAAAACTAATCTCGACTAAATAAAATGATTAAATGGTAGTAGTAATTAAGTTAATAAAAATATTATGTTTTTCTCTTCTTCTTCTTTTTTTCTTTTACTTTTTAATGTATTGCCTTTAGTGTTAAAAATACTGTAATATTTTAACTAATTTTTATACTAAAAGTACAACTGTTATATTTATTTAATAATTATTTATTTAAATAAAAATAATAATATAATTTAAAGGGATAAATTTTAACCATTTCTTTTTATGTAAGTCGGTACAATTTTGTTTGTAAATTAAAATAGTTAGTATCACAAATATTTTATATATAAATAAAGTTTATAAACTAAGCTTTTTTTGTGAAAAACAAACGTATAGCTAAAAAGGTAAATAAAATTGTATGAATCTTAATTTAGATTAAAATAATAAGAAAAATTGTTATTTATACATCATTATTGGTTTAATTTATGTTTTAGGCATCCCTGTTCTACTTGTGACAATTGCAAGAGCGTTGAGGAATAAGGATTTGGAGACTTGGAAGGAGGCCTTGTTCCAGCTGAAAAGGTTTGAAGGGGATAACTTTGTTGAAGATGGATATAAGAGGTTAGAGGTGAGTTATAATTTTTTGCGCAACAATGAGATGAAATCACTATTCTTACTTTGCGCACAATTGGATCATCGCTTCATCCCAATCGATGACTTGTTGAGATATTCGATGGGGTTGGGTTTGTTTGATAATCGCGATACATTAAGCGAAGTAAGAAGTAGACTACACAGTCACCTCGGTAACCTTAAAGGCTATTGCTTGTTACAAGAAGGCAACATGGAGGGAACAGTGAGAATGCATGATGTTGTCCACAAATTCGCAGCTTCTATTGCGAACAAAAACCGTGGTATTTCCATTACTGTAGCGGGGGCTCAATTACAAGAATGCCCTTCAAAGGATAAACTTGAACAGTTCTCAATCTCTTTGCCCCATCGTCATCTCCCAAAGCTTGAGTCCTTTCTCTTGCTTAGGAGCAAGGATGATGCATTTCTAAATGTACCAGATGATTTTTTTATAGAAATGAAAGAACTGAAACTCATTGATATAAGGAGAATGTCTCTTTCACAGGAACTGCTTTCATCGATTAACGTTCTAGTAAAGCTTAGAACACTGTGTCTTGATTATTGTGAATTGGATGACATAGCTGTGATCGGAGAGCTACCCATGTTACAAGTTTTCAGTCTTAAGGGTTCCACTGTCTCTCAAATTAGGAGTTTGGGTAGCAGCTTGAAACTACTGGATTTGAGTGATTGTAGACGGCTAGAAGTGATAGCGTCAGGCGTGTTGTCCAACTTGATCTTATTAGAGGATTTGCGTATTGGTAAAAGCTTTGATAAATGGGAGCCATTACAAGGCTGCAACAACGGTTCTGATCATGAGACATCGACAACGAAGAAATTAGCTAGCCTGAGGGAATTCAAGAATCTGGGGAACTTGATCAACTTAGATATTAAAATCCCTGATCCAAAGACGTTTCCCAAAGACTTGGTCTTTGCAAAATTAGAAAGATTCAACGTATTAATTGGAGATCTAGATGATTGGGATTTCTGGAGAAATCCAGAAACCTTGAAAGTGAAGCTCGTTGAGGATATTCAGTTGTACGACTACGAGGGGATTAAAGTGTTGATGAGAAAAGCTAAGAAACTACATTTGGAAGAAATACAGGGTGTTACAAGTGTCTGTGAGCTTCTGGATATGAGAGAGTTGGAGAGGATGTGTGATGATCATCTCATGCTTCCGGTGGCTTCACTTCAAAATCTGACAAGTATACATGTGCGTCGTTGTAATGTATTGAAGTATCTCTTCTCATCCCACTTGGCATTAAGAGGCCTTTCGTGCCTAAGAGAAATCAACGTACGGTATTGTAAGAGCATGGAAATAATTGTTTCAAGAGTAAGTGAAAATAGAATAACAGTCGACAACCAATTAGATGAAGAAGAAGAGATCATTGAATTCACACAGCTTCGAAAGCTAACGCTATATGATCTTGGTTGTTTCATTAGCTTCTACTCCAGTAGTACTCCCAGTCCAATAATTTCCTCATCACAACAAAGAGAGGAGCAAGATGCGATATGGTCATCCGACGGTGAAATTGTAGAGGAGAATCATCGGCTTCCCACTTCTCTATTTAATAAAAAGGTATATTCTTTTTTTTAATAAAAAACCATTAATTGCAAATAGTATAAAAAATAAGAATGTTATGACATACAAGTTTTACTCGAATTTTCCCTTTAACCACATTGCACTAAACTTTCTTAAGACTAAAGTTTATAATTTATATAAGCATAACGATAGTTTTCAAAAAGTTTACTTTATATGCATACGTGAGTTAGGTTGTGATTTGTTATTAATATAATTTCATTTATAAAATAAATACTAAAGGAAATATAAATATATAAATCAATACAATTTTGATATTTTAATAGAAAATATATAATAAATTAAAAGTACACAAGATTTTAATATCATTTAACTTGAAACTATGAAATTATATAAAAAATTTCCTAAAGGAAAAATCCAAATAATCCTGTTATTAAAGTAATCTTCAATTAACCTTTAGATGTATATATATGGGTTGTTCCTTTATAAGCATAATGAAATATTTTTTTTAATAAAAAAAATCATGATAAAAATGTTTATCTAAAAGTAATTAAAGTTTCGATGTGCAGGTTGTGCTTCCCAAATTGGAAGAGCTTCAATTGGATAGCTTAAAAGTTGACCAAATATGGGACGACCAACTTGCAATTGAAGCGCAAAGAATTAACTGTTGGTTTCAAAATTTAACAATCTTGGACATACGTTCCTGCCACAATTTGAGTTATTTATTTACTTCCTCTATGGTTAAAAGTCTCGCACAACTTGAAAGGCTTGAGGTAATGTTCTGTAACTCCATCAAGGAAATAGTTGCAATAAAAGGAGAAATGGCAGGAGATGAAGAAGAGATCATTGAATTCACTCAGCTTCGAAAACTAATGTTAATTGAACTTGGTTGTTTCATTAGCTTCTACTCCAGTAGTACTCCCAATCTAATAATTTCCTCATCACAAGAAAGACAGGAGCATGATCTGATGTCGTCATCCGAAAATGAAATAGTAGAGGAGAATCAACGGCTTCCCACTTCTCTTTTTAATAAAAAGGTATACTCTTATTCTCAATAAAAAAAACCAATAATTCGATTTAAATGACTTTCAAAACTTATGTTGGCCAAGTTAGGTAAAATTTATTAAATTATATTATTTTATTATTTAAATAAATAACTACTAAGTGAGTGTTAGAAGGATATGTATAGTTTAGTATTTTCTTTCGGTGCTATCTTTTATATAAATGTGTACAATTTATAAATAGGGTTGAAGTTGTACTACGGTCAAACTAGCGATTCTTAATAGATATATAAATCAATACAATTTTGATATTTTAATAGAAAATATATAACAATAATAAATTAAAAGTAGATGAGGTTTTTATATCATTTACCCCGAAACTCATGAAATCATATAAACAACTTTCTAAAGGAAAAAACCCAAATAATTCCTATTTATTGAAGTAATCTTCAATTAACCTATGTATATGAGTTGTTCCGTTGTAAAATAATAGTAGTAATCTTCAATTAACCTTTATATGTATATGAGTTGTTCCGTTGTAAAATAATAGTAGTATGTTCCAGTCATTGTTTGTTCAGTAAACAAAACTCATAAAATCATATAAACAGCTTTATATGTATATGAGTTGTTCCGTTGTAAAATAATAGTAGTACGTAGTACTCTCTCCGTCCGGTATTAACTGTTTTTTTAGCACAGTAACTTTCAGTAGGTTTTACACTAAAAAGTCAAGTAAAGTGTACAGTAATTTTCCGTAGGTTTTCGCCACTTAATACCGGACGGAGGGAGTATTATTTTACAAACTATTTTATATATAAAAAAATCATTAGAAACATGTTTATTCAAAAGTAATTAAGGTTTGTGTGTGCAGGTTGTGCTTCCCAAATTGGAACACCTTGAATTATGGTGGATAACAGTTGACCAAATATGGGACGACCAACTTGCAATTGAAGCAGAAAGAATTAATTGCTGGTTTCAAAATTTAACAATCTTGACAGTAAAGTCCTGCCACAATTTGAGTTATTTGTTTACTTCCTCTATGGTTAAAAAGTTCACACAACTTAAAGAGCTTGAGGTAAATAAATGTAAATTCATTGAAGAAATAGTTGCAACAAAAGGAGAAATGACAGGAGATGAAAAAGAGATCATTGAATTCACTCAGCTTCGAAAACTACGGCTAAGTAGCCTTGGTTGTTTCATTAGCTTCTACTCCAGTAGTACTCCCAATCCAATAATTTCCTCATCACAAGAAAGACAGGAGCAGGATACGATGTCGTCAAATCAACGGCTTCTCACTTCTCTTTTCAATAAAAAGGTATACTCTTATTCTCAATAAAAAATCAGTAATTCGATTTAAACGACTTTCAAAAGGCCAAGCTAGGTAAAATTTGTTAAATTATGTTATTTTATTATTTAAATAAATAACTACTAAGTGAGTGTTAGAAGAACATGTGTAGTTTACTATTTAAATAAAAAAGTTAGTAAAAAATACTCTTTTTAAAAATATTAATTTTTCAAGTCCAATATCTTAAGATATTTAAAGTTTAAATGAATAATGTTAATGCTCCAAAGTCTAAAGTTTTATAAGCATTAATGATAGTTTTAAAAAAAGTTTACTTTATTTTAATTCATGATACAATTTATAGAAGTGAGTATGCATATATCTATTGCATATGTTATTTCTCTTTTAACGGGAGTAATTAAAATGAATGATCAACCAAACACGAAAAATAATATAAATTATTTTCTGTCCTATATTTTATATAATTAACTGTTTCATATAAATGTGTATAGTTGTCAAGATTGTAAAATTTAAACTATATAGGCCCATTGAGGATACGAGGGTTTGAGATTGAAGTAGGGTCACATTAGTATTTTTATAAGTTAGAAGATCATATAAGATTGAAAACGTAAATGAAATAAAAATTTAAATTCGATGAAGAAAATGATTTTGTTAAAATAATAGTACGTATAGTAGTGAAATGATCATATAAGATTGTAAAATGATTTCGTTGTAAAATAATAATACTTTTACAAACTATTTTATATAAAAAAAATCATTAGAAAAATGTTAGTATTTTCTAAAATAAATAACTATTAAGTGAGTGTTAAGATGATATGTATAGTTTAGTATTTAAGTAAAGAAGTTAGTAAAAGTGTTAGTATTTTCTACAATTATTTATTTTCTTTAACTTTCTTAAGACTAAAGTTTATATGTTGTGATTTGTTATTAATATAATTTCATTTCTAAAATAAACATTTTCTTTCAGTACTTTGTTATTTTATATAAATGTGTACAATTTATAAAATGTTTATGCAAAAGTAATTCAGGTTTCTGTGTGCAGGTTGTGTTTCCCAAATTGGAAAACCTTTACTTGTCCAGGATGGACGTTGACCAAATATGGGACGACCAACTTGCAATTGAAGCAGAAAGAATTAACTGCTGGTTTCAAAATTTAACAATCTTGCAAGTAAAGTCCTGCCACAATTTGAATTATTTGTTTACTTCCTCTATGGTTAAAAGTCTCGCACAACTTAAAAGCCTTGATGTAAGGTCCTGTAACTCCATCGAGGAAATAGTTGCAACAAAAGGAGAAATGACAGGAGATGAAGAAGAGATCATTGAATTCACTCAGCTTCGAGAACTAATGTTAATTGAACTTGGTCGTTTCATTAGCTTCTACTCCAGTAGTACTCCCAATCCAATAATTTCCTCATCACAAGAAAGACAGGAGCATGATCCGATGTCGTCATCCGAAAATGAAATAGTAGAGGAGAATCAACGGTTTCCCACTTCTATTTTCAATAAAAAGGTATACTCTTATTCTCAATAAAAAAACATTAATTCGATTTAAATGACTTTCAAAATTTAAATAAATATATCATTAAATTATTTTAAAAAAGTCATGATACAATTTATAGAAGTGAGTATGCATATGTGTTGCTTATCTTAAAATAAATAAATATTAAATTATTTCTCTTAAAGGGAATAATTAAAATCATGATCAACCAAACAAGAAAAATAATATAATTACATTTATAAAATAAATTATAAACTATGGGAAACATTAGAGTTAGGTTGTGATTGGAAACGTAAATGAAATAAAAAAGAAAATTGGAAAAAGAAAATGATTTTGTTAAAACTAATTAAAACGTTCTTTATGGTTTTGTTAAAACTAATGATTTTGTTAGGTTGGTGTAATCAAGTTTTTATGGTGAGATTGCGTAGTATTATAAATCAATACAATTTTGATATAAAAAAAATCATTAGGAAAATGTTTTTTCAAATGTAATTCAGGTTTGTGCGTGCAGGTTGTGCTTCCCAAATTGGAAGAGCTTTACTTGCGGGGGTTCAAAGTTGACCAAATATGGGACGACCAACTTGCAATTGAAGCACAAAGAATTAACTGCTGGTTTCAAAATTTAACAATCTTCATAGTATGGTACTGCCCCAATTTGAGTTATTTGTTTACTTCCTCTATGGTTAAAAGTCTCGCACAACTAAAAAAGCTTCAGGTAAAAAAATGTGAATCCATTGAAGAAATAGTTGCAACAAAAGGAGAAATGACAGGAGATCAACACGATGTGATGTTCCCTTTCCCTGCGCTAGACACCTTAGAGTTGATGGATCTTCCAATACTCAATTTTTTTTGTCATGATGCTAACTTTCTTGAACGTCGGTTTTTGGGAACGTTGAAGATAGAGAGTTGCCCTAAATTGATAAGGTTAGTTTCATTTTTTATTTGATTAAATTATATAATTATATTTAATTGTGAATAATTATTTATAGTGTAATAGCTATTTTGTATTTTATATATATATATATATATATATATATATATATATATATTTTGCACAACACATAAATTTGAGATTAGTTATTAATTAATAAATAATTGTTAATGAAAAATGATGTAGGTGTCATTACAAAAAGGTCACTAAAATAAAATCATGTAAGATTATATGCTAAATGACCAATAAATTTGTAGACCGGTAAAGTAGAAAGGCAAAGTTTAAAATTCAAAAAATATATATATATATACATAAATTACTATGTTATCTAGTAATGCTCCCGTCCAAATCAAAGTAGAAAAGAAAAACAAAGAAGAAGAAGCAAAGATTAAAAGAAATATATATATATTTTTTTTAATAAGCAGAGGATTTATTAAATAAAGGTCATGAAGAACATGACACTGAACAGAAAACCAGAATTAGAGCCTGCCTAAAGAGAGGCTCAAAAACCAAACCAAAAACATGAAACCACACAACCAGCAAGAACAATACAGAAGAAGGAAACCTAAGCTCACACAACCCACAACAGAAGCCCTTATCGCCACCAGAAGGGCCAAGCACGGGCAGCAGCTAGAACGCCACCAGAAGACCAGCCACGACCACCGCCAAGACAGCTGCGCAGACGACCACAAACACCCCACAGCATACACATACAGAAAGGAAGCACAGAAGATGAAAAAACAAATGGAGGTCACGACACAAACCGAAACTAAACACGCAGAGGAAGACCAGGCAGGCAGAGGATATCTCTCCCCAAGACTAATCTCACGACACAAACTAGACCCCACCAGACCATACAAAGAACCCCCTGGACCCAATAGACTTAAAACTACAGAAGCATGAAGACGCAGCACCAATATCTAGAAGCGGACCAAAAATAACAAGCCGACAGACACCTAAACAATCAAGACCAACACCATAAGGCAACCACACCCACAACTGCAGCTAAACGGAAGCCCAGAAACCCAAAAGACAACCCCGCAACACAAACCACGTGGATCAAACCACGCCAACTGAACGCTTTCCCGCTTTCTTGAACGCCTCTACCTCCTTTTCGAAACAGCCACTATCAAAAGCGCGCATAGATTCCTCGTTAGCATGGTCTGTTAGTCCCATCAGTTTGCCAAACGCCCAGATGTCGCCTTTGAGAATGGGCGCATCCAGCGCCTTATTCACCGCTCTAATATCCTCGTTATCAACTACGTTACAGCTTGATATAGAACCCGCTTCTGATTGCTCGGTCTCAAGACTTCCCCTGGTTCCCACTAACTTTTTAACTTTCCTATCATGTCGACTTGCTGTTACATAGGAGCCTATTGGTACATCTCCCCTCTCTGATTTGGAAGCCAACTCCTCCTCTTGTTCGGCCCTTCCGGTATTTCCAGTCAGGTTCTCTCGCTCCGTAACCATCTCCATGATTTCCTCCTCCTCATCACTGTCTTCTTCTTCCTTCCTTCCCACACCGTTCATCCAGTCCAGGTTTGAAACAGCTCCTTGTAGTGGCTCCTCGTAGCATTTCACGTTATACAAGTTCCCCTTAAGGCTCACCATGATCTCCCTGTCAACATGAGAACTAGTAGTAGAAATTAAAATGCGACCAATGTCAAGCCTTTTCCTTTCCAAGGTCTGACTGTCCACGACTACCAGGTCGCCCAATTTTCCTCCTATGTGATCAAAAGCTGCCTGTCCCCAAGCTGCTATCGGGAGTCCGACACAATGGACCCAACATAAACGTCCCCCGTCCATCATTGCCTCATCCCAACGCAAGACCTTGTGGAACAGTTCGCGAGAAGCCGCGTTAGAGTCCCCAAGAGCAACATCCAAGTCTGATTGGCTCTCAAATTCCAGAAGCACTAGCCCTCTTCCCATTATCCTAGTTTCACAGGTCCATCCCGCCTCCAAAACCAACTCCTGAATCTCAGGGAAGTCTTCAAAACGCTTGAGCGCTCCAATGACACTCTTAGCCAGCCAAATCTCATTTTGTTCTGGGACTGTTAGCTCAACTACATCTTCCTTCTGTACTTTAGCTGTCCCCTTAGCTGAAGATTCCTGCACCTCTTGATATGATTTCCTCTCCTCCCCTGTATCGGTCCTAACCGACTCTCTGCGCGACACTTTTGATCCAGGCAACTTATACTGTTCCCAACGCCTCGAGCGTTTCCCAACTCTACACCGAATGCTCGAGGCTCCGATGTACTGGTGGTCTAAAGCATACTCCATTTCTTCAAGGTTATCAACACCATCAAATCGAACAAAACCAAATCTTTTGCCTGCCAAATTGGTCCACCTAGGAATGTAAATATCTCGAATGTTTCCAAAGCTAGGAAGTTTCCACATCCTAGAAATAAGATATTCCAAAGCCTTGTGGTCCACATGGAGTGGTAAGTTGCAACATAGAAAGTGACAATCTTAGTGCCAGCTGCTCCTTCCTGCTGCCTCGGTCGATACTGATGCTCAGGCCTCTCTCTGTCGCGATGATCGCTGTGCAGATCCATGGATGGGTCTCTGTATGAGTCGGATTTACGCCACTGAGCATTAAAACACTAGAAAATTCTCTTAGGCAATTTGACGAACAGTTGGAATGCTGGTGATGAAGAAGAACCACCAACTAACCCAAAGGATCGAAAGCCCAAATCGGAACAAATAATCTGCAAAAAACACAAAAAGGGCCCACGAAGTCCCTTCAAACCAACCAAAACCAAGCAAAAACAACGCAGAAGTCCAAAACAAAACGGACTCCGGCGACCAAGCCTTCTAATGAGTCGGAATCGGAAAGGGAGAGGGTCGACTGAAGGTGAAATCGGTCTATCAACACCTTCTGAATCGATGAACGCCGCCGATCCAAAGCATCCAGAAGAGCAGCCTTACGACGCTGCCCGAGAATGATGTAGTAACTACCGGATCTGTTGCAGAAATGAGCACGCAAGGACCTCCTCACTCGCCGAAGGCAGCAGATCGGAGATCAGGAGGATCGCCGCCGGAAGAAGACGGGAGAGGAACTACAACCTCCCAAACTCCTTCTTCATCTCTCTTTCTTACCCACAAGGTTTTATCAGATCTAGATAGAAATACCAGACTTTCTTACCCAATAAACCCAACTGTTACAACCATAACAACAACAAATGTGTCAAGATGCGTTGGATTTGATATTCATGTGGTATTGGAAGAAGATGATAGTCTAAACAACCAATCAATTGCATCGGCAGCTATCATTTCAAAGAAAAGTTTCCAGATCCAGATCTGTTGGATGTGGAAGTAGGAGTTTCTTCGGCTGCAGTGCGGTAGTGTTGGTGGTATCGATTGCTGGTGCTGGATTGCTGGCTGTGAATGCTGTACGGTGCGGTGGTGGACTGATGGTGGTGGCTGACTCCGGTGAGGGTGGTGATGATGGCGGTGCGGGCCGTGCGAGGGAGAGAGATTTGGCTGCGTGAGGGAGGGGAGGGAAAGAGAGGGTGTATGTGTTAATTATAAATGTTATTATGTAATACTCCTAAAAGAAATATATATTCACCTTCTAATTTACCTCCCTTTGATGCATTTGCAGATAATTACTACTCCCAGCTTCAAAGAATGTTTGGTGAACTAAAAGTTGATGGGAGTGGTTGTTCCTCGGTTTTTCCAATTGCTCTTTTGAAATATTCCAAGAATTGGAGAACGTGCACGTTGAAAGGTTTCATTTTGAATAACTATGAACTTGATGTGGGTGATGATCATGATATCGATACTCAGGCAATTGCAAAGACATTTGCACGCACAAAACACTTATATCGTAGTTATTTGTCTAAGATGAAACATATTTGGAGTGAACAATATGCTGATGATCAATTCGATTGGATTCCTCTATCTAATTTTTTAGAAGTGGAGTCCAGTGGCAGTGTGGAACGAGTGATTGTGGAGAAATGTAGTTAATTTAATTATTGGTAAAATAGCCCACCTACTCTCTTCTGTAATCTGTCCTGTTTCGACAAACCAGAATCCACTAAAGTCTGTTCTTCTGAGAAACAGGAAGCAGGAACACCAGCAGGAGTGATCTTGTCCCTCATGGCCTCATCTCATCAATGAACTGGGTCTCAATATCCATCCATTCCTTCAACTGGAGCCATAGAAATTGTCAAACATGAAAGCAAATTACACAACAGACAGAAGATAAGGTCAGGAAAGAAAAAACAAAACCTGTGGTGGGTTTTGGGATTCCAAACGGTTTTTATTAACACTGTTGACCTTCCATTTTCCAATATTTCAAACGACACTTTGGTCTGGTGCGTCGATTCCTCTTCCCAATCACTCTGCACTGCAGCATTGGTTGTTGTACCGATTCTTGGATTAATGCAATTATGGACTAATATGGTTTTCATGCAATTAATCACAGTGCGGATTTCAATCCATCTCTTGGAAACATGAAACTGTTCATTCAAATACTAAAAGGGGATAGCTCAAGTCCGAAAGTTATTACTACTAAAATTTTAATCTCATCAAAGAAAAGAAAAATAATAACCCAAACATGTAAAATTAAAAGAAAGACTTCAAAAATGGCTTTGTTTTTGTGTTGGGCAAGTGTTGAATACGAATTCAATACGTGAGGACATTTTTAAAAGAAATTCAATATTTTTTGAACACTTAGAACACTCTGAAAATATAAATATGAGTGAACATTTCCAAATACTTAAAGAATACGCGAATTCAATTTTTTTCTCTTAAAGTGATTTAAAAAAATAAAAATACTAAAATAAAAAGGAATTACTGTATCGTATCATATTCATTTCCTGTATCTATATTTGTCATAATTAAAAAGATCAATTTTCAGTGGCGGAGCCAGGATTTGATGATTGGGGGGGCGAGATTAGTGATGGATTTAGGATTTGTATTCAGGGGATGCGGGGGTTCGGGGGCAGCGCCCCCGAATTTTTTTTTTTGGAGTATTTTAAAGAGAAGGCAATCGAGCTGAACGAAAAATTGAAAAAATGTTTAAGAATATTTGTATCCGTCACTAAATAACAAATATTTAGATAAATTTAACAAAAAGATAAATAAGAACAATATAGAGCTTGGACTACATCATTTTTGGTATGATCTTTTTCTATTAACAACTTAGTCTTATTTCAGTTAGGAATTTGAAGTATAGGAGATGAATAGTATAATAATATAGTATATATATTAATAACAGCTACTGCCAAGTGTGACATTCTGCCAAAATTTATCAAAATTAATAATAGCTTAACATCTGGCAGAAGTATCAAAATTATTAATAATATACTCCCTCTGGTTCCTAATAAATGACTTCCTCGCATCCCAATATTCAGTAGGTAACGCATATCGAGGAGGCCGGATGAGGTACTATTTGACCCCAAAAAAATCCAAATTTTTTTGTGAACGTACGTTAATCCTTAACGTACTTCCCAGAAAAAATTTGGGGCAAAATTGTCTCAAATAGTGAGTCTACCGGCCGTTTTAAAATACGTACCGAAACAGTAAAAGCAAATGCTAAAACGACGTTTGTTTCGCACCGGAGGGAGTAGTATATATATTAAAAAAATATTGATAATATATATATATTTTTTAAAAAATTTTAAAAGTATGGGGGGCCGTCGCCCCCACTAGTCCCCACGTAGCTCCGCCAGTGTCAATTTTATTCATACCTAAACAGACTTAACTAAAAAATAAACTACTTAGCATAGATAATTTAGTTTATTCCAAGTAACATTTTACCTTTTACGAGTGTGAATAACATTTTTAAGCTAAGAAAATGACTTCTAAAAAATTTGAACATTGAGCAGGAATTATTAATAAAATGATTTCTAAAAAACATTATTTTAAAAATTATTAGTTGGACTAATATGGTTTTCATGCAATTAATCACAGTGTGGATTTCAATCAATCTCTTGGAAACATGAAACTGTCCATTCAAATATTAAAAGGGTATAGCTCCAGTACTAAAAGTTTAGTCTCATCAAAGAAAAGAAAAGAAATAATCTAAACATGTAAAATTAAAAGAAAGACATGATGCAAAGAGGGAGTATGATCCTATTAACCATAAACACTTCAAAAATGGCTTTGTTTTTGTGCCGGTCAAGTGTTGAATACGTATGTATTCAATACACGAGGACATTTAAAAAAAAATCAATGATACTCTGAAAATATAAATATGAGTGGACATTTTCGTATCATATTATATTCATTTTCTGTATCCATATTTATATTTCATTGGTATGAGATTGCGCACCCGGAGGTCCCTCCACTTATTATTTTCATTTTAGTCAGTCCCTAACGTTTGTTTTTGTTCGATTTGGTCCCACGCATTACCTCCGTTAGACCCGCGGAGTCCCTCCTCCCTTAACGGTAACAACCGGCCGTTAGTTTCTATTATTTTATTATTAAAACTGAAAAAGGTCCTGCAAGTGGGTCCCATGTATCGGAAAATTAATTTAAAATTTAAAAATATTAGAAAAATTAGAAAAAATTAGAAAAATATTAGAAAAATTAAAAGAAAAATAATATTATTAATTTCAAAAATACAGAATATTTAGAATATTTAATTTTAAAATTAAAAAATATTAGAAAAATACAGAAAAATTAGAAAAATAAAAATAAAAATAATATTATTAATTTAAAAAATACAGAATATTTAGAATATTTAATTTTAAAATTCAAAAATAATTCAAAAAAATAATTATTTAATTTTAAAATTTTAAAAAATAATTATTTAATTTCTTTCTTTTTTTCTCTTTCTTTCCTTGTTATTTAATTTTAAGAAAAAAGAGTAAGAAAGAAAGAAATTAAGAAAAAAACGAAAAGAAAGAGAAAAAAAAGAAAGAAATTAAATAATTATTTTTTTGAATTTTAAAATTAATTAATTATTTTCTCCCGTTTTTCTCTCCCTTTTGACATATTATTATTGGAAGAGAAATGGAGGAGAGATGGTGTGGCTGTATGGTGGTTGGAAGAAAGTGATTTATGCAGTGGAGGATTGGAAGAGAAATGGAGGAGAGAGAGGAGGAGGAGATATAGGAAACGAAATTTTGGAATTAAAATTAAAATTGATTTAGATTTTTAATTCCATTTTTCGTTTATTTCATTTTTAATTTTGTTAATTTAAATAAATTAGGAAAGAAAGAGAAAAGAAAAATGAGAAAAACGGAGAAGAAAAGAAAAAAAATGATATTTCCCGTTTCTTAAAATTCAAAAAAATAAGGGTCAATAGTGTTTTGACCCCCTGAACTATCGCGAAAAACAAGACACCTCCCTGAACTAAAAAATTTCAAAAGGAGGTCCCTGAACTTTTGGTCAATGAAATGCAGGCCCCTACCGTCAGTCAAACTAACTTTCCGTCCCTTTTTACCTTCTCCAGCCAGTTTCCCATTTCCTTCACAACCGGTTACCTGCAAAATTAAATTACGAATTGATAGGCGTAAATATAAAAGGAAAAACACAATAAACAAAAGTCAATCCGGATTTGAAAAACTCTCCTTGATCAATAGTGCAGCAGCAAGGTTGGAGAAGATTAACCATTTACGTTGGAGAATTTTGTTTGGTGGAAGGAGTGCGTTTGACCCGCAGCTTTTTATCCTTTTATTTGAGAGTGGTGATTTTGCGAGGTGGAAAGTTAAAGGTCTGTCCTGTTCCTGTCGGTGGGTGGGAGGCGACGAAGGACGATAGGACCACCTTGTCGAGCTGTTCCAACTTCTCCACCAGTTCTTGTCGTTTGAAGTAGCGTGCTGTCGCTCTCAGAAACAAGGTCAGTGACTTTTCTCGTTTACTTCTCCACCAGTTATTATATTGTGGGTAATGCTTAGGGTTTGAATAAAGAAATACGGAATGTGGCAGAATGGAATAAAGAAATATGCGATTAGGGTTTGAATAATCTGTAGGATTGTCGTTTACTGTTTGTGCTGTTAATATTAATTTGGTGTTATTCCATGACAGAATGTTGTTGAATGTGAAAGTTTTCATGGGTGGAGTATGGGTATTTGGTCCAAAGTTACGTTACTTAGATGCAGTGCAAGTTTGTTTGCAAAAAGAGCATCAGAAGCTTTCAATTGTAGACGTTCATAACATAGTGGAGGAAAAAGGATATGCTCATAATGCATTGCATTATGATGTTAAATATCCATGGGAAGAAATGGAGGAAGGTATTAGGCCATTGAGGAAGGAAAAACACATGAAGAGAATCATAAATAAGATGTTAGTAGATGGCGAGGATACAGTGGAAGTGTATGTGGAACATGGAGTCCACACCCCCATATTTGTTCATAATGTTGATAGTAGTGGTGATGAGGAAATGGAAGACGTGTCAGAATGTTATAGCACTGAGCTTACGTGTCCTCCCTTGATGCTTACCTTCGATGATATAGACCACAGTGAACCCGCAGATGAGAGTGATGAGAGGGTGGAAGCTGATGTACATGATGCAGATGAGAGAGTGGTAGCTGATGTACATGATGCAGATGAGAGGGTGGAAGGTGATGGACATGATGCAGATGAGAGGGTGGTAGCTGATGTACATGATGCAGATGAGAGGGTGGAAGGTGATGGACATCATGCAGATGAGAGGGTGGAAGCTGATGGACATCATGCAGATGAGAGGGTGGAAACTGATGTACATGATGCAAATGAGTGGGTGGAAGCTGATGGAGTTGACAGTGGTGAGAGGTTTGAAAGGATGGAAGCTGATGCAGTTGAGAGTAGTGAGAGGGGTGGAAGGATGGAATCTGATGCATTTGAGAGGGAAGAAAATGATCATCCTCAGTTTGATCATGATGCAGATGATGAAGGTGGATATGACAACCATGGTGATTATGCATACAGTTGGGAAGCCAATAGTGAAAGCAGTGGTGATGAACTTAGTGATTTTGTAGATTCAGAAGATGGGTCTGAAGAGGACCTTTTTGGTGATGGGACTGAGGATGCAGGTGTAGAGTTTGAGGATTTCAATTTAGGGGGTGAGCAATGCAGAAGTGACAGGGTGAATAGGCCACCAGCTAGAAGTTCTGGTCCCAATGTGCCTGATGTGGAGACTGACTACGAGGACAGTGACGTGTTAGACACTCCCCCATGTTCAGACAGTGAGGAAGAAAGTGCTAGGCAGAGGTATAAGTACTCAGAATTCAACGAGAGTACAGATTTGAATGGGGAAATTAAGTTGGAGGTTGGGATGAGGTTTGCTACTCATGTTGTTTTCAGGAAGGCTTTGATGGCTTACTCTCTGCAAGAGGGACATGATTTTAGGTATGTGAGGAATGAAACAAGAAGGATCACTGCCCATTGCAAGAATGAATGTGGATGGAGAATACATGCATCTCTATCCGCAGATAGGTCTTGCTTTCAGATTAAAACATTCAAAAGGATTCATTACTGTGGCAGGGATGTTGAACACCGCCGAGCGAGTAGCACATGGGTAGCACATGCCTATTTGCCAGATTTCAGGGATAATTTGGACACTGATTTGGAGATCCTTGGGAATAGGATCAGAAGGGAGAAGTTCATATCAGTCTTATACTACAAGCTTGTTAGGGCAAAGAAAATAACACAAGCTATTATTGAGGGAGAGCATGGGGAGCAGTATAAATTGTTGTGGAACTATGCTGAGGCAGTCAGGACGTCTAATCCTGGTAGCACAGTTAAGATTACTGCTCCAGATGGATTTTTCCAACGGTTGTACATGTGTCTAGCAGCTTGCAAGCGTGGATTTTTGAAAGGTTGTAGGCCCTTTATTGGCATTGATGGATGTCATTTAAAGGGGACATATAAGGGCCACCTACTGTCAGCCATTGGAAAGGATGCAAATGGTAACATCTTTCCTATAGCTTGGGCTGTTGTGGACTCAGAAAATAAGGAGAACTGGTACTGGTTTTTGGAGAGATTACAAGAGGACATTGGGGACTTGGACGAATGGTGCTTTATGTCAGACAGGCAAAAGGTCATTTTATAGTACTTATTTTATCATTTATATTACTTTCTTTATCATGTTATCCAATAGAGTAACCTGTGGTCTCACGTGCAGGGTTTGCAAAGCTTATTTGACACTATTTTTAAGGAAGTTGACCATAGGTATTGTGTGAGGCACATATGGGAGAATTTCAAAGGGCAGTTTGGTGGGGGCAAGTTCATGAAAGACCATATATGGGATGCAGCAAGAGCATACACAGAGGGAAAGTTTAAGATTCATATGGAGCTGATCAAAGCCCAGAATCCAGCTGCACATGATTGGTTGAAGAGAATACATCCTCAAAGATGGTCACGACATGCGTTTAAGAGTTGGGTGATGTGTGATCTTCTTCTCAATAATCTCTGTGAGAGTTTCAATTCTTACATAAGGTAATCAGCCATGTTAATCACTGTATTAAAATTTTCATTTAAAACCAATGGTAACTTTACTTTTTATGTTGTAGGGTTGCAAGGAAAAAACCAATATTAACTTGTCTGGAGGTTATTCGAAGGTTACTGATGAAGAGGTTCTACATTAAGTATCAAGGGATGCAGTTGTATAATGGAACAATATGTCCCAAATGGTTCAACAGGCTGGAAAAGTGTATCCAAGACAGCCAGTCATACATAGTGTATCCTCACTCCCAGATGCAAAAGTTTGAGGTTGAGCACATTACTGGTGAAAGAGGCACGTGTGACCTGCAGCTGAAGACTTGCACTTGCAGAAAGTGGGACTTAACTGGACTGCCTTGTAGACATGCAGCTGCAGCCTATTTATTCATGAGGAAAAATCCCCATGACTTTGTCCATGTTGCGTATCGCAAGAGTGTATTCCTTGATTCTTACTGTGATGGCATTCTTCCTGTCCCAGACAAAAGTGAATGGCCAGAAGTGGAAGGGCTTTATGAAATTAAACCTCCGCAAGTGATGCCACAGTGTGGGAGACCAAGGACTAAGAGAAGGAGAGAAGCAAGAGAAGCTGATCCCCCCAACCCAAACAGACTTAGCAGGAGTGGGGTTGTAATGAATTGTAGAAATTGCAGAGGAAGAGGTCACAATACAAGGACTTGTCCACAACCTATGAGGGCTGACCTACCACCATTAAGGAAGAGAAGAAGACAAGAACCACCCCCAGGCCCCACTGATGCACCAACTCCCAATGCACATGCTAATGATGGTGACACTACACAGGCACCAACACCCAATGAACCTGATGCTGGACTGCAGGTAATTATTGTGTGAGTGATTTCCGTAACAGTGGTATATGTGTACTGTTATTAAAATTTTATTATCTTTCTTATAGGAAAATGAAGGGATTGCAAGTGCAGATGTGAGTGTGGATGTTACAAGTACTCCAATGACTACTAGGGCAAGGGCAAGGGCAAGTGGATCTGCAAGGGCAAGGTCAAGTTCAAGTGGAAGTGCAAGTGCTACTGGTGACAGTGCAAGTGCAAGTGCTCAGGCAAGTGCAAGTGCAAGTTCTCCTGCTCTCGAAAGTGCAAGTGCTACACAGGCAAGTGCTTGTGCACGTGGATCTGCACAAGGATGTGCAACTGCACAGGCATCTGCAAGTGCACAGGCATCTGCAAGTGCACAAGGATGTGCAAGTGCACAGGCATCTTCAAGTGCAACTGCAACTGCAACTGCAAGTATGCCAACCTCTACGGTTACTCCAACTATACCAAGGAGTCCATTGGTCATCTCTTCCCCATTACAAGCTGGTAGCATTGGTGGTCAGACTACCAGGAAAACGACTAAGAAGAAGATATGGAGACCACCAGGACTCACTGCCAATTTCCTCCCTCCAAGGCCAGTAACAAGATCAAGTGCAGGTGGAAGTGTTCAGCAACGGACTACATCAAATCCTTTGCCACATAATCACATTCCTACAAGGAAGTGGGTACCTTGATGCAAATGTTGAGGAACAATTTGTGTAATCTTGTTTATTGTGTGTAATGCTACTGATTGTGGTGCTATGTGTAATGCCACTGATTTAGGTATATTTTGGGTAATGCTACTGATTGTGGTGCTATGTGTAATGCCACTGATTTAGGTATATTTTGGGTAATGCTACTGATTGTGGTAGTATGTGTATTGCTACTGATTTAGGTACTATTTTAGGCTTTTGCTGCATATTTATTTAAGGAGAAATTATGGAATTATGGTTGGAAATTATGGTGCAACTATCTGAAAATTATGCAGTTTATATTTGGTTCATTTCAATGTATTTTAGGCGTTTTGGTGTGGCTGTTGGAATTTATGGTGCAAGTATTTGGTTCATTTCAAGGTCTTTTTGCCTTTGAAGCATATCTGGGAATTATGCTGCCAATATTTTAGGCTTACCAGCCAATTTCAATTATCTGGGAATTATGCAATTGGGAAGTCCTGCAAGTGCAACAAGAATTACACTAAGAAACAACCATTGTTTAACCACAAGCAAGAAGATCAAAATGACAAACAGCAAATTGCCAATACCAAACCAAACTTCATTCAAATTAGTCAACCATTGTTTTACCACAAACACATTTAACACAAACATAATAAACACAACCATAATAAACTGAAACATAAAAAGCCATTGTTCAAGGCAATTAAAGTATTCCAGCCCATCCAGGGAAACACAAAACAAACATGAACATAAACTTAATCAAACTTGGCAGAGACCTGACCCTCCTCATCACCATCACACTTCTCCCTCTTCCTCTTCCTCTCCGGCATATCCCTCACCTCCCCATGGTACGCATCGCAAGCATCGAGCGCCTTCTGCGCCACCGATATCTCCATATCCGCTATGCTCAGCCACTGTTCCAGCAGCGTGATGGCGACCTTGATGCTCCCCAGGACTTTGCCAATGTGCTCCATATACTCTCTCACTGCCTTAGTGGAGAACCAATTCTGCAGCCTTGCCTGCTCCTGCAAGTAAAAAAGGTGATGGTTCCTCAAGCGCTTCAGGTCTTCTTCAACGTGCCGCTTCTTGAAGTGACAGATGGTCCCTGCCTCGCCGGAGTTATTGATGGCCGTAAGAGACTCCTCAACAAACTTCTCCTTCAGCGCCATGTTCATCATGTTGAAGACACGAGAGAGTTAGAAACAAACAAATGAAAGTGATAGAGAAAAGAAAACAAGTCAGGAATAGGCAAATTAAAGTGATGGAGAATGAGGAGTAATACAGGGAATTTATAGGAGGGATTGGTGTCCTTTGGCAATCAACGGACGCCTGGGGAGTTGCAGATTCCTCGTTTCCCAACCGTTGCTGTGACACCGTTTGGTTTTCCAAGCCATGCGTCTGTAGGTAATGATAACTGCTAGTCTGCTACCCAATAATAACCAAAAAATACAAACAATAAAAGAAACAATTCGCACAATTAACGAAAACTCCAAACTTTAATTAAAGTCGATTCCAATCCATTCAATGTACAAACCAAACATCAAACCCTAAACTAGATAGTCCAACTAAAAACCCTAGAAATTACGAAAAAACTAAGAACCCTAGAAGTTGCAAACCGGATTAAAATCCTACATTTTACAATAACAACCATAGGCAAGGGCAAGGAGAAGCACGACGACAACAAAAAGACATAGGACATTAGATGAAAATTTATATCCTTTCGTCGGTTCTTCTGCTTTGCGACATGTGGCAGCAACAACCACCTCCTTCAATCGCGTGTAGAGAATATCGCTTTCTTCCCTCAAAGCTTCGACAATTTCTTCCTTAAGATGACCCCAATCGTTCATTTCATCCCGCGGGGCATATCCTTGCGCATTGCACCAAGCAAAGAACCCACACTCACCATACCCACACTTATAATACAACCTACCTGGGTTAGAGCTCGATTCCGAAACCCTAATCACAGCTCTAACCCCACACTTGCAATTTCGGTTCTTGTATCGTAGGTTCAATGGCTCGACGGGACCAGGGCCAGAACTCCCAGACTCCGTCAATGTCCGATAGCCGTCAGAGGACCTGGGAGACGACATGAAGATGGAGGAGGGATTTTGAGGGAGAAATTTCTAGGGTTCCACCGAAACCAACGAAAATATTAACACGTTTAAAAGGAAAGAAAATGAATTTCGCTTTTAATACTTAGGATTTTAATTTTTTTTTTTAATGCAGGTAACCGGTTGTGAAGGAAATGGGAAACTGGCTGGAGAAGGTAAAAAGGGACGGAAAGTTAGTTTGACTGACGGTAGGGGCTTGCATTTCATTGACCAAAAGTTCAGGGACCTCCTTTTGAATTTTTTTAGTTCAGGGAGGTGTCTTGTTTTTCGCGATAGTTCAGGGGGTCAAAACACTATTGACCCAAAAAATAATTAATTAATTTTAAAATTCAAAAAAATAATTATTTAATTTCTTTCTTTTTTTCTCTTTCTTTCCTGTTTATTTAATTTTAAGAAAACATAGTAAGAAAGAAAGAAATTAAGAAAAAGAAAAAAAAGGAAAGAAAGAGAAAAAAAGAAAGAAATTAAATAATTATTTTTTTGAATTTTAAAATTAATTAATTATTTTTTTGAATTATTTTTGAATTTTAAAATTAAATATTCTAAATATTCTGTATTTTTGAAATTAATAATATTATTTTAATTTTAATTTTTCTAATATTTTTCTTTTAATTTTTCTAATTTTTCCGTATTTTTCTAATATTTTTTAATTTCAAAATTAAATATTCTAAATATTCTGTATTTTTGAAATTAATAATATTATTTTTCTTTTAATTTTTCTGTATTTTTCTAATATTTTTCTTTTAATTTTTCTACATATTCCGTATTTTTCTAATATTTTTAAATTTTATATTAATTTTTCGACACATGGGACCCACTTGCAGGACCTTTTTCAGTTTTAATAATAAAATAATAGAAACTAACGGCTGTTTGTCACCGTTAAGGGAGGAGGGATTCCGCGGGTCTAACAGAGGTAACGTGTGGGACCAAATCGAACAAAAACAAACGTTAGGGACTGACTAAAATGAAAATAATAAGTGGAGGGATCTCCGGGTGCGCAAATCATCCAACCTTAACGGGTCATAATTAAAAAGATCAATTTTATTCGTACCTAAACGGATTTAACTAAAAGATAAACTACTTAGCATAGATAATATATTTTATTCCAAGTAACATTTTACCTTTTAAGGGTGGGAATAACATTTTTAAGCGAAGTAAAATGACTTCTAAAAAATTTGAACATTGAGCAGGAATTAATTAAATAAAAAAATGGAAATATGGCACGTCAAATATTACCTCTTTTATTAATAAAATAATTTCTAAAAAACATTGTAACTATTGATTTATTTTAAAAATTATTAGTTGGATTGATAAAATTAAAATATAATTAATTACTAAAATAACAAATAAGTATTATTTGAATCTCTACAATTTTTATTAAGTATATTTTGCTGCGACTTCGTCATACTAATATTTATTTAATCATTAAAGAAATGATGAGAACCTCTCCGATGAAGTAGCCTTTCCTCCCAATCAATGATCCGTCAACAACTTCTGAGCGAAATGGATTTTGAGTCTCTATAGTCTAATTGATTGATTTATTTCAGCCCTCTGTTTTTTTTTAGTTATAACCTCCCTCCACTTAAACCCAACAATTTATTTCATCCCTCCTCCTAACGCCATCCACATTTTCTGTCTGTTTGCTGACATGGCGTGCCACGTCAATGATTGATTGTTTATTTACCTTGTTTTATTGTCTCTTTTATTATTAATTGAGATAATAATTATGCTAATTTGAGCTTATTTCCTTCCTATTTTGCTCTTCAGGCTTAATAAACGTTAATTGAGGAAAAAGAACAAAAAGCTTGAGGATTAGAGCTGAAATAATCAATCGGTTTTGGAGTTTTGATTTCAGCCTACTGTCTTCCGATTTTGGTCTCTCCATCCCTAGGCCTAGGGATGAGTCGACCCTGTCAGAGTTCCAGCCTGGACAGCACCGAGTGTACTTGTGTATTTTATTTGAGAGTGCTGGTTCGGACAGCCTGGAACCTAGAGGACATGGGCACGAGTATTAGTGCCTGGATTCCTTCTTCCACCTTGCAGAAGCACCAAGGGGACATCAATGGAAGAATGACAAAATATTCCCTTTGAATTATTCAAGAATATTCTCTTCAAAAGTGAAGTAGTGCTATTTTCCAGCTTGGTTTTGGCAGCACATGTTCTTGAGTGCTGCAATTATTTATGGTAAAGGCTGGACCTTTGAATCAGGGAGAGGAGAAAGAGAAAGGCTATTAAAGGGAGGATCATCACGTCACATAGGAGGAGGAGAAAGGAGGAGGGAGACAAGGGCAGCAGGAGCAACGGGCTGCACTTCATCTTCACCATCATTTTCCAGATTTGTCTACCTTTGAACAATAAGTTTTATTTTGTAATTTTAATTATGTGTTGTAGCTAATTTCCTCTGATTCTTGGTAGAGATTAGAGGTTGACTATCCAAGTTATTGTGAGACTTTTGTTGGACTTAATATGAATGTTTTTATATCTCTTTTCTTCTCACTTTAATTGTTAAAACTTGTTCTTGTTGAATTAAAAGCTTGATCAACTTGTGATTTAATTTGAATGGGTAATGTCAGTTTCATTTATGTCAGCGTGATTCCTGCATTTATGAAGATTAAGTAGACAACTAGTGAATATTTGACATAAGACTTGTCTTTAGGATCTAGGAAGAAGAAAAGAATGGGTTCAGGGTTGAGTAAGTCCATCCCTAGGCCTAGGGATGGGTTTCCCGTGTGTTTACAATTTTCCAGCAACTTGACAAATTGTTAGGAAAGTTAGGGTCATTATTAGAGTGTCTCTTTTAATTGACTTGTATAGGGGGAAACCTGGGAATTTAGAGTGTCTCTTGTTCCTTTAACATCTCTATAAATCCATTTCAGAATATGTTTTGTCAATGATCAATTGCTAAGGATAGTCACCTTGTTTAATTCTCTACCAAGGATTGTTTCTCTACCTCTGATTTCACTTGTATTTCCAGTTATAATTTGTGCATGCTACTGTCACTCACTGATTTACACTCAAAGTACTGTTTGAATTTGGTTTCAATTACAAAAACTCCCCCCAACTTTGTTCCGATTTGGTTTCTACAAGAAAAATACAAATTATTCAAGATTTCCTCCCTGTGGATTCGATCCTCTCACTACTATCTACATTATATTTTGTGGTTTAGCACTGAGTTGAACATATATTTATGCGGTGGTTGCGACGCCTCCGTCATAAATTGGCGCCGTTGCCGGGGAGGTAACGAGTTCTAATTTTCATTTTTCTTGTTGATGACCAGGTCCAGTAATTCACAACCAGTACCTTACGTCCCTGAGATCACAAGAGTTGAAACCGCAATCAGATTATCCAAGAGGAAGTTTAACGAATTTTCATCTTCTGGTTCAAATTCAGAAGCTGAGGAGAACCTATCCCTAGGCCTAGGGATAGACTCAGGATCAGAACCTGAAGCAGAACCAGCACCACCAGAGATGGATAATCCACCACCTGAACCTACCCTTCGGGAGCTCAATCAAGGAGCTGAACAAGAGTCCTTCTTGTGTATTAACTACCGCCCAGTACCAAATGATTGGGCCGTGAAGTCAAATGTCATACACAACCTCAGTAAATTCCGAGGACATGCATCCGAAAATCCTTACAAACACCTCCAGAAATTTCAGTTTGAGTGTGATGCTTTAAAACCAGCTGGAGTGACACTTGAACGAGCTAAGTTGAGAGCTTTCCCATGGTCTTTGGAGGATTCAGCCAAGAATTGGTTTTTTAGCTTGCCACACAACTCCATTAATTCTTGGGCTGATATGGCTGCTACGTTTCTAAAAAAATATTGGTCAGCCACCAAAGCAGGAGCAGCTAGGAAAAGTCTTGTCTCAATTCAGCAACAAGGTGACGAGTCTTTTGGGGAATATCACCAACGATTTAAAGACCTTCAAGAGGTCTGTCCTACCCATGGCGTACCTGAGCAATCTCTCATTCAATACTTCTACGATGGCATGCGAATTAAAGATAAGGAGAAGCTTGACTCAGCAGCTGGAGGAGCCTTGCTTGACTTAACACCAAGTAGAGCAAGGGCTCTCATTCAAACCTTGGCTGATAATTGCCACCAAAATGGAACTCAAGAACGTTCCACTTCAGCCCACAATATCAATGTAGCTGCCCTTGAGAGACACATGGAAGAAGTCTCCACGTTTATGAAGAATTTTCCAGCTACAATTGCCCAAATTCAGCAAATCCCACCACAACAAGTTGTTCCTTGTGGAGTTTGCTGCCAAATTGGACATGTGACTCATGAGTGCCCTCTCATTGCAGACCCTCCGGAGCAAGTCAATGTTGCCATGCCACAGCAAGGAAACATGCACCCCAATACCAATAATCAAGGCTGGAAGAACTACCCTCACTATGGGTGGGGACCAAATCAGCAGCAACCTCCATTTGAGTGGAGGAATTTTAAGCCTAGACCCCAGCAAAATTATCAAAACAACCAAACAAATCAGCAACCTATCCAACCACAAGTACCACAACTACCACCTCCTCAACAACCTCTGCAACTACCAGCACCACCACAAATACCCATTGAAGACACACTTAAGCAAATCCTTCAACCGTTCATCCAAACTACCCAAGGAGCCATTGCGGACCTTCAAAAGCAGATGGCGCAGCTTGCTATGAACCAGCAAAATACCTCTGGACAGCTGCCATCAAACACCGTTGATAACCCAAGGCACAGACTGAATGCAATTACTTTGCGAAGTGGGAGAGATTTACCTCCCAGAGAAATGCCGCACTCATCCCTAGGCCTAGGGATGAGTAAACCCGATACCAGTCCAGAAATTCAACCAGAAATTCAGCAAGACGCACCTGCACCAGCTGAGAAACCTTCTGCACCTGCAGAGCCTCAGGTAATTCCTTTTCCCTTTCCAGAAAGGCCCTTAAAAGCCAAGAAGGAAAAAGAAGACAAATTAATTCTTGATGTTTTTCGGAAAGTTGCAATTAATGTTCTTTTGTTGAATTTAATTTCTCAAGTGCCTAAATATGCTAAATTCTTGAAAGAATTATGTACTAACAAGAAAAAGCTTGAGGGGATTGAAAGAGTGAATTTAAGTGAAAATGTTTCGGCAATGCTTCAACAAAGACTTCCCGAAAAATGCAAAGACCAAGGTACGTTTTCAATACCTTGTAAAATAGGAAATCAAGAGATAGAAGATGCATTGTGTGACTTGGGTGCAGGTATTAATGTCATGTCTCTGTCCATATTTGAAACTTTGAATATAGGATCTCTTAAGGAAACAAGAGTAGTAATCCAACTTGCCGATAGATCCATTATCTATCCAGTAGGTGTGCTTGAAAATGTTTTAGTGCAAGTAAATGATTTTATGTTTCCTGTGGATTTTTATATTGTTGATATGAAGAATAAGGATGTGCTCAAACCCACTGATGTGATTTTAGGAAGACCCTTCCTAAGAACAGCTAGAGCAAAAATTGATGTCTATGATGGATGCTTAACTTTTGAATTTTGTGGTGAAACAATTAAATTCAACATGTATGATGCCATGAAACATCCAAATGAAGTTCATTCTGTGAATTTTATAGACATAATTGATCCTTTTGTAGAGGAGATTTCTGATATTAATTCTAATGAACCTCTTGAGTATGTTCTTAGCAAGGGATTAAACAAGAAAAAATTGGGAGAATTGCAAGGCCGGATCGAGGTCAATTCTGAAATCGGTGACTTGGTTATGGAACTGGACATGCTCCATGTTCCTGAAGGTACTTTGAAAACAAAGGATATATCAGATAAAGTCACTAAACTCAAACCTTCGATTTTGCAGGCACCCAATTTGGAACTCAAGAAACAGCCAGACCTCCTGGAGTACTCATCCCTAGGCCTTGGGATGGGTTCAGTCCCGAATTTCAGACCCAAGTACATGACAAGCTTGCAACCTCTACTACAACCAGAATCTTCTCCGACCAGCAACCCAGCTACTGCACCAGCTCCAGCCCTGGACCCTCCTTGAATCAGATTGCCCCCCCGGTTCTTCTTTTCCTTTTCTCCTTTTATTTATTTTATTTTCTGTTTTTGGTTGTTTGTGTTTTTCTTTGATTGTTTGTTGTTCTTTCTCACATTGAGGACAATGTGTCCAATAAGTGTGGGGGAGACACTTTCGTGTTTATTTTTGTGTGACTTAATGCATGTTTGAATTTTTAAATTTTATGCATGTTTTTAATTTTTCTGCAAATTTTTCATTTTTTTTCGTTTGATTTGTTTCCCTTTTTGCTGCATGTTTATTTCAATTAATTGTGTATGCGCAAATGATTATTTTTATTCTTGCATGAGTATTTTTCCTTTCTTTTTTGTTGTTTTCATCCCTTTTTGTATGGAATAAAAATCCCAAAAACTGAACTTATGTGAATACTTGATCAATCAGCTCTGTCTTGCAATGCTAAACACTTCTGGTATTACAATTTGTGCATTTATTCACATAGTTGTATGATGAGTACTGCTGTCCTAGGAAATACTTTGCTAGAATTGCACTGTCTTCTCATCCCTAGGCCTAGGGATGAAGATCCTATCCTCTACACTGTTGCAAGTTTTTAATTTCTGTTTGCATGAGTATCATTTAATTTTCTTGTGTGTTGGTCTCTCACCATGCCCTCCTGGATTGCACGATGTTGGTGGTTCGGCACCATCATCCCTATTTGGAGAAACTTCCGGTCGGTTGTGTGCTAACTCCTTATTTTGGACCGATCATAGCACCCTTGGTGAAAGACCATGTCTGCATGTGCTTTCTATTTAATTTGGGAATGTGGAAAGAAGTGAAACTCATGGGAAAAGAAAAGAAGTGCTGCAATAAAGAAAAAAGAAAAAAGAAAAAGAAGGAAGAAAAGAAAAAAGAAAAAGAAAATAAAAATAAAAGGAGGTATAAGAGGCCGAAGGCCTAAATAAAAGAAAGATGTTGGAGGAAGATGGAGATGAGGAAAGATTGGTGGTGTTCTTTAATTATGCTGTTTGTATTTTTTTTTATTAATTTTTATTTTTATTGCATGAGTGTCGCAGCTAGTGTTTGGATTGAGTCGGAGGAAGAGAAATCAGTAGTTCTAGGTTTGTATTTCCTGGTTGAACAACATGCTATCATACCACTATATGAACATTTGCACATTTGTGATATTTGTAGTGTTTGAGCATTGTTTGAATGAGTTGATTTATCAAGTAATCATTTGAGTTCAGTCCAGGGATTGATATTTGTGCAGAAGGTTTATTTTGTGTGTTCTTAGTTCATGCTTGAGGGCAAGCATGGATTAAGTGTGGGGGATTTGATTGATTGTTTATTTACCTTGTTTTATTGTCTCTTTTATTATTAATTGAGATAATAATTATGCTACTTTGAGCTTGTTTCCTTCCTATTTTGCTCTTCAGGCTTAATAAACGTTAATTGAGGAAAAAGAACAAAAAGCTTGAAGATTAGAGCTGAAATAATCAATCGGTTTTGGAGTTTTGATTTCAGCCTACTGTCTTCCGATTTTGGTCTCTCCATCCCTAGGCCTAGGGATGAGTCGACCCTGTCAGAGTTCCAGCCTGGACAGCACCGAGTGTACTTGTGTATTTTATTTGAGAGTGCTGGTTCGGACAGCCTGGAACCTAGAGGACATGGGCACGAGTATTAGTGCCTGGATTCCTTCTTCCACCTTGCAGAAGCACCAAGGGGACATCAATGGAAGAATGACAAAATATTCCCTTTGAATTATTCAAGAATATTCTCTTCAAAAGTGAAGTAGTGCTATTTTCCAGCTTGGTTTTGGCAGCACATGTTCTTGAGTGCTGCAATTATTTATGGTAAAGGCTGGACCTTTGAATCAGGGAGAGGAGAAAGAGAAAGGCTATTAAAGGGAGGATCATCACGTCACATAGGAGGAGGAGAAAGGAGGAGGGAGACAAGGGCAGCAGGAGCAACGGGCTGCACTTCATCTTCACCATCATTTTCCAGATTTGTCTACCTTTGAACAATAAGTTTTATTTTGTAATTTTAATTATGTGTTGTAGCTAATTTCCTCTGATTCTTGGTAGAGATTAGAGGTTGACTATCCAAGTTATTGTGAGACTTTTGTTGGACTTAATATGAATGTTTTTATATCTCTTTTCTTCTCACTTTAATTGTTAAAACTTGTTCTTGTTGAATTAAAAGCTTGATCAACTTGTGATTTAATTTGAATGGGTAATGTCAGTTTCATTTATGTCAGCGTGATTCCTGCATTTATGAAGATTAAGTAGACAACTAGTGAATATTTGACATAAGACTTGTCTTTAGGATCTAGGAAGAAGAAAAGAATGGGTTCAGGGTTGAGTAAGTCCATCCCTAGGCCTAGGGATGGGTTTCCCGTGTGTTTACAATTTTCCAGCAACTTGACAAATTGTTAGGAAAGTTAGGGTCATTATTAGAGTGTCTCTTTTAATTGACTTGTATAGGGGGAAACCTGGGAATTTAGAGTGTCTCTTGTTCCTTTAACATCTCTATAAATCCATTTCAGAATATGTTTTGTCAATGATCAATTGCTAAGGATAGTCACCTTGTTTAATTCTCTACCAAGGATTGTTTCTCTACCTCTGATTTCACTTGTATTTCCAGTTATAATTTGTGCATGCTACTGTCACTCACTGATTTACACTCAAAGTACTGTTTGAATTTGGTTTCAATTACAAAAACTCCCCCCAACTTTGTTCCGATTTGGTTTCTACAAGAAAAATACAAATTATTCAAGATTTCCTCCCTGTGGATTCGATCCTCTCACTACTATCTACATTATATTTTGTGGTTTAGCACTGAGTTGAACATATATTTATGCGGTGGTTGCGACGCCTCCGTCAGTCAACAATTGCTGATGTGTCACGCCACGTCAGCAAACAGAACCGGGTCGAGCTTAAAATGGGTCGAAAAAATGGGCTGAATTTTAAATGGTCCCTGCAGTCTAATTGATTGACTTATTTCAGCCCTCTGTTTTTAAAAAGTAGTATTACATCCTTCCACTGTAGTTTTATGTTGGATTTCAGCCCTCACCCTAACGCCATCCAATTTTTCCGTCCGTTTGCGTACGTGTCGTGCCACCGATTGCTGACGTGTCACGCCACGTAGGCAAAAGCCAGACGGGTCGCAAAGATTTTTACTAACAAAATCTAACTATTACCTCCCATTTTAATAAATTTTAATGGAATAAATAATTTATGGGTGGGCTATTAGTACTTCTAATTATTAGTTATAATCAATTTGTCCATTAAAATTTAAATATATAAAACAAATGCGAATAAATAATTACAGTACTAATGGCCCACCCATAACTAAATTTATATATAATAAATATATGAACAAAATATATATTTCTTATTTGAAAACTTAAATATTAATAATTTTATAATAAAATTTAAATATTTAACAACATAATAATTAATAATTTAAAACAACCTCGGGTCGAGAGATGATCATATTGTTGGTGTTATTGTTGAAAAAGATAGGAGATAATAGTCAGAGTTTATTAAAATGTTAACATAGAAGCTGTCCAGCTCAGAACCATGACGTCGTGGGTTCGAGCCCCACTTCTGCTCTTTTGCTGGTGTTCTTGTTGAAAAACATGGAAGGTAATAGTCAGATTTTATTAAAATGTTTTCAAACGGACGGAAAAATTAGATGGCGTTAGGGTGAGGGCTGAAATCCAACATAAAACTACAGTGGAAGGATGTAATACTACTTTTTAAAAACAGAGGGCTGAAATAAGTCAATCAATTAGACTGCAGGGACCATTTAAAATTCAGCCCGTTTTTCTAACCCGTTTCGAGCTCGACCCGGTTCTGTTTGTTGACGTGGCGTGACACGTCAGCAATCATTGACGTGGCACGCCACGTCAGCAAACAGACGGAAAATATGGATGGTGTCAGGAGGAGGGATGAAATAAATTGTTGGGCTTAAGTGCAGGGAGGTTATAACTCAAAAAAAAAACGAGGGCTGAAATAAGTCAATCAATTAGACTGCAGGACTCAAAATCCATTTCGGCCTAAAAAAAAAAAAAGCCACTTCCTTTCAAATTTATATACAAACGCACAATCAAAAACAGAGCGAAGAAGTCGAGTGAGTGACTAGTGAGTATGGGGACAGCACAAGAAAGTCATGATTTTGTTGACGAGCTTTACTTCTCCGCACTCTATGGAGAAGAAGCTCAAGAGATGGCGCAAGACCTACCAGAAGAAGGAGAGGCGTTTCAAGTTTCCGATGAGAAATATGCAGGGGAGTTGCAATTCCAGGAGGCTTTAATGGGTTGTTCTGTCATCGTTTCTCAGATGAACAAGAACAACATGGCATCATCATCTTTGATGATTGTGGGGACAACCCCAATTTCAGTTTTCGAGAATCCATCTGGGTCTACCCAGATTGTCAAATCCGGTGAGTCATCTTTGAGTTATTGTGAGATTTGTGATGAGAGGAAAGAGTTTGATGAGAAGTTTAAAATTGAGGGTTGTGTTCATTCTTTTTGCTGTGATTGCATAAGTAAACATGTGTCATCAAGAATATAGAGTAGCAGTAGTACTGTTATGACATGCCTAAGGGCCAATTGTAGTGCTGTCCTTGAATTGGATGCTTGTAGGCCCATTTTGCGTAGGGCAGTGATTGATCTTTGGGAGGAGGCATTGTGTGAGGAGGTGATTAGGGGTAATGAGAGGTTTTACTGTCCATTTAAGGACTGTTCTGCATTATTATTGGTGGATGATGGTGATGAAGGAGGAGGACGAGAGGTGATTACTCAATCTGAATGCCCTTTTTGTCACAGATTGTTTTGTACTCAGTGCTATGTCCCATGGCATCCTGGGATTATTTGTGCTGAGTTACAGAGGTTGAATGAGGATGAGAGAGGGAGGGAAGATCTTCTTGTTAGAGAGCTTGCTCAGAGCCAAAAATGGGGTAGATGCCCTCAATGCAAATATTATGTGGAAAGAACTGAAGGTTGCCCTCACATTACTTGCAGGTCAGTTTTTGTCTGCTCTTATGAATTACTTTCTCTAATTGGGTGATTTTTGTTGATATATATGACCGTTTTCAGCATACCACTTTACCAAGAAAATCTTCAATACATTAAGGGTATCGGAACCCTTCCCTTTTTAAGGTAAAGTATCAATAAACACAGTTGGTCTCACATGCATAACATTCGTACCGGACCTTATAAAAGGCGACGAGGTACTATATCCGGATGCATTGGACTTTTCCTCCCAATTTACCTATATATAGATTTAAAGAATATTTCCATCTTTTGAGTAAATATGACCTTTTGTGATCTTGTGTATAGTCTGGTACAAAAATGGTAGATTGCAGTATGTATGTAATAATGACAGTAATTTTGAGATTGCTGCTGCATGATTTTAGGCATTTTGCTTGACCAAATCCAGTAAGTTGTTGCATGATTACTTACCTCATGAAATGGGGAATTGATGTCTGCAGGTGTAAGTTTGAGTTCTGTTATGGATGTGGGGGAGCATGGAGTCAAAGTCATGGTGGTTGCCAAAGAACCTAGAAGTTGGCTCAAATAAAGCCATCCTCTACTAAGTTCAAACTCACCGATCTCATTTGTTGGAACTTCAGGCTTTTAGCTAGTTCATGCTCATTGTGGATGGCATGCATGCAACTTTAAATCCCATAAAGTTTAGGCATCAATTTGTATGAATTTTGGACCTAGTTATATATTATTGTGATCCTTAGTTTTATATAATGTCATAGACTTTTTTAGTAATTCTTTTGAATTAGCGACTACAATTTTTTGTTCTTGAAGTTTATAGGCATGGATACATGTAGAGATACTACTAATAGTATAATATAAGATAATGGAGGAACACCGATTCTATCTATTGGTTTATCATTAATATTAATATGAATTAGAGTTATGAAAACTGAAATCTTTTCCAAAATAAAAAATAGAAACTAGAATGAATTCATTGGAAAACCAGGCTACCTCTTTTAATTTTTAAACCCAAGTTCAAATAGCAACTTGGAGGTATGGTTTGATATAAAAAACAAGAGGATATGGTTGCAAATTATTAAGATTGATGTAATAGTCGAGTTACAAGGAAAAAATTACAGTATAAAATAAATGTTTATTAAATTTTACACTTATAAAATTTGAAATTGAATCAAGATATCTGTAAATTTGTTCTCAAAAGTGTCCTCAAATTTCACAAAATATATTCGAAAATATTTTATAGTGTATTCCCGACGTATGTGAAACGAGTTTGATCAATGTTTAATTTTATTTGTATTTTTACATATTTAGATATAACTGATATGAATATAGAGACTAAATTGGAGCATAGGCAATCCATAGGGATACATTGAATCTAAAAATTGAAATTACTAATGCTAAACTTTTTTCTTACAGGAATTTGGGGAGGTAAGGGGCAAGGAAAATCATTTCAGACTGAACTTGTTTTTCAAGCCATGGGAGTTGAACCTGTGATTATATCTGCAGGGGAACTAGAATCAGAAAGCTTGTAAAATGAAGCTTCTTAGATTAGCAATGTATTTCCAGGAGGATCATGCTTCCTGCATTGCTTATTACTCTTCATTTACTTTAGTAGGGTATAATGTGAGCTGTCCAATTTTCAGTTACCGGGAGAGAGGGCATTGTATTGTTTCTGCATTGCTGTAATGTTTTTCACTCTAGCAATCCATACACGAGTGAGTTCTAACTTTCTTATCTATCATTTTGCAGGAGAACCGGGATGATTGATCCGAGATCGCTACAGAACTGCCTCTCAAGTGGTCCAGAACCAAGTTAGAAGCTTTATCACTCTCACTGTTGGTATATGTATTTATAGGGTCACAAAGTTAAGAGAATTCATATATGCTTGAGCTAAACTGTCTTGGATATGGACTTCTTTTGTGTTGGTGGCAAAATTTTCTTGTTATTATGAAATTCCTTAGAATATCACTCAATTCAACTCTTTTTCCTCCACTAATGCTGGGCAAGATGAGTTGTCTGATGATCAATGATCTTGATGCTGGCCTTGGTAGATTCGGTGAGCCACAATCTGCACTTAGATTGGAACTGGCAATTTTGACCAAATGATTGGATGTATGCTAGTTCATCTTGCCTACAAGCACGTTGTGTTGAATTTTGTTGGTTCTTCTCTAGGAAACACCCAAATGACAGTCAACAATCAAATTGTTGTTGGGACTCTAATGAATTTGGCAGATAATCCTACAAGAGTTAGCATTGGACAAGACTGGCGAGAATCTGATATCACAAACAGAGTTCCTATTATAGTAACTGGAAATGATTTTTCAACAATTTATGCTCCCTTGATTTGAGGATTTTGGCATCAGTTTAATTTCACAATTTAGAAAGCTGGACACTTTATGATGCGTAACTAGTGTCCTTACTTGTGTCTTGCTAAGACTTCTGCCTTAATGCATGCCTGGATCTGTATTTGTCATCCGCTATCATCTCATGCTTGTCTTTAATTCCCACTCAAGTAGTATTGGGTTTATTGAATACAAAGCTTACATGCTAAAGCCTATGGGTGGATCTGAACTTCCATAAGAGAGGGCATTGATTGCTTGTTTTAATGATCAGATGAGATTTTCTAAGGTCAGGGAGAAATTATTACTGATCAATCTATATTATTTATATCTGAAATATTCTGTATTCTGCAGGCAGCCAAACCAGGATGATATTGTCAATGTTGTTCACAGGATGTATGAGAAGGATGGCATATCAAGAGATGATGTTGTCAGCATTGTAAAAACTTTTCCTAATCAAGGTACCTACCTTTTACAGGTTACTTTTACTATCGGTCAAGCTTATAAGGACTTCGTTTAATATGACATTTGCACCAACTTTGGATCCTATCATGAGATCTTTTTTTTGTTGCCAAATAAACTAGATCGAATTCTGAAAACGTCATGGTGTCAGACTTATCGCGTACTTGAAAAGACCAAACGTTACTTGTGTTAATATATCTCTAAGTATGGAAACATTCTAGATCTCTTTTTTTAATCAAAACATAAAATGAGTGGATGGAGATGTGAGCTTTATGCAAAAGAAATTATCGGTGTGAGGAAGAAAAGGGAAAAAAAAGAAAGGGGTCTTTTATACATAACTAAACTACCACAATACCCATTATACAAAGGTGCACTTAAACCTCATTTTATTATCATGTCTCCACTTTTGTACTGTATCTGTGGCTTTGATTGATGTTAGTTCGATAACTCGTTAAGTGTACACTTGAATCTCTGTTGTTTGTATCCATGCATAAACTTATATTTTCTTTCTTTGTGGGCAGCTATGGATTTCTATGGAGCACTTAGGTCGCGAACATATGATAGATCAATCTCTAAGGTATACGACTGCTCAATTTGAAGTTCGAAAGGCTTTTACTCATTTATTCTCATACAAATGAGTTTTGGGACCTTTTCTGTTCTTTACCTACTGATTGCTTTTGAATTCACTTCCTAGAGGAGTTGGCACCTATCTGGCACTATGGCATGTAGGAAAATGTAGTTAGATTCAGGTATTATCAGGTTGAAATAGAGATAAGAGAAATCCTAGTTGAATATGTATTTCTGTCAGATCTAGCCAAGAAGCTCCCATACTTTGTTCCTTTCTTCTCTTTCTCATTCCTTTTTCAACTCTAAATTGTAGAATCCTGTCCCTTAAAATTTACTTTTGAAGGTTAGGTACCTAACATCACATGTGAGTTTTAAGACTCAAGGCAGGTGGCATAAGATCTTCAGTGCTCTTTTAATCTTCTAAAATTTGCGATGAAATGGTTAAAAAAGAGTAATTTTGAACCCATTTCCTCAGAATTTAATAATGTTTCTTCTGTCTTCTCCATAATACTCTTATTTCTAGGGTGCATGCTTTAGCAACTGAACTGGTGAAGCTGTCAATGTTTTGTTGTATTGGTGCAATCAGTTTGCGTACTTTACACGGAAGGGTACGTAAAGGAAGAGAAAGAAAAGGATTGTAGGAATATTGTAAGATTATCAATGTTATTAAGTTCATGTGATGACTTGTTACTTCCAAACATGTTTAATTCTCCAAAAAATCATCTTCCTTGAGCTATAAATTCGAAGCTTCCACAATCCAGCTTTTGAACAAAAGCATCTTTAATTGAAAAAGTTGCTATTGACCTGAGTAACTTTCTCATTGTCTATGGTTCCTTGTTGACCGGTTGTTTCCTCCTAAATGAATTTAGAATATCTAAAGCTTTTGTTGTTGAGTTATACCTATGCCTGTTCTCCTAATACAATTTCCACTGCAGTGGGTTGATGATATTGGAGGTGTTGACAAACTTGGTGAAAAGCTTCTCAACCGGAGAAACAAGGACAATCTTCCTGTGTTTACACCACCAGAGGTAGTATGATGAGCCATTGACTCATTTTTTCCTCTTTTCTGTTTTGTGGTCCAAACCCTTCTGACTTGGGGTTGACATCGATATCCAAACGAGCTTAATGGTCCCTATTTGCATTCCCACTATGTCTCCATGTGGAATCTATTATGAACTTTTTGATCCCATTGCCATCCCCACAGGAATCTTAGATGGAAACAACAATACTGCACAAACATGAGCACTGCTACCTTTTTAAGAGTGCATGCTTACATTGGTATCTAAGTTTTTCTTGTTTCTTTTTGAATTGTATGAGCAGCAAACACTGGAGGCTTTGCTAGAATCAGGAAACTCTCTGATCAGAGAGCAAAAGCTGATAATGGAAACGAAGCTTTCAAAGGAATATATGAAGAATGTCGATAGCTAGAAAGGAAGACAGCCCACGTCATCAAAATTCGATAGAAATGTTATGATCTGCTGAGTTTCAATGTTTTTTGGTTTCTTCTGTTTACATGAGAACACTTCCTTAGATGTTGCCTTGTTCCATTGTTAAGCTACATTGCTTCTTAAATGCCATAGTAGGATAGCATAATTTCTCATTGAGTATTGTCTAAATGTTTATACTCGAACGAAATTAAAGGTGAATAAATATTTTACCATTTTGCAACAGGGTAATATTGTAGTGGATAAGCATATTTGAGCCATATTCATTTCTATCAATTTCGAAAAGAATAAGAAATTCCATTCTATCCATTTATTTCTATCAATTTCAAGCAAACAAGAATCTGATTTTTAAAAGTTGGGAGGAGGAGAACTTCAACGATGATGTAACATTTGCAAACAAAAGGATTCCATGTTGGTCAACTTGAGTGAGTTTGACCTAATTACTATGTATTCTTATCCTCATTGGTTGGTAGTGGTAAGAACACTCTAGATAATTATCCACAAACCAAGGAATCCAATGCTTAAGTAAGAAGGATTAAGAACCGTTAATGGTCGTCTACTCACTTTCTTTCTTTCTTCCATCCACTCAAAACTTTTCTTTTTCTTCTAGAAAAGTAAATCACTATGTAAATCTAATAGCTAATTAAGCTAGTAGTGACTAGTAGAAGATTTTAGTCCCATAGAATGGAATATAAGCTAATAAGAACAGGGACAAGCACTAATAGTGTCCCTTATCCTTTTTGAAATTGGAAACAAAAGAAGCAAAAATAATTGATAGAATAAAAGAAGTAATGGAAGTGTCACATAACCCTTTGCAACAACAATGCATGGTTTTCAAGAAGGCCATCATTTAGGGGAGACCTCTAACGGTGTGGCTCACATCAATAATTATGTTTTTTTTTTATTTGGTTGATGCTTCAAAAGTGATTTCCAATAAACATATGAATATCGTTTGATGTTTTTTCTTTTCTTTCTTCATCCATTGGATATGACTATATTTATACACTCCGGATCAATTTTATAGTAATCTCTTGTTTACAGAGTAACTGTTGTGAAGGATTTGAGAAATCTTTAAGAAAAAATAGGTAAGGGTGATGATTCACACAATCATCCACTGTTTTTTTTTTCAAGATTATTTTGAATAATTTCCATTTGTGTTCACTGCATTTTGTAACATACGAATGTTTTGACGGTCCAATTTTGTTCATGACCATGGAAAAAATATGACGTTGCTAAAGGCTAAAAACGAGAAAGAAAAAAAAGAAGAAGCAAAGTTGAGTGGAGAAAAAATAGGAATTTAAAATTTTTAAATCTTCTAAAAAAGAGAATTAAAGTATCACTTAATGATGTGACAAACTAGCAATGTTTAGAGAGATAATCCCAAACTTTCCTCTAATTAATCTTGTTCACACCTTACGTCCACAATATAGTCGGATAATGACATGGAATATTAACTTGCCGATACTATTTCATATTAATAATTTAAGGGTAACAAATAAATTAGAAAAAATGGTAGAATTTACCCCTACATTTGTACTTTAAGTCAGGATAAGCCACTACATTTGTAAATGAGCCAAATAAATCACTATATTTATTTACTCGGTCAAAATTAACCATTATTATCTAAAATACCTTAGATTCTGTTTGGTTGGTAAAAAACTGCATAATACCTTGCTGACATGGATATATGACGTGGATTATTAATTTTTTAAAAATATGACGGGGATTATTAGTATTTTTTCTCACTTCTAGAGCGGCCTGCACATCATCTTCGTCCATTCCTTCCCTTCCCCTCATCCACCATAGCCCACTGCATCCCTGAAAACTTCATCTCTTACATCTCCATTCCCTTCTTTCCATTTTTTAAACCCAAAAGCTTTATCGACAACTTGTTTTCTAGAAGAAAAAAAACATTTCCTACTTTTGAATGAAATTATTAAAAGACACAACATCAATCGCACACATCATCGTCATGATTCTCTTCTTGTCCACGCATCTCCAACTGTCACTATCAACGCTATCACCTATGGCCAAGAACCCAACACCTCTTCTTTTCGTCCATCGCTATCCACATCGTCCTCCATCACCGATCAACAAGTAGATCAGATATGTCGTCGGACACCATACTTCACTGAATCTTCTCCTCATTAGGACGCCACCACTACCGGATCTCCCCTCCCTCCCCCAGCTTCCGACCACTAGTTTCGTTCACGATTCCATGAGTGCTTCCTTCTGCACCAGCAAAGACTCCATCGTTGCAGACGACAACTGTTACGGCCACGCATAACTCCTCAATACACCACCGCCCGATCGTCGTTCACCCACCACCACTATCAAGATATAATCTTGAATTTATTTTTTGATTAAACTTTTTAGCTTATTGGTGCTTTGATGACACAAGGAAATAAAAATTAATGCTAAATTGGTGAAAGGGGCGTGATAGTGGTGGGATTAATGGAGGGAATTGAGAGATTAAGCAATTAAGTTAGGATGATGTTTTGGGGATGGGTGAATTAATCTGGTTCTATTGGATTTTTGTGTAGATGGACTTAGCGGAGGTAGATGTTTGAGGGCGATGACCCAATAAAAGTAATGCTATACTCGACGATGAAACTTCCCGACTCCACAGCCCGAATGACTTGGTCACCGCACGTCATTTATTTACAAAATTGCCATTAACTTCTGCCAATAATCCCAAAATCCAATTGTCCCAAATTAATTCAATCCCCCACTGGCTCAACCACCAATCCAACCGATCTCTCACCCAAAAAAATCAACCAAAAATCCGAATCCTCCACCACAAACCCAGCCGCGGCACCACCACACGCTCCACCCATCACCACCGCAGCCACCGATCCATCACAACCGCTCCACCAACCCAAATCGCCAAACACAAACCAACCCAAATCGCCGCACAACCCGCTGCTAAAAACTACACAAAAATCCGAATCGTCCATCACAAACCCATCCGCACCACAAATCCAAGCAGCCACACAGCCAAACCCGAATTAAATCACCCAATCCCTCACAACCGCCATAAACACCCATCACCACCGCCTCACCAAATCAGCGACCATCACAAACCCAAAATCAATAACCATCACAAACCCAAAAATCAACCCAAATCCTCCAGCCAAACCGCCGGCTAAACCCAGCCAAACCATCATCACCATATCTCCGTCCCAGCCAAGAGAAGAAGAAAGAAATAAAACAGAAAAGAAAGAGAAAAAAGAAAGAAGAGAGGAAAGAAAGAAAAGAAGGGAGGAGGTAAGAGTAATGGCAATTTTGTAAATAGACAATGTACGGTGGCCACGTCATTCGGGCTGTGGAATCGGGAAGTTTCATTGTCGAGTATAGCATTACTCACCCAATAATGTAATAAATCCATGCCATATTTTTTAAAAATTAATAATTCACGTCATATTTTTTTTAAAATTAATAATCCACGTCATACGTCCATATCAGCAAGGTATTGTGCAGTTTTTTACCAACTAAATAGAGCCTAGGGTATTTTAGGTAATAATGGTTAATTTTGATCGAGTAAACAAATGTAGTGGTTTATTTGGCTCACTTACAAATGTAGTGGTCTATCCTGACTTGAAGTACAAATGCATAAGTGAATTCTACCCTTTTTTTCAATAAATTATAAACCTTCTTCTTTTGTTATACTCCCTTCAAGGTTTTTTAGTTGTTGTTTTTAGAGAAAATAGAATGCGTGAATTAGTTATCCATTTTTAATTTTCAACAAGATTAAGAGTAATTGTTTCCGTAGTTATTTATAAATACCCTTAATTATTCTATAATTGACAAAAAAACGTTACAATTTGTTGACCGAAAATTTAAAATATACTACTGGTATGTTATTGATAATCACTTTATAATTGACAATTAATTTTTATCTTGGTTGCTAAAAAATTTAAAAAACGACACTAAACATTTTTAGAGGTGAGAGATTCTTTACTGATCTTTTACTTTCGGCAAGATAACTAATGAATTATGTGTTATATTATTTTTAATCAATTTAAATTTATGAACTAAAAAAATAAACTATTTTATACGGATGGCTCATAAATTATGGAGTTATTTATTTATTTAATAAGTTATGGTCTCATAGTCCAATTATTATTGTTATATGAAACTCCATGTGAGCAAAGCGTTGTCACGCTATATTTAATTTAGATTTAAGTTCCTATGGTCTGTGTGCAATTCCATTAAGTCGGAAAAGTAGTTTTATATATATTTTTATGTATATATTATTTTAATATAGCGTCACGTGTCGGTGGTGTTAGATTATTTGCTACCGCTATATAGTTTGGATTTTTACTTTATACTATTAGTTACTAGTATAGTATATAAAATATAAATATAAATATTTATTATAATATAAAGTTTTTATTTCATATATATAATACATAGTAGAAGAACAACAGCAACAAAGCTAGGGCACAGAAGTTGCTTCTGTTGTTTTTTTTTTGAAGGGAAGGTATAATATGATTAATTTAAATCTGCAATTACAAAAGGCGCGATCGCCTAGGGGCATTCCCCTATCCATACATTTCCTAAACTGGAAATCAAAGCCATTTGGCTCAACTCATGTGCGGGTACATTTGTGGACCTTTTAGTGTGCGTAAAGGAGCAACTGCGGAACGTAGATGCCAGCCGTGCCACTTCCTCCAATACCAAGCCTGTATAATTAGAAGGTAGCTCTCCGTTGTTCAAGGCCAAAATGTTCTGCAAGCAATCCGATTCAATAATGACATTTTCATACCCCCATTGCCTAGCCTGCGTAACCGCATCTCTAAGCGCCATGGCCTCCGCAGTTGGCGCGTCTGTCTTATGAGGGAGAAAGATGGCCCCTGAGAAGATTGGCTCACCCCTTCCGTCTCGAGCAATGAAGCCAAGCCCAATCCCTGAATCCCCGATGGCTGCATCTGTGTTAATCTTTACCACCCCTAGGGGGGGAGGCAACCACTTCGGATTAGTTGGTTGACTTGGAGGAGAATGATACTTCTGTGTCTGATGCCAAGCATCCTTAAAATCTGTCAACAACTTCCCCCCCCTAATAACCACCTCCTGGGATGATTCGTCACTTTGATTGAAGATCCTGTTGTTCCTTGAGGTCCAAAGCGACCAGAGGGTGGAGATTACTTTTTCGAGATTCGACTCAACTAGAGACACCCTGGTTGTAGCTAGCCACTCAACCCAGTTATCCCCTTGTAGCCCTGGCACTCTATCCCAAAAATCAAATTTTGCCCATACCCCAGTTGCGAAAGGACAAGACAACAGCAGATGGGAAGTTGTCTCAACCTCCTGGTTACAACAGGGGCACAATGGGTCCACCGTTAATCCTCTCATTACCAAGTTTGTTCTAGTAGGGAGGGAACCGTTACCCAGCCGCCACATGAAGTTTTTAAACTTTGGAGGGATAGTCAAGGCCCAAAGATGTTTCCACCACCCTCTTGTTGAACCCTGGTCCACCTGAGCAGTTGTCGTCGTGAGGCTATGATACCTACTACGGACAGAATACCTTCCATTTGTGGTGCCCCTCCACACAAGAGTATCATTCGCCTCATCCCGACTGAGCGGTAGGCTTAATATTTCCGATACTTCTTGTGGCAGAAAGAGCTGCTCCACAAGGTTAGTGTTCCAACACCGCCGACCTCGGTCAATTAGCTCCGCTACTGTTGCCTCTTCGTCCAGAACTGATACCGGCGCTGAGATCATTCCGTTCGCTGCCGATGGGAGCCACGGAACCTTCCAAATCCGTATCTGCTCCCCATTCCCTACTCGCCAGAAACTACCTTTCCGAAGGACCCCTCTCCCCGTTAGTATGCTCCGCCAAACAAAACTAGGGCGATATCCTACCTCCGCTTCTAGAAAGTCTGAGTGGGGGTAATATCTAGCTTTCCAAATTTGGGAGAGCAAAGAGTTTGGGTGTTTATGTAAGCGCCAACCTTGCTTAGCAAGCAGAGCTAGGTTGAATTCCCGAACTTTCCTAAAACCTAGGCCTCCCACTTCCTTAGATCTGCACAACTTTTCCCAAGAAACCCAGTGCATCTTGCGTTCATCCCCGATTCCCCCCCACCAAAATCTCCTAGTAGCTCTCTCTAGCTCGTCACATATGGAGATTGGGATTTCAAAGCAACTCATCATATATGTTGGGATGGATTGGATTACCGATTTAATCAGTACTTCCCTCCCAGCCTGAGATAGTTTCTTCTCTTTCCAACCCCCTAGCCTCTTGCAGACCCTGTCGCGAATCGATGTGAACATACCCTTCTTTGCTCTCCCAAAAGAGACCGGAAGCCCCAAGTACTTCTCATGGGAATCAGTTCCCACCATTCCTAATCGCCCTGTAACTCGCGTCCTCGTAGCTTGGCCTACGGCTCTGCTGAAGCAAACCTCCGATTTATCCAAATTGACTTTCTGACCAGATGCCTCCTCATATTCTTTCAGAATCGAACTGATGACCCCTGCCTCCTCCTCATTTGCCCTAGCAAAAATAAGACTGTCGTCCGCATAGAACAAGTGGCTGACCTCTGGACTTCCACGACAGATCCTGTAACCATGTATCCTATTCGCCGAAGCTGCAGCTTGGAGCATTGCCGAGAGGCCCTCTGTGCAAAGAAGGAACAAATAAGAAGATAAAGGATCCCCCTGACGAAGACCCCTTTCTGGATAGAATGTTGGGCTAGGCGTACCATTTAGGAGGAGGGCATATGAGACCGATGTAACGCAACGCATAACCAGTGATGTCCAACGAGATGAGAACCCCATGCGTGACATGATCGCCTCCAAAAAATTCCACTCAACTCTGTCATAGGCCTTACTCATATCCAGCTTGACGCTCATCCACCCTGATCCTGAGCGCCTAGTGTTCATCCCATGAAAGATCTCCTGGGCAATCAAGGCATTATCTGTAATGAGTCTGCCAGGGACAAAAGCACTCTGATTTTCCGTCACAACACTCGACAGAATTCTCTTTAGGCGGTTGGCTAGTACTTTGGTAATTAGCTTGAAAACGACATTATATAAGCTGATTGGTCGGAACTGGGAGCATTTGGAAGGGTTGGATACTTTAGGGATAAGGGTGATGAAGGTGTGATTGAGGTAGCTGGGATCCTCCCCATCATTTAAAATTCCAAGAACCGCTTTGCATATTGGATTTTCTAGGAAAGACCAAATTTTTTGAAAAAAGAGCGGAGGTATTCCATCCGGCCCAGGGGCCTTCGTGGGATGCATCTGTTTTAATGCTTTGGAAACTTCATCTTTTGTGAAAACCTGGTCGAGAGACAAATTCATTGAATCGTAAACACGGGGAGTAATGATTTGTAGAACAGACGAAGTAAGGTCACTCCCTCTAGAAGAGAATAAAGACTTATAGTACTCTAGGAAAGTCCCTTCTACTTCCTCACGCGACTCCCTCCAAACACCCAATTCATCCTGAATTCTTTCAATGGTATTTTTCTTTTTTCTTTGTGAAGCCCGAGCATGAAAGAATTTAGTGTTCCTGTCCCCCTCTTCTAGCCATAGGACCCTGGAGCGTTGTTTCCACATGACTTCCTCCCTATGAATTAATTCCTCAATCTCCTTACTAACCTGCTCAATTTCATCCATGGTGGAGTCCGACACCGGTTGATCCTGTAACCACCCCAATTTTTCCCTCCTGTCAACGATGGATCTATGCGTATTCCCAACGCTCCTCTGATTCCTGTACATGCATTTTTCGATTGATTTCATACCTCAGGTGTTTTTTGCTTTTAAAAGATACTTGTACATTAACAAAACGTCATATTTGGTACCTCGACCTAACGCCGTCCAATAATCACCGTTAACTGTCCGACTCGGATGCCACGTCGAATACTGCTGACGTGGCGTGCCACGTCATAACTTCACTCTCTCTCTCTCTTTCTTTTCTTTTTCTTTTCTTTCTTTCTTTCTTTTTTTCTTTTTTCTTTCTCTCTTCTTCTTCCCCGACACCTAGGGTGCGTTTACTTCGGAGAATTTTCTGTTTGAAAATCTGCCGATTTTCTGAAATTAGAAAATTTTCTTTTCCAATAGAAAACTGGAAAACGTGTTTACTTCGCACTATTTTCCTGATATGGAAAACTGAAAAACTGGAAAACCTGTTTACTTAGCACTATTTTCCAAATTTTTAAAAACCAAAAAACAGTTTTGTTCCAACATTATTTTTTAATGAAAACATAATGTTATTATTTTCTTCAGTTTGTGAAGATTAATAAACTAATAAATATGTTCCTTGGGAAAAATTTATATTTATTATAATTAAAAAAACTAAAATATATCATTAATCTACTAATATTCCATTATATATAAATATACTAATTCACGTTGCTATATTAAAATAAAATACATATCACCACTTTTTCTTTTCAGAAAGAGTATGGTATGGTATTTTCCTGAAAGAGGTTGGTTTGACAATGTCCATGTCCACGAGCAAGACAACCATGATAGAGTTAGGTCACGGATTACTATTGTCTTATGTTTAAGCACCGGCTATACATATCAATAAACGCACGGTGATGTCAAACATATTTATCAGAATTTCATAGCGGATGGTTTAGCCAACGTTGCTTTCGACCACACTACTCAGTTTCAATGGCATAGGCAAATTTCATTTTCTTTGTATCATCTCCTCAAAGAAAGAGTGGGGATTTTTGTTTCCAGTTCTTAGTAATAAAACAGTGTACGGTCAATTTTAATGCGTACCATAAGTCTGGACGAGCAGTTTAGGTGATGCATTTCTAAGGAGAGGAAAACAGAAAAACTTCAATCTCAAGAACCCAACAGCAAAGCTATCAGCAGCAGGATATAAGCTACTAATTAGTCAAGTAAATATGTACATGTTGATAATAAGCTCAGTCATGGTGCCAGTATTTTCCTGTAATCTGAGATCAAGAGCTTCAGAACGACTCTCAGCTAACTTGCATCACAAAAAGTACTCAACTATGCAACTATGTTACCTTTACCCTCCCCTATCAGCCACTATCCATCTAAGTTCCGTGTTCCCTAAGGTAGTACTGCACAAGTTTAGCAGCGCATATCAGTCAACCCAATGAAGCATATCTGTATCGTTGTATAAGCAAAAAGCCATCACATTCACAGCAGAATAATGCAATAGCCTTAAAGCATCACTTGACGTAGCGATAGGTTACAAATGAACCAGCAACTCCATCATTGTAAGTAACTCTTACCACCTGCTCCTTCCCCAGTCCATAGTAATGTGCAATAGCATCAGTTGTTAGCATCACAGGGAGCTGAAAGATAAAATATATCAATTAGCATCATGAAAGATAAAATATATCAATTAACTATAACTCTTTTGCTAGTGGTATTATTGTAGACAAACTAACATAGTAAAGCAAAGTTCATTTTCTAAACAAGACTTCCCTGTACTAAAACTAGAGAAAAACAAAGAAAATACCAAATCACTCAAACAAGACTTCCCAGTTGATCTTGTTTTGCAGCACCAATATCACCCTGTGTAGACTCTATGTGCCCATAATCTGGCCGTAAAGAGCACGGATATGTAAATTGCTTTTAAATGAATTAACATGTAAACTTCACGTTAAAAAAAAGGCTAAGTCCTCCTACATCCTGACTCAAAAGCATTGCAAGTAGAAGTATGTGCGTGCACATTCAAGATATCATCCTCGCCAAAATCATTTCTTCATACTTAATTGAACCACTCAATTTTACCTCACAACAGCCAAGCAATTAACCAATAAATTGGACTTTCTTAAGAGAAGGTAAACAACGAGCTCACTACAAATACAAAAGATTTAATTTGAGTATTTTGCTTCATCACTACCAATTGAAACATACAGCATAGATGACCATAAGCAAAACACTTTGTCTACGATTCTTAAACCTTCGGCCACAACAATAACCCCAACTGACCCAACTCCATTTGTGAATAATTGAGTCCAGAAATCTAAATTAAGAACCATGACAGAAAACCAAGAATTCCTGAATATAATATTAAAATTCTGTTACTTTACTAGTAATCGGCAACATAAGTAAACACCAATAAATGTAGTCATTTTCACAGAATTTAAATAAGAGGAACAGTGGAGTGGAACTCTACCTGCAAAGCTCGGTCAAGATAATCGGAGCCAACGGGGTGTGGACCTAACTGATTTACTAGTGGCGGTGGCGGTGGCGGTTGGAACCGCTTGTCCGTGAGGTTTGAGAGGAATGAGGACGGACGAAGGAAACAGTGAAGAAACGGCGAGGACGAAGGGAGAAAGGCGTTCTCTAGGGTTTGAGAGGAATGAGGACGAACGAAGGAAACAGTGAAGAAACGGCGAGGACGAAGGGAGAAAGGTGTTAGGGTTTCAGAGGAATGAAGATGGACAAAGAAAATGGCAGAGGAAATGGCTGAGGGGCAAAATCATATTATAAAAATTTCATTTAAGTGGAAAACTGGAGAACTGATTTTTTTGGTTCTCCAGTTTTGTTTATCGATTTTCCAAAGGAGAATTTCCATTTTCAAACAAAAAATGAAAACTACGTCAAGTAAATGCATTTTCCGAAAAATTCTCCCAAGTAAACACGCACTAGATGTCTTTTAATTGCTTTTCATCTTTAAGAAACGGTAGCGTTTTGACTGTTAATTTGTATTTTGACTGTCATAAAAAAGAAATACGGTAGCATTTTGTTTAGCAGAAAATATAAATATAAAAGCAGAGAATCAGAAATTGGAACTTTTATCCAATTTTCTGGCCACAAATCAGTTTGTTCAATGAACAAGAATTCAATGAATTCGTTACTAACCATTTCCCTTTAAAATCGCTTCCGCTCAAACCTCTCTCTCTCTCTACTAATTTTAGTGAGAGAAAATTCCATTAAAATACCTTCGATTTCACTCATTGAGCTGTCACGAGTCTCTCCAGACACGTGACAATTGGTAGCGGAGCTTCGATCATGCTCCCTGTTACTAAAGATGGCATGAAATCATCCCAACGCTGGCGGTGTTGGTAGTGATACTAGCGGTGGATCGTCCGGTAGTGGTGGCAGCGTTCCTCCAATCGAAACCAGAATCAGAGTGATTGAACAAGCCATGCCCGAGATGCAACACTCACTTCAAGAGCTTATCGCCTTGCAGCATCGACCTCCCGATCCTCCTCTTCAAGGCCACGGCGGCGAAGTACCACATTAGGAGCATGCGTTTCAAGCGAATCCAAAACCAAATGTTTTGGACTTTCCTTGGTTTCACAGGGCCGAGGTGAACGATTGGGTATTTCAAGCAAATAATTACTTCCAAAACATGAAGACTCCTGCACATCATAAGGTAGAAGTCGCTTCTTATCATCTCTTTGGTGATGCCTTGAAATGGTATAAGATAAAATTGAAGAATAGGGAAGATGATATATGGACTTGGACAGATTTTGTTAGGTGTGTGGTGACAAGATTTTCTCCCAAGAAAACTAATGATCCTATGACAGATTTATCCAACTTGAAGCAGGTTAATGATGTTGAGAGTTATGTGAACCAATTTAATGCCATATATGATAGAGTTGATGTGTGTGATTCTTATGGTAGAAGTTTGTTCTTGGCTGGATGTTTAAGCCACAACATTTGAAGATGCTGTAGAACTAGCCCTATCCACAGAAGTTGCAATACTCACTATTCATGCAATGACCTTCCCTGCAACTCACACAAATACACCTACCAATCTCAAAATTACTCATCCAAACACTAGAGCTGGTAATCCAAATTACCAAAGACCCTATCAGGCTTCTCCCAACCAGTTTAACCCACCAAATAACTAGCTGCCTTCTAACAAATCAAACCAAAACAATACCCCCACTCCACAACAACCCTTGACAAGACAAACACAAACCAGAAATTCCAATACTAGAACACCTAATTTATCTTTTCAAATCCTTGATGAGAAGACAATGAAAGATAGAATGGTTGTAGGGTTGTGCAAATATCGTGAGGAGAAATTCCTTAGAGGTCACAAATGTCAATTTAAGCAATTCTTCTTGATAGTTGCTGGGGATGAAGAGCAAGATGCAATATAATATGGGTGCCCTAAGGAAGGCGAGGATGAAGTGAATATGGGGGATGAACCTACAGTTTCCTTGTATGCAATCCATGACGTCAAAAGGGGGAAGATAAAGGCCATGAGAGTAGCATTACAAATGCAGAAAAAGACAGTGCATACTCTTATTGATACAAGTAGTTCACACAACCTGATATCTAGAGAAGTTGCATTAGCTTTGGGTTGCACTATTTCAACCATAGCTCCAGTTAAGATTATTGTTGCCAATGGAGAGTCATTAGTCACCACTGAAGCTTGCCTTAACATCAAATGGAATATGCAAGGTGAATGGTTTGAGACTTTTGCCCTCGTATTACCCTTGATCTATTATGATGTTATTTTAGGGATGGACTGGCTTGAGACTCTACGTCCAGTTTTATGGGATTTCAAGCGAATGGTGATGAAGTTTTACAAGAATGAGAAAGAGATTATGTTGAAAGGAGAATCCAAGCTATCTGTTAAATGGGTCAATGAGGAGACAATGTCTAAGTTATTATCAGATCCTAAAAAGGTAGCTTTGGTTTAAGTTTATTCTGCTGCAACATTCATGGAGACATCTGTAACTTCTGCTACCTTACCAGCAGGTTTTGATCAATTGTTGTATCTTTTTAAGGACTTGTTTGAGGAACCTACGAAACTACCTCTATCAAGACCTTATGATCACACCATTCCACTACAACCAGGAGCTCGACCAATCAATCTCAAACTATACAAACAGTCTAAGCAGCAGAAGGATGAAGTCGAGAAACAGATCGCTGAGTTGTTGAAAACTGGTTTCATTGAAGAAAGTCAAAGTCTATATGCTGCTCCTATTTTGTTAGTGAAGAAAAAAGATGGTGGTTGGAGGATGTGTGTGGATTTTAGGGCCCTAAATCAGCAGATAGTTAAGAACATATTTCTAATTCCAGTTATTGAGGAATTATTGGATGAACTTGGGGGATCTATCATCTTTTCTAAATTGGATTTAAGAACTGGATACCATCAAGTCTTGCTCAAACCTGAAGATGCTTATAAGACGGCTTTCAGAACTCACCATGGACAGTATCAGTATAGGGTAATGCCCTTTGGGTTACGCAATGCTCCTTCTACCTTCCAGGCATTGATGAACTATGTTTTCCATGACTGTTTGAGGAAGTACATCCTAGTCTTTTTTTATGATATTCTGATATATAGCAAGTCTGCTGACGATCACATAACACACTTAAAACACACTTTTGAATTGCTGCGTAAATATGAGTTATTTTTTAAAAAGTCAAAGTGTTCATTTGCCACTGACAATATTGCTTATTTGGGGCATATTATTTCTGGAGACGGAGTAAAAATTGATCCGGAAAAGATAGAGGCAGTTCAAGATTGGTCATATTTAAAGACTATAAAACAGGTCAGGGGGTTTCTTGATCTCACTGGGTATTACAGAAGGTTCATCAAGGGATATACTATCTTGGCTAAACCTTTAATTGATCTTTTGAAGAAAGACAATTATATGTGGGGGGACAAGGCTGAGATTGCGTTTCAAAGATTAAAACAAGCCTTGATCACTTCTCCTGTTTTGGCTCTACCTCATTTTTCTAAGTTGTTCATCATTGAGACTGATGCCTCAGGGGAAGGTATTGAAGTCGTTCTTCTGCAGGACAAATATACCATTGCTTATATCAGCAAAGCCTTAGCTCCAAGACATCAGGTGAAATCAGTCTATGAGAGAGAATTGTTTGCAGTACTCTTTGCTGTCAAACATTGGCACTATTATTTGGGAGATCGACATTTCATTATTCGCACTGACCACCATAGTCTGAAGTACTTATTGAGTCAGAAACTATCGAAGGAAGCTCAATTTGCCTGGTTAGTGAAGCTCCAGCAGTATGACTATGAGGTGCAATACAAACCTGGTAAGTGCAATGAAGCTGCAGATGCTCTTTCTAGGGTCCCAAGTGCTCAGCTACACTCCTTCTTATACTCCTCTCTTGATTCTACTCTTCTTTCTGAAATTCAAGCTTCTTGGGTTACTGATACTCATCTGCAGAAATTTATCTCTGAAGTAACTGCCAACCCAGCTTCTCATGCTCATTATACTTTTCAGAATAATTCTTTAAGAAGAAAAGAAAAACTGGTGGTGTGTTATGATTATATTGTTCAAGGAAAAATTATTAACTTATTTCATGACACTCTAATGGGAGGCCATTCAGGTATGCAAGCAACTACAAAGAGTATTTCTTCTTTATTCTTCTGGCATGGCTCGAGGAAGATGGTTAAGAATTATATCAGGCGGTGTGAAGTATGTCAAAAATGCAAACCTGAGCATATTCGAAATCTTAGGTTGTTACAACCATTACATTTACTGAATGGTATCTTCACTGATCTTACAATGAATTTTATTGAAGGGCTGCCTAAATCAGGTGGTCATTCTGTCATTTTGGTTGTTGTGGATTGACTGACTAAATTTAATCATTTTTTGGGTCTCAAACATTCGTATTCTGCTCAGTCAGTTGCGAGGTTGTTTATGGAAAGAGTAGTGAGTATTCATGGCATCCCCAATTCCTTGGTGACGGACAGAGATCCCATTTTTTTTGAGTAAGTTTTGGCTGGATTTATTCAAGTTGCAAGGTGTCGAGCTCAAACATACAAGCTCTTATCATCCACAATCGGATGGTTAGACTGAAAGAGTCAACCAATGCCTTGAACAATACTTGAGATGTTTCCGCTCTTCTCAACCTCACAAATGGTATGACTTCTTGCCTTTGGCTCAACTTTGGTACAACACTACTTACCATGAATCTATGCACACTACCCCTTTCAAGGCATTGTTTGGCATTGATCCACCTCTCAGCATTCCATATATACCCCATGATTCAAATGATCATAATGTTGACAAATTGATGATGGAAAAAGAGTGAGCTATTCAGCAACTTAAAGACCATTTACAATCTACAAGAGTGTGAATGAAACACTTTACCGACAAGAAGCGATCAGAAATAAGTTTTACAATTGGTGATATGGTGTTTCTCAAACTGCAGCCTTACAAACAATTGACAGTGGCTCATCCCAGCAATCAAAAACTTTCTCCTCGGTTCTTTGGTTCTTTCAAGGTTCTTGATAAGATTGGACTAGTGGCTTACAAATTAGATCTCCCTTCATCCAGTTTGATTCACAATATCATTCACGTGAGTCAACTTAAACCCTTCCACACTTCTCACTCTTCTGACACACCTCCTTTCCTCATCGAACCTGTTGCCATTCTTGGTTCGCGTATGAGGAAACGTCAAGGGGTTGCTGCGGTTCAATTGGAAGTATCTTGGACACTGAGGCGGGGCTTCCTTCTACGTGGGAATGGGTTAATCACCTGCAAGCGACTTATCCTCATTCTTCCTTATGGGCAAGGAATCTCAAGGGAGGGGTATTGTCACAGCCTTAGAAGATTGGCCTTAGAAGATCGAAGAAGAAGAAAACTAGATGTCTTTTATTTGTTTTTCATCTTTAAGAAACGGTAGCATTTTGACTGTCAATTTGTGTTTTGACTGTCAACTCGTTTAAGCAGCAAAAAGAAATACGGTAGCGTTTTGTTTAGCAGCAAAAGGAAAACATAAATATAAAAGCAGAGAATCAGAAATTGGAACTTTTATCCAATTTTCTGGCCACAAATCAATTTGTTCAATGAATAAGAATTCAATGAATTCGTTCCTAACTATTTCCCTCTAAAATCGCTTCCGCTCAAACCGCTCTCTCTTTCTATTGGTTTTAGTGAGAGAAAATTTCATTAAAACACCTTCGATTCCACTCATTGAGCTGTCATGAGTCTTTCTAGGCACGTGACAGAGGAATTATTGCAGAGCTACAACTTCTTCTATCACAACCCGATTAGATACGATTAGACTCGCTTACAGGACACACAACTTCTAACCACTCTCTTCATTCTTCTATTTGTTGTAGCATCCTGACACTAAAAAGGGTAGTCTTCATGATGTTTTTCTTGCTACTGGTATAACCTTTATTTTGTCATTATTTTTCTTCCTGTTGCATTCTTTTAGTGTATATTGTAGTCATACACACACAACGATTAAATTTTATGGTTTCTGCATTCTTGATCTTTTACTTCCTACTGATCGTCTTAACAAGAACTTGCTACTTCTGAGAATGATACACCTTTCAAAAATCTAGGGGCTAACTTCAGAAGTTTAATCAGTTTATGAAAAGATAACTATTAGGTACATTATATGAAGCTAAGGTTGCTAAGCTATCCTTCTGTGTGCACCTTATCTTTGGTGAACTTAGATCTATCATAATTGCACATATATCAGCACACACCACCTTATTTCCTCAACCTCAGGTTTGATCATTCTGCTTTTGATCTTCTAGTCTAGAGAACTGCTTACTCCCATTGATTTCACAAGCTTGATTCATCTCCAAGGTACTTGTATTCAATATTTTTTCATCAAAACCGTTAATCACGCTCTAATTACAGGGCCATAATTCATCAACTGGGCTTTTTGTTCCTGTCTCCTTAGTTAGTGCTTAAGGATACAGATTTATGCTCTTATTCAAGTAAGCTCGTTGCACAATTTAATTTTGCTTCTGCAAAATGTGCCTTTTGTGGTCCTAGAATTATTTATGGTGCAGCCACATCCCTCTTCAAGCAAGAGTCTCAACTGTCATTGATGGTGAGAATTGGAACTGCCCTCCTCCAAGATCAGATGCATTAGTGGAAATTCAAGCTGCAATTTGCGGCCAAATCTATCCTACCATTGGTCAAAATGATTCAGTTACGTGGGGACTGTCATCTGGTGGAAGTTTCAATGTTTCAAGTGCATGGGATGCTTTAGAGTAGATTGGTACAAGTTGGTTTGGGGTAGTGGTCTCATCCGTAGACATAGCTTTATCGTTTGGTTAGTTATCTTGAATAGGCTATATAGGTTGATGCTGAAATGGAGTATACAGGTTGATGCCGATTGTGTCTTGTGCTATCAGCATTTGGAGACTAAAAAACTATTTTTTGATTGTGCTTTTTCAGCATATATATGGCTGGAATTGTAAGACAAATTCTTAATTGGCATCCTGAATTTCATGGGCTAGAAGTAATCTTCAAAAGAAGAGTTTTATATCAAATGAATATGGATAGAGAAGTTATTGCTTATAATAGTAATTGGAGGAATAAAAAAAAGGGGTAATAGCTTAAAACACCCTTGTACTAACCGCGAAAAACAAACTCCTCCCCTGAACTTCAAAAACGCTAATACACCTCCCTGAACTACATTGACCGTGCAATTTCACCCCATTGTAACCGTTGACTGCCATTTGACTGGCTATTTCCGGTTTTATGAATAAAATAATAATAAAAAAAAGTTAAAATTAAAAAATTATACAACCTGCATTTATTTTTATTTTCTTTTCTTTTCTATTAGTTTCTTCTTTTATCAACATTCATTTATTCCTTTAACCTACCTTTCTTCTTTCTCTTTCTTTTTTCTTTCCTCCGCCTCAATCCCTCCTTTCTTCCTTTTCTTTCTTTTTCTTTTCTTTTTTTTTCCTCCCTTTTCTTTCTCTTTCTTTTTCTTTTCTATTTTCTTTTTTGGTGGTTTTGGTGATTGGGATTTCAAATCGGGAGGTGTTGATGATGAGTGATGGTGCTGGGTTTGGGTGGGTTTGATTGAGAAGGAGTTGCGACAGTAATGGGTTTTGAGGGAGAGGAGGTTGCTGGGTTTGGGTGGGTTTGATTGAGAAGACAGTGATGGGTTTTGAGGGAGAGGAGCTTGCAGCGACGGTGATGGGATTTAAGGGAGAGGAGGTTGCAACGACGGTGAGGATGATGTGGTGTGGTGGCTGGCGACGTGGTGCAGTGGTTGTTGGTGAAGCAGCAACGATGAAGGATTTGGTGTAGAGGTGGTGAATGAGGGAACTGAAGGGTTTAGATCTGATTCTTTGGGATTCAGATCTGGTTCTTTTTTTTTATTTTTAAGGTTCAGATCTGGTTAGAGATTGTTTATCTTTGGTTTTATTTTTTTTAATCAATTCTCAATGAAGATGCGTAATTTTCTGAAAATCAAGATTCAGAAACAACAAAAATCAAACGGAGAAAGGAAAAGGAGAGGGATGCTATGGAGGATTTGTATGTGTAGACACAGATTTAGATCTGAGATTTGTTACTGGACTTTTTAATTACTAGATTTGAGATTTTAGAAAAACCAAGATAAAAAAAAAGAGCAATAGAAAAGAAAAGAAAATAAGAAGAAATGCATTTTTAATTTTAACTTTTTTATTATTATTATTTTATTCATAAAATCGGAAATAGCCAGTCAAATGGCAGTCAACGGTTACAATGGGGTGAAATTGTACGGTCAACGTAGTTCAGGGGAGGCGTATTAGCGTTTTTTAAGTATAGGGGGAGGTGTTTGTTTTTCGCGGTTAGTACAGAGGTGTTTTAAGCTATTACCCCTAAAAACAATTAGGTTAGTTTTTGTTTTGTTTTTTAGTAGTTTTGAAATTTATGTGATAAATAGTGTTTAATAATATGAATGATATGAAATGATGACGTAGAAAATATATATTCATTCAGATAAAAAGAAAATGTATTTATTAATTGAAATGATAAACCATTTTTTCAATTTTCTAATCTGAAAATTGAAATTTTTTAGAATGAAATGAACAGAGTTTTTTATTTTTAAATGAAAAAATGAAACTGAAAATTTTAGATAAAGGAAAATGAAAAATAAAAGAAAATTTTGTAAGGTGAACAACCCTAAAGATTTTTTTAAGAGACTTTTTTTTACTGTTATGATAAACTGGACTCCTTAATCATTTTATTTTGTAGATTTCGGATAGTATTTCTTTACTAAGACTAATATTGTTCGAAGAGTATCAGCAAAGTTCTATTCAACAATAAAAAATGTTCTACTAAACGATAAATTATATTTATCGGGACATTATTACGAGACACCTTTGCGTTATTTATATATTTAAAGGTCAAAATTTATAACGCCAAAATTTTTTGAAATCGAGAAATGCAGAACAAAAAATCTATTGTACAACAAAGCTCCCTCTTAACATGAAAGAATTCCCATATGTTTCCATTTCTTTTTTACCATCTGGTATAATCGTATGTAGCTAGTAATCTACTCTCCTGCTGCTACCTCTAACATTTCTTTAGTAAGAAGGTTGTGAGACATAACCATATCGTATATACACATCTCCTGCTGCTAGTAATCGCCTCTCCTGCTGCTAACAAGATCACTAACGAGATTATCGACCTCATTTTCACACTGGTCTAGTAATTCCTGATAATTGGGATTGTAAGCAACGGCTCGTCGGAGGTGCTTTACAGCTTCAACTTTGCGACCTTCAGTAGCTAGAACACTGGAAAGCAGCCAAGCTATTGGATTTAAAATTTCACGAATGAAATAAAAGAGTTACCTGTAAAATAATAAAAAGGAGCAATATTGTTCATTGCTCCTGTCCCTACCTCGCAAGCAACACCAACCCCTCGAAATAATCAGATTTGCTCTTCCGGTCTTTAGGTTCCTTTAAACCTGCAACTCTTTCAAGGTGCACAATTCCCTCTGCATTCTTCCCCTACCAAATAGAAGGTGTAATAAGGAACTGAAAAGCATGATGATCCTGGGTGAGGACATCACAATTTAAAAGCTAGACTCCAACTCAAACTCTTATGTATCCGTTTCCTGCGTGTCGTAAGACCTAAATCTTGTAGCATCTTGAAGACTTGAGGTCTACTCAGGATTGCTTCAAATTACAAGATCCAAGTGTACTAGTGTGCTACATGTACAACTTAGATAATACCAACTTAAATAATTTTGCAGTGTTTTGAGGCTTTTATTTATTAATGGAAAAGAAAGAATCGTAAAAATGGGTTGTTGAGTTTCACCTGTTGTATACAGGCCACACCTGCCCATTGAGATGCAACCATTAGCTGATTAGCTTCGGCAGAATGACCATGCAGAAGCAGCTGATGACCGGTTGTAAAAGAGATGTGCAAAGTCAGAAACCAAACTAAGGTTAGCTCAATGGATGTATTGCATGGTTATCAAAAAGATGGTAACCTATGTAAAATCCTTGACAATATCAAATGAAGATAAGCGATGGGAGTGCACAGGAAAATATTATCCAGACCTTTGAAATAGCACGTTCTAAAATTTCACAAGCCTCTGCATGCCATCCTTTTTGCATCAGAGTCTGTCCCATAACAATCAAAGCCATCATGTGGTCAGGGTCTTTCTCCAGGGCCAGCCTGTACCAAGAAGACAATTATGCAGTGCAAAACAACAAACCAATCTGGCTGTTGGTCAAAAAGTGAGAACAAGTTGAACATCTGGATCAAAGAAGAAGCTAACAAGAGAAGGTTACTGTAACAAATGAATTGCTTTTTCATTAAGCCCATCAGATAAGTAGTTGAGAGAGAGCTGTTGCAGAGTCAACAATAAAAAACGTAAGAAAACTATTAGCATTCCCAAAATTCAAAGAAATCAGGGTTTATTCTGAAAGCACTCACAGAGACGAGTTCTTCTGGTGATAGATCTTCTGCAGAAACTAGGCATGGCTTTGCTGTTGGATGCAACGATGCAGATTCAAGTGTTTCCATAACATCTGATTCCGTAGCTATTTTTGGAGAATCCACGTCTGGTAACCCTAATTTCTCGCGAACGGCAGGATGCTGGAGAGAGAATTGCTGCACAGTTGATTGCATTATGTGAAACAGTAAATCTTTCAGTAGTTGAGAACAAATTGTCTGGACAATACAATATCTGGCAACCAAAGCAGAGGAACGATCAACTCATTAAAGTAAGTTAAAGGGAAACATCAATTAAGATTGATGTGATTATAGTTACATACAAAGGGTTAAAATTCTGTAAGTAGAACTCAATTTGATTTAAATTTGAAAACACCGCAGAAGAAGAAAATTGTAAAAATCTATCCCTTTTCTACATTTTTAGTCACTAGCTAAATAATGATTAGAGGAACTAGTACAGCAATAATATACACCACCGATAAAAAAAAAATACAAAATACAAAATACAAAACAAAACAAAACTAGTACAGCAATAGCAATGTATTCAGATCATCCGATGATGAACTCCTTTGAAAGTTCAAATTTCAAATGAAGAACATCTGAGAGACACTCCTCAATAGGTACAAATGAGACTAGACAATCAAATAATTTACACAAAGTGTGACAACAAACCTGGATGGCACTCAGTGAGCTATTGGTAATCCAGTAGACCAAACTTCCCTGCAATACAATGCAAGAAAATGAGACTGGACCAAGAAGGAAAAATTGAGAAGTTTTGATGCTGCATTATACTACCAAATATAAAAGGGAAAAAACAGGGGCATTCCTGTCTTACATTACATTATTGGTTAGTCTATATCAAATCAGCTACGAGTCACATAGTAGTAGCTTAAAGGGAGCCTAGTTGACCATTTAGCACCTAGGGTTGGGAAGGCTCAGGTCTAGTACACTTTCTAGTACATATGTATCACATCTCAACATTATAGAACTGAAATGCATCATGTTCTCTCTATGTTTTTTTCTTCATCATTGCATTCACTCCAGTATCTTTTATAACACTTCAGTTTTAACTACAAATCAGATTGTGAAACTGGGAAAGCATTTTCGAAGCTCAGATCCCAAAAGCACTGTACTCAAGAATTACTGATAGTTCAACTGCATTGATGCTTTTAGTACAATATGCAAAGAAAATTCAGTAGTTTCTAAAGAAAAATCAGGAGACAAGCACCATTCAACTTAAAGTCACAAACACCACAGCAGCAAGTCAAATATATACGGATGTGCATGCACAACAAAGAACGATAACTTTTAGAGAGAATCAGAATCAACTTAAAACTGCGAAGAAAGTAATCAAAGCAAACTTCAGAAAGTGTAAGTCAGGAAAAGATAAGAAGCCAGGCATTAAGTTACCTGTGGAACGCAGAACCCGGTGAAAAAAAGTGGCAGAGTGAGAAGATCCAAATAATGCTTGTAATACTGAAATAAGAAAGACACTTCCAATCACTAGAGAAAAATAATACTACAGATATGACAACATCAAATTGCACTGGACCCATTACATGAGACAAAATGCATAAACTTGAATTTTCAATATACTCACTCTTGCCAGCAAGCCCAACAGGCCAGTCATGTTTTGCACAGAAGAATGTTTAAAAGAGAGCTGAAAATCATCATAAAGTTGTCAGTTTATTATGTGTACAAGTAGACACAGCAGCTATTTATATTAGAATGTAAGCATAGTAATAACTGGATAAAAAATTAACTAGTACTACAATATTTATGGAGCTACCAAACTTCCAACGACTAAAACCTCAAACTGCTGAGAACAGAATCAAATACCTGGACGTTAATGTAGTGCAAACCAGCAATTGCTACTGGAAACATGATGCCTAAACCACCATTAGGAAATTCAGTCAAATTCTGAAACCATAGTATGCCACCCTGTAATTGATTTCACAGAAGTTTCTCTACAGTTAATAACGACCAACAGCTTCCAGTTAAGCTACGATATTCAACATTGATTTAAAGCACTGTGCTCTTAACATGCCAAACAAAGGTAAGCATCACATCTGTTCATACATGATACTCCATAAACTAAACCATCAACAGGTTTTAGGCAATTTGGGTCTTGCACCTGATGATGTTTGGGCCAATGAACTACACATAACTGGCTAAGGAAGTAAGACGCTACTGCTGAAGTCCAAGTATGACTAGATATGCTGCAAAGTTCAAGAGTTTGCATGCATTTGATGACTATATTTAATATGAATATATGCAGGCATGTATCAGTGTTTAAAGATATTATGTCCTTACAGAATCAAAGCCAGGATGTTGATCCAGAGACATTCGTCGAATGCTAGCCATCCACAAGAAAAAGCACGGGACCTGAAGAAAATTGAAATGATGAAATGGAAACTGCAACGAACTAATACAAACTGAACCACTAACTACTAAACAGAAATAAAAAGTTACAGCACCTGTACAGAGAAGGAGGTAAAAAACCAAAGGAAAGAGGGGCAGCCAAGAGCACGTTTTCTTTCGCGGAAAAGTGAGAATTGGTGAATATAGCTCCTTCCCGAACCGGGTGGTGGGAATGGAGGAGGCACTATAAGAACCAGCAGAAACACAAGTAATTAAGACAAACAAAGAGCAATAGAAGTAAATAAAAAAGCATTCGTACAATTACATTTAGGAAAGCATTCTGAAATCTTTTGCAACTTGTGGAGTTGCAAAACAAGTAAAGGAAGCAGCGCTGCTCTCATGGCCACTGTAGAGGAGGCAATAATTATCCACCTGAACCAAAAAAAACACATAAAAATGTGTCAAAATTCAATCAAGATACTCAACAAAGATAGAGAACAACAACGAAATGAACCTACCAAGGGAAGCCAGTTAGGTCATGGTAGTGATCGAGCAACGAAATCACTGTTTCAACTGGTAAAGAGTAATCTTCAAAGCCAGAAGTAACCGCTCCCTCAGCAACTCCGTCATTAACTCCATGATTGATATCAGTGGAGGAGTTCGCTTTGTTCAAGTTCAACTCAGTATCGCCGTTGATGGAATCAGTGGAGAATGATTGAGAAGGAAGGAAGTATGGTGCTACAAGTGAGTTATGATGTGAGGAAATGAGACGGTGAGAATGGACGGTGCCGGCGACGGTGATTGTGAGGAGGTGAGAAGCATATACGGCAGAAACATGGGGAGAAGAACGACGGAGGAGGCGGGAGAGCAAGCGGCTCGAGGTTGCCATGGGTGGTGGAGCCGATGCTCACTTCTGTGCTCAGTCCTACACAGAAGATTTTTCATTTTTCCAGAATAGGCGTCTTTTTTAATACTACCCGTCCTCTTCAAAAAGACGCATTTTGACTTCCTAAAAAGTATTTTTTTGTTTTTTTGGGGGGATGTTTGTTACTTTGTTCCCGGCATGGCTTTTGAATTCTGAAGAAAGCAAACCAGCACAGATTCGTCGGACATGTTTTCCCACACAGATTCGTCGGTGACAGTGAAATTCGGCGATGGCATTCACTATGCGACTCCGATTGTACCTTCCGCCGGGAAGACGACGGAGCTGGATTTGGTTCGCGCCGTTCTGCAGATGATGCAGGGGCTGTCTAGTCCCCATTTTCGGTGGGACCCAACTAGCCGCCGATTCAGTGTTACCCATACCGGAATCTATGTCACTCACCTTTCCCGCACAAGCCTTCACAGTCTGCTCAACCACTTCGCGCATGCCGCAACTTGTTTGCAGCTTGTCCACCTTCGAGTTTCCAAGCTCAAGCTCGAGACTCGTATGCCCACCCTTTCCGCATTCGCTTCTCTGGCTTCTCAATGGCTTCAGGTATGGTGTGATCATGTGTTTGGAGATGGTTTTCTTGTAATGTAATGGATGGGTTTATTGGGTTTTTATTTTATCAGTTTTTGTTTTGGGCGTGCTGTAGAGATTGAGATACATTGCTTTGAAGGAAGAAGCTAAAATGTGCAACTCTGATGCTCCTATTACTCCTACTCTATTGGGATTGTCATCTTCTTTATGTAGGTTCGTTTCGTTTCATATCCCTTACTGTCGTGATTCACTATGAATAGGAATTGGTTTTTTTATGTAATTTTTCTCCTTCTAAGTTGGTTTCTTCTTGTCATTCAGCTTACCTATGAAGTGTATTTTCATTGTAGTCTCTCCTCTGGTGCTGAGTGTCTGTTGCAAATAGTCGATGGAGCCATTCCCCAAGTATATTTTGCCCCTAATTCTTCCATCACAGCTGCTCAAATGTCTGCTCACATCCTTGACTATCTTTACAAGAAACTCGATCAAGTTTGTTTGGTGCAAGGTGGCGAGGTTGTGATTATCTTCTTAGCATCAGGTGTATTTTTCCGTTTCTTGTGGCTTCTCACACAACTCATGATAATTTTAGGAGGAAGCTTATCAAATGGTGCTTCATATGTTTGTGGGAAGTCTGTTGCCATATATTGAGGGTCTTGATTCATGGCTCTTTGAAGGAACCCTTGATGATCCTTTCGAGGAGGTAATTAAGACTATTAACCTTCTTCTTTTCCTTTCTGTTATCTTGTGTAAGTGGATAAGCTGTCACTCGACCATAGTTGCTGTCTGCATAACAGTTTTTTTTTTCAAACTTGCATAACAGTAGTAGTGTTTTGATTACTTTGCCATTATGTTTAAAATACAATAGTTTTTTTTACAGTAGTTAAAGTGAGAAGTGCAGATAGAAAATGTGTCTCTGGGAATATTTATCCCTTCGAACAAAAGAGTTTTGTCTGATGCCTTTAAAATTTGGCAACACAAGAAGGCCAGATGTTAATTTCTGATAACCAAATTTTTTGTAGTGGTGCTATCTTTGTGATCAATGGATTTACCTTAATGATTATGCCTACTCTTCATCTTTGTCTCCCTCTTAGATGTTCTTTTATGCTGATGGGGCAATCTCAGTTGACAAGTCCGAGTTCTGGGAGAAGAGCTATCAGTTGAGACAAGTACAGCACCAGAAGTTAGATGTTGTGCATGGTGCTGTAAGTTCTAACATTTCTTTGACGACTAACAAGAAGGAAACAGGTGAAAGAGATTCTATTTCTTGGTCTAGCTATACTAAAGGGAAGGAGCATAATAATAAAGAACTTCAAATGTGCCCTTTGTTTATTAAAGAAATTGCCCAGTCAATTGTGTCGGCTGGAAAATCATTGCAGCTCATCCAGCATGCTTCTGTGCCACTCTCAGATGTATCTGCGGAAGTTAGTCATAGAGGAATTGATGGTTTTGGAGGTTCTGTCAATCATATTGATTTAAGTAGTTGCTGTCAGAGCTTTGCTGGGTTAACCTTGTCTGAGATTTTCTGTCTATCAGTAGCAGCTCTTATAGGCCATAGTGCTCACATCTCTACATTCTTTTTACAAAATGACAAATGCAAATCCAAGATTGTTCTCCCTTTGGTGTTGGGCATCCTGAAAAAGAAAGCAGAGAATGGGATTGGTGAAAGCCTGCCATCTTTAACATACAGTGAGAAGATCTGGTACAGGTCCTTGATTGATGCATTGTCAGAGGAAAAGGCCATCTGTTTAGAATCCATACACAAGGAAGGAATTGACTTTGCCACAAAAGAGTATACGAGTGCCACTGCAGAGGATAAATCACCCCTGCAGGGAACATTCCTTCTGGAAAATCCAGTTATCACTGTGTGTCAAGAGTTACTTGATAAGCATATCTAGAAATTTCAATCTACCTCCTTTGAATGATGAGGCCTTACAAGAGGCTGTATTTGGGTTGGAGAAGGAATCCTCTTCTGCCATTAAAGCAACAAACTATACATTTGGTTTTCATTTTGGAAAATCTGAATATCTTCGTTCACAGAATGATGCCAAGCTATTGGAAGGCTTGTTTCCTTTTCCAACACTTCTACCTTCTTTTCAGGTAGGGCTAGATTTGCAAATTGTTAGTCCTTCAACAATACCTGAGGAGTGCTTTTGAATTGTAATTGTTATTTTGAAACAGGACAATGTCTGCGTGTCAGAGCTTTTGCCTTTCCAGAAGAATAGCACACTTTTGTCTAAAGTTCTTACCTGGCTTCAAACTGTTGAACCGAGAACTACTCCACTTCCAGTGGTTATTGTACATGACTGCCTTGCTGTCTACATCAAGAAACAGGTAATTGCTTAAATCCATTTCATGGAGGTTATGTTTACTCTCCACATGTCTACTTCACCTTTTTTTCGTGTCACAGGTGAGTTTTATTGGTGGCCATATGTTGTTGAAGTTAATGAATGACTGGAGATTGATGGATGAGCTTGCGGTGTTACGTGCCATATACCTGTTAGGTTCAGGTGTGGACTGTGCTAAATTTTGTGCTCTGTTGCTAGATGTCTGGCTTTTCTAATTTGTTTGTTGACGCATTGCCATCTTCAGGTGATTTGCTGCAGCACTTCCTGACTGTGATATTCAGTAAGCTGGACAAGGGAGAAACCTGGGATGATGATTTTGAGTTGAACACAATATTGCAGGTAGTGTTATTGAATCAAGCAAAAGTATCATCTGCTTACTATCTGGATTCTCCTTTGCGCATCTACTCAATCCATATGAAAGACCTACTAGCCTACTATGTGGATTAGTTTACTGCTACAATAGTCTGTTATTGTACTTTCTAAATTTGGGATTTTTAATGTCAATGCTGAACATTTCGATCACACATTAGCATATTTTGCAATGTGGTATTATCAAACTTCACTTGCCTATCGTCTAATGTTAAAGGTTTTTCCTTATCTGCTGCAGGAGTCCATTCGGAACTCTGCTGATGGTATGCTACTAAGTGCTCCTGATGCGTTGGTTGTGTCCATCACCAAGAATAACAGTTCGGCCAGTGATGAGCTACCTGGCACACCTACCCTTGCCTCTAGGCCTCTTAAAAATAATCTACACAGTTCTGGAATAGATGGCCTTGATTCACTAAAGTTCTCATACAAGGTATGTTACATGGTCAATCAGACTTGAACTGGCATATAACTCCGAGGCATAATTCCGTTTACTCACGTCAGAATTACTTCAAATGTGCCACAGGTCTCTTGGCCACTTGAACTTATTGCTAATTCTGAGGCAATTAAGAAGTATAACCAGGTAGTTTTCTTCAGTATTGTTGAAACAATTGCCGTTTTGTTTTCTGACTGTTCTGTGTCTGATGCAGGTGATGCGGTTTTTGTTGAAGGTCAAGCGTGCAAAATTTGTGCTTGATAAAACTCGAAGGTGGATGTGGAAGGTTTGTTTATTTCTCTTGTCTTTATTGCCCCTATCTTTGTTATTAAACTGATTAAGGCATGTAATACGCATCATAGGTGGAATGTGCAGTTTTAGTGGTCATTTGCTATGATCTCTTTTTTCCTTTTGAATTACATCAGGTTTATCTGTTACCACTTCTTCCAGGACAAAGGTAGAGCAACAACCACCCAAAAGCGTCAATGGTTAGTGGAGCAGAAACTCCTACATTTTGTGGATGCCTTTCACCAGTATGTAATGGACAGGGTAAGATTCTTTCCAATGTCAAGTTTATTAGTTCTTTGCATGTGGAGAGTATCAGGGTTTTTAAGTCCCTGACAAGGATTGGTGAGCAGGTATATCACAGTGCATGGCGTGAACTCTGTGAAGGCGTAGCAGCTGCTGGGTCACTGGATGAAGTCATTGAAGTACATGAGGCCTATTTATTGTCAATTCAGCGACAATGCTTTGTGGTTCCTGATAAGCTGGTGGGTAACTGCTTCACTCTCTCTCTCTTATTCTGTTAAGGATGCTGTCATTGTGAAAAAAGGCGGCTTGCTATTATTGCTTAGGCAGCTTTTACTTGTGGAAAATTCTCCTGCTTTTCAGAATATGTTTACTAGTCAAACCCTGAAGTTATTTTTCTCTTTTGAAGCCCAGTTTTCCAGTTTTCTAAAGAACTAGGATAATTACTAAACAAAATTTTGATTTTGGGGAATCCTGGTTTTTGTTTCTCCACTTGGCAAACATGTTTTTCCTCCGTTTCCAAATCCAGAAGTGTTGGTTTCTAGTTCAGCTGACAAGACTACATTACATAGAAAATCAAAAAATGCAATCTGTTTTCTTTTCCTTGCGCTTTTAACTTTCTTTATTTCACGTAGTGGGCATTGATTGCAAGCCGAATCAATAGCATCCTTGGATTAGCTCTGGAGTTTTACACCATACAGCAAACATTAAGTACCAGCGGAGCAACTTCTGCAATGACGGCTAGGTGTGAAATGGAAATCGATAATATCGAGAAGCGGTTCGACGATTGCATTGCATTTCTCCTCAGGGTAATCTTCTTCTTTTCGTATGTATACAAAACCACAACAGATTTACTCCTTTTACTGCTGCTAAAAAGAAGTGTTTTGTTTGTTTCGACGGTGCAGGTGTTGTCTTTCAGGCTAAACGTAGGGCACTTTCCTCATTTAGCTGATTTGGTTACCAGAATCAATTACAACCATTTCTACATGTCAGATGCTGGAAACTTGATGACTTCTAGTTCCAAGTAGCCCAGAAACAGTTAGTAAAATGTGACTGTATTTATCATTGTAAATATACATTTTTGGGATAATTTATCGCGTTGTTTATGGGATGTTAGGATCTAGGATTTTCAATTCCATAAAAGACCAAAACTGAAACGTAGCAAATCCCAAACAAAAATCTATGGTCCAAGCAAACTACAGTAAACAAGTCTTTCCATAGTTCCTCTCCTCAGCACGAATTTTCCAACGAGGATGCTCTCCAAACAGTACCGATTTCTTCCATCGGAACCCGTTTTGTCTCCGGCATAAATACATAAACAAGAATGCTGATTATCACCGCACAGCAAGCAAACCCAATAAACAGACCAAGCTTGAAGCGGCAGAGCATTGGATTAAGGACTTGTGCAAATCCAAAGGCAAAGAACATATGGACAGAAGCAGAGAGACTCTGCCCAACAGATCGAACTTCCAATGGGAAAATCTCACTCGGTACCAACCATCCAAGAGGACTCCAAGAATAAGCAAACCCAGCTACATAAAGGTATATGCCAGCTATAACCAAACCACCATTGAAATTGCTAATGTTTTAAAACGAATAGTTGATTTCTATCTTTCTGTTTCTTTCACCAAAATCTCCAACTGGGACTCGGACTCTCAAGTCTCACCTACATTGAGAGAGAGATCATCTCCTTATACAACTGAAGAATCCAAAAAAAAAAAAAACCTTTTTATATACCCATGTATTGCCTGAATTTTCTTCATTCCTTGTATTCGAACATTAATATTATCATAAACACTGAACATGTTGGATGCATCTTATAACGTGTGAATAGAAGACCTTAACTACCTTAGCATCCTATAGACTGTATTGAAATATCGGAGATGAATGAAGCGAACCCATTTGAGTTCGGAAAAGTTCAGAGTCAATTCTCTCTCTGTCATCAATCAAATCATCGATTCTGTTATCCCTAGAGTAACTTCTGAGCTCTGCCCATACACTGGACAAAGAACACGGTAAAAATACATGCCACTCGGCTACAAGAAAGACCCAGACAGATGTTAAGAAAAGCGCCTCATCCATCAACTGAAACGAAAAAGAGACCTTCCGAATAAAATAGTCCAGAACTACAGCTCCCAAAGAGCATCCCTAAAAGAGAATTCTAACCAAAGAATATACCGAACAGCGTATACCACAGAAACTTCACATTTTGTCTGGATGTCTGGAGCATACGCTACGACATTATTAGCAGAAGCACATTCTAATTCAAGGATAACCGTAAAGCATACAGAAGCATAGCCATGATATTAAACAAAAGTGCCCACTGAGAAAAGACGCCAAACAAACAAAAAAAGAAAAAGAAAAACAAGCCTACTTCACCCCAACAATGGACATGAGGGATCGAAGCTTGTCATTAGCTTCCACCAGATCAGAAGGGTCCTTGAATGAGGCGGTGGGTGGCTCTACTCCAGTGAAAATGTAAAGGGCCTTCAGCTCATCAACACATGTTGCTTCCACTGCCGCTGTATATCCTACTATCGCACGCAATGCATCTATCTGCTTCCATATCTTCTCTTCGCTATATAATATCTGCATATAGAACAAAATGTCAGTGGCTTTGCAACTAATTTGCATGCTCAATTTCTAGCTGCATCTATTTGAACAAATACTACTGTTTCTTCACACAACCCATCCTCAAGAGCAAACAATCGAAGGAGCAAGTATATGCTGAATTAAAACAACTACCGTATCATAATCATCATCTAATGCAGGTAATCTAAATTTTGAGTTACGTTGAAAAATCGACGCATAAAGCACTATCTTCTTGACCTGACAAAATGTTGACAATCTTTAAAAGCATCCAAGACATGAAAAATGCTCAAAGAAATGTATACATTCACTTTTGGAACAGTTAATCCCTGCAAGAAACCTGTCTAACACAGTGTGTAGCCGAAAAACTTTTGATATTATTGCTAATCTGAAGTAAATTATGTAAACTACACATCCGAAAACAAAACAAAAAGAACAGAAACATTCAAGTGGAAAAGTTAAGGACATTGTTATGTAGATGGTATATATAATTAACTAGTCACAGAAATAGATTGGATTCAGTTTTTCAACCAAGAACTTTGTCCAGGAGGTGTAATCCAAATTGCTGACAGTACTCCAGTTAGATCTTCAAGCCCAAGATTACTATAAAGTTGATGTCGACAGTAAAGTATTTCGGTAATTATCATTAACAGGTGTTGTTAACTCTCTCGCTTACCCAACTGCTGGTATCAAAAAGGAAGAAAAAGGTGAATTAGCATCAAGAAAAACAGCTCTATCTCCCAAATCCGCTTCCTTCCCACTCGTTTTGCAATAAATCAAACCTTGCAACCTCATATTTCTCATTTCCCTCCTTATACACCCGCAGGATTTCCCAATCGGACTCCACCAATTATCCCCGAGGATATAAGTCGTTATGGATCCCCCTGATACCAGCCAGCTTCAGTACCCACCAATGTTTCTTAGCAACGTCGAAAGCCCCAAAGTTCCCCAACTAAAAAGACAATAGAGTTCCATCCAAATAAGCTACACACTGGCTCCACATATCCCCACTAATAACACAAACTTGAAACTTTTTTCCCCCAAGCTTGATCTACTGCATGACACACTCTAATTACAATTTTGCTTCTCTTCAGAAATAGGGGATTCAACCATCGCAAAGAACATGCAATCAGAAGAGCTTGGGATCGAAGAAAAGGTAACAAATACACTGTCATAATCATCGTCTAATGCAGGTAATCTGACAACCTAAGTGGTAAAGGGGCAGAACACAACTAAAAATACATCACCGTTCAAGCATATTCTCTGTTCCAAAACAAACCATCTATACTTTGAAGAAACATACTGTATTTGATCAAAGTCTCTTCCCTCTTCTCCACGGAGGACAGAGTAAACCTTCTGGTGAGACTGGACGTATACCTTGCACACACTAGTACAGAGACGTGCATTCCACCTATACCACATAAGCCACGCTTCCACTGCACCAATATTTTCTCTGAGCTGATTCCAACTCTTGCAGACAGCTCGGCATCGGATCTGATCGACCACGGATGTCCTTTTTACATTGCTTCTAGGAGATCCTGATGAACGTTAGCCCATCTAGAGCCACTTGTCCTAAGACCCTTGTTCCACCACATGCAGCCTAGAACACGCATAACTAATTAAAAGGAGGATGGAAGACTGACTAGTTGTGCCCTAGTCATGCAATAAAGGACTGAGCTAGGGTTTCTTTCTTCTACTCTCAAAGTTTCCATATTCCCGGCTTGTAATCACGGATAAGGATACCACAGTGTTTGTTTCCATACAGACTCTTACTATTTTTTCCTTCGAAAAAATAAAGGTGGAAAAAACCACGGAACTAATAATAAGCTCAAAACAAAAAAATAGTATGAAAAAGAAGGAAGTATTCATGAGGATTATTAGATCTTCCAAAATCATATAAGCTTCTTAACAAATCATTGATGCCAACCCTCACTTTAAGATCTTAAGTCGGACATTTGAGCCCTTTTTCAAGAAATGTATGATTTTCAAGAAATATAAATAACAAAAGAACCATTATTTACAATGTAATCTTTCTTAAACGGAAAACAATTGGCATAATCTCAGGCATCAGTAGTGGTTACAATCCAGTTAATTGTAAAATTATCAAGATAAAATTTGAATCTAAGGAGACTTGAAAGTGTCAAATCTTGCTTTAGTAAAGTAAAAATTATAGTGTAGTCCATGTAAAATATTTTGATTTATAGTTGGTTGGTTTTAGAGTAGATCAGAGAGGATCTCAGCAAAAAACTAATGAAGGAAAGAGATTTTGTAGCTTATTCATGCATCTATTACCTAAATCGATCTGATGTACTGAGTCTGAATCAATCCTCCAAGAACAAACAAAAGGAGATGTTTTGTTGACAGCCAGGATGTTTTTTGTGCCAGAAAGAAATTCACAGAGCTATCGGAAGCAATGCTCTGGAGTAGTTAAGCATAACACCAACACTAAACAAATAGAAATTAATGAATACATGTAATACTACCAAAGTCTATCCAGTGCCCAGGATGAGGAAAAAAGTATAGGCAACTTGAGAGATTTATTCATTAGCCTACCATCAGGGAAGCTAAGGCCTTTTCATTAAGGAAGGTTGAATTTCTGGAATACTAACCTAATCTCTCTACCAGTCCTCGTTGATCATTGTCCAATTACTCTTTCACTTTTTGACTCTTTTCTTATTCTTCTTCTGCATGCATGAATAAGTATGATCCTCAAGTATCAGCAAGATAGTACCATGGTTGTGTGATTAATTATTAAAACAGATCAAAAAACAAAACCATAATTGCTTTGTATTTGTAACGTATTTGTACCTTTTCGGGAGGCAAATCGGGGTCCTTATTAAAGGAAGTTCCTCGATTTTCCGGCTTGCGCACAGCTGCTGAGACAGTGACTTTGGAGGCATCAGCTGTTTCTTCATGCTTCTTTGGCATTTCTCCTCTCCCTACAGATTTCATTAATTGAATCAAGAACAGAGAGAATCCATAATTTTACTTAAAATCGGAAAGAACACAAGCTGTAGTCTGTAGATAATGACATTGTAATCAAGTCAAAACTTTGCAACCAGACAGTTCCATTACCTTCATCAGAGTACTTTTGAGCAGTTGCATTTTTGTCATCAAGCAAGCCTGATCCACTTCCAACGGCAACTTCTCTTGCAAGTGAACTTCCTTTGCGTCCATTTTCAACTACTTCTTGTTCAGTTTTTTCTAATTGGGTCTCAACTTTTTCTATCAATTCTCTGGCCTCTTTAACTATCTCCCCATAATTTTCAACCACTGTTTGTTCCGTTTTTTCCACTGGGTTCTCAACTTTACCTTCATTCCTGATATTTTCGATCAATTCTCTGGTCTCTTTAACTAGCTCCTCATCATTTTCATTTCCAATACCACAAAATACTTCCACAGCCACACCAGTAACCTCAAATGGTGCCTCCTCTTCTTTAACATTGCTTCCACTTGTGGTATCTCCCTCAATGGAAATCATAACACCAGATACATCATCCATGGAAGCATCTTTTCTTTCCGTGCTTGATTCTTCTTTCTCCAATTCTCCAGTCCCATCATTTTTTGTCATGTCTTCCATTGGTTTTCCTTCTTCTCTGTCTTCAAACTGACCCTCATCCTCCATAATTCCATACTTATTCGAAATGCTCACTCCATCACTTCCCTTCTCGGTCCAATCAAGCTGCATCTTAACTTTTTCTATGGGCTGATTTTCCGTAAAAGGTGCATCTTCTTCATCACCATCTTTTGCCGTGTACTCCAGAGATGGATGAGAAGAAGGGGCAGAACCTGGTAGTAGTTTACTCATAATCTTCTCAGTGCAAACATAGCCAGCCAAGAGAATTCCATAAGGGACAGAACAAGCCAATCCCACTGCCGACATAACAACAAGTGGAGGAAGCACAATTGGGACAGAAGATATCAGAAACCCTGCAACCAAAACCCTTTTCCCCAGAGTAAATCCCTTGTCTAAAAGCCAATTGATATTTCCCCTGTTTTCTTCAGCTTCATCTGTCTGACTCTCCCACTCCATGTATGAGTCTCCCATCCTGCATAACAATTTTCAATGTGCAACATAATTAATCAAGCAACACCAAGGAAAACAATTGAAACCCTCCAATTTCTCTCTTGATTAGTAAAGAAAATGAGAAGAGGAAAACAAAAATCACATATAAACTGCTAATTTCAGAAAATGACCATTCAAGACTTCTCATTCTTACTGCGGGATGCACAAGTGTGAAACAATTGATAACATTTTTTTCATGGTTGACAAAAGAACAAATAAGAAAAGTACAACTATTTAATTTCTGTTCAAGAGACTTAGAAAAATTATCTTAAAAACCTCATAATACAGGACAGAATCATACAAAAAGGTTACATCTGTACAAACATTCTACTGATAACTATTACAAATCTATTACCCCAGAATTATGCAAAAAGAGAACAAATATTCTACTGATAAAAAGAAAAGGGGAGATTTTAAGCAGACAAGGGAAAAAATATTGGTAGAAAGTACTGGATAACTAACAAACATTTTTCCTCACTGAAAACGGCTTTTGAGTGCCGTGGTTTTTTATGTAATAGTGGAGCTTTCATGACCAAATAGTGAAGAGTTCGAATTCTATCACCCTTCCATATTTAATTAAAATTAAATCAAGCATTGCCTACTATACTTTGATACTGCACTTAAAAGTGAAGCCCAATGTTTATCTTAATAGAAAGAGCACAAAAATCCCAAGAAAAAAATATCACCTTTTTAATTCAAATGGAATTGAAATGATAAAGGGTCTAAAGATAATCATTTACCTGATGGTTAAGGTTGGGTTAGTAGAGCATAATCAGGTTTTGCGCAGCAGACAGCGAAGAGTGGAGGTGAGGAGAGAAATGTGGTGAGAAGAAAATGGGGATTAGGGTTTAGGGGTATTGTCTCCTCTCTGTAATTACACGTGTTTCAAAGAGAGGGTGGACATGTACAGGATGAGACGGTGAGGGAGAGAGAACCAGACGTCTGGCAAGCGTGCATGCATGGCAGTATATGCAGATGGTAGCAGCAGCAATTGACAGCTTACTCATCCTGATAGGAATCCGCATTTCAAGGTGCTCTGCTCAATTTCGATCCATCTTAAAAATTAAAAAAATAAATTATTTTTATGAAAAACGAAATTCATCTGAAATAAAATATTTGTCACTCTAATAATTTATTGTTTGTTGTTGTCAATTCATCTATAAAATGAAAAATCGTAATCCAGTGCATAACTTCGTTCAAATTACAATTGTAAAATGATTAACAAACACAACTTGTTCTTACAAATTTATGTTGACATCTAAATTACCGTAATATCTACCGAAATTTACTTTATTCGGTTGGTATTTTTTTTTTTAAATTATTGTATAATATACTGAATTATCGATAGAATTTTATTCAATACGGTACGATATTAGATTTTGTAGGTATAATATTACTATACCTATTATTTTATATATAAAATATCATAAAAGTGTAAGAAAGTTTATAATTAGTATTTTTTCCTTAGCATCACAAAATTCCTATTTTTTCACTTGCATCATCTCCATTCTCCCTCCCTATTTTTTCAGCAAACCAAAATTCCCTCCATCCTTTAATTCCAAAACCCACGAACCCGATTCCAAAACTACAATTTCTTTTAATTCCAAAACTTGCTAACCCCAATTCCATCGTTTTCAATTCCCCCATCGATTTTGAAATTCCTAAGTTACAAGACCCCCAAAACTCCAATTTCCAATTTCTTTATTCCTTCAAATTTCAGGTAGACTTGATTAATATTTTCATTACCGTTTTATGTATATTGTATCATATATACATACAATCTATATTTGCAGCTGTTTGGTGAAAAGTATCAAGTCAACTTAATTTTACTTGTTTAGTATTTATTAAACTAATATTTGTATGTAATTTGGTATTATTATAATACTGTATCAAAATTATTTCGGTAATATGATAATTGTACTGATTAATAAAAAGTATGGTACGATATCTAATTTTTTTAGTTTGGTATATCGAATACCGAAATATTTATACCGAAGAATTATGGTACCGACCGATGAACACCCATACTGAACAGCCATCGCAGTATTTTGTTCTTTTAGCTGTAAAAATGAACACAACAAAGAATTGTCGGTATTTATGCTCAAAACTGAACTGACATCTCCGGTGGGATTCAACCATTTATTCTTAACCCAGGAAACAACTAAAGAATATTCACCTGAGACCAAGCAGGGAAGCATAAGGATTCATGCTCAAGGTTTAGTATTTTTCTGCAGTCTTGAGACGAACTGACTTTCAAAGATGTCAATCCAACGGTATCGTGACTCTTGAGCTGGTCGAGCTGTTTCCTACCACGCCTTATCAAATATTCAATATACATGAATTTTTTGCGATCAACTTCCTTTGAATTACGGCGGAACTCAGCTGATACGAGTGATTCAATCTTGACCCGGTAATGAGATTTCAAACTAGCAGCACGTACAAGCCCTCTATATAGGTTAAGCACTTGCTTTTGAATTCCAGATGACTTTGGTCCACTAGATGACCCCATTGCAGTTCTCTAATAGGCTTGTACAAGCAAAGGTCACACGGAAGAAAAAATCAGTACTTACTCTCTACCTCACTAACGACGTAAACTGAATGTAATTCTCAAGTTGAACTTAAATGGATGCCAAGTTAGAACTAAGGGCAATCAATGTAAAAGGGAAATCTCCAGAACAGACACAAGTCCGGACTCAGAAAGCTTAAACATTCATTCACATGATTCACAATGCTAACAAAGAACACGGACAAACTCATAGTAAACCTCTACCACACAAATTTGCCAAATCTCATGCCATGAGTCAAACCTTCCGTATGATTTTCCTCAGGGTCAGTTTAATAAACAGAGAAGCATAATGAGATCTTATATATATTCACAGCATATGGCTAGCAACAAAAACAATAGCTACATGGTCAATTTGCGCAGCAAACAATCGACAATCAATCGACAATCAATTTGCGCAGCAAACAATCTTATCCCAAGAATCAATAACCCCTAGCTATCAAACCAGTCAAAAGCAATCAAAAAAAGAACATAGAGATTTTTAACGTGGAAAACTTCAACAGGTAAAAAACCACGGGACCAAACCAGTAACAATCCACTATATGATGATCAATGTGTACAATCAAGTAAAACCTCTCTCTCTAGGAATTATCTGACATACACCACTATCACCAATAGTACCAATCAAACAATCTAATCAATCAATCCGAGAAAAACAAGAGATATGAGAATAGAGAACCAAAACCAGATTTTCACTGCTTCAATCGGAATAGGATTTCTACCACACCAGACAACTTCTCACCGATCCAACCGTTCAGATTTAAGAACCAGAAATCGATCACCTTCTGTACAAATTTCACCCCAATCCAACGGTGAACGAAGTCACTGCGACGATTCTCCCGCAGCTGCACAGAGTTTGGCGAAAATCTGTTTTCTCTCCTCTCTCACAGGATGCTCAACAACAACCCTCTTTCACAATCTCTCAGGATGCTCAACAGCAACCCTAATACAATCTCTCAGGATGCTCAACAGCAACCCTCTCACAATCTCTTAGGATGCTCAAGAGCAACCCTAACACACTCTCTCTCAGCTGCTATTTGTTGCAACTGATTTTACAACTTTTCTCAACTCAATCTCACATCTAGATTGAGGAGACCACGCTAGAGAAATTGAGGAGACCACGCTAGAGAAATCTCCCCCTCACATTTTTCTCTCTCTGTGCTTCTTCTCACAACCTGAGCCACCATATATATATATATATATTAGTGGGCAACCTAATTAATTAAGTTTAAAAAGTCTACTCCAAGTCATACTCCAATCTTTTCTTTTTCTTTTTCTAATCGGACTTCTAATCAAATTAAAACAAACAACCCCAATTGGGCTAGGCGCACAACAATCTCCTTCAGCCAATATGAGCTGGATCCCAACAATCTCCCCCTCCAGCTCATATCATGGGGAATCACTAATCTTCATGCAATCTGAGTAGGAGTCAAGTTCACTTTCTCACCGGTCAACACCGCAAAGCTAACTCTTCTCCTAGGTAACTCTATCTGGCCATCAGCATCATTCAATCTTTTGTAAGTACCTTGTACTTTACTCTTAACCGCGGTTCCAATCAATCGGTACCATATATATATATATTAGTGGGCAACCTAATTAATTAAGTTTAAAAAGTCTACTCCAAGTCATACTCCAATCTTTTCTTTTTCTTTTTCTAATCGGACTTCTAATCAAATTAAAACAAACAACCCCAATTGGGCTAGGCGCACAACAATCTCCTTCAGCCAATATGAGCTGGATCCCAACAATCTCCCCCTCCAGCTCATATCATGGGGAATCACCAATCTTCATGCAATCTGAGTAGGAGTCAAGTTCACTTTCTCACCGGTCAACACCGCAAAGCTAACTCTTCTCCTAGGTAACTCTATCTGGCCATCAGCATCATTCAATCTTTTGTAAGTACCTTGTACTTTACTCTTAACCGCGGTTCCAATCAATCGGTAAACATTGTTGGAAGCAAGCTACAACTTCATGATTACAGCTGCTCCTTTGCTTACCCTTCATCAATCACAATCACAATCACAATCATGGATTCATCATCACAATCACAAATCCTCTCTTTTCTGCACTACCAAAAAATCAACATCATTATTCTTTCAAACCTTGCGCTCCGCTACCAGTTGTTGGAGTTATTTCCAATCGACAATCAATTTGCGCAGCAAACAATCTTATCCCAAGAATCAATAACCCCTAGCTATCAAACCAGTCAAAAGCAATCAAGAAAAGAACATAGAGATTTTTAACGTGGAAAACCAGGTAAAAAACCACGGGCCAAGCCAGTAACAATCCACTATATGATGATCAATGTGTACAATCAAGTAAAACCTCTTTCTCTAGGAATTATCTGACATACACCGCTATCACCAATAGTACCAATCAAACAATCTAATCAATTAATCCAAGAAAAACAAGAGATATGAGAATAGAGAACCAAAACTAGATTTTCACTGCTTCAATCGGGACAGGATTTCTACCACACCAGACAACTTCTCACCGATCCAACCGTTCAGATTGAAGAACCAGAAGTCGCGCACATGCTGTACAAATTTCACTCCAATCCAACGGTGAACGAAGTCGCTACGCGATTCTCCCGCACCTGCACAGAGTTTGGTGAAAATCTATTTTCTCTCCTCTCTCACAGGATGCTCAACAACAACCCTCTCTCACAATCTCTCAGATGCTCAACAGCAACCCTAATACAATCTCTCAGGATGCTCAACAACAACCCTCTCACAATCTCTTAGGATGCTCAACAGCAATTCTAACACAATCTCTCACGATGCTCAACAGCAACCCTAACACACACTCTCTCAGCTGCTATTTGTTGCAACTGATTTTACAACCTTTCTCAACTCAATCTCACATCTAGATTGAGAAGACCACGCTAGAGAAATCTCCCCCTCACATTTCTCTCTCTCTCTGTGCTTCTTCTCACAACCTGAGCCAATATATATATATATATATATATATTAGTGGGCAACCTAATTAATTATGTTACACAATCCTACTCCAAGTCATACTCCAATCTTTTCTTTTTCTTTTTCTAATCAGACTTCTAATCAAATTAAAACAAACAACCCCAATTGGGATAGGCCCACAACAATCTCCTTCAGCCAATATGAGCTGGATCCCAACACAAAGAACAGGGACAAACTCATAGTAAACCTCTACCACACAAATTTGCCAAATCTCATGCCATGAGTCAAACCTTCCGTATGATTTTCCTCAGGGTCAGTTTAATAAACAGAGAAGCATAATGAGATCGTATATATATTCATAGCATATGGCTGGCAACAAAAACAATAGCTACATGGTCAAAATTCAGCCTACTAGGCGAAGTGACTGTCAAAATCAGTCCAACAAAGAACTTGTTCTAACCAACAGTTAATCAAGTTACATTTCAACAATGGTTCCCCTGCATTCTCCTCCTGGAGGAGTGAACACCTTTTCTCATGGGCAGATACTCAATGGTGAAACATGGAAATATCCACGAAGACCAGTTTGCATGGTATTAATGAAATCAATGTGACGCTTTAACTGAAAAGTAAATGCAAGAATGTTTGAAGAGTCCATCAATTGTCAAGCTTTATGTGGTTTCAATCCAAGCTAAATTCAGATAGTGGGCGATGCATTAGCTTTCAGCCTTTCTGATTAAACTAATATAAGAATATAGAATATGTTTGCATTTCATTGAGATACGAAAAACGAGACAAGGATAATTCAGCATGTTTAGCATAAAATGGAAACGACAAAATGTCCAAAAGCGGAACCATACCATGTAAAAAAAACCTTCTATAAAAGAGATCTTGACGTATCCCTGTCACTGGTATCGAGAGTCTATGCACAGACCTGCAATGCAAAAACATAGAGAAGGCAACAACATTGAATTAGTGATTAATTGATCAAAGCTGAATATCAAACTAAACACTAAGCAAAGCTCTCCGTACTAGTACTAGGATCTAAGGAATGAAACAGAGAGACAATTAGATGACACATTCCCACTTCACTCTAAATATGACCCATCTATTCAGTTAATGAATTATAACATGCATTAGATCCCGAAGATGCACATCACAGACTTCATACAGGACAAATGGATGTCATTCATTAGACTTAGTATCATTATCAAAAGAAGAGCACCAAAACTATTACCTCAAGGTAATAAATGCCTAACACATGAAAGCTTTACAAACGAATTCAAGAAGAATTATGAAGTAATATAGAGAAGAGAACGAAACGGGAGACAGATTCAAAAATAACCATAATATAAAGTCAGATGAGAGCTTAAAATCAGAGATGAAAGTTGCAGCGAAGAGCTGAATTTGAACTACTACTGGTTCGTGAGCGAATAATTTATTTACTTATTCCTCTTTCTTCTTCTTTTCATAAGCACACTTATTCCTTTTATTTATGGATGGATTATAAATTATAATTATAATTTGCATTTTTATGACAATATTTGAGACCAAAATCAAATCATAAAAATAGGCCTAATTTTTCAAAATCAGGCCCACAAAGATGATTTGGCTCAGAACATAAGAGTGTTGGCCCGAAGAAGAGAAGGCCCATTAAAATGGAAAACAATTAATAAATATGTGGTGGTTTCTCTCAAAATCACCACAAAATATCAAACTAGGCAACTTTTTAAAGTTCAAATTTAAGACTAAATATATATATATATATATATATATAATATTATGATATTTAAATGAGATTAAATCCTAATTGGAATTTTCTTTTTATCAATTCATCATATCTCCATTAAAAAATAAAAAGAAAGTGTGATGCAATAATGTTACGTATATAAATATGATTATTAGTACCTCCACCTTTCAACTATCACTGCCTATCAAATATATTTTTCAATAATTTTTTATTGTTCGAGTCCTTGAACTAGTTTTTAATAATAAAAAAGCCCCTTTGTTGTTTTTTCATCCAAAACCCCTATTGATTTATTTTGATCATATTTTTTTATTTTTTTTATTAAAAAAAAGAATTGGACTCTAAAAAGATTAAAGATTATTTTTAACATATGAACATAGCTATTTTCTTTAAAAAATAATTTAATTCTTTTAAAAAAAGAAAAAAAGAACCCAAACAAATTTAATTATTGATACAATTTTTTAAATAATTACAAAAAATTAAATAAAACTAAAAAAATAGAAACTTTTGTTGAAAATTTTCGGAGAAGAATAAAAAAATAATTGTTACTTAATTTCATATTTGTTTTTTATTTTTATCTCTTCAAAATATTTATCACTTTTTGAATTTTATTCTTGATTTGTTTATTTTTTTCGTTTTTTGTTTTTAATTTTTTTCCTATTTTTTCATTTTAAAAAATATAAGAATATGGTCAAAGAAAATCGGTTAGGTTTTGTATGGAAAATTTAACGAAAATGTTTTTTTGTGAAGAAAAAATAGTTTAGGGACACGAATCCATTAAAAAATTGTTGGGGGGTCTCTTTGCTAGTTGGCGATAGTTTAAGGAGTGGAGGTACTATAGTTTACCAAATGTTCCACTTAACCTCCTATGGTTTAAAAACGTGCAATATCAGTCTTATAATTTCCTAAAAATTGCAATTTTAACATTTTAAATAGATAAAAAATTAAAAAATTAAAAAAATTATGAAATTTGGATAAAAAATGTAATTAATATCGTAAGAGAAAAAATAAAATAAATTTATTTAAATTTTATACTTTAATTTATTATTTTTAAATAAGTTCTCATTACTTTTTTCAATTTTTTAACGGCGTGAGTTTTCTGTTACATTTTCTCTCAAATTTACATAATTTTTTAAATTATTTTATAATTTATTTTAATTTTTTAACCACTGAAAATCTTAAAATTGTAATTTTGAGAAAATTATAAGGGTGTACATTACAAACTTTAGACTATAGGGGTTAGTGACACATTTTATAAACGATAGGGTTTAAGGTAGTTTTTTATTTTTTTTAATTTTATAATTAGTGCTAGAGATCTAACATTTTTACTAAATTTTATATAATAAAAGTAAACGTATCATTTTTACATTCAATTGATAATTATTTATTTAAATAAAAATAATAACTTAGCGGGGAATAAACCACAATACACATTTGTTATTCTACTTTCTGAGTAAAATAGGTAGTATTCTTAGTATTATTCTTATTTTATTGAGTGGTAAAAGTGCGGGGCAAAATAGTAATTGAAAGACTTGATGAGGTGGGAATTGGAGGTCAACGAGCAAGGAGTAGCAGAGACGGTGGAAATCCGCGCCATAGGTGACAACTTGGCCGCCCTCCCTGCAATCACGGCGTAGAAAGAAAGACCAGTTCTCCGATTTACTTTTAATTTTTTTCTTGTACAATTAATTACATTTAAAATTTATTAAACAATAAATGAATGAGCCATAACAACAAGAGTAGCTCCAGTACTACTCCTCCTTCCCTACTTTCCCTAACAATACATACAGCTGTCTTTCACCTCCACAACTTCTCTGATCTCTCCCATCTCCCCGATCACATCCTCCTCGATCTTCTCCTGGTAAACCTTCCTTTCCTCTCCTTGAAGATGGGTTTTAGTTTTTATTTTGTTTCCTTTTTTTCCAGTTGGATTGATTGGATTTTGTGTTTCTATTCATGGGTCTGCTTTTTTCCTGATTGGATTGTTGATAATATTAACATGGTTCCGTTCAATTCATGATAATATGAGGTGGGATTGATGGAGATGTGGGATTTGGTCGTTAGGAGCTTAGAAAGTTGAAACCTTTATTTCTCGATCATTTGTTTGTTCATGATGCCCTTGGCTTACTTTGACCTTTACTTATCTTTGTTAATTTCTCTTATAGGTCTTTCGTCTTCATAATATTTCTGTAATTTGACTTGTTGTTGCACTTATACTCTTCATGAGCTTTGATGGGAGATGGGAGAATGGAGTCTAAAACTGATCCGATCTACTAAAAGTCAGATATTGCAACAATATTGTTTGGTTTCCTCATACAGTGTTTTATATGCGTGAAAAGGCCTTAGTTAATTAGTGCTCCTCCAGGATCGTTCGGGGTTATAATTAATACTATCATACTTTGCCATGCAAACTAGAACTCCTTTCTGAAATTGTTACTTGGTTTGTGTGATCAAAGGATTTCATTTCATGTCCATTCTGTTATTGGTGTTTGATGTGCCTGTCTTTCGTAACTTTGATTGTTCTGGAAATTTGTGCTCATTTTTCTATTCAGTGAGCAATCTACCTGCTAAGAAAATAGGTTAGAGTCACACTCGAGTGTTCCCCATGTCAAGGCACTAGTAATTCCCCCCCCCCCCCCCCCCCCACCAAAGCAAATTAATGGAGATTAGGGCTGCATTCAGACGTGCTCAATGGCTTATGCCTACAGTGACTGGGGACTGACAATTGTGGTTATTACTGAATTTGATTTTGTATTCAAGACAAGTGGAAGCAATTAGTCTGATCTGTTTAGGAGCGTTCAGTCTTTCTATGTGATCTCTTTAGAGTATTAATGATCATGAGCTTGTTTTAGATTTTTGTGAAACTATATTTTGATTGGTCCTCTTATGTAGTGAATTCAGGAGATTTGATTGTAGTAGGCTTCTAATTAAAGCTGATATTCTCCTGATGTTTGTGGTGATGGGACACTTGGGAAATCTCGCATTCCTAGCTCATTGGCCATGTTCTCCTTAATTCCATGGACCAAATGCACCATATCCTCTCAGTTTTTCCCCTACTAAGATCATGCTATACTTTTCATTTCCATGCCAGTGAATTTGCATCTTGCTGATATCGTGGTTTATGGATATCTGGTTTCACAGTTTGTTCTATCACTCAGTTCAGACCTTCATTTTATGGTTCAATAAAAGCATCCATTCCTGGCATGCCCGAACTAAGCAGCTCTGTTGTGACCACCTAATATATTTCCACGTGTAAGCCTTAGTTGTTGACTCAAGTAAAAGAATGAGATTCAGAATCATGATAGCAATGAAATAATACCCCACTTATGTTATGGTCTTATTTCCTTTTTTTCACTTCTAATGGATCTTACACGATCTTTAGAAGTTTATTTGGTCTTATCACCATCTTTTTGATCCATTTGTTTCCCTTCTGGGCAGAGAACACTGCAAGCTGGAAAGTTGACTGAGAAGGTTCTTAAGTTGTTCGTAGCAACAGGCAAAGACGAAGTTCTTTCATTCATCCAGGAGCTCAATATCCAGCATATTCTTACCCCCGTTCTTCCTACCAGTGAGTTATATATGGAAAATTTTGCCCTGTCTTTAGGCTAAATTGAGATGCATTCCTAGTTCTTCTCTGAAATTTTGACTATTCTCAATAGGATGTGCTGAGAAGTTCTAAATCAAATTGCATGAGTAGACCTGGATACATCTTGAAGCAAAATACCCCTGCTTTTAGGAGGAATAAGTTTGTGAATCTAACTTAGGCAAGATGTCTGAAGGGAACATCAAGGACAGTGAAGTTGATATTGTTATTGGGGCACTGCACTCTGACCTGACATGGTTCCTGGATGAATGGAGACCAATATTCTCCCGGTTCCACTTGATAATTGTCAAGGATCCTGATCTCAAGGAGGAACTCAAAATACCAGAAGGCTTTAACCTTCATGTCTATGATAAGTCACACATAGACAAAGTGGTGGGCGCATCTAAAGCTGTCCTCTTTTCTGGTTATTCATGCAGGTATTTTGGCTTTCTCATCTCTCGCAACAAATATGTCGTCTCAATTGATGATGACTGTGCCCCAGCCAAAGACAGTGAGGGTTCTCCGATTGATGCTGTTGCCCAGCATATAGCCAATCTATCAAATCCAGCTACCCCGTTCTTCTTTAATACTCTATATGACCCTTTCCGCGAGGGAGCAGATTTTGTTCGTGGATATCCATTTAGCTTGCGAACTGGGGTTACTTGTGCTTTCTCCTGTGGACTCTGGCTTAATTTAGCTGACTTTGACGCACCTACACAAGCCTTGAAGCCGAATCACAGGAATTCTCGATATGTTGATGCTGTGCTAACTGTTCCTGCCAAGGCCATGATGCCCATCAGTGGAATCAACATTGCTTTCAATCGTGAGGTTGTGGGACCTACTTTGATGCCAGCTCTGAAATTGTCTGAGGAAGGAAAATTCAGGTGGGAAACAATGGAGGATATCTGGACCGGGATGTGTGTCAAGGTAGTATGTGACCACCTTGGGCTAGGTGTGAAAAGTGGGCTGCCTTACGTATGGAGGAAAGATAGAGGTAATGCGATAGAAAGCTTGAAAAAGGAGTGGGAAGGGGTAAAGCTCATGGAGGAAGTTGTACCTTTATTCCAGTCCATGGCACTGCCAGGAACAGCAACTACGTCGGAGGACTCTGTTGTTGAGATCGCAAAAATGGTGAAGCAGAAGCTGGGATCATCACATCCTGTTTTTAACCGCGCTGCTGAAGCCATGTTGGAATGGGTCAAGCTTTGGAAGGCAGTTGGCTCAGGTCCATCCCAAGTGTAGGTGGTAGCGATGCGATGGTTATGTTTCTCGTCTTCTTTGTCGAAATCTATCTTCTGCATCGATCCGTTTTTACTGTTTTTTCAGTTTGAAGTTGTTGACAGGTTTAGCAAGCTATTCCCCATAGAAGTGCATCCTATATGTGGGACAGGAATAAAAGATGTTCAGTTTACACCATGTTTATGTTTTACAAGATATATTTTCCTTTTGCTCCACTTGAGGGCGGTAACACTGAATTGACTGTCTTGACTACTTTATTGTAAACCATTTTTATTTTTACTAATTAATTAAAACTTTTATGTTAATCTAAAACTGTCCATAATTTAAGAATGATTAACTAAAGATAGAAATATATTCATGAAATTATCTTCTATTGTTTTCTTACTAATTACTCCTTCTGAATTCTTTTAAATGACGTTTTAGATTATAAAAAAAAATTCAAATAAATGACGTTTTATCGTTTTTAGATATTTTATGATTAATTTATTTAATATAATTAAGAAAGAAAAGTGTTTATTTATCAGTTTATTTAATATAAAAAAGAGAAAATTATTCAATATTAAATTTACCATATAGAAAGTAGAGCGATCAAATAGTTTATACTTCCACTTAAATCATAGATCATTCATCATTTAAGGAGGTAGTATTTATTTGAACTGATGTACCACTTGCACGATAACGCATCCAATGAAGTAGTGTTTATTTAAATTATTGCGACATATTTCTTTGACTCTGATAGAATATTTACTTAACTGTTAAATGCGACACAAATTCTATTTTCTAAACTTCTTTATAAGTTTTAATCACTTCAATTCATTACTAAATATTATTTGGTACATCTGGTAACTATTTTTTAAATAGATTAAGATGAATCCAAATGGAATTTTATAGAGGAAAGCACTATGCCACAACATATCTTGTAGCCTATAAAAATCACCAAGCCTCGATGGCAAATCTCACCTTTGTGGCCTTGTTACCTAGCCCCAACTCTACACTTCTTTTCAAATTTAATTTCCATTTTTACATTGTGCATGTTGATTTCTTCCCAACTTTTGCATTGACCTTATCCAAACAAAGAAATTTTTTCATTTTTTAGTCTACCTATCCATGAAATTCCTCATTTTTCCTTGAGAATTGTTACTAAAAGAAAAAGAAACATTGAAGTGAAGCCGTGTAGAAAATAAAGCAATCAAATAGCTTATATTTCTATTTAAATTGTAGATCATTTAACGAGGTAGTGCTTATTTGAACTGATGTACGACTTGCACGATAACGCATCCAATGAAGTACTGTTTATTTAAATTATTGCGGCGTATTCCTCCGACTCTTATAGAATATTTACTTAACTGTTAAATGTGACACTAATTATTTTTTGTAAATTTCTATATGAGTTTTAATCACTTCATTTCATTACTAAATATTATTTGGTATATTTGGTAACTATTTTTTAAATAGATTAAGATGAATCCAGATAGAATTTTATAGAGGAAAACGCTATGCTACAACATATCTTGTAGCTTATAAAAATCACCAAGGCTCGATAGCAAATCTCATCTTTGTGGCCTTTTTACCTAGCCATTCTCAAGCTACAAGCATTTAGGTATTTTCCCTTCATATCTTCTTCTCCTCTTTTTTTCCAAAAAATAAATGGCATATTTCTTGTTTTTCATTGAAAATTCTATTTAATTTCATAATTGTAGAGTGATAGATGCAAACCTTCGATTTAATTCTAATAATATAATCAAAATTAAGTAAAATGATACTTAAATAAAAGTACAGAAACTGAATGTGTCTCTGGAATAAAAGTATAGGGACCACATTGTAATTTAACCAAATACAGTTCACTTTCAGTTTTCAAAATATAAAATAATGCGTTACACAATTAGCAGAACATGCAAAAAAAAATTTATAATACCAATCATTTCCTTAGTTTTTGTTCACCGAACAGAATGAGTAATTTGATCACCCCTATAGGGTATACCGATTCTTTGTTTAATTATTCTCCTATACTAACATTTTTTTATTCAATTAAGTCCCTGATTTATTTTTCCTTTCTTTTCTTTAATTTACTGTTAGGTACTAATGGTAGTGATGGAGGAGCATGGAGAAATCACACATTCGTCATCTTCTTCAACTTCTTCAACTTCTTCTACCGAAGAAAGTGACAATGAAATTCAATCAAATCCTGAAGAAGTTACCACCCGGTCTCCTACTCCTACTTCTGTTCCTGTTGCTAGTACTCCTATTCCTACACTCACCCAGCGTTGTTTATTATTTTTAAAAACTTACCTAATAAATCAATTTAGGAGTTACTAGTTTCATTAATTTTAATTAGGTCATTATAATATAATTATTTTTAGGTTATTATAATATGTTTTTTTATGTACTCGGAGGTGTTATACAGTTGGTAAGTACATGAGATAGATCATAGCTCATACATGCGAACTTGATACTGTCAATTAATTATGTTCTTCATTGTGGGTTTAGAGAATTTTTGGTTCTTCACGGGGAAGAAAGGAAAGGATGGAATAATAAATCGTGTTTGTAGAAAAAAATAATTTATGAGGGGAAATTTTGTGGAAAGTAGATTCTTTTTAATTAATGGATCAATCGTCTAAAAACCTGGAATATTTAAAGAAATTGGAGGAAAATTTCAACTTTTACAAGAAGAAGAGTATCTTGGGATGTTGGGTTGGGGTGAGCGGGTGGAGATTCCAAGAGGGCAGAAACTGTTGCTTCTCCGCCTCCTCCGGCCAACCACCATCCCAGCTCCCTCGCCGATCCGCCAAAATTTACTTCTCATGTTGATTGGTTTGTTTTAGTAATCAATTTAATTAGTACCAAAATTGATTAATTCGATTGACATGGGTGGATTAATGATGGGTTTGATGATTTGTTGGGCTGGTGGGTTGGAGTTGGAAATTTGGGAGTTTGGGTGGCGGTGGCGGTGGGTGGAAATTTGGGAATTTGGGAGCTTGAACTGGTGGTGGCGGTGGCTGTGAAGAAAGAAATTTGGGTTTTTTTTATGGGAAATGCTAAACAGGTTGAGGCAGCCAGGTTAAATGATGTGGCACTGCCACATCATTAAAAATATTAATAAAAAAAGGTTGCATCATCCGACGTAGTTTTACCCATTTTAACCCAAATTTCTTTCTTCCTCTCCCTTTTCGACGCAGCTTCATTTCTTCCTCTCCCTCTTTCACTCCCTCTTTCAACCTAAATACCCAAGCCTAATCCAACAGCCGCCGCCACCAAATCCAACAACCACCACCAAATCCGACTCGCATCCACCACCAAATCCCACAGCCACCACAACCACAACACCACCAAATCCGACTCGTATCCACCACCAAATCCCACAGCACCACCGTGACCAAATTCGACAGCCACCGCCACCAAATCCGACAGCCGCCACCAAATCCGACTCGCATGTATGGCTGCTTTTTTGGGTTTTTTCTTTTTTTTCTGTATTGCTTAGAGGAGCGTAGAGGAGGGAGCTTCATTAATTAGGTGGTTCATTAATTAGGTGGTAAATGGATGATGAGCTGCCACCAATTTTTTGGCCAAATGAAATAAGTAAATAACTTTTTTTGGCTAATTAATTAATTAGGTAATATGCTGATTTTTGACCAGTTAAGAAATGAAAGTGGTAAATAAAATAAATAAATAGCTTTTGGATTAGGCTTGGGTATTTAGGTTGAAAGAGGGAGAGAGAGAAATGAAGCTGGCTGCTTCGAAAAGGAAGAGGAAGAAAGAAATTTGGGTTCAAATGGGTAAAACGACATGGGATGATGCAGCCTTTTTTTATTAATATTTTTAATGATGTGGCAGTACCTGGCTATTCAACCTGGCTGCCTCTGCCTGTTTAACATTTCCCTTTTTTTATTAATATTTGCCAAATCATTCAACCTGTTTCCTTCAACTAAATAGCATTTCTCGAAAAAAATCAAACAAACAGTCTGGTTTACTATTGGCCTCTGTCGCTCTTTCCATCTCATCATCTTCTTCTACTTCATCAATCACACTTTTTCACACACTCTCCTCTCTCTCTCTCTCTATCTCTCTCTGATTGCCTCAGCAACTCTGTATAGTAAACGAGAGGAGAGGAGAGCAGGGGAGGAGAAGCAGCAGGAGTTGAGCTGCTTGTAATGGCTGCTCATTTCCCTCTCCTTCATGCCCCGTCACCTTTTCAAGTCACAAGACTGAGACCTATCTGCTCACCTTCCTTCCCCACTCTTCGAAGTGGTTCAAGCAAAGGAAAGTTTCAATCTTTAGTTAATTTGTCACAATCAAGAGTGTGGGCTTCTTCTTCTAATGGGAGTCAACCTGAGCCTGATGATTTACCTGTCAAGAAAGTAGACAAACGTCGTGCCGAGTTGTCTGCTAAGATTGCTTCTGGAGAGTTCACTGTCAGGCAATCTGGGTAACCATCTCCTCTTCGTCTTCTAATTGCAGAAAAACCCTTTCTTTCTCTTATCGTTTTCACTAATTTACATCTGTTTTGTTCATTCCTTCTTCTTCCTACCAGTTTTCCATCTGTACTGAGGGGTGGTTTGTCCAAACTGGGCATTTCAAATGAGATTCTGGACTTCTTATTCAATTGGGTTGATGACAATGAAGATTGCCCAAAGATTCCTGACGCAAAGGGAAGCATTGGTGCCATCAGGAGTGAAGCCTTCTTCATACCTTTGTATGAGCTTTATCTCACTTATGGTGGAATTTTTAGATTGACTTTTGGACCAAAGGTATGTGCATGCATTTTCTTTATACAAGTTTCCTTCTTTTGTTTTCCATGTATAATCCTTTCCTCAACTGGATTTGGAGGGCTGTTCATCAGTTTTGGGTTTTTGACTAGTCATTTCTTTGAGTGCAGTCCTTTCTCATTGTTTCTGATCCTTCCATCGCTAAACATATACTGAAGGACAATTCCAAGGGTTATTCAAAGGTGGAGTATTGTGCTTCCGTGTCTTTCTTTCTTTCTTTTCCCAGTTTTTTTTCTCTTTTGGTATTGAATGCATAAGTTATATTTTCTACATTGCAGGGTATCCTGGCAGAAATCTTAAAATTTGTCATGGGGACAGGTCTCATCCCAGCAGATGGGGAAATATGGCGTGTTCGAAGGCGTGTTGTTGTCCCAGCTTTGCATCTGAAGGTATAATCACCAATTCACAGCATCAAAACTGCCATGCGGTATACTCAGGGCTTCCTCTCTGAGGGTGGCGTATAGAGTGTTTTAGACTTTTCTGAATTAGCATCCTTCCTTTATTGATATCATTTTTTCCCTTTCATATTTAGTACGTAACAGCGATGCTTAGCTTATTTGGGCAAGCAACAGATAGGCTTTGCAAGAAGCTAGATGCTGCTGCAGCTGATGGGGAAGACGTTGAACTTGAGTCACTTTTCTCCCGTTTGACACTGGATATCATCGGCAAGGCAGTGTTTAATTATGAGTTTGACTCATTGACTAATGATACTGGAATAGTTGAGGCAAGCTATTTCTATTCCATCTAGTTGAGCTTCTATTATTGTCATTGATTCACTATTCTACTTTGGTTTCTTATGGGGTTGCTTTCATATTTATGCTTCACTTATTACGTGTCTGTGTTTCTGCTTGAGCAGGCTGTCTATACAGTTTTGAGAGAAGCGGAAGACCGAAGTGTATCTCCAATTCCAGTCTGGGATATTCCAATTTGGAAGGACATTTCACCACGGCAAAAGAAGGTTGCAGCATCTCTCAAACTAATAAATGATACTCTTGACAATCTGATTGCGATATGCAAGGTAGAGTTTTACCTCTTGCTATATACATGGCTACATGTGTATTATCTGTGGCTGGGCGAGACACTTATTAGGGAGAAGAAATAAGTAATATGTATGAGACTTTTAACTCTCACTGTCGTTAGCACTTCTGCAAGTGGTGACGATGGTCCTAGCAATGCTTAGTTTGGAGGAATTGCATGATTGATTGATTCGTCTGTGAAAACTTTTCATCCACTGAAGGCTTGTGTTTATTAGTGCACTAATATGCATCATTCATACAAAAGCATTTACTAAGTTTTACATGAAATCATTTTTATTCACTGAGGTGACTTATCAGAGACTTAGAATCTTTCTGGTTATTCACTTAGATCATGTCTTGATTTGCACAAACCAGATTCGCCAAATTAAATGTCTTATTTCTCAACCCTATTTTTATTATGAATCATGTGCCTTTTTTTCTGATTTACCTTTTCATATTTGTTGCAGAAACTGGTAGATGAAGAAGAGTTACAGTTTCATGAGGAATACATGAATGAACAAGATCCTAGTATTCTCCACTTCCTGTTGGCATCAGGAGATGATGTAAATATTCATTTGTCAAGTTTGCATATAGCTCAAAACTGCAAATTGTCTTACAAACCATCTGCAGGTTTCTAGTAAGCAACTTCGTGATGACTTGATGACGATGCTTATTGCTGGACATGAAACATCAGCAGCAGTTCTAACGTGGACCTTTTATCTGTTGTCCAAGGTACTGTAGAATTGTATTCTTTGTGCTAATTTGGGACATAACTTTCTTCTTTTTATTTTTCCAACTGCTCTCTGTCTCTGCTCTTCTTGTGGTATGCACACTCACATTAAGTTATGAATGTGATGTTCTTGTTTATTTTCTTATTTTTCATTTACCATGATTTATGATGCCTGTGTACATATGCTAGAAAACATTCACATATAAGTTTGCTTGTAAAAAGGTATTGAATTTTTCTTGTTCAAAGCTTCTAGTGTAATATTTCATCAACGCGATAAACATATCATACTTTGACCAGCTTATCAAAACAAATGAATATCACTATAGTCATAGATTTACAAAGCATCCTTGTAACTGCAGAAAACACATCTTGTGAAAGTTAATCAAATTTCTTTGTATGGCTGTAGGAACCCAGTGTCATGTCCAAGCTCCAGAATGAGGTACCTTAAAGTTCTACTTCCATTCAATTCCTTTCTGAGGAAAACTTTCAACCATATTGAACTATGGTTTAAATCTTGTAATCCTCATGTGGACCCTCTTTTTCTCTTTGCATTGTCCTAGGTTGATTCTGTTCTGGGAGACCGATTTCCTACCATAGAGGACATGAAGAAACTCAAATACACAACTCGAGTAATTAATGAAGTAATGGGAGTTCCTTTTCTTTTTTAGTAAATTACTTGAATTCTATCTTTTCTATTGATGCATTACAGGTAGAATCTTATTTCCTAATTTTCTTGCAGTCTTTGAGGCTCTATCCACAACCTCCTGTCTTAATTCGCCGTTCTATTGAGGATGACATGCTTGGAAAGTACCCTATAAAAAGGTAATTTCACTAAACCTGTTGTTGATTGTATCAGTTGATACTGCTTTCATTAGCTAGTTAATGTGTTATTTGTGATCTTCACATCTAGAGAATTTCCATGGGTATATATTTGCATTTAGTTCATAGCTGAATGAGAAAAGTGAATAAAATCAGAAAAATACACACTATTATGCCATACAACCTTCAACTTGAATAACATTTTGACATATAGAAAAACGCTATTGCCTGTTCTGATGTTTGATATTATTAAATAATTAGAGATGGCAGAAAAAATCTGATCATTGTTCAAGTCAAATAATAAGAGCGTGGTGGATCTTGTACTCATCATGTTTATACCTTGTGTTATTGCTTATTTACTCGCAGTGATAATTTTGATTCGTAATATATACTGACAAATAATGTTCATGGGTGTGAAAGACTAATACAGTGTTATCCTTTCTGGTTGATAGGGGTGAAGATATATTCATTTCCGTCTGGAACCTCCATCGTAGTCCACATCTCTGGGATGCTGCTGATAAGTTCAATCCTGAAAGATGGCCTTTAGATGGGCCCAATCCAAATGAAACAAACCAAAACTTCTGGTATGCCATGTAGAGTTTTCCTAAATTTTCATCACCTAGATTGCTCGTGTCCATTTTCATACTGTATGCGGAAAAAAGGATGCACGACTAGTGACTTACTTTTTCATGTTTTACAAATGGCATGAATATCACTACCAGTCAGTAGATTGCATATTACTTGCACACTTGAGTAAAATCTTTGGTTATAAGCAAGAAGGTAGCCTGTATGTTACACCATTGAACATTAAAAGGAAGCTTAATTTGTAATGGAATTTGCTAATCAATGATGCCATGACCATTGTTTCAGTTACTTGCCGTTTGGTGGAGGACCACGGAAATGTTTAGGGGACATGTTTGCGTCCTTTGAGGTAAACTGCATTGGATGGAATTAGATCTCATAGAAATCATTGCTGGTTATTTCCCCCCTATTAGGACCTTTTTTACTTGTATTGTAAAACTCATCATTATTTGCTCTGATTTGCAGACTGTAGTGGCTGTTGCGATGCTCGTTCGGAGATTTAACTTTCAAATGGCACTCGGAGCACCTCCTGTGAGTTGGATGTTGTTACATCATGAATAGTAGTAGTTAAACATGGACTGTAATACCAGATATACCATCATTCCTTGACCATAGAATGACTAAATTTGTTGTGCTTAGCTCATTGAGCCTTTAGCAAGATATAGTTGTGCTGTAGAATTTGCATGATTTGCTGCTAATGAAAAGTTAGATCATTACGATTGGAATAAGCACACTGGTAAATATCTGATGACTAAATGCTCTTCGTGCAGGTTGAGATGACAACAGGAGCAACAATCCACACCACACACGGGTTAAAAATGACAGTGACACGAAGAACGCGACCTCCCATAGTGCCAACGTTGGAAATGCCAATAGTGCAAGTAAAAGATGCATCAGTCAGTGCAACTGAAGGGGACACCCAGCTAGGTCAGGATGAAGTTTCTCCTGTTCATTCCTAATCGACGAAGGACTTGGTTTGGCTCAACTTATGATATAATACATACATCAGAACTTCAATCATGGAGAGAAGAAAGTACAACAGCTGTTTTTTTTCTGTGCAGTTTACAAGGTCAAAATGTTCCATGATTGTTGCTGTCTTCGTGTTTGTAAATTGTGGTAAAATTGAAGAAAAAAAAAAGGATTCACTAGTTAAGGAGGGAGTACTACTGTAGAAAAGTTTATAGTTTTGCAAGCCATCTGTGCTTTTCATTGTATTACTTTTTATATAAATGAAAGTAAATAAAAACATATAACAAAACTGTTCCCTGATCGGCAAATCTTAACCCGATTGCTACTTCCAGAGTTCTGAAAATTGAGAAATGTAGGGCTTCGATTTCTCCTTTTGAACAGCATATAGAAAAGGTAAATAAAATAAAAATCCGACGATGTTTAGTCAATACATAAGGTAACTCCGTTAGTGTCAGTCTGTTTCATAACCAAAATGTTTACAATTTCCTTTTTTTTTACCCAAATTGAAAAGACAGTACAATGATAGCCGAACTAAGACTGATCAGAATCAAACTTAAGGGCAACGTAATTCCGATTATCAAAACAAAAGATTACGCGTTTGTTGTTGCCTGTATAGCTTTCTAGAGCAGAGACCTAACAGCACATTCAAGGCATAGATCATTGGTAAAAGCATGTTAGTATGATTTCTTATGATGCAGGCTTACAGGTGGAAAGCAGGCAAGATATTTTCCTATGTGACCGAATTTTGAAGGTGTGGCCACAGACTCGGATTCTTCAGACTCCCCTTGTTTGCCAGGGAAATGTTTATAGAAGGCTTTCACTGCACCTCTCGCCCCGTCTTCATTTTCCAAGGCCTTGGCCAACTCAACAGCGCAATGCTTCACCTGCATCCATAAATCCAGAGTAGAAAGAAATTCAGAGATGGCAGTAAGTAGTGGAACACCAAGAGGATATTTCGGAGCGGGAGAGAAGAGTTACATCTTATAGGTTAACCTGATTTTTAATTGCTCCGGTTTCATTAGGATTCATAAAGTTATTAATATCAAAATGAGTACCTAAACCTCCCGGCATCTTGCATTGAATGGGGGTAATATCCAAATTGCATGGAGTCCACGTCATTCCCCCCATGAACTTGCATATATAATTAAACTAAAACCAAAACTGCTCTACCGACTTTAATCCATTCTGCTATGCTAAGGTCACTTGGAGTTTAACCATCAAAAGAGGCAAGAGGATAGAAACTCTAAGGTATAAAGGGTGCAGAGGGCCAATCAAACTTTAACATCCAAGTCATCAACAGCAGAGACTATAAAGACAAGTAAGATATAGTGAAAGTGACTGTATATTCATACTACCTCAGGATCTAGCATGAAGTGTATTGCATCAACCAACTTTTCAAGTGAGAACTCATCAACCGGGATAGGTGCAGGGCCCAGTCCTCTAGAATGGACACGCTCTCCCCAGAAAGGCTGGTCGCCGAAGAAAGGTACAATAGTTGTTGGACACTATGTTGCACAAAATAGATGGTCAGTATAGTATGGTAGCAGTCCCGTTTATCAGAACAGTGGCTTCAAAAATGTCCCTATAACATACCGCAGCTTTAAGACCAGCAGCAGTTGTTCCAGCGCCCCCATGATGCACCTGAAAAAGGGGGATTACATGAATGCCACCACAAAGTATAAAGTGAAAGGAAAACCAAATAAGTCTACTTATACAATAACAAACACAATGAAAGTAAGGTCATTCAGTATTATATTGATATTGATGTTCTTTTCGCCAAAATGTGCTGTCCCCCCTACCTATTGATAAAAGTCTAAAAAGCCCTAAATGCAACAAAACATAAATCAAACAATTATACAATTGTTTGTCGAATCAGAGGAGATGACGAGTGTGATGAAGGTGAAAGGTGGATTCTAATTGGCACTGAAATTAGTCCTCTAAGCTACTTAACTGTAGGGCTTAGTTGTCTTGAAACTAGCAAAAGAAAATTACAAGCAAAATTATAGAAAAATTGTGTTATATTACAGAATCCTGCAACACAATGAAAAGGTAAATATGCCTTCAAAGCATTTCAAAAATGCCTAAATCAATGAACTGGTGGAAGAAGTTTTACCACAGCCTTGCATCTTGAGAACAGCCAATCATGAGGGCAGTTGTCCAGTAAGTAAACAAACTCCTTTGAGTCAGCCACTGAGAGAAAAGGACACCAGGCATATACATCACTCATTCATGGAATCGGGGTTTAGAAAATACAGCAGAATGTCCACATTACGAGTTTAGATAGCAATCATGCCATACAATTTCCAAGACCACCCCAGCCCTTGTTAATGATCCCTCTTTGGCCAGTTTCTTCCAATGCTGAAACAATAATCTGGGTCATCCTCTCTGGTTCTTGAACAGGCTGTTTCAAATCCAATACAATAAATTATGCCATCTTTGTCAGATATCCGCAACCATGGAATTTCATTTCTAGAATTTACCAGTCTCTAGAGTTTTGTTCCCCTATAAAGTTTACCATTACCAATTTGCTTAACAAACCCTGAATTGTTGTGGTAAATAGCATTTAAGGCACTAAGAGAGCAAAACTGCAAGCTATTGTCTAGAGAGTGTATGTGTATGTGTACATTAAGTTGACAACTGGGAGAAGATACTCACAAGGCTACCAAAACCAATATAGATAGGCCGATCACCACATTCTAGCCACTTCACAAGGGCATCTGGAGGTTCATAATCTGATGCAAGGTCAAGGAAGCAAAATCCTACAACATCGATCTTTGGTCCCCAGTCTGCATAGTGGATGATCAAAACAGCTTAGAGCAAGATCTTTTGAATGTCAAAATACCCATAAAATAACCAAGGAGTGTCCTTTAGCTGATACTATAGACTCGATTGACGAACACAACATAATTATACAATTCTCCAACACTCCATCAAGCTGAGAATGAGTATCAAGTGGTTGAAGAATGCATATAAGTATCATTAGGTACTTCGTTCATTTCTTACTTCTGAAAGCCCAGGTGGATATTATTTGCTTTCTGAAATAAATTAAAAAAAACTAGAATACAGCTAACCAGAAGGAATGGAATTTTTTGTTACTATAATACATCTCACTATGTTTAGCAGAAGCCATAAATTACAAAGGAACAGATGATATTTGCAATCATGTAAATGTAAGAACTGATTTGCTCCAAATTATGTTCTGTTAAAAATGGACCTGGAAGATGCACACGGATCACCCCTTTTACTCTAAAGACGTGCAGTAAAGTTTTCCGATAAAAATGATATATATATATAAACACAACAGTTGAATTATAGGATAGGAAAGGGATCTTGCCAAACAAGAACATCTAAGAATGTGATGGATGGAACCATATTATCAACTATGTTTTATAAGAGCAATTTATGATGATACAACAAAGGACCTTTTGCTTTAGGAACCAGGTGAGGACTCCATATATACCCATGGGGCATATCATAGGGAGAGCTGTAGTATCCACTTAAATAATTGGCAGGTCGTAGCTTCAGCTGGTGCTTCCTAAAATCACGTATCATATCTCGTATTCCCAGCCAAATCATCCAATCAACAATTTGGTATGACAGCTGCATTCAATACGGTAAGAAAATATGAGGTTAATTTAGCATAGATCAAAATATGTGATACTAACAAAGAAAGAACAAAGCACTCACTTTATAAGCAACTGGATGCTTGACACGAGATAAAGGATGTGGGAATTCTTTTGTAGGCCTGAATTGTAACAACTATCACCACATTAGCCATGGGAAAATCTAACCCTCAACAATAATCATAATAATAAATAACAATAAGGGTTGGGTCAGCTACTAAGTGTGCAAAAACCATTCTTCCTCGTCTTGGATTTCACTTTACACCCAAGAGCTTGTTTCTTGAATGCACAGGCTAGGTACCGTTGACTCGCACGAGAAGGAGACCAGATTACTCATCCCAAGAATTAGGTGAATTCTAGCCGTGTAAACTTATCATCGAAAGAAAATAAGAAATTTGGACATCTTCACTTTTTGTGTGCCTCTTATTTTCTATATTTATAAGTTTTTCCTTTACTTTTAAAGTTATAATAATCAAAAGCAGTTTAATTAGTCCTTTTCTTGGATGTGTGTGTGTGTACACTCTGAAATAAAAACAAAAGGTGAATAAATGGACGAAAACATTCCAAGGAATCTATGGCGCTATAATTGTTGAACCCAGGAAAACTTACGTCCAGGGCATCGTGAAGAATATATGTAGTGGTACTTTTAATGCCTCTGCAACATGCGAGTGTCCTGTAAAATTAATTATGTTAAATAAGAAGAACATTGATAAAGAAATAGTTAAATGAGGCAGCAAGTTCAAATGGATCATAACCACAAAGGACTAAACTCAAGGATATGGCCTAAACATCTAGGAACCAAGTATAAGAAGATACATGATTTCACGGAAGGCATTATCCATCCAGTTCAATATATGTCTTCTAGGTTGCTGATTATGATAGTAAACTGTTAGAATTTTCCAAGAGTATTATATCCCTTGCTCAACTTCTTAAATGCCACGTCTTGCTTCTAATACTCAGTATATCATGGAATTTGCAGATGTTCAGAATTAGACACATAATTGTTCACTAAATGAGAAAATCCAGTGAGCATAACAAGGAGTCAAAAGTAAAAACAGGAAATACAAAAACATTGCCGGAAATAGGGGAAAGGTGATAGAGATCTAACCATATGCTGGGGGGTTAGCAATTATTGCATCTGGCTTAAATGGAACATTAGTAACAGGATCAGGGTTCTTGCATGCAGGAAGTAAAGACCATATGATTTCCTTTATTTGTTGCCTCTGAATAGGTATCTCTGAAGGTTCTGATGGAAAAAACCCTTTATTCTTGACCATGTCTGCAGAAAACACACTAAGTTATACACAAAATACAGTACAAGTGAAACAGAAAAAAAAAGGCACTCGTCTCTCAAATAAGGGCTAGAAGGAAACGCAACAGGTGGGTGGAAAGGGGTAAGAGTTAAACTTCCATAGCTATGGTTGATAACTATAACTATGCCTCACAAATCATAAAGCTACAAATTTCATTTTGTTGTTTGTTTATAATGATTGAAGCTGAAATCTTAAGAGATCCCCTAATCAGATGCAATGAGTTTATGTATCACTCCTACAATATACTGGAAGTAAAGAAAATAATATAATAACTCAGGGAACTGGTAGCCAATGTCTTGCATTGGAAGTTTATGGTTAAACTGCAACAGGACAATATTGTACAGTCAGTAACACAATGGTAGAACACCTCTAACAAGTAAGCAATTCTCAAACTCTATAAGGCATTAGAAAACTTCGGCTTCTTCTAACAGCTGCAGTTTCAAGAAGGGTATAGCTCTTATTGAAATTTTTTCTAGGAAACCTACAGTATTCCTCTGTCACAGAATGATAGCGAAAAAAGTAGGCAGCGTGAGAAAGCAACATTTATAGAAAGTGTTCACACTTACACCCAGCAAGTACTTTCGGATCTCCCCCTAGAGGAAAAAACTCCAATCCAGAGCTCAACACAAAATCCCTAAAGTTTGAGTGCGTTGCTAGTCTGACTCGGTGCCCATTTTCCTGCAAACAAATGTCCACTATCTCAAATTGTTTTGCCTAGCGAGGAATGGGGATGAGATGATTATGGTCTTCTTTTATGGATCAACTGCAATTGTCTCAATATTAACAGTACTTTCCTGGACTCTGCATAGGCAGTAGGGGTTCTTGCATCTCATAGCTATCACATTGAGAATCAAAGTTAAGAGAAGAACAAGAGCTTGTGAGGTTGAAGACGGCAGCCGTGAAAAATCAGATATAAGTGCCGTCTGAGACAACTGCATGTCTCTTATGATACTAGGCATTTAAAATTTCATTGAGTCATTGCATCAATCACACATGCCCATAATTGGCTTCTAGTGCAGATAAAAGAAATTATCTGAAGAAAACAATAAATCTTTATTTCTGAAGATCTAGAGGACAAGATACAATACATTTTCAGTTAACCCTAGAAAATGCACATGATCCAAAGACAGCTCCAAACTACAATCATATCGCATGCATTTGTAGATCTTACTGCACACTTCCAGATCAGTGTCAAGAAAGAAAATGAAGACCATGCACAGTGAGAACTTGCACCTATTATCCTATCAGACCCACAATCTACAATTAACTCTCACTACATTATCACTATCACTTCTGAGCAGACTGACAAGGCCTCGATTTGCAGCCATTTTGAGTGCATAAGGAAGAGAAAACAGAGAGAACAGGAGAGATACGAGAGAGTGTTCATAAACCTGTAAACATTTTCCAATAGCAACAAATGGTTGAACATCTCCTCGTGTTCCAACAATAAGCATTACTATTTGCAATGGAGGTATACTGCGAAGTTCAACTTCATCGTCACCAGTTTCTTCATCAATAGCTCCACCATTGACATGTTCAACTCCAGTATCAAGGCTCTGAGGTTTGATATCTCCTGGAACTTCAACTTGTACAGTTCCATCTTTAACAGTCGCAAGACGATGAAACAATTTGAACTACAATTTCCCACCAACAGAACCCAAAAGCAATGTTTAAACAATGGGACACAATAACACACTGCAAAAAGGAGAAGAAATGACCAAATAACGAAATCACAATGACCAGAAAAACAACCTATGAATGTTATAGCAAAGAAAATCAGAAAACCAAACAGGGACTAATATGAAAATACACTCGAAATAAGCTTAACGAAAAATGCAAGAGATACCACAGGGAACAAAAATAAACAAGATGCAACAAACCTTTTTCTTGATCGGAAACTTTTCATCGAAAAGTTTGTCGGCTAACATCCGGAGTCTAGAACTCTCGCTGGCGGAATTAGCAGATTTCTTCGACCCATTGGAACTTGACCCTGACTCTGCAGAAGCTAATCGCCCCACAGGAGATGGAGCTGAGTATGCTTTAGGCAAGCTCCTTCCACTGGAACCTAAATCCATCAAGAAAGAAAAAGCAACAAATCGATGATTTTTCCATCAACTCAATAACAGCAAAACCTAACACAGAAACGATCGGCGACGAACCTGAAGAACCAATTTCCGCGCCCATAACTACCGATTCGTCACTGTCGTTATCCGTCTCCGCCATGACTGCTCCTTCGGCTCGCAAATAGTACTGTTCTTCTTCTTTATCCTCTCGTCATTTCAGTCACGGGACATAGAAAACGACAGCGAATCTATTGAAATGGCGGAAAAGTCTGTCATTTTCTCTGAATCTGTGCCCACGCATTCAGCTGCTTTGCCGGGTCGGTGAACTATGCAAGAAAAAAAGAGCTGCCACGTGGGACGGAAGACACGTCCGCAGACTCCGCACCTTCCGGTATTTTTTTCTAAAAAGTTTTCACAATAAATCCTGAAATAAAATGTCAGAGAAATGAAAATCAGTTCGTTCGAAAAATAATTTTGGTCCCCAACCCTGCTACAAACGAAAAAGAATTTTGGGCAAAAATATAATTTCATCACCATATTATTAAAACATTTTCAATTTAGTCCCCGAACCTTTTTTTCAATAATTTATCCACCAGTTACCACTAAAGCATGAACAAAACCATAATTATTTAAATATATTAATTAATTTAGAGATTTAATAACTATTTTATAATTAATGTAGAAATAAATATATAAAATTAAATTATTTATGTTTTAATTTCGATTTTACTTAATTAGATTGTTAAATGGTTGCTTCTGTTTGATTTTTTTGTCGGTATTAACAATTAAAATTGCAACTTAAATGAGGAGGAAAACGAAGAGAGCCAATAAATATATATTTTTTAAAGGAAAAAATAAAAACAGTAAATCAAGATTTGGGACTAATTATCTTTTATTTGTTTATTGTTATTGGTCAATATATTATATGCTTTACTAATCAAAATATACATCAAAACATTGAAACTCTATAGGAAGTAAAAATTAAGGATAATATTGTAATTTTAAATGTTAGAATAGAAGGATGAGAGTGAGAATATAAATTGATGGAGTGTGAATATCCCACCATTGAATGAAATATGCATAATTTTCTTTATTTTATAAATTATCAAAAAATATTATATTATACAAAAATACAGGAAAAAGTATTATAAATTACTAGAAAATATTTTTCAGTTGAATAAACAAACAACAAAAAACAATTCATTCTCTAGGAAAACAAATTTCACATAAAATAATGCATTTTCTAAAAAAATAGATTCCACAAAATATTTTCCTCACACAAATTCTTTCCCCAAAGTAAACGGGGAATAATGGTAATATGGTGACATAATAGTCCAAAAAGAATTTGATGAAATCATACAATTTCTTACTTGTAAGTTTAGAAAAAATCTTAAAATTTAAGTAAATCTTAATATTCTATAATTTTTTGTGTAGATAAAATGTAAAGTTAAAACTCAAAGGGATATACAATTATTGGTGGGTGAAAATTTAAACCTAAAGTTTTGCAGTAACTATAAATAAAAACAAAAATATTAATTATTAAATAATATTCTCTTTTTATGATGTTGAGCTAATATATACCCTTAACAAAATACCAAACATTTAAAGATAATCATCGATGCAATGGCAATTTCCCTGCCTCGATACGCCCCGCCTCGTTCGGGGCGAGGATGTCCCTGGTTTAACTGGAATTCTCTCCCCAATTTGATCAGGGAATAGAGGCGAAGATGGGGATGGTCATCCCCGCCCCAATTACCCATCCTTGTACCCACCGTAATATTATTTATGAAAATACTATCATATATAATGAGAAAATAATTATAAAATAATAAGGAAATATTTACGAAAACCCCATTATATATAATAATAAGAAAATCTTATTTACGAAAAATACCATTATATGTAATTTGAAAAAAGAAACAATTTTCGCTCATCCCGCCACGCGCCCCACCCGGCGAATGCGGATAAATTTCATGTACGAAGACCGGACGGCTATGGCAATACCAAGAATGCCCGCCCGGTTGCCAAGCCTACTTAAGTTCACAACTTATTCTTTCTTACTTTACAACTTATTTTTGTATAGCTGAAGTGTTATAAAATTATGAAATGTAAATATTACTTGATTTATTTATTTTTATATTATTAGATAGATTTAATAATTGGTAGGGCCGGGTTGAACTAGGATCTAATTTCTCAGTAAAAAATGAGACTAGTTGGGTCGGACGAACTTTTGGATTACCCAACCCGGTACTCTAAACTAACGGGCTGCCCATTTGGTTATATGCAATTACAAGTAGAGCAATGTTATTTTCGCCAAATTCCTTTCCCAAATGACGTCTTTCTTTTATCTTTTCTCTTTCCTAAAATTAAGAAACAGTTGTATCTTTGCTACATGACTGAGCGTCGAACTCGTCAAAAATAAATATAAGAGTTATAACTCGCTAATAAGAACAAATTGCTTGTAGATAGCAGTAAGAGGATCAATCCACAAGGAAAAATATGGTACTAATCTTGGTAAAATCTTGCAATCGCCAAAACACTACTTAAATGGGGATTTGGGTGGTTGTGATAAAGCCGAACTAAAAAGTAAATAAAACAAGTAACTGTCTTGATCAAGAATGACGTTCTTGATCAAGACAATGATATTGAGTAGTAGAGATCAAATATGAGAATGATTCCTAGTAGAGGCTGGCAAGCTATGAGACGAGACACAATCATCGACTCAAGGTTGTTCATCTTCGATCTACAGGGTTGCTATAGGATCAAAGTACGCTTATGACCCCTGCTTTCCTCTTGTATCAACACCGCCTTAGGTACGCTTAGAGGTGATGCCTTACCAACTAGCATCTTGCTGGTTAAAGGGTTTACTGAATTGGCAAATGATCGTCTAGGGGAAGACAACTCCAAACTAGTATCCTCGGGCGTCAATCGGGACTGGATCTGATTAACCTTTCTCCTTACCGTTTCCTGGATACACCCAGTAGCACGTAGGAGTCTACGTCAATCCTCTTGGGCTTACTACAGAGACACCAAGAAGAATGACAACTGCATTATCTACTCAACACTAAATTGTCCAGATCTAATATCAAACAGAAACACGTTAAGAATAATCACGAGATCAATTAAATGCAGATACGAAGACTAAGATGATCAGTTAGGTCTCATGTATGCTCATGTTCATGCTTAAAACTCCTCTGCTAAGAAGAATGTGTTTAGTTACTCATACACATAGTTGAAAAGTAAAAAAAAGCAATGTATATAATTGATAATAATCCTTCGTTTCCGAAGGAGCGAAATGTATGAAAACGTCTTTGAAATCCAAAACCAGAGAAGGAGCCGCCAACCAAAAAAATCGTGAGCTCCCTTTTCAAAACCCTAGGAAGAGTATAAATAGTCATCTCTTCCTAGAAAGAACCTAGAAAGAAGGCGAAAATAAAGGAAGTTAAAATCCTAATCAAATGCTAAATTATAGCTGAATTGTATTTGGGGAGTCTCCTTCCTAAAATAGAGTTTTAAACAAAACTGGAAAGTAGGGCGTGAAGATAGTGCGTCCGAAGATGACGCTCCAGAACATCGGCGGGATTGGCCATGCTAATCTGTCTTGGCCAGGAACATGGAGTGCACAGTTAGTCAAGCAACCGGTCGGGGATCGGTAAATCCCAAAGTGGTCCAGAAGTAGCCTCATTCCTCTCCTTTTCTGCTCCTGCCTCAGCAAAGTCATTTCTTGCAATAATCAAATAGTATCAGCAAAATTCAATGGAGTATTATTCGAGAATGCAAGAAAAAAAGTGGCAAAACTATTGCAATAATGGCTCAATCACTACACCTTCCTTATCCATTTTTTCAGTCTAAAATTTTGACTACTCCCCTCCTCTACCATAAGAAAATCTCACTAATACACTGCCGCTTTCTAAGACCCTAGTACCTACTTTTTCAATGAGGTAAAAACTCACACCGATTCATCTCATTCTCTCACTCAAGTCCATCTGCATCTCTTGAATTTTCATCGCCTCTCTACACTGTCCGACAATAAGCCCATCTTCATCATCCCTACACCAAGTATGGTTCAATCTTCTGATCGTGTGTCGAGCGCGTCAAATATAAGTGTATAATAGATATGAAAAAGGGGTAGAAATACAACTTATCACTTGTCCACAAGGAACTTGTAGATGGTGGTAAGAGGATTGTCCACAGAGACTTCTAGGGAATTGTAGTTCTTGATTGACTTCCTTGTCACTGAGTTTGGTTGGGTGAATCTGAAAATAAAGACAAAACAAAAGAAGTAAAACAGTTCAAAGTAATCTTGGTCAAAGGTTTGGCCAAGATAGGGGGTCAAGATTGAAAATCAGATAAAAGAGAATTCCAGGTAAGGGTGATATGAGAGCTTCCATTCTTATGATCCGATCATGGGTTCAAGGATGTTTATCTCTTCATTCATAGTGCTGCTATAGAGTGGAGGTGCTCCTGTTCACTCCTGACTTCCCTCCTCTGCAAATTACTCGGCGGGTGCTCCCTTTCCTAGTAATCCTAGCCAATGGACACCTTGCTGGTTAAAGGGTTTATCCGTTTGACTGCTGTCTTGAATGGTTGTTCGCTTCCTCAATGGTGTAGGGGAAGACAGTACCTAGCCCAAGTTGTCTCCCTGTGGAGACCCTAGGTTGTCAATCTGGTCTTCGAATAGATCACTTATTTCTTCTAGTCTGGCGCGAGACTAGTTACCTACTTTACCTATCCGGCGGGTGCTCCCGCTCCTTCAAGGCGTCATCTCTACTAGGGTACAAGAATGGCCAATTCTTGTCTCTAGTAAGTTAGCGATTTCATTAAGATCAAGGAACAAGTGAATACGAATAAAGAGATTATTGAGGACACTTAGACCTCACGAAACATAAGAACGAAGTTCATCAACCCTTATCAAGAATCGGTGTTTAGCTACTCATACTCATGAATAAATTATAAAAATACTTGCTTGCATAAATAAAATAAATCCGTGGATTCAAAGAATTAAATCCCGGAGCAAAGTATAAAGTGGCGGCAGAGAGGAAGAGAAGAGGGAATGGAGAGAGAGTTAATTAGGGCACAAAGTTGGCTATTTAAAGCCAAGCCCAGAATTCTCCTCCAAATTAAATTTCTAAAGAGATAAGAATTAAAAGAGTAATTGTACTTAAATGGGAATACAATAACTGCCCAAGAGGGAAATCTTAATTAGGATTTAATAGCTGGTGCCGTCCTCATCCTTTAAAATCAGCTGGGCAGCTCACATCTCTACGCCCAAAAAGCCCAAAAAGCCACGACCTAAAAGTCCGCCTAAGCTGTCTGCAAATCTGGTTTGGACAAACCACAGGCCAAACCTCCGCAAAAGCTATCTGCAAATCTGGTTTGGCCAAACCTCCACGAATCAACTTTTCTTCAAAGTTGCGCTTTCAATCCAAACTGCCAAAATCAAGGGAATAACAACAAAATCAATAGCTTTATTGTCCAAATAACAAGTAATTAAACAGCAAAAACATGATGAAATAAAGTGCAATCATCTTCCTTTCTCTTAAACCAAGCCGCGTCGGCGATGTAATGATTTTTTAGATGATTTTTTTCTTGTTTTGTATTGCTTCTCTCTTCTTCTAAAGGATTTTCTACTTGTCTTATAGTTCGCAATGAAGGTGTTTGTAATAATGTCTGCTAATTTATTGAGCATCTCTGGCCACTTTGATGGATTGAAGTGTTGTCGTTGGTAGATGTTGAGGATGAGAATGTCCTGGAAAATGATTTAAAAATTGTTGGCCTTGACACACTGGTACGTGTTGCTCATTGATATACTCAACTTGTATTTATAGTAAAGCTTGATTGTATGCATTTTGGTCATATCTAATGTTGAGTTATTATTGATTTCGTACTTAGTTTCAACACTTAGAATTAACATATGCATATGTTGTTTGAAAATTGCAAAACACAGGAATTAAGTCGTCCTCTACCACGGACCCAACCAATGACACAAATAACTTAAATTCCAAGGATTTACAAAATGATTCCAAAGTCAAGTATGGTTTTCAAATTAGAAGAGATTATAATTTTTATCTTGAGTATGCTCGTGAAGTAGGATTCGATATTATGAGAAGTATAAAGAAAGATGATAATAGGCAGCTAAAGTATTTTACAGTTAAATTCCAAGGATTTACAAAATGATTCCAAAGTCAAGTATGGTTTTCAAATTAGAAGAGCTTATAATTTTTATTTTGAGTATGCTCGCGAAGTAGGATTCAATATTACGAGAAGTATAAAGAAAGATGATAATGGGAAGCTAAAGTATTTTACTATTGTGTGCTAGGGGAGGTAAGTGGAAATTCATAGCAAAAAATTCTTTTAATCCCAGGCCATGAAAAAAAACTAATTGTAAGGCTAAAATCAATGTTATTGTTAATGAATGAGAGTCAACTATTTCTCATGTTAATCCTGAACATAATCATACGTTGAGTAAAAAAAACACATTTTTCAAGTGTAATAAAAAAATGGATGCGTATGTGTAGAGGAGGCTTGAAATAAATGACCATGCAGTCATACGTTTGAGTAAAAGTTTTCAATCTTTGGCTGTGGAAGTAGGGGGTATGAGAACTTGACCTTTAAAGATTGTAGAAGGCTTGGAGATGTGCAATACTTACTAGGTATTTTGCATGCATGCAAAAGAGGAACCTTAATTTCTTTTATCTGCTTGATATAAATGAGGGTTTATTGCATGAAGGCCCCCTGCACTATAAAAAAAATCTTCCTCCCTTGTACTATAAAAAATCAAATACTGCCCCCTGAACTACGAGTCAATTGCAAATGGACGTCCCTCCGTTAGTCAACCCTGACGTCCGTCCGTTTTGACCTTGAATAGCAAGTTACCCAAAAAAAAACCTGTTGTTCCCGGTTATGATTTGACAATTTTTTCTTTCTTTTCTTTCTTCTTCCTCTCATTTTTTTTTCTTTCCTTTCCTTTTCTTCCATTTTTTCTTTTTTTCTTTTCCTTGGGCCGCAACCCAAAACTTTTCTTTCTTTCTTTTCCTCTTTCTATTCTCTGCTTTGCACTCTCCTTTCTCTTCTATTCCCTTCTCTGTTCCTTTTATTTCTTTTCTCTTTTTTTTAATTTGGTTTGGATCGGAGATGGAGAGAGCGGCAAGGCAGATCAGGAGTGAGGGAGATCGGGGTTACAGTTTTGATTTGATGGCCAGATCTGATTTCTCTTCTATTCCCTTCTCTGTTCCTTTTATTTCTTTTCTCTCATTTTTTTTAATTTGGTTTGGATCGGGGCTGGATTTGAGGAGGGGGATTTCATGGTCAGATCTGATTGTGTTTTTGATTTTGTGGTTTAGATGTGGATTAATTGATTAATTTTTTATTTTTGTTATCCTCTATATTTTTTATTTTGTGGTTTAGATGTGGGTTAATTGATTAATTTTTTATTTTTGTTATCCTCTATATTTTTGATTTTGTGGTTTAGATGTGGGTTAATTGATTAATTTTTGATTAATTTTTTTGTTTGATTGGAAGAAGAAGATGAAAAAGATGGTGATTTAATTTTCCAAAAAAAGAATAAAGATGATGGTGATGAGTTGATTAAATGTAGGAAAAGAAAGAAATAAGAAATAAGAAAAAAAAACGAAAGAAAATGAAAGAGAGAAAAGAAAAAAAGAAAAAAAAAGCTGGAAAGTTTAATTTTCCAGAAAAATAACTAAAGATGATGGTGATGAGTTGATTAAATGTAGGGAAAGAAAGAAATAAGAAATAAGAAAGAAACGAAAGAAAGAAAATGAAAGAGAGAAAAGAAAAGAAAAGAAAAGAATGAAAGAGTGTCAGAGTTGCAACCGGTACAACCGGCAGAAAAGGGTTAAATAGGACGGACGTCAGGGTTGACAAACGGAGGGACGTCCATTTGCAATTGACTCGTAGTTCAGGGGGTAGTTTTTGAATTTTTATAGTACATGGGAGGAAGCTGTTTTTTTTTATAGTACAGGGGGGCTTCATGGAATAAATGACAGTCGATTAAAAAGTGTATTTTAGGCAGATGCACTATCTATAGTAGCCTGTAAAATTTTTGATGATGTCATATCGTTTGATACAACGTACTTAACTAATATATTTGACATGCCTTTTGCACCATTTGTTAGTGTTAATCACTATGGGCAGACTATAAAATTTGGATGTGGTTTACTCTCAAATGAAGAAGCAGAGACATACATCGGGTTGTTTAAAGCTTGGTTGGAGTGCATGTCAAATGCTCCAGATGCAATAGTTACTAACCAATGCAATTCCATTCAAAAAGCTGTCAAATCAGTTTTTCCTACTTCTCATCATCGTCTTTGCTTTTGGCACATTATGAAGAAGTTGCTTGAGAGCTTGAATTACGACATGATTACAAGCAAATTAAAAAAGTTATGAAGAAAGTTGTTTAAGTCCATTGAGGTTCAAGAATTTGAGTAAATTTGGGTTAACATGATTAATGATTTTAATGTCAACAAAAATGAATGGTTAAGTGATTTATAAAATATTTTCAGAACCTCAATGGACTTATAGACAATTTTTTTCAGAACTTTTTAAATTTACTTGTAATCATGTCGTGATCCAAGCTTCTCAGGCAACTTCTTCATACGATGTCAAAAGCAAAGACAATGATGAGAATTAAGAAAAACTAACAGTTTTTTTAATGGACTTGTATTGATCAGTAACTATTGCATTTGGAGCATTTGACATACACTCCAACCAAGCTTTAAACAACCAGATGTATGTCTCTGCTTTTTCATTTGAGAGTAAACCAAATCCAAATAGTATAGTCTGTCATTGGTGATTAACACTAACAAATGGTGCAAAAGGCATGTCATATATATTAGTTAAGTACGTTGTATCAAACGATATGACATCACCAAAAGTTTCACAGGCTACTATAGATCGTGCATTTGCCAAAATATATTTTTTAATCGACGGTCATTATCTATATAAAGCAGATAAAAGAAATTAGAATTAATCTTTTGCATGCATGCAAAATACTTACTAAGTGTTGCTGCATCTCCTCATTTTAAAAATATGGTTTCTACAATTTTTCTTAGTAAATGTCAAGTTCTCATACCCCAACTTCCACAGCCAAAGATTGAAATTTTTTACTCTTTTGACTGCTTGGTTATTTGTTTCAAGCCTACTCTTCACATAAGCATCCATCTTTTTATTACACTTAAAAAAATGTGGTTTTTTTTTGCCTCAATGCATGATTATACTCAAGATTAATGTAAGAAATAATTAACTATCCTTCATCATTAACAATAACATTAATTTTAGCCTAGTTTTTTTTTATGGTCTGGGATTAAAAGAATTTTTTGCTACGAATTTCCACTTACCTCCCCTAACACACTCAATGGTAAAATATTTGCAATTTTCAAACAACACATGCATATATTACCAGAAGATGAATGCATACAATCAAGCTTTACTATAAACAAATATAAATACAAGTTAAGTATACCAGTGAGTAATACGTACCAGTGTGTCAAGGCCAAGGCCAACCATTTTTCCAGGACATTCTCATCCTCAACAAGTACAACATCACCCATCTCCCAACAACAACACTACAATCCATCAAAATGACCAGCACAATAAATTAGCAACAAATTAATTGAGACATTATTACAAACACCTTCATTGCACTACAGGACAAGAAAATCCTTTAGAAGAAAGATGCGTCTTGACTCAATACAAAACAAGAAAAATCCATCTAAAAAATTATTACATCGCAGAAGCGGCTTAGTTAAAAAAAAAAAAAAGGAGAAAAGAAAGATTGAATCACACCTGGTGTAGCGATGATGAAGATGGGCTTGTTGTCGGACGGTGCAAAGAGAGGCGATGATGAAAATTCGATGGAAAATGAAGATGTACCAAAGATACAATTGTTTCTTAATTTTAGGAAAGAAAATAAAAATAAAGCAAAGACAGACACATCCTTCGGTACGTGAATTCGGGCGAAAATAACATTGCTCTTACAAGTATTTAACGATAATCTATTTTAATGAAATTTCAATTAGATTAAATCAATTAAAAAAACAAATTGAGTGAAATCTCAAAGATGAAGAGGAGAGTAAAGAGTTCAACTCAGTCGCGCGCTCGCAGGGTTGAGGGAGTCGCAATAGGTCACCGCCGATTCAAACTTTCTTTGTCGTCGTCGATTCGAATTGAAGAAGAGAGCAATGGTTGCTTGATATCGGAACGAAAGAGAGAGTACCCTCCAACCTAAGAGAGATATGATGTGCGGTTGGGAATTGGATTGAAGAAGTGACGAAAAAAGGTGCGAAAACTCGCTGATTGCAATGCCAATGATGATGATGGTAAAGAGCTGAGGATGGTTTGGGTGGGTGGCTGTTGCAGCAGTGGAAATTGAGTTTGAGGGTGTCGCGCCCCACGAAAATTAAAAATTCGCGAGTGTGCAACGAAATTCGGGACCTTACAATGCTCAGCGTAGATGGACGCCTCGCAGCATGCAATGAAGTCGCCACCCTAATTTGGTTGCTAGGCTTAGGGAACCCTAATCGTCATGGCATAGGAAATATAATAAGTAAAAAACTAAAGGCACAAAAAGGGGTCTGGACCCCAGACAAAGGTTCGGGGTCGTATTATGGTCTCGGGAAGGTGTTAGGCACCCGAGACACATCCGAAAACGGTTACCGGTTGATGAGAGAGGTGTTTAAAAAGGTGTTTGAGAAATGCGTTTTGAAAAAAGGGGGCCCTCAGAGGAATCGTCACTTTAGTCTTTTTTATGATCGTGATGGGACTGAATTTTCCGTAAGACTGAATGAGCGCCCTCTTTTTTCATCATCGGGCCATGCATGATTAACTTAATTACTACGTGATCATGGATTGCTAACAGAGTACCAATTTAAATGATTGATTTTAGAGTGAAAAACTGAAGTGGGATCGAAAGTCCCCATGTACATGCAGTCAATACAAGCGAGAATTTAAAATCATATGAACATGGCATTTTAAGCAACTCTTTAAACACGTCGTTCATGTGGGTTGATTTTAATTCTAGTAGTTCTATATATCATGCATGCAGTTGATATTTGCGAAAAGCATCGAATAAATAAAAGGGACTCGTGAGGCGTACTTTCGAGCGAAGCTTGAAATTAACCTACAAAACGAGAGTGTTAGTGATAGCTTGAGAAATAACTGAGCAATGAAAATTTTAAATGACAATTGATTGTACACGTAAAATGATGGATTCTACGCATACGAAAGTGAGATGCCGAGTTTGATAAAATGATGACAGTTGATTGTATGCGAAAAATGATGGATTTTACGCATACGAGATTTAAATGCTGAGTTGATTGCATGCGAAAAATGATTGATTTTAAGCACACGAGAATTTAAATGCTGTGTTGATTGCATGCGAAAAATGATTGATTTTACGCATACGAGAATTTAAATGCTGTGTTGATTGCATGCGAAAAATGATTGATTTTACGCATACGAGAATTTAAATGCTGAGTCGATTGCATACGAAAAATGATTGATTTTACGCATACGAGAATTTAAATGCTGGGTTGATTGCATGCGAAAAATGATGGATTTTACGCATACGAAAATGAAATGCTGTTTTGATAAGTGCAGAAAAATTAAATGCTATTGGCGATTTACAGGGAAGAAAAAAAAGTTTAATGATTTGCAGAAAATAAAACAGGTTGATAATGCAGGGAATAAACAGTTGGATATTTACGGAAAAGTAAACAGTTGATAATTTGCGGAAGGATTTCCAGCAGTTTTGGGAAAAATTAAAGCAGTTGATATTGCAGAAAATAAACAGTTGATATTGCGACCGACCATGTAGGCGGTATTGAATTTAAATTGCTGAAAGTAAATTGCTGAAATTTAAAGTGCGGAAAATTAAGCAGTTGATAAGTGCGACCGACCATGTAGGCGGTATTGAATTTAAATTGCTGAAAGTAAATTGCTGAAATTTAAAGTGCGGAAAAGTAAGCAGTTGATAAGTGCGACCGACCATGTAGGCGGTATTGAATTTAAATTGCTGAAAGTAAATTGCTGAAATTTAAAGTGCGGAAAAGTAAAGTGCGGAAAATTAAACAGTTGATAATTTGCGGAAGGATTTCCAGCAGTTTTGCGAAAAAGTAAAGCAGTTGAATATTTACGAGAATTAAAATGCGACCGACCATGTAGGCGGTATTGAATTTAAATTGCTGAAAGTAAATTGCGAAAAATTAAAGTGCAGAAAATTAAACAGTTGATAATTTGCGGAAGGATTTCCAGCAGTTTGCGAAAAATTAAAGCAGTTGATAAATTGCAAGAATTAAAATGCGACCGACCATGTAGGCGGTATAATAAATAATTGAAATTAAACGGTTAGATATAAATGACTGAGGTTAGATAACATGACAATAAATATCACGATAAAGAATGGGCAATTCTCATATAAACAATTCAATAAACAACTTTGATAAAATAAAAAAGCATGCGAAATATTTTACGAAAAAAGTGAATTAATCGATTCATGTATAAAACAGACGAGAAATAGCATGTATCGTGAAAAATAAATATATGAGACATGCGAGCATTTTGCGTAAAAAAAAATGACGAATCGGAGACTCGAAAAAAATATAAACGGGCGGGGCCCTATTTAAAATTTGAAGAAATGGGCCAGGAACAGTTCCTGGCCCAAGACAATTAATTTAAATGGTGATGGGCCAAGCCCATCACCTTTCTTTCATTTGCACGAAGGGCCACTTGGCCCGAAACACTTCATCTTCCTCCTCACGTCGCCGGCGCCACTGCCGGCGACGGAGGTGATGAACCAGGCGACCAACTCGCCTGGTTCTTGGCCCGAAAGGGGCCTCTCTCTTCCAGCAGTACACATAAACGACCACAGCAAGAAATCGGCCACAAAGACAGTAGCAATTGCAACAAGAACAAGAACGTGCATTAATCGGTTTAATTAGCAAACAAATATTTCAGGCGTTTAAACGATTTAATTGATGCTAGCGTAATGAAATTAACTCAACATTCAAGCAATTAGAACACATTTGAGCAGTTAAGTAATCATCTAAAGCGAGAACGGAATTTAGAGAGAGAAGCCGTGAGTGAGAGAGAGAGAGAGAACGGAGTTTACAGTGCTCGCCGTGAGAGGAGAAGGGTGAGCGCAAGGAATGTGGTCCGAGTGCGTGCGAACTGGCCAGGAAAATGGAGAGGGAGAGTGTTGTTTTTTTGGCAAAATTTCGGACCTTTTTGCCGTTGGGAACGACGGCTATTTATAGCCGAAAGCAGCCGCGTGGTGGCCGGACACGGGCTGCGCGTGGAGGAAGGGCCGGCTGTGATGATGGCGGAGCTAGGGGCTACGGGCTAGAGGCTTAGACGCGACGGGAGCAGGTGGCTCGGGCGTGGGCTGCTTCGCTGCACTCCCTCGCCACTGTTCACGTGCATTATGCACAATAAATTGTCAACCGTTGATCTGGTTGACTTTCCTTGGTTGACCAGATCAACGGTTGAGATCAAAGGCCTTTAAGTCTCCTTTAAATGGCCTCGAGCCGAGTCTCGCGGGCAAACGTTCCGACTTTTCGAGCCGAAGGTACTGGCGCGTAGAGAAAAATACGCCGGTTCTAACCATCTACAGCGAATGACGAGAATTCCTCGTTTAACGTGTTTATTTTTGCGTTCAAAAACGTGAAATGTTTGAACGGAAAAATAATAACGTTACGCCGAAAATTACACGAGTCGCTGTAGACCGTTGCGACCGGAAAAAAAATCTAGCAACTAGTTGATGGAAAACATTTTAAAGTCGAGCTATTGTCCGAGCAGGCTTACTCGGGTCCAATTAAAAGCTCGAATAAAAATAATAATAAAATAATAAAAATACTAAAAATGCGCTAAAACATTAAAAATCCTAAAATTCACGAGATGACCTAAAACGAATAAAAAACTAGTAAACGACTGCCAGATAGTCAAAAATGCGAGTTTTAAGGCTAAAAATAATAATGATAATAATAATGAAAATACTTGCCGAAAAATTAAAAACGCGATTTCGAAAGCTGACGAAGCTAACGATGATGCTAAAATGCAACGAAACACCTAAAACTGCTAGCGACAGTAAATCAGCTGAAAATGACTGTAAATTAACTAAATAACAGAAATGCTAAAATTAAATAAAAATGGCGTCAAAATTCGGGTATCAACAGTTGCCCCCTCTTTACTGTCTTATCGAAGTATTCGATAAGCAGTAAAGACAGTTGCCCCTCGATATCCGAATTTTGGCGACACGGCAGGTCTTACCTCAAACTTACAGTGATGATGTCGCTCTGGGAGGAGGTAGCTGATTGACGTCACTCTAGGAGGAGGAGATTGATTGATGTTGTCACTGGGAGAAAAGGTGTCCACAAAATTGATGATGTTGTTCGTGGGTGTCACTCTGGGAGGAGGTATGCTTTAAATTCTAGTCTGGGCGAGGCTATCGCATTGCTAGATGCTGGTATGAAAAATGTGGTTGCATGTCCGTGCGAGGCTATCCCTCTTCGGACGCTGCTGTGGAGATGATAAGGAAGGTCTGTGCGAGGCTATCGCTCTCCGGATGTCGGCGTGGCAATGTGAAGAAGGTCCGTGCGAGGCTATCGCTCTCCGGATGTTGATATGGTAATGTGGATGAAGGTCCGTGCGAGGCTATCGCTCTTCGAATGTTGACGTGGTAACGTGAAGAACTATCCGTGCGAGGCTATCGCTCTTCGGATGTTGACATGGTAATGTGGATGTAGGTCCGTGCGAGGCTATCGCTCTCCGGTCGCTGGTGCTGAAGGTATAATCACTCAAGGAGGAGTTATTTAGATATGCAGAAAAGTAGTCGCTCAAGGAGGAGTATTTTTAGATAGACAGAAAAGTAGTCGCTCAAGGAGGAGTAATAATTATGCAGAAATGTAGAATTATGTAAATGAGAGTTGTAACGTACCTTCACTCGGATATTGATTGACGGTAACATACCTTTGCCCTGATGTTGATTTGCTATTTGGGGTGACTGTTTATGAATTTTCGAAATATGGTGTGGGGACGTGACCTGACACAGCATTAACAGATGACATGTGCGGACGTGACCAGACATGACATTAACAACACGATGTGGGGACGTGACCCTTCACAACGCTTAATAGACAACATGTGCGGACGTGACCAGACACAACATTATCAGACGACATGTGCGGACGTGACCAAACACAATATTAAAAACACGATGTGGGGATGTGACCCTTCACAACGCTTAATAGACAACATGTGCGGACGTGACCAGACACAACATTATCAGAAGACATGTGCGGACGTGACCAAACACAATAAAAAAACACGATGTGGGGACGTGACCCTTCACAACGCTTAACAGACAACATGTGCGGACGTGACCAGACACAACATTATCAGACGACATGTGCGGACGTGACCAAACACAATATTAAAAACACGATGTGGGGATGTGACCCTTCACAACGCTTAATAGACAACATGTGCGGACGTGACCAGACACAACATTATCAGAAGACATGTGCGGACGTGACCAAACACAATACAAAAAACACGATGTGGGGACGTGACCCTTCACAACGCTTAACAGACAACATGTGCGGACGTGACCAGACACAATATTACCAGACGACTTGTGCGGACGTGACCAAACACAATATTAACAACACGATGTGGGGATGCGACCCTTCACAACGCTTAACAGATAACATGTGCGGACGTGACCAGACACCATTTTATCAGACGACATGTGCGGACGTGACCAAACACAATTTTAAATGACACGATGTGGGGACGTGACCCTTCACAACGTTTAACAGATGGTGTAAAAAGGGAAAGCAAGTCTTACCTTGAACTTACCGTATGAACTGAAATGGAGAGTGGTTGACCGTGAGGGAACGAGATTCACCGCACGAAGATGATTTGGGAGTGGTAACGTACTCCCTTCGACGCTGATTGGATTTTGATGAAAATCCAAGATGGCGAGGGCTTTACAACGATGTCGTCATCGAAGACCCAATGGTTGAGGAGTGGTGATGTTCTCAATTCGACGTTTGATTGGATTTTGATGAAAATCAAAGGCGAGGGCTTTACAACGATGTTATTATCGAAGACCCATGGTTGAGGAGTCACCGGAGCATATCTGTGTCCTGCAAATTGGAAGGAAGCAAATACAAAGTAGCAACAAAATAGAAAAAGGAGAGAGCAATTGACCTGTGAGAAATATCAAATATTCCTACCTTTAACCCATGGCTTGCCCCCAAGTTTTTTTTTTTGTTTGGAATGAAAATGATTTCTTTGTTTAAGAAAATAAATTCAAGCCTTTTTCTCTTTTTGGATAAAATGTGCGTTCAGTTTTCATTATATGAACATGATTGATTCAAGTCTAGATAACGTCTACGTCTTGTTCAAGAAATAACGACCTCAAGGACAAGACTTTCCCACAACTTGCAGCCGTAAGCAATCCTCACCTGATATTAGTGTTTGCACTCACGCTCTGGAACAAGGCTAAGTGTTTTACACTCATAAAGATGCAACTAACATGATACATAATTTACAGTTCGCAATGTCAATCCGAGTGAATATACTTCGAATGAAGATGCACATGCATGGGCGTTCTAATAATCGATGGGACTTTTACGGAAAAGAATGAAAGGACATGAAAAGTCCGGAAAGGAGTTTGTTTTGGGAAATATTGCTTTGTTGAGGAGTTGGAAGGCTTTTGATGAGTGATGCTTTGCTAATTGGCCAGGATGAGGGCGAGGTGCGCGAGTCTTTTCGCTTTTTGCTGGGGATGCTTGCTTGACAGAGTGCGTGAGCTCTGGGATCCTTGTTGGGGGTGCTTTCCCTTTAGCCAGGGGCCCTTTTCTTGAGTCTTCATTGGGGAGCGTCGTCGCTGTTCATTTTGCGACTTACTACTTGAGTTGGCCTGGGGCCCCTTTCTCTTCTCGGGTTCTCACTAGGGATGCTTGCTTTGAGGTTTCTTGAGTTGGCCTTGGGCCTCTTTTGCTTGACTTTACTAGGGGAAGGCTGCTTTGAGATTTCTCGAGTTGGCCTTGGGCTTTTCTACTCGAGTTCAATGGGGAAAGTTTTCTTCGAGATTTTCTCGAATTGAGTTGTCCCCGGGCTGTGATTGCTTTGGCTCTTCGATTTTTTGTATTCGTCGAAGGTCTCTGAGCATTTTTCTTTTCTTTTCCTTTTTCCCCTCTCTCCTTTTTCTTTTTTCCTTTTTTCTTTTTTTCTCTCCTTTTCCCTTTTTTTTTTTTTTTTTTTTTATGTATATCCCTCCCCTTTTTGATTTGATTTGAAAATGCAACAGAGCAGAGCAAGCACAACCTTCGTCTTGATCTCTTCCCCTTTTGTCTTGAGGCCTCGGCCTTCGTCGTTGCTGCTTCTCCGGTGATGGTCCTTAGCGATCTCCTAGTGACATTTTCCGTCTCTTTCATCGTGCTCTTGGACTCGACGCGCTTTTACTTCCGGCTGGCGATTTTAGCTGAAACTGCTCTTTGGCTCCCGGGGTATGAGTGATATTGACGGTTTGGGGAGTGATGACATATATGGTGGAAAGAGGGAAAAAACGAAAAAAGTGGAGAAAATCGTAAAAGTCCCATGTCACTTTATAGCTATCCCATGTCTAATGGCGCATGTACCCTGGATATTATGCGAATTCAACTAGTATCTAGTCAGGCACTTACACTCATGAAAGAAACAAAGCGTGAAGGCCCAAAATACTCACAGGGATATGTTTTGTGATTGCTTACGTCTAGACGTGCCATGGATATAAGAGCTAACAGACAAAATCATGTATGTTTCATATAATTTCTAATGAACGCACAAGTCATCCATGTCGTGATAAAGTGATGAATATGCTTGAAAAAAAACGTTCAAAACATGGGATTTTCAAGCCAAGCGACTATGCCTTTTTTTTTTTTTTTTTTTTTTTTTTTTGCAAAAACTAAGAATCTTAGCAGACATGACGCACACACTCTTGCAACAACATAAATCGTGGCCATTTAAAAATTGTGGAAACATAAATTGCAACAACGGAAAATGCGGAAACGGAAATTGCAAAAATGTAAAAGGACAACTTCCCTGAAAAATGAGCTTTGACTTCTTTTCAACGCCTTTTCTTGGTCGTCACTCCATTTGCTTGCCCCCTGTTTACAAGTCTCGCTGCACCTGAAATGAAGAGACAGTTAAATAATAAATTCATAGGGAAAAGGTATCCCCAGATGTTGAATTAATGAAAGATAGAGTAATTGAAAAGAACACGTGGGTTGCCTCCCACGAAGCGCCCTTGTTTAAAGTCGTAGGCTCGACTATGGTGTGCGTTTGAGTCTTGTGCTTTTGGATCAACATCCCTTTGAACTTCATTGCTTGCCCCCCAGACTTCTCCTGATGAGGGACTATCTCTTTTTCCGCCCTTTCTCTTAAATGGACCGATTTGCATGAACCTGGAAAAAGGAGCGATCGTAAATCTGAAAAAAGAAAAAAGAGTAAGTATAAGTGATGGACGGTCCTGAGGCCTCCACGTTGCTCATTCGTTTTTCCGGCTACACTTTCACTTGATATTTTCAGGGTGGTCGGAGAGGCGTGATCTCCTGGTTGTGGATGATATGCGAAGGAAGCCTCTATTCATTCCAACGATATGGAGCAATCTGAGAGGTTATCTGGGACACCCAAATTAGCAGGGGCAACCCATGCCCCCATGCTAAGAAGATCTATGTGCTTTCAAATGACGTAAGGCCTGATGCCTGATGAACCCATCTGAGGGGAGGGACGACGATCTATGTTATGAACTTGGAGTTTCTTATGATAAGCTAAAAGGACATGGCCATGAGTGAGCAATACTCGGCTTTTTTCGAATGTTTGGTCTGATTTTTTGGGTTTTTTTTTTGTGAAACGTTTGTGTTTACCCCGGAGGGATTTTCTCTTTCTGTTTTTGCGATGGTCTTTTGAGTTGCTTTGGATAGATAATTGATAAGGAAAAGTTGAGGCGATAAACATCCGAAAGAGTACGACTTTATTAAAAAGTGTTTACAAAAATATGGTAAACTTGACAACAACCTAAATTCATCAAAATTGGCTAAGATAGATGAAATCAGGGATCCTATTTACATGAGAAAGAACAGGTTTGCCGATGTCCGAGTCCTTAGGCGAAGGTGTCAACTTTAAGAATCAGAATTCTCTTGCTCCTACCAAAGGTATTCCCTTGAAGCCATCTCCCCTCTCTGTATTTCTATCTTGGCCTCTAAAGCTGCAATCCGACTCTGCAGTGCCTGATCATTGAAACTTCATTCCCGAAAATATCAAGTGAAAGTAGTGTAGGTGCCGACATATCGAATGAGCAAGATGGGTCCTACGGGACAAAAATAAAATTTTAAATACAAAGTAACCTGCATGTGTAAGAAATTTACAGTTCGTATAAAAGAAAAAATCATGTCAATATGCCACCAAGACAAATAGAGCCACGACAACGCAAGTATAATCATGATGCACGTGCTGGGGCTCTGATTCCGACATTTCTAACTGGCTTGAACGGTTCCCGGATGATACCATGAAAAGGTCCCTAAAGTGTCGTCCAGTCGCCCGATTCCTTGCGAAATCGTATAACCTTTCGACTGGCTTTAGGGGTTCATCCGAGTTGGGATTGGTGAACACTACCCAGGACATGTGTCCTAGGGCGTCACTACTACCCTCCTATTTTGGTAATTGTTCCCTAGGTGTAGGGCACTATGAAATGCATATGACAATTGCTAAAGCAAATAAATAAACAGACCAGCAATTGATCAAAGCAAATAAATAGATAAACAAATAAACACCTCTCTAAAAAGCTAAAACCGGCTCCGACCCTTTTAATTCCCCAGTGAAGTCGCCAAACTGTCGCGCCCCACGAAAATTAAAAATTCGCGAGTGTGCAACGAAATTCGGGACCTTACAATGCTCAGCGTAGATGGACGCCTCGCAGCATGCAATGAAGTCGCCACCCTAATTTGGTTGCTAGGCTTAGGGAACCCTAATCGTCATGGCATAGGAAATATAATAAGTAAAAAACTAAAGGCACAAAAAGGGGTCTGGACCCAGACAAAGGTTCGGGGTCGTATTATGGTCTCGGGAAGGTGTTAGGCACCCGAGACACATCCGAAAACGGTTACCGGTTGATGAGAGAGGTGTTTAAAAAGGTGTTTGAGAAATGCGTTTTGAAAAAAGGGGGCCCTCAGAGGAATCGTCACTTTAGTCTTTTTTATGATCGTGATGGGACTGAATTTTCCGTAAGACTGAATGAGCGCCCTCTTTTTTCATCATCGGGCCATGCATGATTAACTTAATTACTACGTGATCATGGATTGCTAACAGAGTACCAATTTAAATGATTGATTTTAGAGTGAAAAACTGAAGTGGGATCGAAAGTCCCCATGTACATGCAGTCAATACAAGCGAGAATTTAAAATCATATGAACATGGCATTTTAAGCAACTCTTTAAACACGTCGTTCATGTGGGTTGATTTTAATTCTAGTAGTTCTATATATCATGCATGCAGTTGATATTTGCGAAAAGCATCGAATAAATAAAAGGGACTCGTGAGGCGTACTTTCGAGCGAAGCTTGAAATTAACCTACAAAACGAGAGTGTTAGTGATAGCTTGAGAAATAACTGAGCAATGAAAATTTTAAATGACAATTGATTGTACACGTAAAATGATGGATTCTACGCATACGAAAGTGAGATGCCGAGTTTGATAAAATGATGACAGTTGATTGTATGCGAAAAATGATGGATTTTACGCATACGAGATTTAAATGCTGAGTTGATTGCATGCGAAAAATGATTGATTTTAAGCACACGAGAATTTAAATGCTGTGTTGATTGCATGCGAAAAATGATTGATTTTACGCATACGAGAATTTAAATGCTGTGTTGATTGCATGCGAAAAATGATTGATTTTACGCATACGAGAATTTAAATGCTGAGTCGATTGCATGCGAAAAATGATTGATTTTACGCATACGAGAATTTAAATGCTGGGTTGATTGCATGCGAAAAACGATGGATTTTACGCATACGAAAATGAAATGCTGTTTTGATAAGTGCAGAAAAATTAAATGCTATTGGCGATTTACAGGGAAGAAAAAAAAGTTTAATGATTTGCAGAAAATAAAACAGGTTGATAATGCAGGGAATAAACAGTTGGATATTTACGGAAAAGTAAACAGTTGATAATTTGCGGAAGGATTTCCAGCAGTTTTGCGAAAAATTAAAGCAGTTGATATTGCAGAAAATAAACAGTTGATATTGCGACCGACCATGTAGGCGGTATTGAATTTAAATTGCTGAAAGTAAATTGCTGAAATTTAAAGTGCGGAAAATTAAGCAGTTGATAAGTGCGACCGACCATGTAGGCGGTATTGAATTTAAATTGCTGAAAGTAAATTGCTGAAATTTAAAGTGCGGAAAAGTAAGCAGTTGATAAGTGTGACCGACCATGTAGGCGGTATTGAATTTAAATTGCTGAAAGTAAATTGCTGAAATTTAAAGTGCGGAAAAGTAAAGTGCGGAAAATTAAACAGTTGATAATTTGCGGAAGGATTTCCAGCAGTTTTGCGAAAAAGTAAAGCAGTTGAATATTTACGAGAATTAAAATGCGACCGACCATGTAGGCGGTATTGAATTTAAATTGCTGAAAGTAAATTGCGAAAAATTAAAGTGCAGAAAATTAAACAGTTGATAATTTGCGGAAGGATTTCCAGCAGTTTGCGAAAAATTAAAGCAGTTGATAAATTGCAAGAATTAAAATGCGACCGACCATGTAGGCGGTATAATAAATAATTGAAATTAAACGGTTAGATATAAATGACTGAGGTTAGAGAACATGACAATAAATATCACGATAAAGAATGGTCAATTCTCATATAAACAATTCAATAAACAACTTTGATAAAATAAAAAAGCATGCGAAATATTTTACGAAAAAAGTGAATTAATCGATTCATGTATAAAACAGACGAGAAATAGCATGTATCGTGAAAAATAAATATATGAGACATGCGAGCATTTTGCGTAAAAAAAAATGACGAATCGGAGACTCGAAAAAAATATAAACGGGCGGGGCCCTATTTAAAATTTGAAGAAATGGGCCAGGAACAGTTCCTGGCCCAAGACAATTAATTTAAATGGTGATGGGCCAAGCCCATCACCTTTCTTTCATTTGCACGAAGGGCCACTTGGCCCGAAACACTTCATCTTCCTCCTCACGTCGCCGGCGCCACTGCCGGCGACGGAGGTGATGAACCAGGCGACCAACTCGCCTGGTTCTTGGCCCGAAAGGGGCCTCTCTCTTCCAGCAGTACACATAAACAATCACAGCAAGAAATCGGCCACAAAGACAGTAGCAATTGCAACAAGAACAAGAACGTGCATTAATCGGTTTAATTAGCAAACAAATATTTCAGGCGTTTAAACGATTTAATTGATGCTAGCGTAATGAAATTAACTCAACATTCAAGCAATTAGAACACATTTGAGCAGTTAAGTAATCATCTAAAGCGAGAACGGAATTTAGAGAGAGAAGCCGTGAGTGAGAGAGAGAGAGAGAACGGAGCTTACAGTGCTCGCTGTGAGAGGAGAAGGGTGAGCGCAAGGAATGTGGTCCGAGTGCGTGCGAACTGGCCAGGAAAATGGAGAGGGAGAGTGTTGTTTTTTTGGCAAAATTTCGGACCTTTTTGCCGTTGGGAACGACGGCTATTTATAGCCGAAAGCAGCCGCGTGGTGGCCGAACGCGGGCTGCGCGTGGAGGAAGGGCCGGCTGTGATGATGGCGGAGCTAGGGGCTACGGGCTAGAGGCTTAGACGCGACGGGAGCAGATGGCTCGGGCGTGGGCTGCTTCGCTGCACTCCCTCGGCACTGTTCACGTGCATTATGCACAATAAATTGTCAACCGTTGATCTGGTTGACTTTCCTTGGTTGACCAGATCAACGGTTGAGATCAAAGGCCTTTAAGTCTCCTTTAAATGGCCTCGAGCCGAGTCTCGCGGGCAAACGTTCTGACTTTTCGAGCCGAAGGTACTGGCGCGTAGAGAAAAATACGCCGGTTCTAACCATCTACAGCGAATGACGAGAATTCCTCGTTTAACGTGTTTATTTTTGCGTTCAAAAACGTGAAATGTTTGAACGGAAAAATAATAACGTTACGCCGAAAATTACACGAGTCGCTGTAGACCGTTGCGACCGGAAAAAAAATCTAGCAACTAGTTGATGGAAAACATTTTAAAGTCGAGCTATTGTCCGAGCAGGCTTACTCGGGTCCAATTAAAAGCTCGAATAAAAATACTAAAAATGCGCTAAAACATTAAAAATCCTAAAATTCACGAGATGACCTAAAACGAATAAAAAACTAGTAAACGACTGCCAGATAGTCAAAAATGCGAGTTTTAAGGCTAAAAATAATAATGATAATAATAATGAAAATACTTGCCGAAAAATTAAAAACGCGATTTCGAAAGCTGACGAAGCTAACGATGATGCTAAAATGCAACGAAACACCTAAAACTGCTAGCGACAGTAAATCAGCTGAAAATGACTGTAAATTAACTAAATAACAGAAATGCTAAAATTAAATAAAAATGGCGTCAAAATTCGTGTATCAACAGTGGTTAGAAAGCGATGATTATTTTAGGTTAGAAAGTGGTGGAATAGTGTTTAATAATAATAATAATTAATATTACATTTATATATATGTATATATACACGGCCTAAAATCTTATAGCGCAGCCCCAACCCGTTAACACTAACAGACCAGCTCGAGTATAGCCGGCTTTGAAATTTTATAACCCGTCCATTTAGGTCAGGTTGGGGTTGTCCAACGTTCCCAATTTTCCCTCCGCATTGATAAAGGGCTAAAAGATCCAAGGTAACTCCACCATTAACTATTTCATTTATTAAGTACTTCATTTATGCTACTTCATATTTATCAATATACTCTTTCTTCTACACATTAAGCTCTCGTACAGAATCTGAAGTAGTTTCTTTATATGTGTTGTCTAGAAAGAGGAGGGAACAATGATTATTTGTTTGTCGGAACTAGAAGTAAAAATTTTAGTAGATAAAGATTCCGTCAAAACTTCTTTCGAGGAATGGGCCAAACCTGGTCATTTCTCAAGAACAATAGCTAAAGGGCCTGATACTACCACTTGGATCTGAAACTTACATGTTGATGCTCACGATTTCGATAGCCATATTAGTGATTTGGAGGAGATCTCCCGAAAAGTATTTAGCATAGTTATCAGAACTGAACCGGACAACGAACCGGAAATAAAAATTTGGTGGTTCAACCGGGTTGAACCGGGTTCGACCGGATTGTAGATGCTGGTCCGTTTTGAACCGTTCACACATTGAACCGTTAAATCTTAGATAATTGAGCTGGATTGAACCGACTGGTTTTTACTGTAGCATTTTATAAAATATCAAAATTTATTATTAAAATTGAAAAAGAAGTAAAACGGCGTCGTTTTAGGTCATATCAAAACGGCGCCGTTTTGGGCCGTGTCAAAACGACGCCGTTTTGGCGACCCAAAACGTCGCCGTTTTGCTTTGGTTGTGATATGAGCCCGTGGGCCGTGTCAAAACGGCGTCCTTTTGGGCCCATGGGTCATGTCAAAACGGCGTCCTTTTGACACGTCATCAAACCAGCCGGTTTGATAAAAAACCGATCGAGTCGACCAGTCCGACCCGGATCAATGTCAAATTTGATCCGATAACTGAATCGGACCGGAAAGGTAAAAAAATCCCATTGAACCGGTCGGTCCGGTCTGGTTCTGATAACCAGAGTATTTAGTGCTCATTCTCTTACCGTACATTTAATTTATATTTAATTATCTATATAAATAAATGGACCATTCTGTAGCCCAATGAAGATAACATTTCGTTAGCCTAACTTCTAAATGGAAGTCCCATAGATCAATAGCCCAAAATGGCCCATTCCTTATTTGATCTAATTACCAAAACACCCCCAAAATCATCCAAGTATTACTAAGCGCACACTGCTGCAGGCTACGGAGCTGAAAAACCCAAAACCTCAGCTACTCTCCGTTCTCGCGAGGTGAAGAGAAGAGAGCAGAAATGTTGAGGTCCGTTTTAAGAGCCGCAATCAAATCTCCAAACCAAACATGGAATTCAATTTCTTCGTCATCTTCTTCATCATTCAGTCATCATCACCATCAGTTCCTCTTCTTCTCCTCAAAGGCGAATAAATCAGGTCCCAAGAAGGACGCCAACACTAATAATACCAATGTCAAGAAAGGAAAAAACAAGAAAGGTGCAGATCAAACCTCTTCAGCAAACGCAGTAAGCGATGTCAGTGCGCAGGCGGATGATGCAGTCATGCGAGCTCGACAACTGGCTGAGGATGAAAAGAACCCTTCAAGTAACATGGGTCCTAATGGGCTCCCTCTCTTTACCTCCGCTGCTTCACTAGCTAAGCTCACGCGCAACGACGCATGTTCCTACTTCAATTTCAGGTTCGTCTCTAGCATTTTTTGTGTAAAAATCAAATGGGTGGTTGTTGATTTTTCCTGTTTACTTGGTGTCTGTAGTCCAGAAGATCTGAAACGGGTGTTGCCTGAGGGGTTGCCGATTGGGATGGTGAAGGAATTTGAAGATTCAATGAGAAAGGCTTTGTTGGTTCGACAGAGCTTTTTGGATCTTCGTGATAATTTTAGACGCATCGTGGATCCCAGTTTGTTTCCTACCACACCTAAAGGTAATTTTTATGTATGAATTTATGATAAAAGCCATTAATGGTGTAGCATACAAGGAATGAATTTGCAGTGTGAATTTTGGTCGGGTGATTATTTATTTTCTAGTTCTAGATTGTACAGTTTTATTGCTAAATTGTTTTTTAGTGTTTATTGATGCTGAGAGTGTCATTTCTTCCCACCTTGTAACTTATGCGACTGATTATGTAGTTTATCTTATTGAGATTGGTGTGAGTGTGCATCATGAAAAACAGAATGTGAGTGTGAGTGTATATAGTAATCATATTTGGACGCCTGGTGTTCCAAAAATTCCTCTCACATCTTTAAAACTATTTGCTGAATATGCAAACTCACTTGAAGAGTCATTTCAGCACACTCTTGGTAGGTGGATGTATGATTGTTGTAAGCTTTATTCCTCTCATAATATATCCGATTTTACTCATCCATAATAGCAACAATTGAACCACCCAATATGAATGTGACAGTGATGGTACATATATATTAGGAGCGCTGAACATACACTCATAAATTTGGGCTAAGTTTATTCCTAGCTAAGTTTATATCAGTACCCCTTTTTATGTATGGTGTTTGAATTGGTTTTGTTTAGGTTTGAAAGTTAGGAAGCAAATTGTGTTGGATGGTCCAGTTAGTTGTGGAAAGAGTATTATGCTTGCAATGCTTGTTCATTGGGCTCGCGAGGAAGGTTGGATTGTATTTTATGTTCCTAGAGGTCGGGAGTGGACGCATGGTGGATTTTGCTATAAGAATCCAGATACTGGCCTATGGGACACACCGCTTCTGGCTGAGAATGCGCTCAAGGTAAATGATATACACCATTTGTTTATTCAGATGACACTGTTATAGGTACTGAACCCTCTCTACAGTCTGTTTTTGTCCAACAATTTAAAATAAAATGCGTGGTGTCCATACTTTGCTCAGTTTAGATCACAGGGACCATAAACCTATTAACTTCTGGTGAATGAGAACCTAGCCCCCAAATGGAAATTGTTTTGCTTGGTCAATCATATAGGTTTCTTTTCCTTTTTGCTGGAATCAAGTCCTGGATGGTTGAATAAAAGCCCAAAGTTACCTTTGTTTATAAGGTTCTACTGGAAACAATTATGCTTTGGTCAATACAAACATAATAAAATTGGCTTTTAAACTTTGATTATGTGATGAAGCTCTTATGAGAACTAACGAATGGACATAATTGCAAAAAAAAAAGAAAAAAAAGTTAAAAGACAAATCTTACAAAATTTATACTTGGGAATGGCTGTTAAATCATTCAAGGGTGGTTGCACCTTTGAGTCAAGGCCATGATGCTTGATCTTAGGACTCAGTGTGATGCAGCAGTTGGACTTGTAGCTTTCTGGATTTCATTCCCTTTATGCATGTGTCATTTTTGTGGTAGCTAAAATGCATATTAAGTTTTGGATTGTGATTTCCATACGTATCATGAAAGAAACTTACGGTCCTGGCCTCTTCAAGAAAATAATGGAGAAATACCTAGCATGGCTAGCTCTCCTTAAGAATTCCTGGAAAGCTCCCATCATTTTCTCATTTAAGCTCTCTTTTCTCCCTCTAATTTTCCCGTCTTGGAGGTATGCATGTTTGGAGTCTTGACATTTTTTCTATTGGTTCTTTCCTTCCAGGATTTTTTGAAATTCCACACATCCCACTTGAAGCAACTACCATGCCAGATCTTTGATCCTGTTCCATTAGGAGAGGGTGCTGGTGTAGGGTGGTTGAAAGGAGCAGTTTCCACGCCAGTTCCTGAAGGATCAACTTTATATGATCTGGCTCAAATAGGAATCAACCACACGCACGCTGCTGTTGGAGCAGTAGTTCGTTTGAGGAAAGAGTTATCTCTTGTGAAAGATGTCCCTGTTCTCTTTGCAATCGATCAAGTAAGGCACTCTGGAATCAAGTCCCTGAATTTTGTGTTGTTCTGTTTTTGTTTAGTTTCATTTTTAAAATTTTGTTAAACTATTCTTAAGTGCCTTGTTTCTGACTCTTATCTATTGACTGGTTGCTATTACCTTTTTCAGTATAATAACTGGTTTACATTCAGTGATCACGAGGAGCCAGTAACTATGCGCTCTTGTCGACAGATTCATGCTAGAGAACTTTCAATGGTTGGTATCATCTGTTCATCTTTCTCTACTCTCTGGTCAGTTGGCTAAGTATTATTTTACATTCCAAGTTGGATAGAGTGTGCATGAACATTCTATAGCTCTCCCTTTGCAGACATCTCTCATTTCATCATTTTTTTTAAAGATACGTGTGGATCAGTTTCTTGCTTACACCTTGGTTATCTTGCATGTGCTTTCATGTTTCTTTGACAATCAATGTCGTAGTGAGTTCAGTTAACATATGGCCAAGTGTAAAGTATTTTGAATCTTTTTTTCAGGTTAATGCTTTTAGGTCCATGATGCATAACAACATGATGGTGGGTGCTTTTACTCATTCAACAGCAGTTGGAAAGCTACGCAAAGATCTGCCAGATGTTCCTCCAGATGCCCGTATTAATTTGTCCCGCTATAGTTTAGATGAAGCCACTACTGTTTGCCATTACTACCTGAGGTATGCGTGGGAGCGTATGTGCTATGATTTTATCATCTTACACTACAATTCACAAGATGATATACCTTCACTATAAGGATTTTAGTGAACAGTTTAAAATTTATAATATTGCATATTTGGAAATAATAAAACATAAATATTATTGTTGACTGATGAACATGCCTTTTCTATTTCACTTAAATTCAATTCAGGGGAAATGTTGTGAAGTTTTGACTGTCTGGAACTACTTTAAAGCTTGTAACAATTGAAATGCAGCTTGGATATCTTAAATGTGACCATTCTAAACCATTAGCAAAGCTGCGGCTATATTTTCGGACTGATCAGCTTTACATGCTGTTTCTTATGGCAGGCAAAGATTAATTCGCCGAGAAGCTTTCTCAGAAGATAATTGGAAGAGAATATTTTTCTTGTCCAACGGGAACGGAGTTGAAATGAGAAGTTTAGTTCCTTTGATGCAATGACTTGCTGTTGATGCATGGTACTCTTTGTACCCATCTAACACGTGGGTCGGGACAATTGCTCATCAGCTCAACTGCCTTTGATTTTTGAGGTTCTTAGCACTTTTCACCCTTTTTTTCATCCCTTCTTCCTTGCTTAAAAGTGAGGTTAGCAAGAATCCACTTCCTCACTTTTCAAATCTTGATCATATAAGAACAACAGTGAGAGAGAGGAACAGGAGTTGGCAAATTCCATTGACATATTGGCTTCGGCTTGGCTTGGATAATTTCTTGTAGCTCCCAAGCATTTACTGTGTATGTAGGTCCAAGTCCAATACTATATTAGTTCTGAATTTTGATTGTACAAGATTTTATTTTATAATAAAATGGGATTTTTTTTTTTTAGTGTTTAGTTTTGTTTGGTAGCTAGGGTTTCAGAAATAATGTGATGCATTTAATGGACAAATAGTTTATGGGTTGTTTTACTGGTGATAAGAATATTTATATAGATTCGAGTCTTGACTCGAATCACACCTCAGAACCTAACCGGGCTGTACCAAACCATTTCTCATTTGTGAATGGGCAAGTTGTCGGTTACTAAATAATGTTAAATGCTAATTTAGGCATAGGGTGGTGTTTTGTCGTATCTGAAACTTTAAATCAAACAAGTGTGAAGTCAAATTAGCTGCACGTCGTCTTATCAGATTTCTTCTAGTTAATTGGAGTACAGACGTCATCATGCCACCTCACCCCCCGTCTTTGCTTGTACGTCATTGTTAATAGTTTACTTTAAAATAGTTTATCGATTAATTAGATGACCCTTTAATTTCTCAAGTCAACTTCAATTATTAGGCTTGTTTGCTTAGTTTTCTTCCATAACTTAATACACTAAAAAAAACAGCCCCATGCCACTTTTGTCCAAAATGAAGATGGAAAAGGGTCGATGATCATTTTTTAGGGAAAAGTCGTCGAAAATAAATACTGTTGGAAAAAAATAGGAGATAAGTGGAACATATTTTGACGAGGTCATGAGATACATACGGATTTTGATGAACATATCCATAAGTCGTCGAAAAAGTTAGACAGAGGCATCCGCATCCGCATCCGCCACCAACATTTACAGCAACCGCGTCATGAGAAAACCCGATTCCATGACCCGTACCCACACCCACCTCCTCCTCTTGTCTTCCCCCGCTCCGTCTTTCCTTACGTCACCCATCGGAAATCTCACGAGGCATCCGCATCCGCCACCGCCTCAGCCTCCTGCTCCCATCACCTCCTCTTCTACAGCACCTCTCAGGTGGGGCCCATCTACCACACTTCGGGTCTGTTTGGCGTTCCGTTTCTGATTGCAAAAATTCTGTGGGAAAAAATTCTGTATGAAAATGATTTCTGAAAAAATGAGTATGCTGTTTGGTAAATATTTGTTAAAGGTTCTATGGGGAAACCAAAAGTTGTTTTTAGTATTTGGTAAAAACTGGTTTAAAACTATGATTGGAATGTAAAATGACCATAAAAGGAATAATTCATTTCAAGTGTTAGAATTATTTTTTTTAGTATCTTTATATATGTTTTTAATCAATTTATTTATAATCTAACATTTACCACCTAATATTTATCTAATATCATAAATTAAATTAAATTTATTAATACCATAAAAAATATAAGTTATTAATATCATGGTTTAAAGCATTATATTAAATTTTTTGCAAACTCTATATAGATATTTTTAATCAATATATTTCTGTAAACAAATAATTAATATTTTATTTATAATAAGAAATTATGGTACAATTTTATTCCAACAACACTTTTTTTTAGTATCTATATAGATATTTTAAATCAATCTATTTCTTTAAACAAATAATTAACATTTTATTTATATCAAAAAATCATGCTACAATTTTATTCCAACAACCTTTTTTTTTTAATGAATAAATAAATGTTATTTTGGCCCATTTGGCTTGCAGTCGGGCTTGAATCCGAGCTCTTCAATTTTTACCCCTTTTTTCCCGTATTTTAAGTATTTTTTCCTTCGAATTTTTTCGGTTCTGAACAAAATTTCTCAAACCGTAGATCGAACATTTCCGTCCATTGTCACATTTTACATTTTTGACGCATATCATTTCGTTTATTTATTTTTAGCGAGACTTCTCGTACCAATAACTCGAACCAATTAATAATTATAGTATTTTTTTCCTTCCCACTCTCATCCTCACCGTTGGATCATCTTACCTTTTTGGCAAGACCGATCCAACGACCATATTTTTTCCCCTCATTTAGCCATCTTCATCTCTTTTCCCTTTCCTGCAAAATAATTTCCAGATCCAAAAATCCTCAGCCAAGCAAATTAATCCAATTTCAATCCCAATTTCCTCACATTTCCCTCAATCTCCGATTCACCACAGCCACCCGCCACCGCCGCACCTCCACAACACCATCACCATCACAATCACCTCATCCATCAAAACCATAAGAGAAGGAGAACGTGTCGCGATGGAGAAGAAGAAGAAGTCTTGTAGCGTGAGGAGATGAGGGGCAAATATGGGTTTAACAAAAATTCATTAAAATCTACTGTTTGAAAACTCCTTTTCGTGTTTTGCCAAAATGTCTTTCCACCCACTGGAGCGATTGGCTCCTTTCTGATTTTGGAGCAAATGAAGGCAAAATGGACTAGAGCTTTTAAAAAGCTCTGGTTGAAAAGGAGGGAGCCAAACAGTTTTTGTTTGATTTTGATTTTGGGAAATGACTTTCCCAAGTAGAACCACAATGCCAAATAGCAATTTCCTCCTCCTTCGCCACCGGAACAATTTTATTTTCTTCTACTAAATACACATACCTTTGACCAATTCAAATTAGACAGACCTACGATCAATTCAATTAATCACTTATTATTTGGATCACGCAAAAGTTTTCTCCCATTTATAAAATTTTATTCGATGTATATAAAAATATAATATATCTTGTATTTTTTTATGAGATAAGTTATGAGTTCGATCTATAATTTAAAAATAAAGTTAATATTTTTTTAATTATTAGAATACGATCTTATAATTTATCTCATAAAAAAAGCATCAACCAATTGTGTTGCATCTTCGTATACACCTACCTATCTTTACTTTCATTGTCATGATAAATTAATAAATGAGGTAATTAATGAATCAAAATTAATTTAAAAGATGTACGTGCCCTATTAAATACTCCCAATGAAAGATGTGGTGTGGAGCCATCAACAGCTAAGCTCACGGTCACGGTGATTGCGGCATTTCACATTTGTTTAACAATATTCTAATAACAAGTGGTTGCAAGAACTAGTCGTGTGTTGCATGTGGAAGACTATATAAATAATTATTATCTAATAATTTTTTTATTATTATAAAATTTTTTAAAAAATAATTATATAAAAACGGAGGGAATAATTTACAGTAACGTTAACTAAGAATGTGTACAACCTTGCTGGGTAAACTGGTAAAGTACCGACCCTTTTTTACCGTCTCTAATTTACTGCTTGTTTAAAGAGTTTTAATGTTTTTTTTTACCTAGCTATTTAAACAACTTGTTTACCCTAGCATTTCAAAAGTAAAATTGTAAGGGAGAAAAAATGATTTAAGGATAATGCTAAACCGTGCGAAAAAAAGGAACGAATTCGATGTGCTTTTTCCAACTCTTTCCAAAATTACCCTTCTTAATTTCATTCTCACCCTCGCCTTCATACTCCGACCCAACCCCTCACTCTTGCCTCACCTTCTCACTCCGACCCCTTCACCTTCGTCGTGCGAATTCTCACTCCCACCTTCTCACCCTCGCCTCACTCTGATTTCAGGGTCAGTTTTTCAATTGAGTTACATAATTTTCTCCATTCTTAAATTAATATTTGCAAAGATAAAATTAAACTAAAATTTATCTCATAAAAATAATATGCATTCATGTTCTCAAATAAATTACTCCCTCTGTCCCTCAATGAATGTCGTTTACTATTCCGACACGCATTTTAAGACGGCCGAAATAGTAGTTATATGACCTCGAAAAATTTCGTATTTTTTTTTAAAGTACGTTTAATCCTAACATACGTTAGAAAAAAAGTACGGAATTTTTCGAAGTCATATAGCTACTATTTCGGCCGTTTTGAAATACGTGCCGAAATAGTAAACGACATTCATTAAGGGACAGAGGGTGTATAAAAAACTATATGGCCAATTATTTGTAACTACACAATACTTATCAAGAAAAAAATATTGAATTGATTATTATGGTTGAAGTCAGATAGATTGAGATTGGATGAATCTGACTTAAACCTTATCCGAGATTATCCTCCCTATCAACATATATTTAATTGTTTATTATTGAGATTTTTCGAGACGTCGGATTTATTTCTCAACAAGTTTCCTCCTCATCCGGCTCGGTATGGTTTGCGGGTTGTGTTTAGTTGTGCAATTCGTACTAGTCAGTAAATGGTGTGAAGAGGCTTAGAGCCAGCCAAACTCATTTACTTTTTTTACTGTTTGATTCTAAGTTACTCCCCCTCTCGTATAAAATAAATAATTTTATGAGTATTTGCACTTGGATTAAGGAAATGATTGGTTTACAGAAAATGAAACAATTTTTGACTTTATACTCCTATCATCCAAACCTATTTTTGAAATTACCAAAACTTCTGTCTAAGTTTACACCAAAAGATGACAGAAGCAATGTTATCTTCTCCAGCCTAGAATACTGAGAACGTTATCTATTTTGGAACCATTTTTGGACTCCAAAACTTCGTTTATTTTACACCGAAAAGAGTATTAACTACTAGTAGTCTCGGTACAATGGAGGAACTGGAACCAACCATTATACATACATCTGCTTTAGTTAAGTGTGTCAGTGCTGCCATTTTTCTCTCTTTTTATCACCATTATTACCAGAATAGTATATATAACGTGGTAATTCGGATCCGTTAAAAAAAAAACAAATGCGAAGGTATTATGGATCAAATTGAAAATGTACCATTATACATACATCTGCTTTAGTTAACTAATTTTTTACACACTTTTCATCAGGATATCAATTAAAAATGTACCAATATTTTTTAGCTAAAATATCAATTATTTTAATTCGGAGGGAGTAATAAATAAAATAAATTAAACTAGAGTTACATATAACTTCAATCAATAAAAATGTAAACTCATCCCATCCCATCACTTATAAATAAGACTTTTTTCCATTACATTTTGCGCGAGTGAGGAAGATAAAAAGAATGGTTAAATTATACCGTAGGTTTTTCTACATAATCAAAAATAATATATTAAATTTATTTATTTATATTCTCGATATATTGAGTCTCTCTATTTGCTAACACTTTAAGTTTTTTTTATTAATATGTCATCACCTAATGTGTTATTAAAATAATAAAGATCAAATTTATTTTTTACCTGCTCTTGCAGGTTACATCCAAAAAAAATTATTTACTTGACCTCTTATTGTAGGTTACATAACAAAAATTCATAAAAAGAAAACTTAAATTATTGTCTATTTTCCTTTCCTTCTCTTCTCTTTTCTTTGCTTTTTTTCCTTCTTCTTCCCTGCGTGAGCAGTAGCAGTTCATGACCAGATCTGGTTCTTTATTTTCATGACCAGTGGTCCTTCATCATCAACCACCTCCATCCTTAGCCAATTTAGAAAACCAAGAAAGACCCATATTATTTGACTTCAAAAAGATCAAAACTTTAAAAATAAAACTTATAAGAAATCAATTGAACAGAGGTGGGTACGACTGATTGGGAAGCAGATTGTTGAAATGGTTGTTGATAGGGTGTGTCCAAGCACTAGGTGCTAGATCTGAAGGAGGACACGGGGGAGGAGGTGATCTAGGAGTGTGAAGGACTGGGCGATGAAGTGGAGCCGGAGACGTTGGTGGATTGGATGAGGTGCTGAGATTCCAAATCGGAAATGATAGGCGATGGAGGAGATCGATAATGGAGATGGGCGGAGAGGAGAGGCGGAAGAGGAGATCGAGGTTGGTCGGGGAAGGTGAGTTCGGTTGATGGGTGAGTAGGTGGCTGGATGGGTGGCTAGATGGCTGGAGGAGGTGGAGGAGATAGGTGAGAGACGGTGGTCATTTTAGCTAATCCAGTTTTCTAATTTTACTGAAATATGTATTTAGAGATATTTAGAAAAAATAATTAAATTTTTTAGGAAAAAAAGTTAATAGGTAACCTGCAACAGCAGGGAAAAAATAAAATTCTATCAAATTTAATAGAAGGAAGCAACTTGTACTGTCAAAGTAATACATGGGAGATGTATTAGACGTTTTGAAAGGATTAATACAAGAGTGTTTTATGCTATTACTCTATTAATAAATGAGATAATTAATCAATAAATAATAATTTAAAAGATGATGCACGTGGGTATCACGTGTCTTAAATAAAAAAATGTGGTGGAGCCATCATAGTTATCAGAACCAGACCGAACAACGAACCGGAAATAAAAATTTAGTGGTTCAACCGGGTTGAACCGAGTTCGACCGAATTGTAGATGCTGGTCCGTTTTGAACCGTTCACGCATTGAACCATTCAATCTTAGATAATTGAATCAGATTGAACCGGTCGATTTTTATACTATGATGGGCCTCTAATGGGCTGGCCCATCATATTTTCCCAAAAAAAAAAAACCAAAGGCAACCAAAACGGCGTCGTTTTGGTTGCCTCTCTGATGGGCTGGCCCATGCCTGTAATGGGCCGGCTCATCAAATTTTTCAAAAAAAAAAAGAATCAAAACTGCGCCGTTTTGGTTTGGCTCATCAAACCGGTAGATTCAACCCAATTCAATCTGGTTCGCCGGTTATGTAAAAATTGACCAGTTCGATCGGTTGAACCCGGCTCACATGCATATCCGGTCCTATAACTAAATCAAACCGGAAACGAGAAAAATACCAGTTGAACAGACCGGACCGGCCGATCCAGTCCGGTTCTGATAACTATGCCATCAACAGCTAAGCTCACGGTCACGGTGCAGCTAAGCTCACGGTCACGGTGATTGCGGCATTTCACATTTGTTTAACAATATTCTAATAACAAGTGGTTGATTGAAAAAAGACTAGTGGATTTATAGTCAAGTCAACGAAGAATATGTACTGCCTTTTACAGTTTTACTGTCTCTAATCTAACTTACTGCTTGTTAATTTTGGAGAAAAAATGATGTGGTTGTTCCGGGTTGACAGGTTCAGCGCTCGTCAACGGTCGTCTATTTTAATTTGCCCCTAGTCAACTAATAATTTACAGTCTGAACCGGCCGGTTGAGTCCAGATTTGGAAACTAACTGTGCAGTGTATATACTAGACTTTTTTTTTTTTTTGAAAATGTGTATATACTAGACTTACTAGTACTATAACATAGAGTTTTCTTTCATTATTAGAGTTTAGAGCTAGCATTTCTTTAGTATCTCTTTCTTTCATTCCTCCTTTGTTGGCAGATCTATTTTCTTCAATTCACCTTCCAGGTCTTTCTGATTCTCTGCAAATTGCCTAATCTTTCTCTCCTTCCTCCTCATCTAATCGACCTATAATCCAACGAAATCTTCACTAAACCATGCCTGATCCCAAAGCCAAGGGCAAAGGATATGGAGAACAACTTGCCGAAAAAGCCTTCGATAAAGCTACTGAAAAATTTTTGGACCCCGTTCTTAGCTATATAGGTGATTTTTGTTCTGAATTCGCAGGGTATCTGGCCGATTTTGATGAACACGTCAGGGATTTGCAGGAAGCTGCTCTAGATTTGAACGCGACGAGGAAAACCTTGCAGAACAGAGTTGTGCGTGCAGAGTTGAGTGCGAACAATATGAAGGAGTCTGCAAAAGTTAAAGAGTGGTACACGAAGGAGGATCTGGCAATAGCGGATGCTGCTAAGTTGCAAGAAAAGGGAAAGCGAGAAGATGGGAGATTGTGTCTTGGGAAGTGGTGTGTTGGAAGATTGTGTTATGGGAAAAACGTGGTCAAATGTTGCAAACGACTAAGAAGTTTAAGAGAGGAGGGTAACAATATCACAGACAAAGAATTGCTCGAGCAAGGAGCGCCAGATCGCTACGAACTTCTGGGCAATTTTGAAGATAAATTTCGTGATTTGTGGTATGCGATTACAGACACTGAGGAGCTTCAAAAGACGGTGGAGTTTCGGTTACAATACGCAAAAGATGCAAATACAACGATAGCAAACGATTATGAAATTGACGGGTGGCTGAAAAAGGTGACATTAGAGGTAAATGAAGGTAAATCGTATAAAAAAAAAGAAGAGGAGCACATTCAAGAGTTCCAAAGGCTGGGATCTGGGTCTACCTCCAGGGTTCAATACAAGGTCGGGAAGTGTATCGAGCGTATAGTTAACCTTCAAAGTGAAGGAAAAAGGTTTTTGGACAACCTTCCTCTTGCTGTAGGTTTAGGTGCCAGTTGTAGTAATGAAGGTCCTCCGCAGGCGCAGGCGCAGCCTCAGCCCCAGCCCCAGGTCGCCTAATTATCTGTCTTAATCTACAACACTTCAAAATTCCGAGATTGCTGTTTAATAATTCAATCACTTATAGTTCTGGTTTAAATTTTCATTAATTCAATTTGCTCCTTAAGTACTGTTGTTGGGGAAAAGAGTCATTAATGCTGTAGTACTTCTTAATTATTGTGGTATTGTTGTGAGTTCGTCAAAAGATTGTATTTTCGGAATTTGGATGATTAATGCAATAATTTTTATTTAATGGCTTTCAAAATTAATCACTCCTTGATTTAGTTCAGATCCAACTCAAAATCCACAAGAACCAAAAGTTGATTTTCCTGGTTTCATCCCCAGATGAAGAAGCTTCCTTCTGATGCGTCGTGGTGGTAGTAGCTTTGCAAGTTGCCATTGTTTAAAAAATAAAAATAATATTTTAAGCTTTTCTTCCTTGTTTCCATCTCGAGACCCAGTTGTTAAAAAATGAGAAACGAGAATGTTCCATGTGAAACCAATTTTTTTATTTTTAGCCATTTAATTTCAACTCTACTTACTATTTTTTAAGCGGAATGAGAGGATAGAGATTACTTTTGGCGCAATATAATATGCTCTGTAGTTTAGACTCCAGCACGAAACACCAGTTAAAAATGAATGAATACCTTATTTATTTTCATAGTCTAAGACTGAATTTGATTTCATTTACAACCACTTACTCCACTTACTCCCTTCGTTGGTTTTTAATTAATGTGTTCGTGTGTTGTGTTGTTTCCCTCCGTACTTTTACATTTTTGTCCCTCAAATAACACATTGTTTAGGTTCAAAAATGACATGTAACTTCAAGAATAAAAAATGACCAACCCAACCTAATATGAAAACAAACATTAATATATTTTTTTCCGAATTAATAACGACAATCACCATTCTACCCAAAACAAAAAACAAAAAAAGATTCAATAATTGTACCAGCAAGTGGGATTTTAAAAATGTTTGGGGCCATCATCAATAGCGAGGTTGTCCCCAGTCCTCACTTGTATTCACATTTAGTATACAATAATTATAATAGCATGTGGTTGATTAAAAGCAATACTCCTGAGTCCTGAGCTCACGCGCACGGTGATTGCGACATTTCAAATTTGTTTAACAATATTCTAATAACAAGATGTACTGCCTTTTACAGTTTTACTGTCTCTAACTTACTGCTTGTTAATTTTGGAGAAAAAATGATGTAGTTGTTCCGGGTTGACAGGTTCAGCTCTCGTCAACGGTCGTCTATTTTAATTTGCCCCTAGTCAACTAATAATTTACAGTCTGAACCGGCCGGTTGAGGCTAGATTTGGAAACTAACTGTGCAGTCACTGCAGTGTATATAGTACGTGTTTTCTTTCATTATTAGAGTCTAGAGCTAGCATTTCTTTAGTATCTCTTTCTTTCATTCCTCATTTGTTGGCAGATCTATTTTCTTCAATTCACCTTCCAAGTCTTTTCGATTCTCTGCAAATTGCCTAATCTTTCTCTCCTTCCTCCTCACTAGCTAAAATCCTCATCTAATCGACCTATAATCCAACGAAATCTTCACCAAACCATGCCTGATCCCAAAGCCAAGGGCAAAGGAATTGGCGAACAATTTGCTGAAAAAGCCGTCGATAAAATTACAGACAAATTTTTGGAACCCGTTCTGGACTATATAGGGAAACTATGTAATGAATTCTTAGGGTATCTGTGCAATCTTGATGAACACTTCATGGAGTTGAAGGAAGATATGGTAGAGTTGAGCGGGACGAGGAAAGAATTGGAGCACAAATTTAGAGCAGTGTCGCGTTCGATCCATTTTCCGGAGTATACAAAATTTGAAAGGTGGTGCGAGAAGGAGGAGCTGATAAGAGCGTATGCTGATACGTTGGTAGAACAGGACAAAGGAGATGGGAGCTTGTCTTGGGAAAGGGTGTGCTAGGAGATTTTATGGGAAAAAAGTTTTCAAATGTCGCGATCGAGTAAGAAGTCTAAAAGAGGAGGGTGAGAAATTGATCGACGAAGAATTGCTCGAGAAAGGAGCGCCTGATGACCAAGGGGAGAGTTTTTTGGACAACCTTCCTCTTGCTGTAGGTTCAGGTGCCAGTTGTAGTAATGAAGCTCCTCCTCCGCAGCAGCCTCAGCCGCAGCCCCAGCCCGTCTAATTATCTCTGTCTTAATCTACAACACTTCAAAATTCCAAGTTTGCTGTTTTATAATTCAAGCACTTATAGTTCTGGTTTAAATTGTCATTAATTCAATTTGCTCCTTAAGTACTGTTGTTGTGGAAAAGAGTCATTAATGCTGTAGTACTTTTTAATTATTGTGGTATTGTCGTGTGTTCGTCAAAAGATTGTATTTTCGGAGTTTGGATGATTAATGCATTAATTTTTATTTAATGGCTTTGAAAATTAATCACTCCTGGATTCGAGTTAAAAATGAATGAATACCTTATTTATTTTCATAGTCTAGGACCGAATGATTGATTCATTAGAACCTGCTTTCATTTACAACAACTTAAGTAACTAAACGGTAAATACATATTACTCCCTCTTTAGCAGTGTTATCAGAACCGACATGAATAGCGAACTGAAAATAAAAATTTAATGGTTCAACCGAGTTTGACCGGATTGACTCATTAGACTGTTTTAAAACGTTTACACATCGAACCGTTCAATCTTAGATAATTGAACCAGTAAATTCTCATATTCTGATGGACCGACCCATCAAATTTTTCATATTCTTATTAAAAAAATATATATATTCCTTAAACGACGCCGTTTTGGAAAAGAAGTACAAAACGACGTCGTTTTCTTTTCCTTAAACAAAGCCGTTTTGGTGGTATCATTGACCCAGCCGGGTTGACAATGAACTGACCAGATCGTCAGTTGTGTAAAAACCAACCGGATCAATCGGTTTTTTCGATAATATGTAAGCCCGCGTCAATTAAAAATTGACCGAGGAAGTAACTAATTTAACGGTAAATACATATTACTCCCTCCTTAGTATCTTGTCAACCTATCCACACACTGCCAAAACAATGAATCAGTCAATCTCTCTTTTTTTGGTTCCTGGATCATCTTGTCTTGTCTACTTAAACAAGTAACTTCAAGAATAGAAAATGACCAACCCAACCTAATATGAAAACAAACATTAATATTTTTTTTTCCGAATTAATAACGACAATCATCATTCTACCCAAAAAAAACAAAAAAAGATTCAATAATTGTACCAAGAAGTGGGATTTTAAAAATGTTTGGGGCCATCAATAGCGAGGTTGTCCCCAATCCTCACTTGTATTCACATTTATTATACAATAATTATAATAGCATGTGATTGATTAAAAGCAATAAAAAAAATAATAGTATCTTGTGACACATTTCTAAAAAAAGTGTTGACATCTATTTACATTCACGATTTGAAAATATTTACTATAATCACTTTTATAGATTAGTCAAGGATGTTTGTGCCTCTAAATTTTAATTCGAGACGTATTATAAATTTCGTTCTTGTAGTAAAAATTTCAACGATGCATTTAAAATATAATTTTTTATATTAAAATACTTTTTAAAAAATCAATATATATATAATTTTAGAAAAATGGAGAATGAATTTTTAATGATAATATTTTTTTAATAGGAGAAAGTAAAAATTATAAAAATTCAAACAATAATTTTTTTTGAAAAAAACTAGAGACTGCAATAACAAAAAATATAAAGAATTCGTAAAAATATAGGAAAATTTTGAAAATATATGGAAAATTTATAAAAAAACTAGATTTTGAATTTTTCTGAAATATTTATTCACAATTAAGTAAAATTATTAAAATTCCATTTTCTTGAATAAAATTTTAAAATGATAAAAAATCCAAAAAATTAATAATTTTTTTACTTTCTCCTATTTTTCTTAAATTTTTAGTTATGGAAAAAAATCAATCTCCATTATTCTAATTTTTCATAATTTTTCAATTTTTTTTATAGTTTTATAGTTTTTTAATTATATTTTAATATATAAGAAATTTATCGTCAGGTTTTTTGAAAAAAATCTAACGATAGAGACTAAAGTGATATATTAAGGTTAAAATTTGAAGGCACACACGGTAAAAATTAAAATATAATAGTATCTAAGTTAAAATATTTTACAAAAATGAAAAAGATAATCGTTTACAATTGTATGGTTGACTCAATAATTCATGTAAACTCTAGGTCTTAAAAAATGTTAAATGCTAATTTAGCATAAAGAAGAGCCTCTCTCGTCAAAGAATTATGTTGTATTCCCTCTGTCAAAAATTACTTGACGCGAGTCCACAAATCACTAGTTTTAAAAGCAAGTGGGTCCGCGTTAATTTTTAATACTTAAAAAAATGAAAAGTTATTTTTACGTGTAGCCCACACGTTAGTTTTAATATTAAATAATTGAAAAAATTACTTTTATTAAGGTCCCACGCGTCAGTTTTTATATTAAACAATTGAAAAAAAATGTTTTTATTAGAGACCCACACGTCAGAAATAATATTAAAAAGGATAAAAAATAGTACAAATAACGAAGAATTTTTGAACTAAAACGTTAATTATTTATTAACGGAGGGAGTATATAACAAAGTTTAGATCAATTATATTAGCATGAAAACGTCAAAACTATCTTTAAGAAAGACTTGTGTTGACTTCATTGCAACCTTTAAAAAAAAAAATCCAGCACATGACGACAAGCTACAACACAGCAGTAGCTGGCACGTCTCTATATAAAATGTAATAGGTAATTTACCTACTGATACCAATCTTATTAGCAGATGTACGAATACTCATCTAATATCTATAATTGTGGAGGAATATTATCCGCAATTTATAAATGATTTGTGGGTATAGATATATTTATGTATTGCTATTTGCTTATATGGATATGAATACGAATATCGAGAGTGTTTACCTATTCACACGGTAAAAAATCTAACGATAAAGACTAAAGTGATATATTAGGGTTAAAATTTGAAAGGTCACACGGTAAAAATTAAAATATAATAGTATCTATACTTCATAAACGTTAAAATATTTTACAAAAATGAAAAAGATATGGTTGACTCAATAATTCATGTAAACTCTAGGTCTTAAAAAATGTTAAATGCTAATTTAGCATAAAGAAAGACTTATGTTGACTTCTCCGGTCAAAGAATTATGTTGTGTTTCCTCGGTCAAAGACTTGTGTTGACTTCATGACAAGCTTAAAAAAAAGGGAAATCCCGCACATGACAAGCTGCAACACAGCAGTAGCTGGCACGTTTCTATATAAAAGGTACGGATAGCAATTTTACATTTTGTATAATACATATATTGTATACTTTATTATTAATAATAATACATATTGTATACATGTTACGTAATAATATTAATAGCGTATGACGGAAAATACTCTATAGTGAAATTTTCCTATTAAATTATAATTAGGATAAAAAAAATTAAAATTTGATATAATTTCACAATTAATACCGTAAGAATTAGACCCATTAAACTTGACTTCATTTTATTTTTAGTGAGATTAATTATACTTAAAATTAAACATTATTTAATATTTAATTTAACGTTGTGGTTTAATGGTAAATAATATATATAAATCATGAGATCGAATCACTAAAAATTCATAGATGAGTAAGTTGGTTAAAATTATAGTATAGATATATATAAGTAAAGAAAAAACAATATTTGAAGAAAAAACAATATGGGAATATGAGGGCAACAATTAACCTTTCATAATTAGTAAAAAGTTGTGATTAAAAATTTAAGAAAATAAATAACGTGCCCTATTAAACTATTTAAATATTTTTTTCTACCTTAATTTTGGAGAAAATATGATTTAGTTGTTCGGGTTGACAGGGTCAACGGTCGTCAACAAAAATTATGATGTCATGTATGCTCTGAAGATGGAGAGTGGAGACTAATAATTTACAGTCTGAACCGGACGGTTGAGTCCAGCTTTATATATACTAGCACTATAACAAAGTGTTTTCTTTCATTATTAGAGTTTAGAGCTAGCATTTCTTTAGTATCTCTTTCTTTCACTCCTCCTTTGTTGGCAGATCTATTTTCTTCAATTCACCTTCCAGGTCTTTCCGATTCTCTGCAAATTGCCTAATCTTTCTCTCCCTCCTCCTCACAAGCTAAAATCTCTGATCTAACCGAGCTATAATCCAACGACATCTTCACCAAACCATGCCTGATCCCAAACCCAAAGGCAAAGGATTGGCGGACCAAATTGCCGAAAAAACCGTCAATAAAGCTGTTGACATGTTTTTGGAACCCATTCTGGTCTGTATAGGGAAACTATGTAACGAATTCTCAGGGTATCTGTGCAATTTTGATGAACACCTCACGGATTTGGAGGGCGATATGGCAGAGTTGTGGGGGACGAGGGAAAGATTGAAGCACAAATTTAGAGCAGTGTCGCGTTCGATCCATTTTGACGAGTGTTCAAAATTTGACGTGTGGTGCACGAAGGAAGAGAAGATAAGAGAGTCTGCTGATAAGTTGGTACTACAGGGAAAAAAAGAAGATGGGAGATTGTGTCTTGGGAAAGGGTGGTGTGTTAGGATATTTTATGGGAAAAACGTTTCCAAATGTCGCGATGGAGTAAGAAGTCTAAAAGATGAGGGTGAGACAATGATCAACGAAGAATTGCTCAAGAAAGGAGCGCCTGATGACCAAGGGGAGAGTTTTTTGGACAACCTTCCTCTTGCTGTAGGTTTAGGTGCCAGTTGTAGTAATGAAGCTCCTCCGCAGCAGCAGCCTCAGCCCCAGCCCCAGGCCGTCTAATTATATCTCTGTCTTAATCTACAACACTTCAAAATTCCAAGTTTGCTGTTTTATAATTCAAGCACTTATAGTTCTGGTTTAAATTGTCATTGATTCAATTTGCTTCTTAAGTACTGTTGTTCTGGAAAAGAGTCATTAATTTTGGTATTGTCGTGTGTTCGTCAAAAGATTGTATTTTCGGAGTTTGGATGATTAATGCATTAATTTTTATTGGGAAATTGCAAAAGTTGGTACCTGTACAAGAATTTAATGAAATGTTTCATACCTCATGTCTAAATTGCTTTTAAAAGACATTTGTACAATAACAAAACGTCACATTTGGTACCTCACGACACGTCGGATGTCACGTGGAACACGGCTGACATAGACTGCCACGTCATCGCTTTTTGAACGCCACGGCGGATGCCACGTGGCACACGTCTGGCGTGGCAGACCACATCATCGCTTTTGACTGGGTCTTCCACCATGTGTGAAACGACGTCGTTTTGGTCGTTTTGGCCAGGCATGAACAACTCGTCGTTCATGATTAAAATGAAAGACAAGTGGAAATCCAAGACTCAAACCCAAGACCCCTTGCGACACAAGCCAGAATCATACCACTAGACCAAATGCTCTAAATGTGATACAATTGATTACTACAAATATTTATTGTGTGATTCCGAAATTTGCTAGTTATTACTCCAAAAACCTTCCCATTACCGCACCACCTTTCTCTACCTCTCTCACTTCTCTTCGATTTGTTGAGTAGCTTTCCATGTTCATCTTTTAAAAATTCCAAAAAATGTAATAATTTTAAAAATATATAAAAAATTCAAAAATAATTTAATTAATCTAAAAATCCAGAAAAAATGTAAAAATTCAAAAAAATTCAAAAAAAATTTTAATTAATCTAAAATTCCAAAAAAATGTAAAAATTCAAAAAAAAAAATTCCAAAAAAAATTTAATTATTCTAAAAATTCAGAAAAAATATAAAAAATTCCAAAACAAATTTAATTAATCTCAAAATCCAGAAAATTTAAAAATTACAAAAAATAATTGTAAAAATTTAGATTAATTTCAGTATTTTATAATTTTTTACATTTTTTGTGGAAGTTTACAATTGTTTCTGAATTTTTAGATTAATTAATTAAATTATTTTTGTGAATTTTTACATTTTCTTTGGAATTTTTTAGAATCTTTAATTTTTTAATAATAATTATTTTTAAAAATTCATACAAATTCCAAAGAAAATGTAAAAATTCACAAAAATAATTCATACAAATTATTATTAAAATTCACAAAAATAATTTAATTAATTAATCTAAAAATTCAGAAACAATTGTAAAATTCCACAAAAAATGTAAAAAATTATAAAATACTGAAATTAATCTAAATTTTTACAATTATTTTTTGTAATTTTTAAATTTTCTGGATTTTGAGATTAATTAAATTTGTTTTGGAATGTTTTACATTTTTTCTGAATTTTTAGAATAATTAAATTTTTTTTGGAATTTTTACAATTATTTTTGCAATTTTAACATTTGTTTTTGAATTTGTATATTTTTTTTTGAATTTGTACATTTTTTTGGATTTTTAGATTAATTAAATTATTTTTGGATTTTTTATATTTTTTCTGGATTTTTTGATCAATTAAATTATTTTTGAAATTTTTACATTTTTTTGGAATTATTACATTTTTTGGAATTTTTAAAAGATGAACATGGAAAGCTACTTAACAAATCGAAGAGAAGTGAGAGAGGTAGAGAAAGCTGGTGCGGTAATGGGAAGGGTTTTGGAGTAATAACTAGCAAATTTCGGAATCACACAATAAATATTTGTAGCAATCAATTGTAACACATCAAGAGCATTTTGTCTAGTGGTATGATTCTTGCTTGTGTTGCAAGAGGTCTTGGGTTCGAATCTTGGATTTCCACTTGTCTTTCATTTTAATCATGAACGACTTGTCGTTCATGCCTGGCCAAATCGACGTCGTTTCACACATGGCGGAAGACCCAGTCAAAAGCGATGTCGTGGCAGGCCACGTCAGCCGTGTACCACGTGGCATCTGACGTGGCGTGCCACGTAGGATAGTTAACGGTGATTGTTGGACGGCGTGAGTCGGAGGTACCAAATGTGACGTTTTGTTATTGTACAAATTCTTGTACGGCTACCAATTTTTGCAATTTCCCAATTTTTATTTAATGCCTTTGAAAATTAATCAGTCCTGGATTTAGTTCAGATCTAACTCAAAATCCACAAGAACCAAAAGTTGATTTTCCTGGTTTCATCCCCAGATGAAGAAGCTTCCTTCTGATGCGTCGTGATGGTAGTAGCTTTGCAAGTTGCCATTGTTTAAAAAATAAAAATAATATTTTAAGCTTTTCTTCCTTGTTTCCATCTCGAGACCCAGTTGCTAAAAAATGAGAAACGAGAATGTTCCATGTGAATCCAAATTTTATATTTTTAGCCATTTAATTTCAACTCTACTAATTATTTTTTTACGCGAAATGAGAGGATAAGAGATTACTTTGACTCAATATAATATGATCCGTAATTTAGACTCGAGTACAAAACACGAGTTAAAAATGAATGAATACCTTATTTATTTTCATAGTCTAAGACCGAATGATTGATTCATTAGAACCCGCTTTCATTTACAACCACTTGGTAAATACATATTACTCCCTATTTAGCAGTGTTATCAGAACCGAACTGGATAGCGAACTGAAAATGAAAATTTAATGGTTCAACTGAATTTGACCGGATTGACTTATTGGACTGTTTTAAACCGTTTACACATCGAACCATTCAATCTTAGATAATTGAACCAGTAAATTCTCATATTCTAATGGACTGACCCATCAAATTTTCCATATTCTTATTAAAAAAAATCTATTTTCCTTAAACGACGGTCATTTTATAATAAACGACGCCGTTTTGAAAAAGAAGTACAAAACGACGTTATTTTCTTTTCCTTAAATAAAGCCGTTTTGGCGGTGCCATTGACCCAGTCGGATTGATAGTGAACTGGCCGGGTCGTCAATTGTGTAAAAACTGATCGGATCAATCGGTTTGTTTCGATAATATGTAAGCCCGCGTCAATTAAAAATTGACCGAGGAAGTAACTAATTAAACGGTAAATACATATTACTCCCTCCTTAGGGTCTGTTTGGCGTTCCGATTATGTGGGAAAACGACTTCTGGGAAACGGAGTGTGCTATTTGGTAAAAAAATTTAAAAGTGCTGTGAGATAGCTGAGGTGTTTGGTAAAACAGTTGAAATGAAAATGTTGTAGTATAAAACCCATTTTTAAAAAATTAATAAAAATAGGAAAAATTGATCTAAAATTACTTATATTGAGATAGAGATTATATTGTTATAGTTTTTAATTTATTTTGTTCATTATATAGAGTAAGAAAATTAAATTAAAATGGAAAAAAAATGAGAAATACTAAGTGGCTGCTGGAGCAAAATGCTCCAGCCCGATGCATGCCTAATGGCTTGCTTTGCAAATTGGGCTTCTTGAAAAACCCAGTTTGCAATGGTGTTACTAAACACCAATTACTCCGTTCAAGGTTGGGAAAAGATGAGTCGATAGCCAACCTTAAACCCCAAACAGCCACTTAGAATCTTGTCAACCTATCCACACACTGCCAAAGCAATGAATCAATCAATCTCTCTTTTTTTGGTTCCTGGATCATCTTGTCTTGCCAACAAGTAACATCAAGAATAGAAAATGACCAACCCAACCTAATATGAAAACAAACATTAATATTTTTTTTCCCCAATTAATAGCGACAATCATCATTCTACCCAAAAAAACAAAAAACCATTCAATAATTGTACCAACAAGTGGGATTTTAAAATTGTTTGGGGCCATCAATAGCGAGGTTGTCCCCAGTCCTCACTTGTATTCACATTTATTATACAATAATTATAATAGCATGTGATTGATTAAAAGGAATAAAAATAATAATAGTATCTTGTGACACATTTCTAACAAGAGTGTTGACATCTATTTACATTCACCATTTGACAATATTTACTCAATAAGTATAATCACTTTTATAGATTAGTCAAGGATGTTTGTGCCTCTAAATTTTAATTCAAGACGTATTATAAATTTAGTTCTTGTAGTAAAAATTTCAGCGATGCATTTAAAATATAATTTTTGTATTAAAATACTTTTTTAAAAATCAATATATATAATTTTAGAAAAATGGAGAATGATTTTTTAATGATAATATTTTTTTAATAATTAAAAAATAGGAGAAAGTAAAAATTATAAAAATTCAAACAATAATATTTTTTTAAAAAAACTAGAGATTGCAATAACAAAAAATATAAAGAATTCGTAAAAATATAGAAAAAAATTGAAAATATATGGAAAATTTATTAAAAAACTAGAGATTGAATTTTTCTGAAAATATTTATTCATAATTAAGTAAAATTATTAAAATTCCATTTTCTTGAATAAAATTTAAAAATTATAAAAAATCCAAGAAATTAATAATTTTTTTACTTTCTCCTATTTTTCTTAAATGTTTTAGTTATGAAAAAAAATCAATCTCCATTATTCTAATTTTTCATAATTTTTTAATTTTTTTATAGTTTTATAGTTTTTTAATTATATTTTAATATATAAGAAATTTATCATAAGGGTTTTTGGAAAAAAATCTAACGACATAGACTAAAGTGATATGATAGAGTTAAAATTTGAAGGCTCACACGGTAAAAATTAAAATATAGTAGTATCTATACTTCATAAACGTGAAAAGATTTTACAAAAATGAAAAAGATAATCGTTTACAATTGTATGGTTGACTCAATAATTCATGTAAACTCTAGGTCTTAAAAAATGTTAAATGCTAATTTAGCATAAAGAAGAGACTCTCCGGTCAAAGAATTATATTGTATTCCCTCAGGCAAAAATTACTTGACGTATATCCACAAATCACCAGTTTCAAAAGTAAGTGGCTCCGCGTCAATTTTTAATACTTAAAGAAATGAAAAATTATTTTTACATGGAGCCCACACGTTAATTTTAATATTAAACAATTAAAAAAGTTACTTTTTATTAAGGTCTCACGCGTCAATTTTTATATTAAAAAATGAAAAAGATGTTTTGTGAAAAACCCGCGTAAATTTTTATATTAAACAATTGAAAAAAGTTGTTTTTATTAGGAACCCACGCGTCAAAAATAATATTAAAAAGATATAAACATAACTATAATTTTTGGGCTAAAACGTTTATTAACAGAGGGAGGGAGTATATAACAAAGTTTTCATCAATTATATTAGCATGAAAACGTCAAAACTATCTTTAAGAAAGACTTGTGTTGACTTCATGGCAACCTTTAAAAAAAAAAAATCCAGCACATGACAAGCTACAACACAGGGATTGCGCACCCGGGGTCCCTCCACTTATTATTTTCATTTTAGTCAGTCCCTAACATTTGTTTTTGTTCGATTTGGTCTCACACGTTACCTCCGTTAGACCCGCGGAGTCCCTCATCCGTTAATGAGGCAAACTGCCGTTAATTTTGATTTTTTTACTATTAAATCTGTCTGACCGTGGGACCCACATGTCAGGAAAATTAATTTAAAATTTAAAAATATTAGAAATATTAGAAAAATTAAAAGAAAAATAATATTAATAATTTCAAAAATACAGAATATTTAATTTTAAAATTCAAAAATATATAATTAATTTTAAAATTTAAAAAAATAATTAATTAATTTTAAAATTCAAAAAAATAATTATTTAATTTCTTTCTTTTTTTCTGCTTCTTTCCTTTTTATTTAATTTTAAGAAAAAAGAGTAAGAAAGAAAGAAATTAAGAAAAAAAAAGGAAAGAAAGAGAAAAACGAAAGAAATTAAATAATTTTTTTTTTGAATTTTAAAATTAATTAATTATTTTTTTGAATTTTAAGAAACGGGAAATATCATTTTCTTTTCTTTTCTTCTCCGTTTTTCTCATTTTTCTTTTCTCTTTCTTTCATAATTTATTTAAATTAACAAAATTAAAAATGAAATAAACAAAAAATGGAATTAAAAATCTAAATCAATTTGAATTTTAATTCCAAAATTTCGTTTCCTATATCTCTTCTTCCTCTCTCTCCTCCATTTCACTTCCAATCAGTGTTTTTGGAACCGGATCGGACCGGCCGGTTCGGTCCGGTTCAACCGGATTTTTTGGGTTTCCGGTCTGATTCGACCTATCGGACCGAAATGCATGTGACCCGGGTTGGACCGGACGAACCGGCCGATTTTTTGACAACCGGCTAACCGGCCGGTTCGATAGCAACCCGGCTTGTTCAATGCAAAACGATGCCGTTTTGAACCCAAAATCCAAAACGGCGTCGTTTTGATTTTTTATTATTTTTTATTTTTATTTTTATTTATTTTTATTTTTTTTTTTTAAAAAATGGAAAAAATTATATAGCCAAAACGACGCCGTTTTGGTTTTGGTTTTTTTTTTTTTTTCTTTTTTTGAGAATTTGATGGGCCGGCCCATTACAGGCATGGGTCAGCCCATCAGAACTAAAAAACCAGGCGGTTCAATCCGCTTCAATCCGGTTAAATTATCTAAGATTGAACGGTTCGATATGTGTCCGGTTCAAAACGGTCCAATGGTTCAATCCGATTTTTTCCGGTTGAACCCGGTCGAACCATGAAATTTTCATTTCCGGTTCGCTGTCCGGTCCGGTTCCAAAAACACTGCTTCCAATCCTCCACTGCATAAACCACTCTTTCTTCCAACCACCATACAGTCACACCATCTCTCCTCCAATTCTCTTAAAAGAAAAAAAAGAAGAAAAGAAAAAGTAGGAATAATTATTTTTAATTTGTTTAGTTAAATTCGTTTTAATTTTATTAATTTAAATTAATTAGGAAAAAAAGGAAAAAAAGGGAGAAAAATGGAGAAGAAAAGAAAAAATAATAATATGTCAAAAGGGAGAGAAGAAAGGAAGAAAATATATAATTAATTTTAAAATTCAAAAAAATAATTATTTAATTTCTTTCTTTTTTTCTCTTTCTTTCCTTTTTTTCTTAATTTCTTTCTTTCCTACTCTTTTTTCTTAAAATTAAATAATAAGGAAAGAAAGAGAAAAAAAGAAAGAAATTAAATAATTAATTTTTTGAATTTTAAAATTAATTAATTAATTTTTTGAATTTTAAAATTAATTATATATTTTTGAATTTTAAAATTAAATATTCTGTATTTTTGAAATTAATAATATTATTTTTCTTTTAATTTTTCTAATTTTTCTGTATTTTTCTAATATTTTAATTTTAATTTTTCTAATTTTTCTAATATTTTTAAAATTTAAATTAATTTTCCTGACATGTGGGTCCCGCGGTCAAACAATTTATCAGATTTAATAATAAAAAAATCAAAACTAACGGCCGTTTGCATCGTTAACGGACGAGGGACTCCACGGGTCTAACGGAGGTAACGTGTGAGACCAAATCGAACAAAAACAAACATTAAAGACTGACTAAAATGAAAATAATAAGTGAAGGGACCTCCTGGTACGCAATCTCGTACAACACAGCAGTAGCCGGCACTTCTCTATATAAAATGTACTACCTACAGATACCAATCTTATTAGCAGATGTACGAATACTCATCTAATATCTATAATTGTGGAGGAATATTATTGGTTCAGTGTCTTTCACCGTTGGAGCCAACATTTTTTCTCTCTCCTGTTGACTGATCTAGTTTCTTCCATCTCTCTCCCATTTGCTGCAGAAATAATCTCTTCCTTCCTCATCAACCATGCCTGCCCCTAACACCAAGCCTAAAGGACCCATTGACCACATCATTGACAAATTGACTGAAAGATTTGAGAATTTCAGTGTGGATTTCATTTGGGACTTTTGTTTTAGGGTTACAGGGTATGTGCAAAATCTTGAAGAACATGTTGAGAAACTGGAGTATTCTGTGGGAGATCTGAAGGCGTTAAAGGCGAGCGTGCTGCGGAGGGTTGAGATTGAAGAGCAGAATCGACTTAGAAAGCGGTCACCGCAGGTTTTGGAGTGGTTTAAAAGGGTAGATGATCTGGAAGAGAAGAGCAGACAGTTGATAGAAGTGGGGGAGAGAGAAGTTGGGAGATTGTGTCTCGGCGGATATTGCTCTTGTAACTGGATTTTAAGCAGCAGTTATGGCAGAAAAGTTGTGGAATGCAACCAAGAACTAAGTGCTCTAAAGGGTTCTGGTGAAAATTTAAGAACTGGAGAATTGGTTGAAGACACAGCTCCAGGTCATGAGGAGCATCTGGACAATCTCGAAGATAATATCCAAAAGTTACAGGATGGTATCGGAGACTTAAGGGCACTGAAGGAACATGTGATGCAAAAGGTGGGAGTTGCAGAAACAGAATTAGGAATGAAGGTAACGCCAGAAGTTAGAGCATGGTTTGATAAGGTGGATAGTGCAGTGAACAATGGTTTAAGGTTAATGAAACGCAGCGAGGAAGAAGTTGCGAAAATTCATGACCTAGGAGATGGGTCTACTGCAGAATTCAGCGGGAAGGTAGAGAAATGCATCACGCGGATAGATTATCTACGGGTTAAAGGAGAAGAGTTGAAGAAGGCAGATGATGCAGAGTTGGTGATGAGAGTGGTATGTCAATTAAGTACTGAACCTCCGCCCGATGCAGAGAGAGTGGTATGTCAATCAAGTACTGAACCTCCGCCCCCAATCTTAGTCTAAGACATTACAAAACTCCAAGCCCTGTATAATCAGTCATTTTTGTTTCAATTCTTATTGCAACTTGAAAAAAGAAAGAATGAAGAAGAAGCTAATGTCGTGCTTCTTTTAAGCTTCAAGCAAACATGGTTTGTATCTATTCTGCATCTGTCGATAAATTTGGTTGAAGAAAATAATATTATTGTTGCTCGTCATTTATCAAGCTCTTGTTGTGACCAATGTAAAAGAATGGGCGGTAGACTTGGTGCACATACTGACCAATGAACATAATGTGAGTAGGTCCAAAAATTATCATCTCACTTCACATGTGCAGATATCACTATCTTGAAATCAATGGACAATTGTTCAACTTCATCACACAAATTCTTCTACAATAGGTGCAAATATCAGTATTGCCATCAGAACTGAATAGTCTGCCCAATTCTCCAACCCAAAGACCAAAACCAAACAACAGGGCTGTAAACATCACAGCCACTGATCCTGATAACAAAAATAGTCACCATCATTGCATGTGTTCAATAACTCTTTCACAACCCTCTGCGTCATGATTGGTTGATCAGAACACTTCTCAGGGTGCATCCAAACGGACACACTGACAGGAGGCCATACATCCACTAAAATAGCAGTTTCAAATAAGGAACAAACCATTTTCTTCTGTCTTTGCAGATAGAAAAATCAGGCTTAATGGATCCAAATTACTCAAATGGCCAAGCTGTTTCTCTCCTTAAGGTTTCCTCTGCACTCCAGTGTCAATAGCACTTGAAATCATCACAGTCCTTAAGGTTTGAGGATAATGTCGAAATACTTTGAATACGAAAGAGTTCTAATGTAATAAAAGGTGACCAGAAGCTGAAATTAAACATCGACCTCCCCATACATTCTTATATCTTCAAACCATCCATCTCCAGATGAAGACCAGGATCCCAAAGCCTCGCGGAGAAATTCTATTAGGCGCCACCAGCAGAGCTCGTTTTTTTCTTTCTAAAATATAATAAAATAATCATGTTATTATTCTTATTCAATAACTCTCTCATTTATCTATGCAATTGAGTCTTAAATTATGGAATAAATTATTTAAAAAATAGGAGTGAATATTTTCTTCTAAAATATGATAAAATGATCATACTTTCCATTTTCTTCAATAACTTCAAAATTTATCACTACAAATCCAATTGTAAAAAGAATGGGTAACTTCAATTTTTTCTAAAACCCTTATTGTTAAATAAGATTCTAATTTATCATTAGAAGTTGTCTCGAGGATATAAAAGGGGTGAAATTGAGTCGATAATTATGGAATCCAATTATAAAAAAATGGAAGAAAAAAAAAGAAAATGCTGGAGAATGATTATTACTTATACACTAATCGAATTAAGTTATAAGTGAACTATTTTGTTACTTTCTCTTTTCTTCCCAAATTGTTCAATGAGAACGCATACAACATGACACATACTGACTATTAATAAGAACTGCAGCAGAAACAGAAGGAACACAACAAAATGATAACTAGTTTACTACAGTCTCATCACAATATAGCTTCAAATGGGAAGCCTAAGCCTCTTGAAATAAACTTGATCGACAAAAAGATACGGAAACAACCATGGAAATTTCTTTCAAGAGAAATTCAATTGGTCTAGCCAACCAAAAAAAGTAACTTAGATAAGCATGAGCTGAAAGGTTATACTTATACTGTTAAAAGGGAACTGCAATAAGGGGGATTTGATCCACCAAAAAGAATAATAATAAATTGGCAGACATAGACCATCCCAATGAGCACGAGTTGATCATGTTCCATGGATTTCAGCTTTTTGAGTTATGGAAGAACTTTCATGGTGGCAGACATAAACTCCTCTGCAAATTCACTTAAGAAACTCCCATATTCCAATAACTCTTTCACAACCCTCTGCACCATGATTGGTTGATCAGAACGCTTCTAAGGATGCATCCAAACTGACACATTTGAGGCTTAGAGAGAGTGACGGAGAACTAGGGTTTTGGGATTTTGGATATGAGAGAAAACTACGAGGATTAATGCATCCGGTGGACACTGAGATTTACCATTATCCATCGCCGCAACCCTTAAGCCGATCTTCTGATCGGCGGAAGGAGACAAAATGAAATATTCGGTTACAAGCAACAATGGTTACAGAGAAATTACAGAAATTACAGCAGAAGAAGGGAGACATTAAAAAAGCTAGAACTTGAAGAAGACTGAGAAAGGAAAGGAAGAAGTAAAATGATGGAGAGATTGGGAAATCAAAACTCCGTCGTATTATTAGCAAAGAACAGTAAAGCCAGCGTATAAACGTTGGACTTAAAAAACACAAAACTCAGGAATGGCCCATCAACATAGAGGTCCATAAAAAAATGAAACACCTAAATAAAATAATTTTGAAAGACCAATAAATATTTTTTTCATCCTTGACTTTTTAATATTCATTAAATTGAATCTCTTATTCCATTTAAAATTAAACAATATCTATTATTTATCATGTTTAATAAATGACCATGATAACTTTAACTAAATTATAAATTATAGAGTTCTTCTAAGTTCTAAGAGAGAAATTCATATTTACGCAAATAATTTTAACAGTGATCATTAATTGTTAAATTCTCCCCGATATTTTTAGTATTTTTATATTTTTTTAAATAAGAAAATAATATTATTTAAATATTATAATGATTTTCCTATCGGGGTAAATAATTGATAGATTTAACTTAACCATAATGATTATTTTAACACATCCTTTCAAAATCTAGCTAAATAAATAAATAAAAACGTCACTCTCTCCTAAACACCTCAAAAAATTATTAATAAACTTACATATTAAACATAAAAATTTAAAGTTTACTAATAAACTTATATATTAAATATAAATAAAGGTATTATCAAGATGAAGATTTTACTATTAATATTCTTTTACATTCATAGTATAACTATTTTTTATACTATTAATAATGATTTAATTTTCTTAGAAAAGGAAATACAATCCATAGCATGGAAAATAACCAGTGCAAAATGCTTGAAAACAGGCCCAGCCCAACCCAACCCAAGTAATGTAACTGACACACGTGCGCGTGACGACACGTGAGAAGGAATGAGTGAGAGAGAAGGAAGAACAAAGGGAAAGAAAAAGGGAATGGTGGGCCAGCCGATTAACCAGACAGATGACACAACAAGAAAGAGAAGTCAGAAGAGAATGGAAAGAAACGTTTCAGTGGAGACAACTGACATTAATTGCTCCTTCCTTTCTTCCATAGCCAGCCATTAAAGCAACTAGCAAGCTAAGAAGTGAGAAGAAGGGACGGCTAAAATCTAAAAAGAACAAACCCTGCTTCCTGCTTGTTTCTTCTTTTCCTGTTCTTTTTAAATTTCCAGTGAAGAGGACTGTTGGGTCTTCTGCTGCAGCTTCCATCTCTTGGGTATGTGAAATGTGTATCCATTCTCCATTTTTGCTATTTAGGTTTCCTTCTTTTTCTGTTCATCAATGGAGAAAATTCTGAGTAATGGTTTCCTCTCTTGGTTAGGTAGAAGAAAGTTTTGTTTTTTGTTTTTGTGAAGAGAAGGGAAAGAGAGTGAGTGGTCACACTTCAGTTTCTATAAATTTCACATTCTTGCATTTTACTTGGAAAAAATTCCAGCTTTGTTTGGCTTCATTTCACTTGTTTTCTCTCTCTTTTTGTGTGGTTTTGTTGGTAACATATGCATTGTTATTTCCCTCTTTCAGATGGATGAGAAATGAGTGCATGATTCTATAATTTGTCTTGTTCGAAATACAAATGCCTAGCAGCAAAGTGTACTTAACATACAAGCGAAAGCTTTCATCTTCAAGAAATGGGTGTGGAACTGCACTTCCTAAAGGATCTACTTGCACCCTTATAACAACACCAAACAAAGACAAAGTGCAGAGTGATGAGCACAAATTGGAAAATCCCCAAGAAAATGCATTGGTAATACCTCCCTTATATATATATAATGAATGTTTTATAGTACTTATTTTCTTGCTTACAAACCCTATCTTTCTAGCTTTGTAGATTGATGGACAGTTACATTGTCTGTCCATGTAATTTTGTTTCTTATGCGAACAAAGGCTGCCTCACCTTTTTATACTGTGCATTGGTTTATCCATATAGTTGTTAAGTATGGGGTGTAGGAAACTCCATACCTATTAGTGGTGTTACTGGATTGTAGTTCACACGTACCTTACCGAATCTGTTAGTCACCTGTATTCTTAAGTAAAGAGCTTAATTTGAATCTTTACAGGTGTATGTCGATTTTGATTCCTAAGAATAAAAAACTATGCTGGATTGATACCACATAGATATTGCAACTTCTGTGAATCCTTTAAAAGGAAATTATGCTGGAATTCTTTTCCTTTCATCTGTTACCAGGATCAAAATGCCAAACAACTAAGAGATTTTTTTATACCCACAGAAAAGAAACTAGTGATTGGATTGTAACCTTTAAAGCAAACTTAATGATTCTTGATATACTCAACCGTGGGGATTATACTAAATGGCACACCTTTCGTGGAGGTTGCTCCATTCAAAACTCTTCTTGTAAAGTACTCAAGGAACAATTCTAGGCATTCTTAAATGTAATTTGTATAAAGACTAACAAAAGTTAGCATCCTTGCAACCAATATAATAAGCAAGGGGCCGAGGTGTTGGCCATTTCAGGAAAGCCTCAAAATGGTAAAGGTCATCAGTCAAATGTGCTTTCAAGTGTTCCAGGTTACCATGGGATTGACAGGTTATCATTGCCTGGTTCATTGGTTCATGCTTAATCATTGATCTCTTACTTCCTTAAGGTCTGATAGATGTGACATTCTGTTTTATGTGAGTTTTGCTAACAACCTCCCTTTCATGTGAGAGTCTCACTCACCTCCAAATACGCCATGAATGCTTTTTTCACTATTTGAGTGCTATGTGGAGTGCTGATAACATAATATTCACTGTTTTTGGAGCTTGCTGAACCTTAACAGAACAACCAATGGCTTGTTGTATCCTTATTGGCATTGTAGTTTTTAAATTTTCCTAAAGATATCTTCTGATTTGCGTCTTTCCTGATCTGCTCTTACTTGTATCTTTGCGTGCTCGATGTCATGCAGAGGTATCTTGGATGTGATAGGTGCAGCGTTGGAGGACGCCTGCTCAGATGTGAGGGGAGCTGTCAACATTATCATCATCAATGCCTTGATGAGCCCTATAAGGTATCCAAATTGTCTTCAAGGGATGAGGAGGAACTACCATTTTTTCGCGTTAACTTACATTTGTGAATTAACTTTTTGATATCTAACGAACCTTTCTTTCTACCCTTCCCTCCTTCCCTTTTCTTCTTCTTCTTCTTCTTCTTCTTCAGGATGCAGAGCTGCTAAGCTGTGGTTGTAGAGGTTCTTCAATGGTTAAGCATGTTCAAACATCAAACAGATTGGAAATAAAGCAACAGATTGATGGATCTGATATGAATGTAATGGAAGTCAGTTCCTATAAATCACCTGTGATGTGTCTGGGTGAGGGCACACCTGGGAAGGACGTCAGTGCACTACCTTCTTTGGACATATCCATAGAAAATACTTCACCTGACATTCAGGTTACTTCATGTTCAGCTATTAACAAAGATTGTGAAGAGAAATTAGTTTGTCAGATGTTGTTGAATTCAGGAAAGAATTTGGATATTGGTAGCTCAAAACCATCCACTGGAATGATTTGCAGCTCTGATGATGATACTGGTTTATGTTTGTTGGTTGAGCCCAAACCTGAGGGGACTGATTCAATTTCTGAAGACAATGTGACTAAGTTACATGATGATTCATTGGTGCAAACCAGATGTGCACTACCTGCTCCAAACATGTCCATAGAAGATATATCACCTTCCGTTCCGGTTACTTCATGTTCAGCCATGAATGTTGATACTGAAGAGAAATTAGCTTCTCAGTCTATGTGGATGAATACTCAGAACAGTTTCGATGATTTCAGCCCAAAACCATCAACTGGAAGAGTTTGCAGCTCTGAAGATGACACTGGTTCGAGTTTGTTAGTAGAACCCAAACCTGAGTGCAGTGATTTGCTCTCTGAGGACAATGTGACCAAGTTACATGGAGATTCACTTGGGCAAACCAAGTCAGCCACTGCATTAATTACTTTCAGCCGAAGATGTAAAAGGAAGAAATACAATGAGGAAGCTGATATTAAGAGCTTACTCGAGCAAAATAATTCTTCATCTGAGTCCGTTGTTAACAAGTATAGTAAATCTCTTGACTGTTCTCCAGCTGATAAAGGTTGCTGTACAGCTGGGTCTTTAAAGGTTGGAGCAGAAGATGCCATTCATAGTAAAGTATGCTTACTGATTCTCTTTATTTAAATTCACGTCATTGCATTATCTTCTGAGTCTTCAGTACTTAGTGTTAACTGATAAGAAAATGAAGTATGCTCATCACCATTTTGATTTGAGTCTTTTACTTCTGATTGCTTGTGCTATTTGATGCTGGACACTTGCTGCTCTAGGATGCAGGACAAGGGTGAGAAGTCAAATAATGATCCTTTAACAGTGGCTATTTAGGTTGGGATTTGGTAATTGAAGCAGACTACATACTTATGGTTTGACTTAGGGTCTAGTTACCAGGAGAGATTTGGTACAGATTGTGAAGTATTCATGATCTGGTAAAGGTAACATTTGTAGATGATTAGTTGAGGGCTGCTAATTAGGTGGTTTAGTCATGTCTAGCTGTGGCTTGGAGGCACCAGTCAGAAGGAGGGAGTAACTTGTATATAGGTAATTCAAGACAATAGATTTATCACATTTCTTGAATAATTTAGTCCATCTAGGGCTGCATAGAGGAGCTGTTTTCCGTAGTCAATCCTGACTAGTTTCAGTTGACATGTTAGCTGAGTTGGTGTGTGCCTTCTTTTCATGTAAAAGATGATAGAAAATGACTACCATGGTTCTTTGCAAATTTTCAACTGTGCCCTGAGTTTGCCATTTACATTGTCACTTATACCTGAGTTTTCCTATTTCATGCACATAGGCCTAATTGGACCCATTTGAGAACATTTCCTCATTTTATTTGAACTGTAGTATAAACAGAAAAAAAGAACGCAGTGGTGATGTAGCATGGACATTTTCAGATATGTGACTCCATTTCTCATTGGTTTTAATCATTAAAAATGGAACACTTTAGTTTGAACAAATTAGCTCATTTGTCTAATTGCATGACCTTGAAAATGCTCGGTAAAACTACCAAATTTTCTTTATTGGAGTTTAATTACATGACTCAGTAGTCGACACTGTAAGTTAGTTTTTTAGCCTGAAATCGCCACTCATTGATCAAAAAGATTAAGTTTGTTTAGCAAATGTAGATATGGATGTACATTCCTAATATGGCACTCTTATTAGTCAATGAAACCTTAACTGTTTGTGACAGAAAGATGATGCTGATTCTATGTGTGTGCATGGGGAATCAGTTCCAGATGTGATGTAAGTTTACTTGTACCTTCTAACTCCTGCAAAGTGGAACATTAGTTTAATCATGGCATTTCTTTATTGACCATTTTAAAACAGTTTGGTGTGCGACAAGCAACAAGCACATGGTTCTGATGTCATATCCAAGGATGGTCCACCTAGCAATGCGAAGGTTCTTGATCAGAGTTCCAAATTTTCCATGGACAGTGAAGAAAGTCATCCTAGTAATTCTATACGACCATTCCTTAATGATGCAGTTAATAACAATAATGATGCCTCAGCCACAAATGGAGATTCAGAACCAGTAATAATGCCCGATTACAGAGGAGAAGGACGGCACCCATGTCTGGACCTCTCAGTTGCTCCTCGCGGTACTATCCGGTTTCTTATTTCTTAAAAAGGATGAATACGTACAAATCAGTACATTGATTTCTGTACATACACTAATACTGTGGGTTTAGTTTGCCTTAATTCAATAGAAGTGTGTCCTTGACCCTTGTTTACATTATATTGCTGCATTATTCACTTCTCTTACACACCACTTTCATGTTTTACATTCACTGCAAGACCATTTTGTATGGGTTATTGAAAAATATCTGTTGTTGCTACTGCAGAAACTATTCGGAGCTCAACTGACTCTACAAGCAGAAGTCACGCCACTGTTTTACATGAAGTACAGCCTTATAAATTCTTGGATGGCATGAGTGAGAGGGTTGAGGAATCTCCACCTGTTTGCTCAACCAAGGCATTTAGTGATGCATCTACTTGTGTAGGAGAAGTTGGTGGCAATTCAAAAGATGACGTTGAAGCTTGTCCTCCCTTCTCAAGTGTGGAGAATGCAGTGAAACACAAATGTCTGCAGGCAAGTACTATATCATTGTCTTCATGGATCAGTTATCCTTGTATACTTTATGTATAAAAGTTTCAGTATTTGCAATTTTTTAGATTATAGGACTGCCTAGTGATCTCTTTTCGGAAATGTGTTCCAGCTCTTTTCTGAACAAGCTTGCGATGATTTCCACCTTGGAGAAACAGAGATGAAAGTGCATGGTTGCTTAGGTATGGAAGGAAGAAAATCCCTTCAATTGGGAAGAGGCAATAATCAAATCGGAAGAGCTTTGAGTAGTTCACCATTGGATTTGGGTTTATCTTTGCCAACAGTGCCAGACAACGGTGATTGTTCTACTAAAAGATTCTCCAACATTTCTCAATTTTGGAATTCTGACAGTGAAATCAGGGGATTTATACCAGATGCTGTGCCTCAGTCTTCATCTAACCTTTCAGCTTCTCTTATGAGGCATAAGCTAATACTTGATAGTATTATAAGTCGCACAAGCACTCTCCATGCGACAGGTGGTTTTCAAGACAGGTCGTATGCTACTCATTGGTCAGAAGAGGAACTGGATTCACTTTGGATAGGAGTGAGGAGACATGGAAGGGGCAATTGGCACGACATTTTGAGGGACCCAGGATTGCTGTTCTCCTCATGGAAGGTAGCAGGAGACCTGGCTGAGCGGTGGGAGAAGGAACAAGCTAAATTAGTGAACAGTTCACATATTTCACAATTCAAATCCCCTATAACACATGCCATTTCTTTGGACAATAATAGCTGTTTTCTGCACCCTGAGACTGGAAACTGGAGAACAAATGGTAGTGATGAAACTAAACTCTCACTCGGGGATGTATACACTCGTAAAGCTGGTGGGAGCGCAAAGAGGCGGCGTTCCAACTTCAACAGCATTCTAAGCAATGGCAGAGAACATCTATATAGTCCTGGGAATATGCTTTCAGATTTTCACGGCGAATTATATGGAAAGAGGTCATTTGAATATTTCTCAAGCATTGCTGTTCCAAGGTGTGATACCCCGCCAACCAGTGTTGCTTCCAGTCTGGGAAAGAGCAGTAATTTACCCGTGTGGTTAGTAGAGGCAATAAACACTCCACTTCCAAGGCCGGCGGAGACAACTCTGCCTTCAGTTTTTCCACCAATCGCTCATTCTGAAATAATGCAGGGTGTTAAACCACCTCCGGAACTTGGTGAGTACAACTATGGACCGAGGAATAGAATCCTCGGTGAGTTCGGTGGCTTAAGAGCAAGTGAGCTGCAGCCAACCGGTAGCATGTACCAGTCCAACATGCCTAAAGGAGTGAGGTGTGGAATAACCGGAGCAAACATTGGTTCTTTGTATCATGTCAATAAACCTAATGACGTGATAATTATCGATAGTGATGCATCTTCGGAAGAGACCATATCTGACGATCAAATCGGCAGTAGGCCAAAACATAACGATTAACGGGCATTATGTAGGCGAAAATAAAACCTTTTGTATGATGGGTGGTTATCTTCTGTTGTACAGTACTGTTGTAACTTGTAGCCATTGATGTAACATTATCAGCTTCTGGATTCTGGTAAAGTTCAAGAACTCTGTTTTTGTAGACTGAGATGAGAGTATATATTCTGTTTAGCTGGATGTATACTGTAATTTAGTTTGTTGCAGGTGGTGTCCTTGACTCAGAAAAAGAGCCCTAGAATTTTAACTAAATAAATTTAAGTAAACTAATTAGTAAAAGTTTATAAATAAATAAAAACTATTTCCGTTCAAAACTAATTGACTTTATTGTCCAAATCACACAGTTTAAAAAAAAAAAAAAATTTAAATAAACCAGCAGCAGAGTAGTAGAAAAAGTAACTTTTAACAAGAGACAACAGTTAAATAAAAATTTAAATTTTGGATTAAAACGTTAATTATTTTTAAACGGAGGGAGTACATTACTTAAAAAAAAAGTAGAATTATACAGCAGTCTGAATAAATGACAAAACAGACCAAAAACAAAAATGAAGTCCTCCCCCCCTTCTTTGGGATAGTGAAGAATATTTAACATCATATCATAAAAATTAAAAAGAAAGGAAAAAATAAAAAATAAAATGTAAATCCCCACTTCAACCATTTCTTTTAGTTTAACCATTTTGTCTCAAATTTTTTATTATTATTTTAGTTATCAAAACACACGTGGAGTATTATAAATGGATAGAGACTCGTACCTTAATTTTTAAGTAATGTGTAAATCATATTATTACTAAGGAATGTTCTTTGTTATTTGTATCAATAAACCTAATGAGGTGATAATCATATTCTTGCTAAGGAATGTGAGCCAAAAATGGGGAAAATCCTCCTAGCTTTTGTCATTTTATGTCCTAAATGTAATCCAATTCCTAAGGCCTTCTTGTTTCTCCAAAGATTACATCTATGTTCCCGCCCTAGGAAAACTAAACTCCAAGTCCATGAGCCAAAAAGAAACTGTTTTAAATTCGAGCATCAGCATTACTCTGTCACCCTCCTCTGTTTCCTCTGTTCCAAATCAGCTACAGCAGCGCGTAGGATCCTCCGCAACGAAGATGGGTCATTTATTCAGGAAAAACCACAGATTCCTGAAGCTGGTACACAATGGAGGCTATGTCGAAATTCTCAGGAATCCGATAACTGCAGCAGAAGTGATGAAAAGGAATCCAAGGCATTGTGTAACTCGCCCTGATGTGTTCAAGTTCCCCTGGATCGTTGTTCGTCCTGAATCTGTCCTGAAGCCAGGTGGTGTGTTCTTCATTGTTCCTTACTACACCATGTATCGGTTGCTGCAAAGAAACCAATCGAGATCCAGCTGCAATGAAGAAACTGATGATCATGGCTCGATCGAAAGTGACGTTTACAAGGAAGGAGAAAATTTAGTGTTCGAAAAACTTGATGAGTTGATGCACTTCCATCAGCTTATGAAGAGCAAGTGTCCAAACAGATTTTCATGTCCGCAGGATCGCATGAAAGTGGATTGCAAGTACACTGAGGATGGCAGTTTTAGCAAGTGTCTAATTGCCATGACTGCTGACCATTCTCTTGATTCTAGTGAGGAAATTGCGAATGGTCATCAGGATTCTGTCGCGCAACAAATCCTGCCAGCTGATCAGCCTGGACTCGCGTTCCCACCATGCAGAAGTTCTTCCGAGGCCACCCAATTCACAAAACCTGATGTTGAGCAAGAATTTGGCAGTTGTGATGAGGAAAAGAGGCTGAAATCTTGTGTGAAGAAAGACAAGTCTGCTAAAAGCTTCAGGGTCAGATTCACTCTTCCAGGGCCAAACCGAGAGAAAATTATAGTAAATCTCAAGGAGTTGAAAGAAATGGATCAAAAAGATAATGTTCAGCTAGAATTTGGCAGTTCTGAGGAGGGACAGACATTGAAATCTTGTCTGAAGAAGAAGAAACCGGCTAAAAGCCCCAGCGTCAGGGTCAGATTCGCTCTTCCAGGACCATACGGGGACGGCTCTATATTGACACTCAGAGAGGTGCAACATACTGGTGCAAACCACACTTAGCTTCTCGATACTCGATTGTATCATTCTACCAAAATTTTGTATCAATATGATAGCAAGTCACAACACTACCAAGATAACTTTGGAACTTACCTGAGAGTTGAAACATCAATAACCAAAACTATTTCATTAAAATGTGACATTATCAGTCACCAATTTAAACCAACTTCAACAAGTTTTTCATTTGTTAAACAAATTCCAGATGTGATAGGAAGCAAACTAGCAAATCTCTTTTCTCTAGTCTCAAGTTCAAAGGTGCCTAAACATTAACAAAGACCGCAAAGGGTCTTTTAACATAATCATTCATACACAAAATGCTAAAGAGAAGAAAGAAAACCTTAAAAAGCAAAAAAATCCAATTCCCTACCCTACATCTTGGTAATTGATATGGTTAGCAGAACTTTCATACATCCTTGAAACGCCCTTCATAAATTACCAATTGTAGTTGGAGTCTGCCCGCTCAATTCCTTTCGGGAAAATTGTTCATGATGAGTGAGCACTTCCATCATTTGAATTCTTGCCGTGCGAATGATCTAAATGTACATTTCAATCATCCGATGCCTTGCTGATGTTACCATCATCAGAAAACTATTATTAGGTCTATTCTCATCCTGTGAGCTTCCTTGGCTTTTGCAGAAACATCTATACTCTGTGATACTCCAACTACTTCGGTGGCCCCTAGAAGAATGTCATGATCTTTCTACTACTCTTCTCCTGAAGAAGAGTTTCGACCGTCTCCATTTTCCCCCTTTCGTGAACTTTTGGTCCGCGATCGTGATCTCTTACTGCTTTTGCGGCTTGAAGCTCTTGATTTGCTGCTCTTGGCCCTACTTTTAACTTTCGAAACTGTTCTTCCCGGTTCATCTCCACGCCCTTCTTGTCCACTGTGTACACTGCACTCCTCATTATTTACACTTTCAGAATCTAAATATTCAGAATCGTCGTCATAGTCTTCTTCTTCCTCTTCATCTCCATCTTCATTCTCATATGCACTAGCCTCACCATCATCACTCGAATCACGATCCGAGCTATCACTATCTGAGCTATCCTTATTCTTATTTTCCTTTTGATCCTTCTCCTCAGCACGTGGGGTTAAGGGATGGAGGGGAGGAGCGGCATCTTCTGCTGACATTGATAGGAAACTTAGAGCAGTAACAACATCACTCATAAAAGGACGCGCCCCCGATTCCTCTTGTAAACACATTGCTGCTATCGCAACAGCTTGATTCAATTCCTTCTCAGGGAATTGCTTCCGTAGCAACGGATCTGCCATATCAGGAAACCTCTTCGGATCGCGGAATATGGGTTGTGCCTGTTTTGGTCATGCCAATCAAACATGTTCAGTCAATAAACATAACAACAAACATCTCGAAAATAATGTCTAGGAAGCTATACAAAAATTACCCAGGAGACTAAATTCTGCTCGTCCACCGGTTTCGTAGGGTCAATGGCTTTTCTTCCAGTGATCAGTTCTAACAAAATAACTCCAAAACTATAGACATCCGATTTTGTTGTGAGTTCACCATTTTTCGAGTATTCTGGAGCACAATAACCGTAAGTTCCCATCACCCTTGATGATTGAAACAGCTTGTCACCAGAAGGACTAAGCCTGGTAAGTCCAAGATCAGATAACTTTGGGGTCAATTCCTCATCTAACAAAATGTTGGATGGCTTCAAATCACGATATATAATCGGGGGAGTTGATGTCTGGTGCGCATACTCTAACCCTTTAGAAGTAGCAAAAGCTATCCTCATCCTGCTAAACCAATCTAATGGTTCCTTATCTTCCTTTCTTTCTGCATTTCATCAGTCCACATTCACAAAATGCTCCGTGTCTAACTATGCTTAACATACAATTTCTAGCTATGGAATGACAGAAATTTTCAAGAAAAGAAAAGAAATGAATACCAAGAAGACGATCTTGTAAGGATTCTCCATTGATGAACTCATAAACCAAAAGCCTTTGATCTCCATCAGCACAGTATCCAACCAAAGTGATTAGATTAGGATGTTGTAGACGACTAAGAACTGCAACCTCAGCAAGAAATTTGTTTGCTTGCACACTATTCTTATCAAGTTGCTTGATGGCCACAACCTGAGACATCATACCACATTCTTGTCAACAGAAAGAGATAGGGACTCGAACTCGAACCCCGATACTTTCTTTCCAATATAATTCTTCTGTCAGTTTACGGCCTATGATTTTTTTTAATTAATATATGAAAAAGGAAAATAAAAATGTTGTGTCACAACCTGTCCGGTTGTTCGATAAAAAAAAATACCTGTCCGGTTGATGCAAGTGTTCCTCTGTATACTCTTCCAAATCCACCTTCACCTAAAAGACACTCTTGACGGAAATTCTTGGTTGCGGAGGCTAACTCACGGAAAGTAAATGCCTGTGATTCAATGTTTTCGTTTTCGTTTTCGTTTTCTTGTTTTACAATTCCTGGGAATTATGCAAGTTAATTACGAGGAGAACAATTTTTAAGAAAACAAAACAAAAAATAATTCTCATGTTCGAGTTTAGATTATTGAAAAAAAGTATGCTGAAAAAGTCATTATTTTAGGATCGATCTGTTCGAACGGGACTGATATCTTAAACCAAAAAAGATACCATTAGATATCTAGAATTTTTTTTTTTTTTTGTAAATTTTGTGATTTCAATTCAATTATATCAATTAACAGTGTATGGAAATGGAAAGGAAAAGCAAGGTGAAAATTACCTATAGGCGTGGATTCTTTGAAAGAATTTGATTTCGAGCTTTTCTGTGATTGGAAACATGGGAAACAATTCATGATTTTTTTTATATTTATTTTAAGAATTCGTTTGAGAGAACCCACCGCCAAACGACCTCGCAACGAGGCTGATCAGCATGCAGACAAGGGTGAGGTAGGGTCCTCCAAACAGAATCTTCGAAGGACCCCACAGCCGGGGGAAAGATACAGCAAGGAATTTTCCAACAAAGGTAATTCTTTCTTCTTTTTTTAAGGAAGAGAATTAGAGATTTTTCCTTGCACCTCTCCGAGACAAATATGGAGAAAATTAGTAAAGAATTTTAAAATCCATCAATCCCATAATTTGTGGCATTTCCAGCCATTTATGATTGGTGATTAGGTGTCCGAGATAATTAGGTTTATCTTTTGTAAATTCTTAGTATCACTTTAATCATCGCGATTTGTTGTTGTTTTAATGAGATATTAAATGTAGTTGTGTGAGAAATTATTAGGTGTATCTGATGTGTGAAAGAGATTGATTCATTTATTTTATGTGACTAGGTAATTTGGGCACGTGCGCAATTTTTTATATGAAATTAAATTATTTAATTTAGATATTGTTTATAAATTAATTTTGGTCATTTGAAATAGATAATGTCACTATTTAAATATTGTTCTAAAATAATATAACCGAACATATAAATCATTAAGCATACTAATAATAATTATTAATAGATAATATAGCTTAATAGTATTTAAATATTGTTCTAAAGTATTATAACCAACCATATAAATCGTTAAGTATACTAATAATAATTATTAATTATAAAGTATTTTTACAATTTTTTTTGCTTGATTTTTTTTATTATGGCTCGTACTCATATAATTCATCAAATTTCTTGTTCTTGAGCATTGTTTCCTTCCTTGTCTCTTTTTTGCCTTCAGTTTTTTCGTCAATGAGTATCGGTGTGGGTAAAATAATTAATTCCTCATCTTATTTTTTTTTTCTTTTTTCGGCTTGGCTAATTTTTTAGCTTGTTGTTGATCATCTTCTTCTTTGATTTTCTTGATTCGCCTTCTTTTTTTTATCATCTTGTTATTCTTGCTTTCAACCTTGTTGTATTGTTCACATTTTAAATAAGTGATTGAGTAATATATTTATTCAATTTTAATAATAGGTAGGTTAATTAATTAAATAAGTGGTTGAATAATAGATATATTGTAGATAATTTTAAAAAAATTAAAAGTCTATTACACCTTTAAATTTTTTTAAAAATTAAAGAATATAATAATAATTTAAAGAAATAAACCCTTTTGTACTTTTTATATAATATAAATTAGTTGAAATTTATTGTTTTGAGTTAAAATAATATGCAATGAGTCTCGTTACGAATCGTGCATTTGCATCTTACCTTTTTAACTGGCAAACAGTCAAATGTTATCTTCATAGGAAAATTCTCAATTGTTTAATTATGAATTTATCTAAATTTTATATTTTCTTTATAAAACATACGTGGAGAAGTTGGTTTTCTATTGTTAATATATACATATATTGTTATATTTGTTAAGTATAATATTTTATAAATTGATATGTATAATTTTGTGTGTTTATTTAATAATTTTATTCATTATTTTTACCAACTAAGTATTTTTCTTTATTTTAATGTAGCTATTTTTTCTAAAATATTGTTTATAACATATATTTATTATTTTAAAAAATAAAATTGTTTTAAAAACTTTTAATTCAAAAAAAATATTTGTCGGCTTGGAATGGATGGAACCCGCCTGCACCGTCCTTGACAATACTTGTAGGGTGCGTTTGGTTGGCAGAATCAGGAAGGAAAGTGACTCGAGAATCTGAGATTCTGATCTTTATTGCGTTTGGTTGCGACAAGGAATCACTCTCCCATAGAATCCAACTTTCCTTGACCGCCTTAACTTTCCCAAAAATGGGGAAAGTGATTCCTTAGCTAAGGGGTGGGGAGAGTGATTCTCGTGTTTTCTAAAACTTTGTCAAATTATATTAATTACACAAAAATTATAATTAATTACATAAAAATTATAATAAATACATCAAAATTAGAATAATTACATCAAAATTAGAATAATCACATCAAAATTACATAGTAATGATGTAAATAATAATAGGTAGAAGAAAATACGGTTAGAAACGGAAACAAATCATCCAAGAAATTCCGATCCTAAACTTACCTATTGTTGCAGATATGTTTTTTTGCATTGCTAGAACAATATGTGCCATACTTTGCTATAATTTTCAAGGACTCTAATACGAAGGTTATGTCATTTGTCATGTTCTTTAACCTGCAAAAAATCATAGTTATAAAGCAAACTCATTTGATATTTTGATTGTTGAAAGATAGACAATTAAATAGAGAGAAAGTCTAACGTGTTTAGAGGAATTTGTGTAGCACAGTATATATAGAAAAAAATAATTAGACACCTAACAAGATAACAAAGACATAAGTATAGAAAATAATATAGTAGTTATTTTTTTTACTTTCCTTGAGAATTCTCAAGTACAAAACAAACACAATAATGTTACTTTCCCGGAAATCTTAAATCTCAACTAAACACAAAAAACTAACATTCCCCTCAATCACTCTCCCGGGAGAATGATACCAAGGGGGAAAGTAACATTTTATGAATCAAACGCAGTTATGCCAAAACTCAGCCTAATCTACCCATTAATCAGGTCCACTCACTTAAGAGCTGATCATTGTAAATTTGTAATTAAGTGAATCGTTTTGTAATTGATCTTTCATTACATGTGACATTATCTTAACTAGTATTTTTTTTATAGGCGAATGTGAGATTTAAATCCAAAATTTTATTAGTACTTTTGTCATTAGTAAGATAATCAAATAGTAGATTGATCATCTTGATGTTTTTTTTATATATGCGTAAGTGAGATTCGAACTTAAATATAAAATCACACCGGTATTTTTATCACCAACAAAATAATCATTCAATTACAAATTCATATCGCTCTTCAATAACAAAATCGCTGAATGAAATGAACATGATTGATGCCCATTCTTTTTGTTGTTCTTCTTTTATCAAGAACCTGATGCCCATTTTGAAAAAAGTTACAACTTAAAAAAAAAAAAAAGGAAAAAATGATTCTCAAACTTTTTAGGTGTTGTACAGTTGTACTTCATTGGTGATGTTTTAGTAATTAATAAAAGAGGATAAAAAGAAAAGAAACGAACACGTGGATTGACCCAGAATCTGAGTCGGCAGCAGACAAACCCGCATCACCATTCACCAAAGAAAGATTTTTTTTTTCCGATTTTTTTTTAAAATATTTAAAATGTTAAAATTAATTTTTAGAAAATTATAAATTTATATTCAACGCTTTTTAATTATAAGAGATTAAGTAAACATTTTATAACTGTAATTTTTTTATATATAGATTACCAAATACTTAACAGCGAAGATTTCCTTCTATAAAAGTAGACCGTCAAATCCAGAGATTTGCCATCATTCTCAACAAGTAACATACCATACAGCATCGCCAAGAAAACGGAAAAGAAATTTACTTCGCCGGCAAAGCCAACGGAGATGGATAACGGAGGAAGCGACATGTCGGCCCTGGCGGAAGGTTGCGTAGCGAATGTCGTGTCGTTCACGTGCCCAAGGGACGCTTGCAGGTTCTCCGTCGTGTCTTCCTTGTTCAGATCCGCGGCGGAATCTGACATCGTCTGGGAGCGGTTCCTGCCGCCGGACTACGAATCGATCGTCGCGAGTTCGCTACAGTCGTCTACACTGTTGGCGTCTCCTTCTAAGAAGCAGCTCTATCTCACCCTCTGCAATAACCCGATCCTCATCGACAATGGCAGAAAGGTGACTTCCTGTTACATTTTGGTTTCCGGATTTAATTTCAACGGTTTTTTCTCGTCATATGAACTGATCTTGCTGTTGTAATTAGACTTTCTGGCTGGATAAATGGAGTGGGAAGAAATGTTACATGCTTTCTGCTAGGGATTTGGCGATTGTTTGGGGCGATACTCCTCCATATTGGAGATGGATTTCCGATCCCACTTCCAGGTCTCTTTTTCTGCTCCACCTTTTTTGGATCATATACTTAAAATTCAAATTTTCTCAAATTATTTTTGTGTTCATTTCTACATGAAATTTAAGTTTTTCTCCAATCTATTTATTGCATTTTTTTTCATTTTTGTTTTTGCTATTATGTGATCATGTGTGGAATTATAGGTTGTTGTTTGTTGGGTGCTTTGCAGATTTGAGGAAGTGGCCGAGCTTATTAATGTGTGTTGGCTTGAGATCAATGGCAAAATTGATATTGGTATGCTATCTCCATCAACATTGTATGCTGCTTACATTGTGTTCAAGTTAACCAGCGGAGCCTACGGATTGGACTACAGGCCTGCAGAACTTGCGGTGGGACTTGTTGGGGGTGAGAGTTGTAAGCGAACGGTTTACTTGCAGCCGGAGAATTGGCCCAGGAGAAGGCAGGTGCGAGGACCCATATTTGGCAGAGGGAGGAGGTTTGGATTGTTGAATGGTTTTCTTGAATCAAGTGAAACTGTAGAAAGCAATGCGGGAAGAGGAGATGCAAAGGAGAGAGGGGATGGGTGGTTTGAGATTGAGTTGGGTGAGTTCTTTTGCGAGGAAGGTGGGTTAGGAGAATTGGAGATGAGCATTATGGAGGTGAAGGGCGGTGATTGGAAGAATGGGCTCATTGTGGGAGGTATAGAGATCAGGCCTAAAGAGGGAAAGTGAGATTGCAAGCAATTGTCAGCAGAACTTTCCGGTTGGCCGGAAAGATCCCAGGATCATTGTGGGAAGGGAAAGAGATGAGGCTTAAAGAGAGGAAGTGAGATTGTGAGAAATCGTGGGAACCTTGTGGAAAAGGAAAGAGATCAGGTCTATAATCCAATGAGGGGAAGAATTCAGATTGTTAGCAGTCCTCCTAAGCAGAATCTTTCCGGTCTGCAACACTAATCCTTTTTGTTATTCTTAATTAAGCAGTGCTAATAGCTTAACGAATGTGAAATTCATCTTTTTGGTGCTCTTTGGTCATTTCCATTTTGACCTTCCTTCCGCTTATCGTTCATGATTCTGAATTTCCATGGTCATGCACGAGTCCACTGGGGTGGAATGCTATGCTTTGTGTTTCAATTCAAGCCTTCAAGGTGCTTGGTATAATACTAGTAATAATTGCTGAATTTTATGCTGCTTACATTGAGTAGAAGCTGATACGCGAACGCTTGAAATAACAGCAGTCTTGTTAATCTCAACAGTGGATAACATTAACAAATCAAAGAAACTTTAAAAAAGGAATTAGGAGGTCTTTTCAACCGAAAAAGAAAAGAAAAAGCATTTGGGAGGGTCGCCGCTTCACTTTACAAACCACTCCCTAATGAAAGAACACTGTCCTGTTTGGAGAAAAGTTTTGTTTATAATTTACTTAGATTTATTAGAAGGTCAGTTGGTACTTGGTAGCGTATATTTACTTATTTACCTAGGTAGAATTAGTGGGAAAATGATTCATAAATTTGAGATTCTGTGTTGTGTTTTATTGTATTTGGTTAACATAAGGAAAGTTAGACCGGTAGAGAAAAAATTAGACTTGAGAATCCAACTTTCTTTCACCTTTTTATTTCCCTCCATTTTGATGATTCTGGGTGGGGAAACTAATTTCCCGAGTGCAATGAAAATTGTATTTAATAAAATTACTTATTTTATTTAATTAGATTCATTCTTAAAATTCATTTTGATAATTAATTTATTCAAATAAAAAAATAATTTAATGTGATTATTTTGCACTATTCTATAGTAGAGTAAATGCTATGATACGTTTCATCAGTAGTTATTTAAAAGAGTAACTTGACATTCAGTTTAGTAAATTTTTAGTACATTCAGTTTAGTAAATTTTTAGTTAAAATTTGTTAACTAATAAACAATAAAAGAGGTTTTTTAACTAAAAAATAATTCATCAATCTTCAACTATGCTAATATTTTGAAGTTATTATTTATCATACACTTATATCAAATAATTTTAAGAGTATATTTGAATAAAATAAAATAATTAATAAATATTTAAGGATAAAATAATATTTTTTTTTACTTTTTATCAAGATTCTCAAATATAAAACAAACACAAAATTATTACTTTCTAGGAAATTTTAAATATCAATCAAAATACAATAATTAATTTTTTTTCTTAATCATTTTCTCAGAAATCACTGTTTAGGAAAGTGAATTCAAAAGGGAAAGTAACATTTTATCAACCAAACATTACCTAATGTTTGATTTATTAGTAGGTAGATTAAAGAGAGTTTGTGTAAGTAAAAACAACATCGTAACTAAACTAATTATTTCCTTGATAGAGAATATAGTTAAATGGATAGTCTTTCAGAAAGAGTAAGAAAAGCTAAAAACTTAGATAAACTATATAAAAAAAATTATAGTTTAAAAAATGTTTACTTTTTCCCACATAGTTCAATTACTTGCAGTAAAACTTGTAATTTCTAAAAGTTATAAATTTAACATTTATAATAGTTAAAAATGATAAAAATATAAAAAACACTTGTGCAAATTTGAAAGAATGTAAAAGATATGGGAGACCTCATTTCACTAAAAAAAAAAACTTAATGAGAAATACTTTTAAAATGAGAACGAAAAAAATTTAAAAACAAATCGTAAATAAAATTAAAAATATTTTTTTCATTATATTAGGCGATGTATTATTTAGGGTAAAATATTTTAAGGTTTTTGAGGATAGACACTTCCATATCTTAGTCTATGACGTTTAGACCTTAAATTTTTAATTTTTGGCAGATCGAAATATATCAAACTTTAATTATGTCGTTAAAATTTCCGACCGAATCTTTAAGGGTGGATTAACAAAGTGATTTTTTTAAGCTAAACTATAATTAAAAATAAAGAAAAATGGAGATTGAGTTTTTTTCTTATAATATTTTTTAAAATAAAAAAAAATTAAAAATAGGAGAAAGTAAAAAATTAAAAAATTAAAAAAAATTTATTCATGACCAATTAGGGATTGAACTCATAATTTTATATTATAAAAACGATATAAACGATATACACTAATTAATTAAACTTCACATGCACCTAATTTATTTAACTTAAGGATACATATAATTATGGTTTAGATCTAAACAAAAGGTTATTCCATATTAATCAAATTCAAAGTTTCCTAAATCCTAACTTGTAATAATAAAAGAGATTGTTTCATGGCATGGTGGCAGGACCGTCAACCGTGTAACAAATAGAAAGATGCAGTACAACAGACTTCTTTCCCGTCATCGTTTGCTTAAGTGACACCACCACTATGGGAATCACGGACACCTTCAGAGTTTGCCTCGATTTGGTATCGCTCTTGCGGCCGTACCGAAACAGTATTTTATCCCTAAATGTTCAGTCAACTGCTGCGCTTCAACGCATTTCAAAGAGAACTAGCTAACTCTGTGTTCGAACGGTATTTCACTCCTAACCATAATTTATCTGCTAATTTTTCAACATCAGTCGGTTCGGACTTCTACTTAGTTTCACCCGAGCATCATCCTGGTCATGAATAGATCACCCTCCTCATTTTTATTTTCCGTATCCTAATTTTTTTTAAATAATTTTAAGTAATTATTTGTGTAAAAAAATATTTAGCGTAAATTATAATTGGTAAAAATATGTACAAGATTAAACTTAATTTATAATTGACGTTCAATTGCATTATATTTACACATAGAAAATTACTTATTATTATTATTATTATTATTGTTGTTGTGAATGATATATATTAATATTAATATAGATACATATATATGTCGTGTCGGTATCTTAAAAAATTTAATTTCCCCGTATCGTTGTGTCCTTGATCATATGGATTAATACACCCCGATCCTAAATCTTTGTCATTTTATTTTAGTCAGTCTCAATTTTTTTTTAGTGGTCCTAAACTTTTTTCTGTTAGTTCAATATTTCAATATAGTTCCAACGGTTAAAAAAATGATGACGGAGACAAACTCAGTTAAATTTGAATTTTTGATTTTTTGATTTTTTGTTTTTACAAAATTGCCCCTAGAAAGGGGAAAAAAAGTTTTAAAAAAAATTCAGAAACCCTCATGGTCAGATAGTCTCTTACTCTCTAGTCCCCCCTTTTATTTTGTTAAATCAAACCATGAATCCTTCGAGTTCTAGTAATTTCATTTCTGGGTTTTCTAATTCAACTCAAAAGAACCCCAAAGATCTTAGCTTTAATGCCACTGCTGGGAACCGATCATCTGTTAAGGGTGCTCTTTCTAAGCCGAGAATGGCGAAAGTGAGGAGGCAGGAAACCAGGGCTGCTTCGGGGTTCATCCCATTTGGACCTGGGTTGGCTCGGGGCGACCTAGGTGGTGAATTCGTGTTTGGAGCTAGTAAGAGTTATATGGGGAAGGGGGTTGTTGAGGGAATGAATAGTTTAAATTTGAATGGGAGTGATGCAAGTGGTTTTGTGTTTGGGGACAATGTGAACAAGAATGGTAGTTTAAGCAGTGGTGTTGATGAGGATATGAAGAAATTGAACACTGCTGGTAAGGATGAGGGGGAGACGAAAGGTGTCTATGGAAGGAGCGAGTTTAGTTCTTGCAATGATGGTACTAATGTGGAATCCATTTTGCCAGATGAGTTGAAGAAGAAATTGAATATCGAAGGTAGTAACGGCGATGATAGCGTGAGAAAGTTTGGATTTGAAAGTGTTGAGAATGTGCTTCCTGATCAAATTAGGAATTTGAGCATAAAGGACCCTGCAAATAGTGTTTAATGTCTTTAAGGAGAATGCTGGTGAAAGCATTAATGGTTCTGTAGGGGGGGAAAGAGAGAGAGCCCTGCCAAGTGAGATGGGGCACAAGCTGAACAATGAAAGTGTGATGAATAAATCTTCTGGACAAACAGTTCCCATGGAATTTATTTTTAAGGGAGGGATGCATGGTAGAGATGCGACTGGTAATCACTTTCGAAGAGATCAGCCAGGGTCATCTGCATTCTCATCTAGTGGCTTTTCTGGTGTAAATGCTTTTGGTGTGCCACCAACTGGTAAACCAAATAACTCAGAGGGGTTTAACTTTACAAGCAAACATGATGGTGTTGGGTCACCCTTTGTGGAGTTTAGAACACCCAACACAAAGGGAAGTCTGTTTGCAGGATTAAATCCTAAAGTTGAATTTGGTGCCAAGCTTAAAGACCCAAAATCAGAGAAAAAAAGGGGGAAGTTGAAGCAGGTGTGGGCAAGAATTTGCTCCAACTCCAAGGGAATTTGATTTTAAATTTTTTTTTATTGGGGGCAATTTTGTAAAAATAAATATTCAAATTTAACATAGTTTGTTTTGTGCTATCAATTTTTTTTAACAATCGGGTAGAATCAATAAAAAAAAATTAGTACTATTTAAAATAAAATGATAACGAGTTGTATTACTCCCTCCGTCCTTAATTAATGGACGTTTTAGCCCAAAAACCGTGTCCATTTTTAATTGACGCCTTTGGCATTTGTGTCTAGTTTGTTTGTATTTTGTCAATTTTACCCTCAAACGACTCGTCGTTTCCTACTTGAGCCCCGCGTCACACATGGGCAAACTGGACACAAATGGAAATACATGGCCCATTTTACTTTTTGGTTGGAGACATGAATCAGAACGATTCAGTCTCCTCTGACACTCTCTTCTCCATCCTCTCCTTCTCTCTTCAAACGCTCTCAGTCCTTTTGAATTCAAAATAATTCAAGCAAAAATTTGAAATAAAATCCCCAAGGTAATACATGATGGAATCGATTCCGTTGGACAACCGGGAAGTACCGTTTCTTCGCTTATCCTTCGTCATGAGACGATTCCGGCGAAAGTTAGGGTTTCGGGTTTCCATCCGGACCTTACAATCATGGATGTGCCCCGCAATGTCTTTCCTATATCGAAGAGAGTGAAAGGCTTCGAAATCAGGTTGTATTCGCTTCTTTCTAATGGGATCCTGGGATTTTTGATTTTTTTTGAATACTTCGTTTCTGGGTTTCAATCTGGATTTATGTTGCCAGATGGTTTGATGAAAAAAATTTAAAATTTTGGGTGTAATTATTTGGTGTTGGGTATTGTTGATTATGGTTTTTTTTTTGTAATTTCTCCATCTGTATGGTTTTGTTTTTTGATTTTTTCATCTACTCTGCTTCATTTTTTTAATTTCTTCATCTGTTCTGTTTCAATTTCTCTGCGTAGCTAGTTTTAAAATTAAAGAAAATTGTTAAAGATTAAGGATTAAGGATTAGGATGTTTAAACGAAAGCATTTTATTATTGAAAAGAAACGATAGCATAACAAACTGGAATACATAACTGCTGTTAATTGAATTTTGGGATTGCAGTGATTTTGTTGCCAAATTTGTTCATGGTCCTATGTGCTGCATTGGAGTTGTTGATGCACATGTTGAGAAGCTCCATCTTCGTCTCCAGCCTGGTGATTGCTTTGCCCAATGACATAAGGGCCTCGCTGGTGGTCAGGGAGACTTCTTCAGGATCCACACCATCTTCTTCAAAATTAGCACCAGCCCTGATCTCCTTCAGCCTGCTATAGAGAGTCTTATGGCGGTTGATGTCCTCCTCTGTCTGAAGGAGTTTGGTACGGAAATCATTGTTGTCATCCTGGAGATGAGTGATTGCAATTCCTGCATAGTTGAGCATGTGAGTGGCTTCGTTAGGGTTCATTGTTGGTGGAATTAGGCTGCAGAGTATGGATTAGGGTTAGAAAATGTGGCTTGGTTAGGGTTAATGGCCCTTTCTTATATAGGGAGTGGGGGGAAGATAGGAAGTTGTGTTGTTACAGCTTTTGAATAGGTGCATTGATTGGATAATTCAATACTGCATCGGTCCACGCTTATTCAACAAAGTAGGATAAGCATTACCCTATCAACAGTCGCCTAGATCAGATTGCTTCCAGAGCAGAGCAGTTGTGCTTTGAGACGCTACATGAAGAGATGGAGGCTGCAACTATTTGAGAATCTGTTCAGATTTTTCGGGAATCTCTTCAGAAAAGTATCCAGCCCTACATTGACTCCTCTGTTTTTTTTTTAATTAGCCTTAGCATATGTAAAATTCACATGGGAGCATTACCAATGCTCTGTTTTGTTTGGGAGCAATTGTGCTCTATCTTGATTAGGCTTAGCACTTCTAAAATTGGCATGGGAGCTCTGTTTTGATTAGGCTTAGCATTTTATGGTGAAATTGTATGAACTGCAGACAAAGAATTTATGTAATTTTGGGAGCATTGTGCTCTGTTTTGGTTGAATAAATATCCATTCCAGTTATTTTATCGTGCATTTAGTTACAATTGTATGTTTTGAGAATGATTTGCCAACAGGTGGCCTGAAAACTGGAAAGAATTGGCAAATTCGGTCAAAAGGTGGCCTGAAAATAGGAAAATTGGAATGATTTGCCAACAGGTGGCCTAAAAACTGAACTGAATTGCATAATTCAGTCCACAAATGGCCTGAAACTGAACTGAATTGCATCATTCAGTCCAAAAGTGGCCTGAATGCTGGAAAACTTGACTGATTTGCATAACTAAAATCAGAAATTAATTAAATCAGAAGTAAAGAAGCTGAAGATACAATTGCCTAAATTGCATAAATAAAATCAGAAGCAAAGAAGCTGAAGAAACAAATGCCTGAATAGCATAAATTAAATCATAAATAAATTAAATCAGCTGGAAATTAACTAGACTAAATTGCAGAAATTAAATCAGAAGCAAAGAAACAACCACTGATAACATTTCTGGATTGACCAAAAATTTACAAAGCATCACAGAGATGTCAAAATATAACCTAATCCACACATTTGAGGAGACTAACCAAGCAACTAATTGAACTAAAAACATCCGATCATCTGAACTGGAAAACAACAGAGGATAAGATGTTTCTATACAACATCCTAACTACATTACAAAATCCACACATGATCAGTCTAACAATAGTTGTATTACCTTTGCTAACAATAGTTGTATTACCTCCAGGCGTTCTTCTGTACTGAGTTCTTTCCCCCTCTCTAAAAATAAAAATGAGAAGTCAATATCATTGAACATTACCTACTTCCATCTGAGAATTAATTGGAAATTGACAAAATTAATTTACCTACGCGAGGCCTTTCGTTTATGTCTGGGATTTCCACCAGTTCATGGACTTCTTCGTGGTTGGTAAATTCTCCATTCTGGGCTGAAAAAAATCCAATCTCATCCTCTGGTATATCTTCCAACGTTTGCCAATCGTAAGAAGGAGATGAAGGTTCCATCAACGGACTAGAAGGAGGAGTGTTTCGGTACTCATTCACGCCAACACTTGAAGAATCCATCGCAAAAACAGTGGGAATAAATTTGACAATATGAAGTCGGTGGGGATTGAAGGAAAATGAAAATACTGTAATTTGAATTCCAAACGGGAATTCAAATGAAAACAGGGAACTGGAAAAGGAGGGAAGCAATTTCATTTTCGGATAATTTCAAAATGAAGATCTAAAATTTTGGCTCTAAATTTTAGCGGGTTAGGGTTGGATTTTTGTGCAAATTTTGGTACAGAAATGGAGGAAAGAGAGAGAAGCGAAGCAAATAACGAAGGAAGGAAGAAGAAGAGGCAATATGACCGTTGATTTAGTGGAGCCCACAGATATAGTTGGGGCTACAGCTGACAGCTTGCTCAGTTACCTAAATATGAGTGATTCACTCCCTCGCGTCCATTAAGAATGGATGGAGGGAGTAGTACTTATTAAGGTTTGAGTCGTTTGACCATATCATATCCGATGTCCGTGACAACGTTCTTGCGTCGTGACCACCACCAAAATACTTAACAGCGAAGCTTTCCTTTCTATAAATAGACCATCAAATCCAGAGATTTGGCATAATTCTCAACCATTATCCAAACAGCATCATAGATTCATAGCCAAGAAAAAAAGTAAACAGAAAAGAAAATAACTTCGCCGGAGTCAACGGAGATGGATAACAGAGGAGGAGCAAGCGACATGTCGGGGCTGGCTGAAGGTTGCGTAGCAAATATTATGTCGTTCACATCCCCAAGGGACGCTTGCAGGTTCTCCGTCGTGTCATCCTTGTTCCGATCCGCGGCGGAATCCGACATCGTCTGGGACCGGTTCCTGCCGCCGGATTTCGAATCTATCTTCGCCAAATCTCCACATTCGTCGTCTACTTCTAAGAAGCAGCTCTATTTCACTCTCTGCAATAACCCGATCCTCATCGAGAATGGCAGAAAGGTAATTTCTTCTGTAACATTTCGGTCCTGGATTTAATTTCAATTGTTTAGGGCTTCGTTATAATTTATTGTTTTGTTGCTGTGATTAGAATTTATGGCTGGATAAATGGAGTGGGAAGAAATGTTACATGCTTTCTGCTAGGGATTTGAAGATTGTTTGGGGCGATACTCCTACATATTGGAGATGGACTTCTGACTCCACGTCCAGGTCTCTCTTTTTTACCTTTTTTTTAAATTATCTCCATGAAGTTTAAAGTTTCTTTAAAATTTTAGTCATATTTATGTGCATTTCTACACGAAATTAATTTCTCCAATTCTCTTGATTTGGCGATAATGTGATCTTATGTGAAAGTTGAGGTTGTTGTATGTTGGGTGCTTTGCAGGTTTGAGGAAGTCGCCGAGCTTCTTCAAGTGTGGGGGCTTGATATCAATGGCAAATTGGATGCTGGTATGCTATCTCCATCAACATTGTATGCTTCTTACTTCGTGTTCAAATTAACCAGCAATACCCACGGGTTAGACCACGCGCCTACAGAGTTTGCGGTGGGATTTGTCGGGTGTGAAAGTAGTAAGCGAATGGCTTACTTCCAGCCAGAAAATTTGCGCAGGAGAAGGCAGGGGCGAGGTCGTGTATTAGGCAGAAGGCGGTTTGGATTGTTGAATGATTCTCTTGATTCCAGTGCAACTGCGGAAAGCATTGCAGCAAGACGAGATGCAAAGGAGAGAGTGGATGGGTGGTTGGAGATTGAGTTGGGCGAGTTCTTTTGCGAGGAAGGTGAATTTGGAGAGTTGGAGATGCACGTTAAGGAGATGACGGGTGGTGATTGGAAGAGTGGCCTCATTGCGGGAGGCATAGAGATCAGGCCTAAACATGGAGAGGTGAGATCATAAGCAGATGCTAGCAGAACTTTCGGGTTGGCCGGAGTGATCCTGGGATCCTTGTCTGGAGGGAGTAGAGATCAGGCCTAATCCTTAAGAGATGAAGTGAAGATTGTTAGCAATCTGTTGCGGAACCTTTCTGTTCTGCAACAAACAAGTAACTAAAACTCTCAAACAATGCTTGAACTCCCCCCAAATTATCAACCTTTTAGGGCTATTGTATTGGTATCCGCTTCTTTGTTCTGTTTTTTCTACCAGCTTCATAACTTTATTTTGTTGAACTAGCAGCTTCATAACTATGAACCCAACAGTTACATAAGGTATAATATCGTCCTTGTTCTCATCTTGAAAATCTAGCGCAGATTGTTCATTGTCTGCGTCATCAAGACCAACCTCTTCATCTTAGTCTGCATTGTCAAGATCACCATGTTCTCTAAAATCTCTGAATGAAATGTCAGACCCCCAAATACGCGCGAAACCAACAACAGTCGTCCTGATCATTCAACAAGATGCTTCTTTATCCAGTCTTTTGTTTCAATGTGACAGAATAAAAGTAACACCTGACGGCTACCCTGTAAAAAGTTTTATCTACCGGAAAGAACGAGATGTACTTGGTGCATCGATACATGTTTGTCTCCGATTCGAGCAAAGGATAACACTGATGTCACCGTAAATAATGATAATTACGCAAGCAGGATCACAATCATCGTTTCCTGACAGAATCAATGGATGAAATATCATATCAAATAAACCACAAATACTTTATATTATGCACACAAAGAACCCGATCAAGATCTAAACTACTAGGGTGAGCAATTGGTCGGTTCGGTTAATTTTGGACAAATTCGGTTCCTAAACACTCAGTTTGGTTTTCAAAGACTAACATAAAATTGGTATGCCCCTGAATCTACCAATAAAGAGATTATTTCAATAACAGAGTTCCAGCTAACACACAATAAACAGACATCTAAAGCAAAAACTTTGAATTGGAATTGAGATTACTCAATCTATAGGTACTGTTGGCCCGGTCCATATAATAAAATCTCCAATGCTGGCTTTTTCTTTTTCTCCATGTAGATAGGATAAACGAAACACCCCGCCAAAAACACAGGATTATCTTCCATGGAGGAAGCGAGAAGACACTTACACTGATACAAATGTAGCGATTTGAGAATCAGAAGCAAGTACAGCTGCAAATGGCATGCACTGGTGTTCTAGCTTTTGCGTCAACAACGCCAGCACCGTCGCCGTCCTCTTCCTCCAAGGTAAGCAGAACCACCACCACCATCTCAGTTTCTTGCTCTTATGCACGTTACCAACTAGACCAAGAACCAGAAAAAGAACTAGAATCTAAGGCGTTCAGCTACAGTCGAGCCTCCCCATCTGTCAGATGGCCCGAGCTCAAGCTAGCCCACACCAATGACCTTTCAGTCAATACACCAACCCACCAATTCAGCCCACTAGGTACAAATTTGGATTTGCTTGATGGAAATGATGGTAATTTAGAGTGTTTGGATGACCAAATTGGTGATTCCAGTGATGGGTCTGGTTTAGATTTGTTGGATAAGAAAGAGGAAGTAGAGGGGTCGAGTCCTCGTAGAACTAGGGTTAAAAAAATGAACAAATTGGCCCTCAAGAGAGCCAAGGATTGGAGAGAGAGGATTCGATTCCTCGCTGAGAGGATTTTGGCATTGCAGCCTCACCAGTTTGTGGCTGATGTGTTGGATAATCGTGAAGTTCAGATGACACCCACAGATTTTTGCTTTGTGGTTAAATGGGTGGGCAACCAGAGCTGGCATCGAGCTTTGGAAGTCTACGAGTGGTTGAATTTGCGCCACTGGTATACCCCCAATGCCCGCATGCTTGCCACCATCTTGGCTGTTCTGGGAAAGGCAAATCAGCTGGCATTGGCTGTTGAGATATTTACCAGGGCTGAGCCTTCTGTTGGTTCCACTGTGCAAGTTTATAATGCTATCATGGGTGTTCATGCACGGGCTGCTGACTTCAATAAGGTCCAACAACTGCTAGACTTGATGCGTGAAAGAGGGTGCGAACCGGACCTTGTAAGTTTCAACACTTTGATAAATGCTAGATTGAAGGCCGGCAGCATGACACCTAACTTGGCCATTGAACTTTTAAATGAAGTAAGGAGGTCAGGCCTCAGACCAGATGCAATCACTTACAATACTCTTATCAGTGCATGTTCACGTGCATCAAATTTGGAGGAGGCAATGAAGGTTTTTGATGATATGGTGGTACATCGTTGTCAACCTGATCTGTGGACCTACAATGCCATGATTTCAGTTTATGGTAGATGTGGATTACCTGCCAAGGCTGAACAGCTATTTAGAGAATTGGAGTCGAAAGGCTTTTTCCCAGATGCAGTGACTTGCAACTCATTGTTGTATGCTTTTGCTAGGGAAGGGAACATGGAAAAGGTGGAAGAGTTCTGTGAGGAAATGTTAAAGTTGGGGTTTGGCAAAGATGAGATGACTTATAACACTATCATCCATATGTATGGAAAGAAAGGTCAGCATGATCTAGCATTGCAGCTTTATCGAAACATGAAATCATTGGGCAGAAGTCCAGATGCAGTGACATACACTGTTTTAATCGATTAACTTGGGAAAGCGAATAAGATGGCGGAAGCTGCTAGTGTAATGTCGAGATGTTGAATGCTGGAGTCAAACCTACTCTGAGGACTTACAGTGCTTTGATTTGTGGGTATGCCAAGGCTGGAATACTTGTGGAGGCTGAAGAGACTTTTGACTGCATGATCAGATCCGGGATTAGACCTGACCAACTAGCATTCTCTGTTATGTTGGATATCTATCTAAGATTTAGTGAGCCAAAGAAGGCATATATGCTGTATAGAGAAATGATACGTGATGGTGTATCCCCAGATCCTGCTCTTTATGGGGTAATGCTGCGGATCCTCGGACAGGAAAACAAAATGGTGGATATAGGAAGTATAATCAATGATATGGCTGAAATATGTGGCATGAGTCCGCAATCTATTTCTTCTATTCTTGTCAAGGGTGAATTTTATGATGATGCTGCAAGAATGCTGAGACTAGCTATCAGTGACAGCTCTGAAATTGACTCCAACAATTTGTTGTCTATATTGAGTTCTTATAGTTCATCAGGGAGGCACTCCGAGGCACTTGAATTGCTTGAATTCTTGAAAGAACATACTCATGGATCCAATCAACTGATAATGGAAGCATTAATTGTTATGCTTTGCAAGGCTCAGCAAGTAGATGCTGCTTTGATAGAATACAGTAATACTAGGGAGTTTGGTTTTACTGGGAGTTTTGCTATGTACGATACCTTGATTCAATCCTGTGAAGAAAATGAGCTTACCTGTGAAGCTTCTCAGGTTTATTCTGACATGAGATTTCATGGTGTTAGACTTTCAGAATCTCTATATCAGAGGATGGTTCTCTTGTATTGTAAAATGGGTTTCCCTGAAACAGCTCACTATCTAGTTGTTTTGGCAGAAACAGAAGGGATTCTCTTGAATACCATCTCCATCTATGTTGAAGTCATTGAGGCATATGGGCAGTTGAAACTATGGCAGAAGGCAGAAAGTATGGTGGGAAATCTTAGACAAAAGTATACGACCGTGGATCGGAAGGTCTGGAATGCTTTAATACACGCTTATGCTGTAAGTGGCCAATATGAGTGAGGCAGAGCTGTTTTTAATACCATGATGAGAGATGGCCCTTCTCCCACTGTTGAATCCATCAACAATCTGTTGAAAGCTTTGATTGTTGATGGAAGATTGGAAGAGCTTTATGTGGTAATCCAGGAGTTGCAAGATATGGGGATTAAGATAAGCAAAAGTTCTATCTTTTAATGCTTGATGCATTTGCACGGGCTGAAAACATATTTGAAGTGAAGAAAATATACAATGGAATGAAGGCTGCAGGTTATTTTCCCACAATGCATCTTTACAGGGTAATGATTGGCTTGCTATGTAAGGGAAAACGGGTAAGGGATGCTGAAGCCATGCTGTCTGAGATGGAAGAAACAGGGTTCAAGCCTGACATTTCAATATGGAATTCTATGCTCAGGCTATATGTTGGAATTGAAGATTTTAGAAAGACAACTCAAGTCTACCAGCAGATAAAAGAAGATGGACTTGAACCAGATGAAGACACTTACAACACATTAATTGTTATGTACTGTAGAGATTGTAGGCCAGAGGAAGGTTTGTCGCTAATGCATGAAATGAGAAGGATGGGATTGGATCCCAAATTAGATACCTACAAAAGTTTAATATCAGCATTTGGTAAGCAGTTGTTGACTGAGCAAGCTGAAGAACTTTTTGAAGAGTTACGGTCAAAAGGATATAAATTAGATCGCTCTTTTTATCATATAATGATGAAAATCTTTAGAAATTCAGGACATCATTCCAAAGCTGAAAAGCTATTAAGTATGATGGGAGATGCAGGAGTAGAACCCACTCTTGCCACAATGCACTTACTCATGGTGTCCTATAGCAGCTCTGGGCAGCCTCAGGAAGCTGAAAAGGTGCTCTCTAATTTGAAAGAGATGGGTCTAAATTCAAGTACACTTCCATATAGTTCGGTTATTGATGCTTACCTCAAAAATGGAGATTACAATGTTGGAATTGAGAAGCTCGTAGAGATGAAGAAAGAGGGTCTGGTGCCAGATCACAGAATATGGACAATTTTTATTAGGGCTGTAAGTCTTTGCCAGCACACAAGTGAAGCCATTATGCTTTTAAATGCTATCCAAGATAGTGGATGCAGTCTTCCAATCAGGTTCGGTATAGCTAATCCATTTATCCACACTAAATTTTTGTACTTCCTACTCTAGAGTTTCTCTGAAATTTGGATTACCTCTGACTGGTTATTGCTTGTAGGCTTCTAACTGAAAATTCTGAGTCACTAGTTTTGGAGGTGGACCGGTACCTTGAGATGCTGGGGCCTGTGGAAGACGATGCTGCCTTTAACTTTGTTAATGCCTTGGAGGATTTGTTGTGGGCATTTGAATGTCGTGCCACTGCTTTGTGGGTCTTCCAACTGGCAATCAAGAGAAAAATCTACCGCCATGATGTGTTCAGGTTAGTATGGCAGATACAGAGTATTTTCTTTTAACTTGTTACATTACGCTCTTTATTTATTTAATATTTTGTGTTCTTCGACTCAGAGTAGCTGACAAGGATTGGGGTGCCGATTTCAGAAAGTTGTCAGGTGGTGCAGCTCTTGTTGGCCTTACTTTATGGCTTGACCACATGCAGGCAAGACCTTTCATGAAGTTACAATCACATATTTCTTGATAATTCATATGATTTGTTCACTTATTATTGTTTCCTATGATTAGCAATTTCATTCATGTTTCTGCTATTTGTGGTATTGGAAGGCTGAACACACGCGCCCCTTTATGACGTTAGTCATTTCATAACCTTTATAAAGCTTGATTGACAGAAAATATTACAGACTTTCCATCTAATGTGGACATCAGCTACACTTGCTGTCCAATTTGAGAAATGAACCTTAACCCTTCTATAGTCAGACTTACCATATACAGTATCATTCTTTTTTTACGAATGAACTAATTCCAGCCTTTTTGGTTTCTATTGTACTTCATCTTTTCTCTTTTTCAAAGAGGTGAAAAATTGTTATTTTGGAATAAAATGCTTCACATTAAGCCTTACTCGGCCTAACCCAGTTGTGATTTACACTGCAGGACGCATCCTTGCAGGGTCAGCCAGAGTCTCCAAAATCAGTTGTTCTCATAACAGGGGCAGCAGAATACAACAGGGTTTCCCTTAACAGCACATTGAAAGCATGCCTATGGGAGATGGGATCCCCATTTCTTCCTTGTAAAGCACGCAGCGGTCTTCTCATCGCTAAGGCTCATTCACTTCGAATGTGGCTGAAAGACTCCCCTTTCTGTTTCGACCTTGAGTTAAAAAACGCTGTCTCTCTCCCCGCAACAAACTCGATGCAGCTTGTTGAAGGATGTTTCATGAGGTGCGGCCTTGTTCCTGCATTCAAAGAGATAAAAGATAAACTCGGATTCTTGAGGCCAAAGAAATTTGCAAAATTGGCTTTACTGTCGGATGAAAAAAGAGAGAAGGCAATACATGCTTATATAGAGGGTGGAAGGGAGAAGGAGGAGAAGATGAGGACTAAGGTTGAGCTTAAGAGGAAAATGAAGATCAAGCAGCTAAAAAAGAGAAAATACATTCGGCAAGCCATGCTGTCAACAGGCAAGGAGAAACAGTGAAATAGAATAACAAAGAGGAAAGTTGGCCTGGACGGTGTCTCAATGAGTTTATAGCTCAATAATATGTTCGATAAGATAGAAATAACAAGATCTTGAATTCGAGCTCATTATTTATTAAGAAAAAAAAGAGAGGAGTTGGCCTGCATGTTTAAATATGTAAAAACTGGTACATTGTCCAATTTCTTGTGCTCCCTCCAGTAAATGTAATTGTAATTATCTTTTCATGAGCGAAAATCTTATTAAAAAATTAGTGGGAATCTCTTTTTTACTTTTAATTTTTTTAATAATGTTAGATATTCTAGCTTCTCAAATGTATTTGTATAAAAAAATTCTCGATATTAATGATACTTTTAGTATGTGGAAATATATTCAGGTTTATTCATTATTTATTTAATTTAATAACAATCAGGCGAAATGAAAATTGCATCGTAAAAGTTTTTTTTCCCCTGAAATCGAGAGTTTAAAATTAAAATTAGGCTACAAAGTCATCGGTTAACGAGGCTAATTTTTTGTAAGGATTAGTATTGGGCTGGAGTGAGCAAGAAAGAGCCCACTTATCTCTCTTCTTGTCGGGATACAAGGGCTTAGGGGTGTACGAAAATTGTCCTGAATCGAACTGGCTCGAACTATTAATTTTTAAAAAAAAAAATGTCAGTGGAAAACCGGACCAAACCGTACAGTAACGGTTTGATCTAGTTCTCTATATCACAAAACTGTAAATCGACTCGTAGAACCGTTTCATATATATATATATGTGTTTAATATTAAAGTTTAGCATTGGTGTGGTAGTTAGCTACTCATCTCTACCCTCTCTCAAATCTTTTTGACTTTTTTATTTATTTATGTGTTTAATATTAAAGTTTAGCATTGGTTTAGTAGTTAGCTACTCATCTCTACCATTAGAGATTCAAATCTCTTTGACTTTTTTTTATAAAAAAAACTTAACTAAAAATTATCATTTTTTTTCTTTTAAACTTAATTAAAAATACTCCTTCTTTTAAATAATTTTTTTTATTAAAAAAGTTATATAAGAATTATTATAAGAAAAAAATATTTTCTCCTTAATAAGAAATAGAAAATTTTAATCATTTTTTCCTTTTAAACTTAAATAAAAAACATCTTTTTTTCTTTTTATTTTTTTTAAAATTAATTAAAAGATTTTATTTAAAATTTTAAATAGAAAAAATTATTAAAAAATAAATTATGTAAGAATTATGAGGACTTTTTTTCCGTAGTAAGAAATTGGAAATTTTAATAAGAGTAAAAAAAAATATTATTGTAAATTGTAATAGTTATGTCATCAGTTAACTATATGTATAAAATAAGGTCATTAATTATTAATAATACGGCATATACTAGTAAATTATCATTAATCATTATATTAATACATGGTTATTAAGTTATATCGTGGATGTATGTTTATTCTTCAGTATTTTACTTAATAAAAAGAGAATTATATTGTTGTATAAAAGAATCATGTTAATTGTCAAGAAAATGTAATTACTAATTAGACGACAACTAAAATAATAAATGTGTATAATGGTTAATGGATATTTATGATTTAGATTTAGGATATATATAGTTCAATATCATTATTTAGTTGAGTTAATTATTTAGAGGTTTAGGGTTTTAATTTAAATTATATTAATGTATTACACATTACATGAGTATAACTAATTAACTATTGTATTATTCAATGATAATTTTGAAGCTCTAATGTAAGTGGTCTAATCTTATTATCCTATGAAACACGATTACATTTGAAAATTCTTCATGTGTATATGTTAGGCTTGTAAGTCATATTTAATACTTTAATATTTATACTTACTCAACACTTCTTGACGTGTACTAGATATTTGTTAAACGTAAACATTACATTTCAATATACTAATACAGTATTATTTATTACTCCCTCCGGACTCCAATAATTGTCATTTTTCTACTGAATGTTACTATACACATTACTTGACTTTTTGGTATTTGCTTTACTGAATATTACTGTTTTAGAAAGTCAATTAATAAAATCCAGAGGGAGTAATATTTAGTCACTTTAAATTTTTAAATATTTTGTATCATAAAATGTAAAAATTTATCATACTAAAATATCGTTATAATATTAGATTATTATTTATAAATTAGTAAATAAAAGCATTACTTAAAAAAAAACTAAAACTGTGTGTTTAACCACTAAACGGCGTCACAGCGTGTTTAACAACGTAACGGTGTCGTTTTAACAAAAGAAAACCAAAACGGTGTCGTTTTAACAAAAGAAAACCAAAACGGTGTGTTTCACATATAAACGGTGTCGTTTTGACACAATAAATCCACCTACCTGACTACCTCAGGAACTAGAGCAGACCAACAACAAAACCTCTCTCGCCGCCTACCTCTCCCTCGCCGCTCTCTTGTGTGGGTTAAGGTTTACGTCTCCAGTGTACTCAGCCATTTCCCAGCTAAGGTAACCCCTTTCTTCAGCTAATTGACTCTTGAATTAGTTCTTAATTAGCATGCGTGATTGTTATTGAATGTGTGGATCCGTAGAGTTTTTTGTCTTAATTTTCTTTTTTGTTTTGCAATCAAGGTAAAGATGCCTCTGAAGGTAGTGGATGCAAACCCATCAAGCTTGGACACTGAGTTTGAGAAGTTCAAATCAGAGGCAGCCAACAACAAAGCCAATCTCATCCTCTTCTTGGCTGACAAAGACCCATCTACCAATCTGAGCTGGTGTCCTGGTAATTACTTAATCTCCTTGTTTTCTCTTATCATTCAATTTCTACTCTGAAATTTATGGGTGTGTGTTTGATTTTAGGGTCTGTATGTAATATAATGATTGGATTGGTTTGGTTTGGATTTAGTAGTATTTGTTTCAAAGAAAGGGTTGTTGTGTTTGTGTGTATGGATGATAGGTGAGCAGACTGTGTGAGAGCAGAGCCAGTGATATACAAGAAGTTGGAGGAATGGGGTGATGTAGCCCTGCTGCGGGTTTATGTGGGTGATAGAGCCACCTTCAAGAATCCGGAGAACCCATTGTGGGTGATAGAATTCAGTTTTTATTTTTTTTTATTTTTCAAACGTGCCAGAACCGGAACCGTCAGAACCGGGAAAATAGAACCGGACTGTATAGTAACGGTTCAGTCCGGTTCCAGCCCAACCAGAACTGTAAAATTCCAGTTCAGTTTGGTTCCAACCCAAAAACCGGATAAAACCGGCTCGTGTACACCTTGGGCATTTACCTTTGTTGAAATCGACAATGTCACCGATCCATGTAAAGGATTTAAAGGGCTCTTCTGTCGCTGTCAATACCTACTCTTGCCTCTTGGTTCATAAGGGTGCTTTGTCTTGCAGTACTCAGCTCTGCAAAGGATTGCCCACCTCCAGGTTCCCTTTGTTCTTCATCTCTCATTGTATAGAATGCGATTTCCGATGAAAGTTTTGGGCTTTTAGGAAATTGGGTTAATGGGTATTCTTGTTTAGTGTTGATTTCCCTGTCTAGGATGTTAATTTGCATATGGGTGTTGCAGGTTTTAGTCTTCTGTCATTTCTTTGGTGATGGGTTTTTGTTTTTGTTCTTCATTTCCTTCTTATTTGGTGACTTGGGGCATTTGTAAGTCCTGGGGCTGTGGAAATTAATGTTTTTTTAATGTGTTTTGGTGTTGGTCAGAAATGTTGATAATTTGCTGAATGGGGTAGTGAGTACTTGTGGGTTTCTGACTTCAACGCATTTGTCAAAAATGAGATGGGTGTACATGTGCTTTTGCTGTGTTTTTTTAGGTTCGCATCCTTACATCTCTTGTGCATTTTGTTTTTGTTGTTTTAGGCATATTGAATACAGCATGCATAGAGAAAATTTGCTGCGACATTATGGTGTTAAACCTGTTCTCATCTTCGATGGAGGTTTTCTGCCAATGAAGATAGCACAAGAGAACTAGCGTGCAAGGTATATTGATTAGCTTTTAACATTCCGTTTGTTTTTTTGATTTATTCTGTTTTATTTAAGTGCATTTGATCATACCTTAACCTGGAACACATTGATGCCCCAACACATAGCTAAAGGAATAGCACAAGGAGATCTGGATCCATTCACCCAAATGCCATTCAAGTTATTCTCTCTGTCCACTCCAATTTTATGTACACTTTACAGGTCTCCCTCTTGGTCCATATTTGCAACAAAAGCAGAGTGGATAGAGAATACTTTGAATGGCCTTTTGGTGATTGGATCTAGATCTCCTAATGCTATTCCTTTAGCTATGTGTTGTGGCATCGATGTGTTCCAAGTTAAAGTATGATCAAATGATAGGGCCTTCGTTAGACACAGGATACATTTAGGGTGTAGGGTACAAAAATATCCTTTTCGCTTAATTACTTCACAAGAGTGCCATAGTAATAACGCAAGTCAATTATTCTTGAGAAAAAAATTATTTAATATGGTACCTTCTTTGCAAAACAAGCACTATTTTCCAAGCTTATTGAAAAGTGTCTATAAAGGATAGAGAAGTACTTGGTGAGGAGATTCTTCTGCACATATAAGTCCAACTTTTTCGTCGTGGCTTTTCATGTTCAAGAATACAACAATGAGATAAGTACTGCACACACTCAAGTGACTAATCAATATCTTTGAATGGAAGTTATATCCTTACCAGGGTTTGGAGAATCAGAACACCTAAGGACGCGTTTATTTGGGAGAATTCTGAGTTTGAAAATTTGATGTTTTTTTAAAATTAGAGGTTTTTTATTTCAAACAGGAAACTGAAAAACGTGTTTATTTCGCACTAACTGAAAAAAAAATTCGTGATCTAAAAAACTAAAAAATGTGTTTACTTCGCACTAATTTCCAAATTTTCCGTTTGGGTTTAGCCATGACCAACAAAATTAAACAACCCGCTCTCTCCTTTTCTTCTTCCTGATGGGCCGAGAACCCAAAACCCAACTTGGCTCTTCTCTTTTTCTTCAAACTCCCGCAACCAGAACAACAAGCATGGCGACAGAGCAACAGTAGCGGCTGCGGAAGAGCAACAGTCGAGTAGCGGCGATAGAACAGCAGTCGAGCAGCAATGGCGGAAAAGCCCAGCAGCCGAGCATCAGCCCTTCATCTTTGTCTTCTTCCTAGTGGCGCCGACGGTCGTCAACTGCAACAAACAAATCAAAGACAACAAATTAATTTATCCATCCAACCCCCAAATCAATTAAATCCAGTCACAAAAATCAATTGATCCATCCAACACCTAAATCAATTAAATCCGGCCACAAAAATCAATTGATCCAACCCAAATCAATTTAATCCAGCCACAAAAATCAAATTAATTCATACAAAATCATCAATTAAATCCATTAATAGTATCGAAGAGATGAGGAACGTTTCGCGGCAAAGAAGCCCACAAATCTCAGAAATAGCTACCAGGGGGACTTCACGCTTCGGGACTAGGGACGAAGAGAAGGGGAACGTGAATCGCGATGGAGAAGGACGAAGAACGACTTTGGGTTAAGAGTGAAGGGGGCAAAATTAGGTTTATGAAAGTTTCATTAAAACTCAAGTTGAGAAGCGAGTTTTCTAAATGGAGTAGAAAAATGGAAAACAACATTTTGGCGTTCTCTAAATTTGTTCGTCGTTTTTGAAACAAAGATTTTTCATTTTCTGAATGAAAATAACGCAAAGCAAATACTTTTTCCGAAAAAACTTATAGTTTTTTAAAAACTGGAGAATTTTCGGGAGAATTCTTCGAAGTAAACGCAGCCTAAGGGGTTGTTCACCTGGAGGAAAATTTTATTGTTTTTCTAGAAAAATAGGAAATAGAAAAAGAAAAATGAAGATTGTGTTCAGGAGACATTATTTTTTAATTTGGAAATGGAAAATTATTTTTCTATTTTCTAAATTTATACTTGGCAAAGTTGTTTTCTAAACTGGAAACAAGAGCTTTAGGCTGCGTTTACTTCGAAGAATTCTCCCGAAAATTCTCCAGTTTTTAAAAACTGGAGGTTTTTTCGGAAAATGTGTTTACTTTGCGTTATTTCCATTCAGAAAATGAAAGATCTCTATTTAAAAAACGACGAACAAATTTGGAGAACGGCAAAATGTTGTTTTCTATTTTCTACTCCATTTAGAAAACTCGCTTCTCAGTTTGAGTTTTAATGAAACTTTCATAAACCTAATTTTGCCCCTCTCACTCTTCACCCAAAGTCGTTCTTCGTCCTTCTCCATCACGATTCACGTTCCCCTTCTCTTTGTCCATAGTCCCGAAGCGTGAAGCCCCCGTGGTAGCTATTTCTGGGATTTGTGGACTTCTTTGTCCCGAAACGTTCCTCATCTCTTCGATACTGTTAATGGATTTAATTGATGATTTTGTATGAATTAATTTGATTTTTGTGGCTAGATTAAATTGAATTGGGTGTTGGATGGATCAATTGATTTTTATTGCCGGATTTAATTGATTTGGGTGTTGGATGGATCAATTGATTTTTGTGACTGGATTTAATTAATTTGGGTGTTGGATGGATCAATTAATTTACTGTCTTGGATTTGTTTGTTGCAGGTGACGGCTGCCGGCGCCATTAGGAAGAAAACAAAGATGAAGGACTGCTGCTGGGTTTTGCCGCTGCCGCTGCTCTTCCACCGCCGCTGCCGTTGCTCCATCGCCATGCTAGCTGTTCTGGTTGCGGGAGTTTGAAGAGGAGAGCCAGGTTGGGTTTGGGTTCTCAGCCCATCAGGAAGAAGAAAAGAAGGAGAGAGTGGGTTGTTTAATTTTGTTGGTCATGCCAAGCCCAAACGGAAAATTTAGAAATTAGTGCGAAATAAACACGTTTTTTAGTTTTCTGTTTGAAATAAAATACCTCTAATTTCAGAAAAACAACAAATTTTCAAACTCAGAATTTTCCCAAGTAAACGGTCCCTTAGTTTTATTACAACTTTGTTACTATATATACGTCAAAATTAGATTGAGAATCAACGATTTCTTTCTTTTCTGAGTCCGCTCCACCACCTCTCCCCCGCCTCCTCCACCACCACAACTCTAATCGACCTCCATTACGTAAGCCACCCCTAGACCCGCTCGTCTCCTCCTTTGCTGCTGCCCTCCTCCAATCTGATTGAGGTTTCGCAGTTAACGAGGTTTTGTTTCTCTCCTTCAATCCGATTTGCAAGTAAATCCTTTATTTAGTTTCTTTTCGTCTGTTTGGCAGCTTTTATTCTAGTTTCTTCTGTGTTTGACTTGTTATGGTTTGTGTAGCTGCCTCCGCCACCTCTCCCCCTCTTCCATCACCGTGATGCTCGCAATTGACAACTGAAAAAATTCCAACTTCAGAACTGTTTTCCACTTTTAGGAGGTGAAACATCAATAATAATGTGAAAAACAAGAAATTTTCAACTTCCACCAAGTGGTTACCATAATTACCGGTACTGAACACTCACTGCATCATTCCAAGGTGAACTCCCAACATTCTCAAGTTCAAGTGGAGATGTGAATTCACATTGACAATAGCAGCCTCCTCACAGTAACATTCATCAAGAGTTATCTACAGGATTTGGATTAACAGGTGAAGTCCGAGGTGCCCTAAATGTCCTCTTTGCTTAAAGAGATGCAAAGTCTTGTGATGTTAAGGGCATTGGAAAGAAAAAATATTTTGCATAAACATCCCTAGTTTAGAATATGATCATCTCCTGTAATATCCTTGGTAATCGATTTCAGAGAATTGTGCTTGTTTTGCAAACATGGTACGATATTAAATATTTTTTTCTCAAGAATATTTGACTTGCGTTATTACTATGGCATTCTTCTGAAGTAATTAAGCCAAAAGTGAAATCGTTAAGGAGAAAGGGTAGAGAATGAAGAGGTGCAAAACACAATCATAACCATCGACCACAGCTTGCAGCCATCAACCACCGCATCAGCTTCCTCTTTATACCCGATTGGACCAGATCTGGCGACAACTATCTCTATCCTCGGAGACGCGGCATGGCATAGGCAGTGTGGCGGCAGGGTCGTGGTTGGCGGTGATGGTTAGCAAGGAAGAAGAGGGTGAAGAAGGAGGGTGGAATGGAGGAAGATGAAGATTTGTTGAACTTAATTAAAATGTAATTAAAATCAGATTTCTTAGTTTGAATTAATTAAAATTTCTAGTAATGTTTTGTTTTATAAATGAAATCAAAATCAAATAATTTTTTTAATTATTTTGGAAAAGAAGGAGGAGGATGATGTGGAATTTTGGAATTATTTAATTGGTTAAATAAATATTATTTTTTGCATGTAAAATGATAACAAACAGTGAAAATCTTGTACATCGTATGATCTTTATCGTTCGGTCTACAATAATCAAATTCGATTCTTATCTTCATTTAATAAGGTACAATATGCAACAAATAAAAGACTAATTTCATGTGAAATAGTAATAACCTTTTAATACCAGTAATATTTTTACCATCAAATATGATAATACGTTATTGGTGTTTATTTTTATTTATTCTAATTAATAATTATCGACTGAATATATAAATGATACTTCCGTATTTAAATTACAAGTTAGTAATTCTCGCTTTAATTTCAATTTAAATTTTAAAAGTGCTATTTGAGCATTTTTACAAAATGAATATATATAGGAATTCTATCATGGGCCGAAAAAGGTCCAAAGGATTGAAATTGGGCTGGAGTGCACAAAAACGAGCCCACAAATCTCTGCTCTTCATTTTCACTTTTAAATAATTTTATTTTCACACCCAATTAACTTATATCTACGTTAACATAGTAAAAAAAAAAATTATATTATTATGTTTTCGTATCTTATCAAATTTTTTTATTACAATAATTTTTCTATCTGTTATAATTTTTTTTTCTATTTAAATAATTATTTGAGAAAAAGTTGATATCTATTATTTTTAATGTAAAATTTACTCATAATTTTTGATCTTTAATAACCTAACACCTAATTTTTATTTAGTTACTCATTAATGATAAAATACTACAAAATACTCAGTTTAAATATCCATCCCATCAAATTTTAATTATTTAAAACAATTTGTCATACTTATTGCTACAACTTTTGAATATTTTCTTTGATAAATTAATTTATTAGAATAAAAAAAAAACTGAAATCTAGTGGTTACAACGTATTTTTGGGTTGGAAATAAATTAATTGAGTGTCGTGCAGAAATTTTAAACAGACGAATTTCTGTCCACTCTGCAAATCGAATCGACGAACATAGAAGTACTTTAAACAGATTATTAGGAAAGCATCGTTTTGTGTTGAGAAACTTAATTAGGGGTTTTGATTTGGTTTTGGCTGAAGTTCGCTGTCTAGAGGGATGGAGAGCTCGAAAGAGGAAGAAGCTCCTCCGGCGGTGTTTCTAGACCGAACAGCTCGCGCCACCAGAGGAAAACGGTAATGCCATCTCAAATGTCAAGTTTTAGTATCTAGTGCTTTTTATTATGATTTGATGATACATTAATGATTACTGACTGATATGGTTGTATAATCGCTCAGGATGACCAAGTTGCTTGATGATGAAATCGAAGAGGACGAGTTGTTTTGGAACCAAGATGCTCTCAAAGAGGTTAGCGAATAGGAATACTCGTAAATCTGTCTTATGCTCATACATCGTGATCATTTCATTTTTCCTTCTGTTTTTGCTGCATTGTCGTTTATTTTATTATCTTGTTTGTTTTATAGGAAGAGCATGACGTTAACTATGTGGAGGAGGGAGAGGCTGTTGATGAGTTTGATTCCGACTTTGATGAAGATGTGAGTCATACCACCTTCTTCTAGTTTTTAATATTATGGAACTGCTCCAATAGCATCATTCTGCAATTTGTTATTTTATGAATCCTGGTTGTGTTATTGAAATGCTATCGTCTTATCTCTGTTGTGTTTGCTGTAGGAGCCTGAGCCGGATGAAGAAGTGGAAAATGATGCACCTGAAAGGTCTGGTATTGCTTTTGTGTTAAATAACTTCATGTAGTCCGACTACTGATGCACTAAGAGTTTGGTATCATTTTGTTTCTTAACATAGAGCCTTTTTTTTCTAGGGTGCAGAAAAGGAAGCGTCTTGTATACCCTGGAAAGCCTTCCTCTAAGAAAAAGCTGAAAAAGAAAATCCTTTCAAAATTAGATGAGCCCTCTAAGGATGAAAAATCGACTGAGAAGGATCATGATGTGCCTGATGGTGGTGAAAGTGAGAGGGTAGTCAGGAAGTCAACAAGAACCTCAGTTATTGTTAGGCAAGCTGAGAGAGATGCCATTCGTGCAGCTTTGCAGGCAACAATGAAGGCCAGTCCTTGGTCATTGAGTGATCAATTGAAATCTGCATTTTGTTATTTAACATCAATTTTGGTGACCATATATGTTGCGGATATCACAATTCTATTGGTGTCTTCTTAAAATTCTATTGAGGCCACAGATATGCTTTCACTTTTAGGACAACCAAATCAAGACTGAATCAATGTTGTTAAAATTTGAAATGATCTAATTAGGATTGATATTCGTTTGACCTTTTTCCAGCCAATAAAAAGGAAAAAGGAAGGTGAAGAGAAGAGGATGACGCAAGAAGAAATGCTTCTTGAAGCAGCTCAAACAGGTTCAGACCCCTGATATGTTGTTTGCTGGAACATTTGTCCAGTTGTTTGAAGTCCACATCTCTTTTGATTTCAATCCAACTTGAATGCTGATCTTTGTATCTGGGCAGAAATCTTGAATTTGAGGAACTTAGAACGTGTTTTAGCCAGGGAGGAAGAAGTAAAAAAGAGAGCGATTGTGCACAAAGCTGTATACAGTGGCCCACAGATACGATATTTGTCTAAAAATGGCAAGTTTTTACTTAATGGCTTGTCAGTTCTTTAAAACCTATGAAAAGTATATATGTAACTACTGATATCTATGATATTCCTCATGAAAAAACACTGTACTTCCTTGTGTGTAGGTTGTTCATATCTAGAGTTCAAAGGAGTGTCATTTCACTCACAGATTTCCGCATCATCTGTTCCATGTAAGTTAACTTGAGTTTGTGTTTGTAATTTGTAATCCAGGTTGTAGTGCACTCATGCAATTACCTTAACTGCAATCAGTCTCCTTTGAAACTTTAAATGGCCTATGGGTTTACTTTTCTTGGCTTTTATTAAACTACCAACCAACCAGCAGATTATTTAGAGGATTCCATCTCATTGGCAATTCGCTTTTATGTCATCTCACATGGAATCTTGATAGGCTCTTATATTTTCTCTGATGTGCAGCTTTGATATGTTTTATAGATTGATGCTGCAAAGCTAACAGATGAAGCCTATTGTTCATGCGTTTTATGGGATTGATATTTACATTTTCCTTGTAATTGAGTGCATATGATATTTAAGTCACCCCCACTGCAGTGACTAACTCATCTGACCTTTGGATGCACAGATCTTTATTAAGATTTATGAAATTCTGTTCTTTTGGGCCTGGATAATAACTAGCATCATATTACACATCATATAAAAATTGAGTAGCAACTGCATGTAACAACCAGTGACTGCTTGAGGCTGTAAGGTCAATATTTTCATGGAATTATACGCTTGCTTGTTAAAAAAGAAAAAAAGTCACTACAATAATGCAGGATTCTATTAATTTTGACCTGATTTTTAGCACTTGAAACATGCTGTTGTTGCTTTGAGCCATTAAAGTCCATTAAAAGGGTTCTTTTTGTGGTCTTTCGAAGTGTTTGCCTTTCAGCCTGGCAGATCGATAGAGGCTAAGTTACTACTCCCTCCGTCCATATTTACTTGTCGCTTTTACTATTTGCACGCATCTCAAGGAGGCCGGATGACTCACTATTTGAGACAATTTTGTCCCGAATTTTTTCTTGGAACGTACGTTAGAAAAAAAGCACGGAATTTTTTGGGGTCAAATAGTGAGTCATCCGGTCTCCTTGAGACGCGTGCATGAACAGTGGGCGACATGTATATATGGACGGAGGGAGTAGTTATCAGTGTTGATAACACTTTCTTCAGTATTGTAAATAAAAGGGTTTCTTTCTGAACCATTCATTTCTGTTTTGTGGTCTGAGAACATGTTTTAAGTCCAGGCATTTGGACAGTATTAGAGGTCAAAAAGAAGAGTTATTGCTTCTTTTCTTTCTTCCATATTTTCCCCCTCATGTAGGCTCTCTAATGCATTTTCCCATTGCTACAATCTTATATCTGGGTTTTGTTTAAATTTCTTATCAGATCCTGAGAAACCTGTGTGTGCTGTGACTGGATTGCCTGCCAAGTAAGTGCTCTTTCTCATACTGATTGTTACTTTTGCTTGTTCAGAGTATCTGTATGTGACTTAGTATGAACTGAAAAACCAGGTTTTCTTATAGTCCTGCTCACATTAGATGGGCTTAAAACATCAATTAGTTTACAGCTTGATGTTGATAAATTTATTTATTTTTTGCACAATGTAGGTACTGTGATCCAAAGACTGGGCTACCCTATGCAACAATAGAAGCTTTCAGGATTCTTCGTGAACGGTATATCTTCTGCTATCTCAGTGGCTTTTGTCCTTTATCTTGTAGTTGGTTGAAGCTTTTACTTCTGAACTTTCTTTACATAGGTCAGATTTGTATTGTTTATTTTCTTGTATTTCATTTCATAACAGATCAAGTGCTGATACTTTAGAGCACTATTTCTAAGTGGAGAAAGCCAAATCTAAAGAATAAGAAAATTGAACTGTGATAAAGGTTTCAATACTGTGATAAAGGTTTCAATAAATAGAACAAGTTCTAACAGTCTTCCTAAATAAATTGAAAGATCCAAAAATGTTAAAGTTACTTTTATAAATTGAACAATGAAATCTATCTTGTACTGCTTCAGTATTTCTTTTCCCCTTTAGCACAGGGGAGGAAAAGGGATGCAAAATCTACAGTCAGTGTCAATTGTCTATTTCCAATACCCTTCATATTCTAATTCTGTAGATTAGGCTCCATAGGCTGTAAAAAGGATGGGTGGGTTCCCATTGTTTAGGTAAAAAGAAATCATCCCGTGCCTCTGCTGTTGCTAAGGGAGGATTTGTGGTGGGCATGATCATACACATCTTATGGCTAGTTGGATTTCCACTAGGGTACTTTGTGTTTATAAAGGCTCCTGTCTAATTTGATGTTGGAAACCTCACGCAAGGAGAAAGTACCCAACACTTGCTATGAAGTGTTGTAGTTATATCTCTGTTAATGTTGTTTCCGCTCAAATTTCTCTCCATGCCTTTCACGGCTTCTTCTTTTGGGTCATTCTCCAGATTTGCGGAAGAAAACAAAATGAAAAAGGAAATGGATATGGGGTCTTTATTTGACTCACTGGCTGGGAAAGGATTTTTTGGGAGAAGGATCCGGTCACCAAGCTCGAATAGAAGCAAGACATCACATTTCTCTCGTATGGCTCATTTCCATCAGATTACACCTGTTGAAGAAATTGAAGATTCTGATTAGGAACATAGTAACCCTGAGAGTTAGTTTTGGAGCATATAATTTCCATATGAACAATGTGTATGTATAGTGGTGTTATATTCATTCAACATTGAGATAGGGGATGTTGTTGTAGAGCTTGTAATTTGCATGTACATAATAAAATTTTGAGTAGCTTTGTCTGATAAATTAATGTTGTATCACTTGTTAGCTCTCTTTTTTATAATGGCTCCCTAGAGTTAGGTCGAATGATGACGGACATAATATTGGGATAGTCATTGCCTTTCGGTCCCACGCACTCCGCTCACGTACACGGGATGGAATTCCACAGGCCCATAAATAGAGAGTGGCAGCACTAACTGGGTTTGTTTTTCAACTATTTTTTTCTTGTGGTTCGACATGAATTTTGTTTTCTGCAGCAACGACAACCGATGATTGTGTCCACTAAAAAGATAAATAGTTATCTGCGGGATTGGGTAGGGTTGAAAATGAGCCGTTATAATTTTGTCAGGATAAAATCTCATTTCAGCATACTTGATATTTGATAAGGCTAATTTAATTAATGAGCTAAATTGAGTTTGGGTAAATCGTTAAAGAGAGTTTGAGTAAGTCGTCTTATTTAAGCATATAATTTGATGTTTTTATCAAAAGTTCATTGAATCTGATAAGATGTGATAAAATATCACATTAAAAATATGAAAGAATTAAAAAATACATATTAGTGGAGTTGATCTCCCGAGATTTTTCTATCGTAATGGGCTCAAAACGGACTCTATTATTCTATGTCGAGAGATTGTGAATTTTCATTTTTCCAACGAATAGGTCCATCAAGGCAATCATGTGATTAGTGAGCTCGCATCATAAGTCACAAATAGGTCTAAACTTAGAGTGACAATAGTTAATTTCTCTTATTTATTGCGTGACTCCCTTAGTTCCGAATCCTAATAGACAACTGAAAAACGTAAAATATTGTTGTTTTTCCCCGGTGAGCTAAAATGTATTAAGAATACTATACAAGATATTGTGATCGACACTATCCGATAAATCAAAAGAGTTACAACCTAGCCGCAAGTTTAGATGGAACTTAAATAAAATTTGGTTAAAAGAACTCTAGTTCACAGTGTCAATCTTGAAAAAATCGAATAATTCTTGCCCTGTAAAATACTATCGTTGAAAAAATTATTTCATTTTTTTTGTCGCATAATCTTTTTTTTATTCGTTCACCACATTTTATTAGTGCCTATTACTTGTTAGCATTACTCATCCAATATTATTATTCCTGTCACAGGTTAATATTTGGGTCCTGGGGCTCGTCGTTTGGGCCTATTGGGTCATGGGCTACTTGTTGCTAGTCCATTATTAGCAAAACAAGATATGAAAAAGGGTTAAACACAAAATTGGTACATGTACTTGTATTGATTGAGATATTTGGCACCTCCATTTGTAAAACGATTTAAAAGGCACCTGCACTTGAAACATATAACACATTTAGCACCTCCCACTAACACCATCCATCGTCCACCGTTAACTGCTGATATGGCATGCCACGTGGACCGACACGTCATCGCGTTGATGACGTGGCATGCCACATCAGCATATGTTAATTAAATTATTTTTTTCTTTTTTTTTCTTTTTTTTTTCCTTTTCTTTTCTTTTTTTCCTTCTTCTTCTCCCTGAACCAAAATCAGTTGGTTTTTTTTTCTTTTTCCCTTTCTTCTCTGATTGCTTGAATTTATTAATTGATTGTGTTAATTGATTAATTAATTTAATTAAATGCGGTTTGGATTGCTCGTTTTCAAATTAATTTCATCCAATCTGCTAAATTAATCTCCTACAAAATCAAATTAATTCGACCATTTCCTGCCAAAAAAATCCGATTCCAACCACATCAGTGCCGCCGCCCACCGCCACCGATCTCCTCCTCCGCATCCACCATCCTCTCCACACCGAACCACCAAAATCATCACCGTTAACCACCACTCTCACCCGATCTCCTCCACAGCCGAAACTACCAACCACCTCTTCAACCAAAACCAAACCCAGCCCCAACCACACACCGCCTCTGCCCACACAACCACCATCACAGTCGCCGCACCTCCTCGTCAAACCCGAAACAAACACCCATCATCACCATCAAATTAAACCTCACACCACCACCGCCAACACCAAAACAAATCAAACCCGAAATCAACCATCAAATTAAACCCAAATTAAACCTAAATTAAACCAAAAACAGAGGGTTAGTGCGGTTAGAGGGTGATGGGTGTGGCGATGGAGCGACTAGTGGCCAAGGCGGAGAGGGTTAGATGGTGGCCGGCGGTGGTTGGTGGCAGATTGTGTTGGTGCGGCTGTGTGACAGGTGGCTGGCGATGGAGCGGCTGAAGGTGGTGATTGGGTGATGGTGGCCGGCGGTGATGGGTTTATTTTGGTTGAGGTGCGGGTGGCTGGTTGGTGGTGGGAGATGGCCGGCGGTTTGGTGATGCGGTTGGTGGCCAGAAGAAGAAGAAAGAAAATAGGAAAAGAAGAAAAGAAAAAGGGAAAATGCAAAATTTGGCGCCTGTACCTTGGGGTTACATTTTATTTGGCACCTCTACCTTATTTCGTCTTTAAATGGTACTCGTACTGAAATGTTTGATCACATTTGGTACCTCCGTCCGTTGCCGTCACCACGTGTCCGTTATGTTGCCTACGTGGCGAGCCACATCAGCAGTGGCCTCTACATGGCTGATGTGGCTTTTCTTTTTCTTTTTCTTTTCTTTTTGTTTTCTTTTATTTCTTTTTCTTCCTTTTTCTTTTCTTTTCTTTCTTTTTTTTCCCTTTTCTTTTCTTTTCTTTTCTTTTCTTTCTTCTTCCTCTGCACAACAGCCTCACTTGATTGGAAGCACGCTTGCCAAGTATGAGAGACTTTTATTTCTGTTTTTGTAACCCATCAAATCTTTAAAAAATTCATTATCCTTCTTTGGATTTTAATTCATTTTAATAGTTGTGTTGTTCTGGTGGGGATGTCAGTGAGTTAGAAGGAAATGTGTCAATTCCCCAGATCCAAATTTGTCAATTCATCACGTATTATTACACAAAAAACATGGACTACTTGCTAATACAGAGACTAAGAACACAATACGTATTCACATTGTACAACAGATCAGTACAAACATAAAACCTATTGTTACAACAACAACAACAAAAAAAATCAATAATTTTCTTATAATACAAACATCGACACCAGAAGTATGCAGTAATGCTGAAAGAAGCAATGAATCAGAGAAGAAAAACCCTCAAATGGGGCATGTATACAGCAAGATTTTGTCCACAGTAGTTGGTGCAAAATTCTTTGATGTGTCGAGCTCATTGTCGATTATGGATCTGAGTCTTGCTTGCTTTCCCTCAAATGGGGCAAGTATACAAAATTAAAACAGATCAAACAAAGACCCAAACCCGTTAATACAAGATCCGGATCCATTCATACAAGATCCGGATCCGTTCATCACAACCCGGATTACAAACACCATTCCAGCAGCCAATCGACACCTACGAACAAGAAAAGCAACACCCGAACACAACCCCAAACAAAACCACCTCACCGTCGCCACCGCAACCATCATCATCACCGCCACAGTCGCCAACCCCCAAACCAAACCGCCACTGCCACCAAACCAAACATCCACTGCCCAAAAACCATCACCATCTCCACCCACCGCCGGCACCATCATCTCACCAAATCGCCACTGCCCAAAACCCAATCCCAATCTGCACAAAACACCCAATCGCCATCAAACCACCGTCCCCGAACGCCACACTCCCAACCAAAATCACCCAATCCCGATCCCAAACCATTTCCTCCATCACCGCCGAAACCCAACACCAAAAATCCAAACCCGAATCCTTCTCCATCGGAAAAGGGAAAATAAAAAAGAAGAAGAAAAGAATAGGAAGGAAGAAAAGAAAAGGAAGCAGAGAAGGGTGAAAGAAAGAAAGTGTATGTTTTTGGTAAATGAAAAATTTGAAGGAAAAAGAGAGAAAAATCAAAAAAGATAAAGAAATGAAATGAAAAGAAAGGATAGAAAAAACAGAAAAAGAAAAAGAAATAAAAGAAAAGAAAAAGAAAAAGAAAAGCCACATCATCCATGTCAGAGGTCACTGCTGACGTGGCTCGCCACGTAGGCAACATAACGGACACGTGGTGACGGCAACGGACGGAGGTACCAAATGTGATCAAACATTTCAATACGAGTACCATTTAAAGACGAAATAAGGTAGAGGTGCCAAATGAAATGTAACCCCAAGATACAAGTGCCAAATTTTACATTTTCCCAAAGAAAAAGGAAGAAAAAGAAAAGAAAAGGAAAGAGAAGGCAACTGATTTTGGTTCAGGGGAGAAGAAGAAGGAAAAAAAGAAAAGAAAAGAAAAGAGAAGGAAAAGAAAAAGAAAAAAAGAAGGAAAGAAAAAGGAAAAGGAAAAATAATTTAATTAACATGTGCTGATGTGGCATGCCACGTCATCAACGTGATGACGTGTCGGTTCACGTGGCATGCCACATCAGCAGTTAACGGTGGACGATGGATGGTGTTAGTGGGAGGTGCCAAATGTGTCATATGTTTCAAGTACAGGTGCCTTTTAAATCGTTTTACAAATGGAGGTGTCAAATGTCTCAATCAATACAAGTACATGTGCCAATTTTGTGTTTAACCCATATGAAAAACAACTAAACAATAACAATGAATTGAAATACACCATTATCGTTTCCGCTATTCTTCTTCTTCTCCCTATTTATTTAATTCTTGCAGTAACAAGAAACATCTGTTACACTTCCCTTTCGGCAATTGATTTTTTTTTACCTCATAGACTACCCATTATATTTCATCTCTTTTTTTCCAAATCATTCCATATCTGTTTGCCATATTAACTGACAACTATTCTGTTACAAGCTAGCAATCGCTTGTAACCCACACAGTAATGGCGCAACATAATTCAAGCAAGATACAAGGACTTATCAGAAGTTAGCTCCTTCTTGAAGAATCTGGTTCTAGAATAGCGGAAGTAGAGCAGCAGGAACAACGACAGTGGAAGAAGAAGCAACTCCAAGATGAGAGTGGGACAGATGCATTGTATTCAAGCTGTAACTTGCTATTCATTGAATATACAAGATACTTGTTCATTGAACTTGGTGTTTGATTACAATTGTGCAAAAGATCCCTACAATTCTCTTCTGAATACCTTTTATACAATCTACGGATCTCAACTCAGTTTATTGTGGAATTGAAACTAAACTAAACAGAACACTAACAGAATTTCCAGCTCAGCTAATTAGTTACAACTTTCCCGCCAAAAGGCTTCAGCTACTTGCCAGCTTATTCCATCCTGTTTGCTGCTTGCTCCACGTGGTCTGTAGATGAGCTTGTGACAATGCCCTCGGGTTGAAAATTCCTTGCCCACAAGGAATCCAGATGAGGATAAGCTTGTTGCATATGGTCAGCCCATTCCCACGAAGAGGGTAAGTTTGCTGTGGGAGGCCAGGCTACATGAAGTTGGGTAGCAGCTGCGCCGTACCGTTTCTGAATCCTTGAGCCAAGAATTGCGACAGGTGCAATGAGCTCAGCAGAAGTGATATGTGGAGTAGAGGGATGGAAGGGTTTGAGTAAGCTGACATGCACCACATCATGTATTAGACTGGAAGGAGGGAGATCCAATTTATAAGCCACGACACCAATGCGATCTAGTATTTTGAAAGGTCCAAAATACTTGGCCGCCAGCTTATTGTTACTCCTGGAAGCAACGGACATTTGCCTATAGGGTTGTAGCTTGAGAAGGACTTGATCCCCAATAGAAAACACCCTTTTCCGATCTCTTCTTGTCTGCATAATATTTCATGCGGTTCTGGGCAGAAGTCAGCTGGAATTTCAACTGGGCTAAGGCATGCTCTCTGTCGAGTAACAGGGAGTTTACTGCAGGGTCAGCTGAATCATGTGGAATGTAAGGGATGTTTAGCGGAGGTTCGCCGCCAAAGAGAGCCTTGAATGGAGAGGTGTGAAGAGCTTCATGGTAGGAGCTGTTATACCAGAACTGAGCCAAGGAGATGAAGTTTGACCAGGTGTGAGGATGCGTGGAGCAGAAGCACCGCAAGTATTGTTCCAAGCATTGGTTTACACATTCGGTTTGGCCATCAGTCTGGGGGTGGTAAGAACTGCTATGCTTGAGTTCTATTCCTTGGAGTTTGAACAGATCTTGCCAAAATCTGCTCAGAAATAGGGGATCCCTGTCAGTCACTAAAGAATGGGGGTTCCCATGTATGCAAACCACTCTTTCCAGGAAGAGTTTAGCCACAGAGGCAGCTGTATAGGGGTGTTTCAATAGTAGGAAGTGGCTGAACTTGCTAAACCTGTCAACTATCACCAAAATAACAGAGAATCCATGGGATTTGGGCAGGCCCTCCACAAAATCCATTGAAAGGTCAGTAAATAAACCAGCAAGGAGGGGTAAAGGCTGAAGCAAGCCTGGTAATTTAATATGTTTTGGTTTACTGACTTGACAAACTTCACACTCTCTGATCAAATTCCTGACCATTTTCCTCAGTCCAGGCCAGAAAAATAGTGCTGTGATCTTCTGAGTTGTGGGAAGAGTGCCTGAGTGACCACCAGTAGGTGAGCTGTGGAAGAGGTGAAAGATCTTTCTGTGGAGGACAGGATCCTTTCCTACAACCAGTTTCCCTTTCCTTCTGAGAAATCCTTGGCTGAATGTATAGTGGGGGTGAGATGTTGGTGCTGCAGTAATTTCAGAAATGAGATTCTGAAGATGTACATCAGTGGTCCAAGATGCGCGAATATCCTCCAAGAGTGTGGGCTCAATAGTGGACTAGAGAAGAGAATGTAGTTGACTAGAAGTGACTCTAGACAAGGCATCTGCGGCATCATTCTTCTTCCCTGGTTTGTACAACACTTCATAGTCATACTGTTGTAGCTTGATCAACCAGGAGAATTGAGTTTCCTTAGAAAGTTTCTGACTTAGAAGAAACTTCAAGCTGTGGTGGTCAGTGTAGATTATAAAGTGTCTATCTCCCAAGTAGCCATGCCAATGTTTGACTGCAAAGAGTACAGCAAACAACTCCCTTTCATACACTGACTTGACCTGATGTCTAGGAGCAAGGGACTTGCTGATATAAGCTATAGGATGCTTATCCTGTAGGAGTACTGCCCCAATACCCGATCCTGATGCATCCGTGTCAATGATGAATGGCTTAGAGAAATCTGGCAAGGCTAAGACAGGTGCTGTGATCAGAGCCTGTTTCAATTTCTGGAAGGCGATGGTTGCTAAACCACTCCAAATGAAGTTGTCTTTTTTCAGCATATCTGTGAGGGTTTTAGCAATGGTTGCATAATTTCTGATAAATCTTCTATAATACCCAGTAAGACCTAAAAATCCTCTTACCTGCTTAATGGTTTTGAGGTCTGGCCAGGATTCAACAGCTTGAATCTTTTCTGGATCTGTTCTAACTCCATCTTTTGAAATAACGTGGCCCAGGTAAGCAATACGCATGGTGGCAAATGAGCATTTGGATCTCTTGAGGTACAATTGATGCTGTCTTAATAAATTAAAAGTGTGTTGCAGGTGCATCAAGTGTTCAGCCTCTGTCTTGCTATAAATGAGAATGTCATCGAAGAAAACCAGGATGTACTTCCTTAAACAACCTTGGAACACATGGTTCATAAGAGCCTGGAAGGTCGAGGGTGCATTGCATAGCCCAAATGGCATGACCTTAAATTGATAGTGGCCGTGGTGGGTTCTAAAGGCAGTCTTGTAGGCATCTGCTGGGTGAAGTAGCACTTGGTGATAACCTGCTCTCAAGTCTAACTTGGAAAACAAGACAGATCCCCCCAATTCATCTAAGAGCTCCTCAATAACAGGTATAGGGAACCTATTCTTCACTGTCTGGTGGTTCAAGGCTCTAAAATCAACACACATTCGCCACTCCCCATCTTTTTTCTTTACCAAAAGAATAGGAGCAGCATAAGGGCTCTGGCTTTCTTCAATAAATCCTGTTCTCAACAACTCTGCGATCTGCTTCTCAACTTCATCTTTCTGCTGACTTAAGTGTTTGTAAGGTCTAAGGTTTATAGGTTGGGAGCCTGGTTGAAGGGGAATTGTGTGGTCATGTGGCCTAGATGGTGGAAGAGCAGTAGGTTCTGTGAATAGGTCTTTGAAGGTTTCCAGTAGCATTTCAAAACCTTCTGGCATGGGACCAGTTTCAGTGAGGGTGTCAAGCAGGCCTGCTACAGAGCAGGCTTGCGCTATTGCTATTTTCTTAGGTTCCTCCAGCAATTTGCTCATCCTCTTCTCATTCACCCATTTAACAGATATCTTACTTCCACCTTTCAGTATTATCTCCCTCCCATTTTTACAGAATTTTATCTCCATTCTACTGAAATCCCACAAAACAGGACCAAGTGTTTCCAACCAATCCATTCCCAATATAACATCATAATGAATTAAAGGCAATATTAATGCAGAAATCTCAAACTTCTCACCTTGCATGCTCCATTTGATGCTGATGCAAGCCTAGGTAGTGACTAAGCACTCCCCATTAGCAACTGTAATCCTCACAGGGGCTATTGTTGAAATGGTATGGCCTAGGCTGACTGCAACTTCCCTAGAGATCAAATTGTGAGAACTCCCTGTGTCAATGAGAGTGTGGACAGTTTGCTTTTGCATCTGGAGGGTTATTCTCATAGCTTTGACTCCCTTGCTCTTGATATCATGAATAGCATATAGAGAAGCTGTGGGGTTCTCCCCCACATATGCTGTTTTTTCCTGGTCCTTCTCTTCCTCAATACCATAGTCTGAAGCATCTTGCTCCTCTTCCCCAGTCACAATCAAGAAGAACTGCTTTGGTTGGCATCTATAGCCTCTAAAAAATTTCTCTCCACAATACTTACATAGACCCGCAGCCATCCTCTCCTTCATGATCTTCTCATCCAAGGTCTGGAAAGATGGGTTTGGAGGTTTGATGTTTGGTTTTCTGGTTTGTGTTTGGTTTGATGGTTGTGGTTGGTGGGTAGTAGTAGTGTTTTGGTTTGGAATGTTGGGTTGCTAATTGGTTGGATGGTTGTTTGAACTGACTGGGGTTAGCCTGATATGGTTTGGAGTAAGTCGGATTGGTGTTTTTAGCATTGGGGTAGTTGGGTTTGTTACTGGTGTAGGTGTTTGGTGTATTTTCTGGTGTGGATATGGCTTTAAGAGTGGGAAGAGCTACCTCTGTGGACAATGCTAACTCCACCGCATCTTCAAACGTTTATGGTTTAAACATTCTCACCAAATGGCCTAATTCTGGCCTTAACCCAGCTAAGAACAAACTTCTACCATAGCTATCACATATATCAACTCTATCATACAAAGCATTAAACTGGTTGACATAGGATTCAACATCAGTTACCTGCTTCAAGTTTGACAGATCAGCCATGGGATCATCCATTTTCTTGGGAGAAAATATGGTGGTTACACACCTCACGAAATCAGACCAAGCCCAAACTTCTTCATCCTTGTGCTTCAATTTCACCTTGTACCATTTCAGCGCATCTCCATATATATGGTGAGAAGCAACTTCCACTTTACAATAAGGAGGAGTTCTCATACTCTGGAAGTAATTATTAGCTTGGAAAACCCAATCATTCACGTCAACCCCATGGAACCAAGGAAACTCCAAAACAGTGGGGTTTGGATTTGCTTGAAAAGCGACAGGAGGATCAAGAAGAGGTGGGTCATACCGTGGATTACCGTTACCTAAGCCTCTAGGAGGAGGTTGAGGGGGTTCAGGTGGTTGTTGCTGGAGACGAAGGAGTTCTAGGAGAGTCCTCTGCACTCCCCTAAATCCTTGCTCAAGGCCCTCAATTCTGGCTTGGCTGGCCTCAAATCTGGTCTGGTTTTCCTGCGCCATGGCTTCCATTCTTGCTTCCCATGGTTGAGCAAGATTTTCCCCAGTATTAGCTCCCTCGCCTTCTGGGTTTATCACACCAGTGATAGGGTGATGAGTTCTGGCCATTTTGTAACAGAGAATAATGAAAGAAGAATTTCGTCGAGCAGGTGGCAGGATTGATGCTCCGCTACCACTTGTTACAAGCTAGCAATCGCTTGTAACCCACACAGTAATGGCGCAACACAATTCAAGCAAGATACAAGGACTTATCAGAAGTTAGCTCCTTCTTGAAGAATCTGGTTCTAGAATAGCGGAAGTAGAGCAGCAGGAACAACGACAGTGGAAGAAGAAGCAACTCCAAGATGAGAGTGAGACAGATGCATTGTACTCAAGCTGTAACTTGCTATTCATTGAATATACAAGATACTTGTTCATTGAACTTGGTGTTTGATTACAATTGTGCAAAAGATCCCTACAATTCTCTTCTGAATACCTTTTATACAATCTACGGATCTCAACTCAGTTTATTGCGGAATTGAAACTAAACTAAACAGAACACTAACAGAATTTCCAGCTCAGCTAATTAGTTACAACTTTCCCGCCAAAAGGCTTCAGCTACTTGCCAGCTTATTCCATCCTGTTTGCTGCTTGCTCCACGTGGTCTGTAGATGAGCTTGTGACATATTCCGGACTTAAGAACAACGGTACACTTCACTTCTGCAAAGTCCCTTTTAACCCGTTCCTCTGCAACAACTCCTACCTCTTCAAAAGTTTCTTCCTTGGGTGGACTCTCCTCTTCCAAGCCCACCTCATCTCGCCTTTTTTCCCTCTACAAATTAACCCCAAACAGCTTAGCTTTCGTCTCTTACATGTACTGATGTACAAAAACACGCCTTCTGATCCATTTGGATGTTTTGATGTCAATTTGCGTATTCATTTCCTGTTTGTGGTTGTATATGTGTGTAAATGACATCATCAGTCACATGAAGTAAATTAGATAGATTCCTTACCTGTTGGAGTTGAAGTTTTGAGTGTTAAGTTACAAGCAGTTTCTGTCTATTTCTTGATGTCAATCGACTCAGTCCCCAGTTATTTAAGCTGTTTGGAAGTGGTCACTCACTGTCTGGTTCTTGCATGGTTTCAATTGCTGGTATTTTGTGAATGTAAATGCTTCATTTATTATGATCCTAACTATTGCATGTTATTTTCAGACTTGCAGTGTTGGGTGGTGCCCTATCTTTGATGCCATTGCATAGAGTTACTACTTCTGCCTTGTCTACTTTATTGCTATCACTGCATAATAACAACTGGGGCTGTCTCTCAGATGGAATTCTTCTGTCTCTTTTTCTTGATTTTGATGCAGTAATGTAATTTCGAGTGTCGTGTCATGACGCCGTGTGGAGTATATATGATAACCATTTATGTAAAGAAGACTTGTAGGATAATAGGTTATGCTTTAGCAAGGTTGCCACAATTTTCAGTTTGCTGGATACAGTAATTCATGAAAGAGAGTAAAGGAGCATTTGATCAGCTTGCTGCTTTGAGGCATTTTTATGTTCCATTCCATGTTCTCCTCTTGTTTTTCCTTTAGGAGCTTTGTTGCCCAAAGAAACAAAACGGAAACTAATCTATGTGCAAAATAGCTCATAATATCTTACACAATGTAGAAAGAAATAAATGGAAGCAGTATTAAGTGTGTAAGATATCATTCTGATAACGTATCTTGGTGTGCTTGTTTGGATTTCTACCCCATTCCAGACAAGGTGTGCGATATTATCAATCAATGGCATCATTTTTAAGCTTCTAGTTAACATCATTGTCCAGATCAGTCTCAAACTTTAAGCCATTTGGTTATTTTGTAATGTTTATTATTATTAACATTGCTCTATTCGACAGGATTTGCAACACCGCTATAACACCATACTCGCATCTTTTCCCCACATCTAAAGCAGCTGTCTACTTCAGCTAATCCCAACCGCAATTCCCCTTTCTCCTGCAATCGTAGCGCCTTTCTACCGCCGCCGGTTCCCCTGTTCTCCCACTTGATAACGGTAAGTCCGTGCCCATATGCCCTTTACATCTTAGACTTCTCGCTGCTCTGCTTTTCATTTGCTTATTAGCTTGTTGTTTGCTTGCTTATTTGGCTAGGAAATGATGGTACGAATGATGTTTCACTGGAGATTTCGAAGGTGCTTCTTAAGGAAATGACATACAATGAAGTTGAAGTATGCATCGAAACTCTCTTGCAATCTTACAATTAAGAAAAATAAAACTAAATTCTGTTTCTAACTGTGGGATTCTGCTCTTACAGAAATGGGTTCAGTCATGGTTTCAGACCTGGTCGGGCCTTGATGCTATGGAAGCGTATGTATGGAAACAACATTTGGGCACATAGTGTTGATGAACTAGAAGGTGTTCTTCTACTCTTAGTTGAATTCTACTTTCTTGTTTGGTATTTTTAGCAGACTGTATTTCTCTTTTGATGTCACAGTGCATGTGCAGTTGTTAACTATGTACTTCATATTTGTTCCTTCATTGAACTCGTCTATGTATTCTGTTTGTGTAAAACTTGTCTAGGTTTGTACAAAGGTTTTAAGAAAATGTTGAGCAAGCATGCAGAATTCAAGGCGTTATCTTTGGACAAAATCCTCACATCCGTCTGATGGAACTAGGAAGGTAGCCATTATCACTTTACTTGTGCACTTTTTGTTATTTTGTTTCGTTATTCTTTGTTTTGTAAGTTTGTTGCACCACAGTACTGTTTTTATTGTGAGAATCTTCTCATTGATGGTGAAACTCACAGGAACTTGCAGATATTTTTAGGTTGGATGATGGTCTGTTGATAGAAACTGTTGTTATACCTTGACGATAGTGGTGGAAACACAGCTTGTGTTTCAATTCAAGTGGGTTGTGCCATGAATTGTCAGTTTTGCTTCACCGGCAGGCAAGATTTTATCTTCCTTTTCTGAATATTATAGCCATGTTAATATTATGTTTTTCATCACAGATATAATTTATATTCATCACATATCAGGATGGGTTTGAAGAGACATTTGATCACTGCTGAGATAGTAGAGCAGGCTGTACTCGCGCAACGTCTACTCACGACTGAAGTTGGTTCCATCACAAATGTTGTTTTTATGGTAAGATTTGACGCCAAGAGATATTCTATTCACAAACTGTCCCTTTTCTGTATTGAAAGTGCAGACTTCACTCAAAAGTCAAGCCACAGTAGTTTGCTCATTCCAGTCTTATGTGTACAACAATTACTGTTTTTCTTAGTACTTTCTTCCAAAAAAAGTGTTATTCTGACTCTCTTTTTTGTCCTGAAGGAAACCTTGTGAATTTTTTGATGGAATTAGCTGCACATACTTCTCACGGTCCTTTGCTTGGAAACTGTTCAGTCTTAGGAGTATCATAGTACTCTTTTATGGGGGTCCCTTGAATGGAAAGTTACAAGTTTTTTCATTTATTCTTTCAAAAGGAAGATGATAATCTTTGGAATGTGAAGTTAGAAAGTAAACTGAAGACCTAGCTTTCCTCACTTTGCAAAAGGCTCCACTGAGCTACAAGCCCATGGTCACAGGAAACAGGCTTGACCTACCATCATATGCTTTATGTTGTGTTCCATACCTGCTTATTTTGTTTATGTAATTTAGTAGTTCTGTTAAAACTTCAGTAATTTGCTCTACTGGGAATCTCAAGGAGAGTTTTCCTCACCAAGGGAACGAAAACAATCTGACAGATGTAGCTCATGATTTTAACCAGCAGAAAAACTGGATTCTCGGCATGGTTTTAGTTTCTAACTGTTGGCATATTCAGGGAATGGGATAACCACTTCAGAATATTGAAAACGCCATTGGAGCAGCAGACATTATGGTGCATGATCAGGGCCTTCATTTCAGTACTCGCAAGGTCACTGTATCTACAAGTGGACTTATCCTCCAGCTGAAATGATTCCTCCATGAATCGACTTGTGCTTTAGCTGTTAGTCTGAATGCTACAACTGATGAGGTACATTACATTCAATTCAAGTTTGTTAGTCAGTTTGCTAGAGAAACCCAAACATGGGATTTGACCTTCTCTTTCACTGTCAAACCACGCAGGTTAGAAACTGGACTATGCCAATTAACTGAAAGTATAATCTGGGGTTGCTTCTTGATACCCTTCGGGAGGAACTTCGATTTAAAAATAATTACAAAGTCCTGTTTGAGTATGTAATGATTGCAGGAGTAAATGACAGGTTAAACATTTCACTTCTTCATGTTATCTTAACTTTATGGTACTTCGGATATGTTTGGTTGAACTATTCCACTTCATTCACTCGTCTGCGAGGATGCAAAGAGGCTTATCGATCTTGTCCAAGGCATCCCATCCAAGATCAATCTCATCAAATTTAACCCTCATAGTGGATCGCATTTCAAACCTACCAGTATCGAGGACATGATTAAGTTTAGAAATATATTGGCAGAAGGCAGTGCACTGTGTTCCTTCCATGCAGTAGAGGTGATGATCAGATGGCTGCTTGTGGACAGCTCGGCAAGCATGGGTCTGTCCAGGCACCCTTACTCCGTGTTCCGGAGCAATTCCAAATGGCTGTGAATTCTTAGGCTTGATTGCTTAGAATAGATACATTGTGCAGCAACTCATCTGATGGTTCATTCTTGCACTAAAGATCAAGTAGATGAAATATTGTGAATTATAGGCCATCTGTTCTCTTTTTCTTTTCCTTGTGGATTACTGGAGAAGGCCTATTCGATCACGGACGAAATGTTCTCGTTCCTTTGCCTTTTCTTCCTTGGGGAACATTTATCTCTTCTGAGTTCTTCATTTTATTGCGGGAAAGCAGATTTTGTTCGTAGCGGATGTTCGAATTAGCGGCAATTCATTTTAAGGAGCAATTTACACACGAATCATCTAAAACTGATTCTGACTCTCTGGAAAATGACATGAAGACAACAAAGAAAGTACTATACACGCGCCCCTCCTTTAATTAATTACCTGTTCTTCTTTATTCTACCATTAATTAGCCAATAACCCATTCTTAAACTCATCTTAATATAGAATCCTACATATTTTTATTACAAGCTACTAATATAACGCCTATATTTTAACGGCTATAATATAACAGCTATATTATAACACTCCTAATTTCACCCTCTATATATACCCCCAATCCCATCCCCTCCCTCTCTTCACCCGTCCATTTCACACAGACATTCCCGTTTTCCTCTCTCTACAACTGCCTCTCTGCAAATTTCTCTCTTTGTTTTGCAGCTGCGAAGTAAGCAAGTAACAATGGCAGCTTCTTCGACTGAGACCTCGAGCTTGTACACCGTTTCGTATCTGGATCGCCTCAACCGCAAGCAAATTCGTGATAATGTGCACGGGAACATCTACGTAGATCCGGTAACGTTTCTGTCTTCCGCCGCTTTGTTCGCCTCGGAATCGCATGCGACTTAAATTTTAGACTCTTCATTTCGTTTCGCGTCGGTTTGTTGTTTGCTTTCTGAACTGTAACTGATCAGTTTTGAGATTCTAAAGCTATTTAGAGCTTGTTATTGAGTTTGAATTTGATTTCCGTCGGACTATGTACTGTCGCGTGAGAATCTGAAGCGAAAGTGAATTGGAAGTAGAATTAGCGGTTTTAGTGGCAGATTGTGTAATTTTTTTGACAAATGACAAGCATAACTGTCATTGTGGAAGGATTTCTTTGGTGAATGAGTGAAAAGTAACTTGAACTCGAAGCAAAGCGGAGCATAGGAACGCAGAGTATTAGGAAGTAGCCGCGAGATCTGATTTTGAAAAATCTCAAGCTATTTTTTGTTGAATCATGAATTTCACTTGCTTGTTTGTGAAATGTGAATCGTCTTCAATTGTTGATGATAAAAGAACTAAAAACTGTTTTTCTCTGCATTATCTCAGTTCTTTCTGCAGTTTGTTGATACAAGAGCAGTTCCAAAGGCAAGAGTCACATATCATCTTCTATATCGTGACGATTTATATTTTCTTTTCATAATTAAGTCATTCAATCTGACGATTTGGTTCACTTATTTGCAGACTTCTAGATCTGAAGCAACTAGGCGAGTGTTAACATTTTTCATTCTAGTTTCTTGAGAGACTTAAGGATAAAAGTAATCTCTACTTTGTGTTACTGCTATTTTGCTGTTTTAGTCCTTTTTTTTGGGTTGATGAGATGAGTGCCAGCTAAAGTATTTTCAAAAGCTACAAATAAGTAGATTTTGTATTCATGTTCTGTTTCACCTTTTATGAGCATTATATGGACAATATGTGAAAAAACAATGAGCCTAACTATGCCATTTGAAAATTTTTCAGTGCTATTGTATTTAGTGGGACAAGTTTGTGAAATCTTAGAAGTACACTAAAAATTGCAGAAACTAAAATTATTGTCCAACTTGTAGATTTCCTTATATGAGATGGAGAGATTTTAAACTCGTTCAATCGTCATTGCTCTTTGTTATAAACAGGAAGCAATAAATTCCACACTTGAATGGTCAAGGAAGAAACTAATAATTATTGATGGCTCTACCTCTTGTACTTGGACACTTTTTTACTTGCATATGCAGGTCTAACACACATGGTCTACCCTGGAGTGCATTCTCGTTTTGACCACTCACTAGGTGTATATTGGCTTGCTGGTGAGGTAGCTCACAGAATCAAAGCGCAGCAAGTACTATAACGCCCTCTGTCTGATCATTCTCAAAGGTCCCTAGAAAATTGGAATATTTCTTTACACATGATGTCCTTGTAGGGCCTAGAACTTGATATTGAGGACTTTGATGTCAAGAATGTGAAACTTGCTGGTAATGAACTTGACCTACTATTTACCATGTTTTGTTTACAGTTGATTGTTTCCTCTCATTTTGTCTTGCTTATTCCTTTCTAGGACTTTTGCATGATGTTGGTCATGGACCATTCAGCCATACGTTTGAGCATGAGTTTCCGCCACTTGTTAACAAAGGCTTTGAATGGTAATGCCTGATAAAAGCCTTCCTTCATAAGTCATTTTCTCTGCATAAATTAAACTTTCATTTGCTACACTAGCCCTATGTGGAATCACTATTTCTAAGTGAAGTTATCTCCCCACTCCATATGATGCCGTTATAATTGGATTCTGTTTTTGCTTATCGTTTTTCATGGAGTGAATTCATTTTCCTATAGCATGATGCTTGAATTGAAACCATATGTTCAAATTCTGTGGTTCTGGGTTTTCAGGGCTGTGAATTACATATTAACAAGTATCCAGCCTATGACTACTTTCGTTATATATTATGTGCATTGGTCCCAATTGGGAGGACATATTGTCCTTTCAATGCATGCATTCTTCTATCTTCATCTTGGTTTTCTTTTCTGGCTTCTCATGAAAGGATACGACCCACTTTTGAATATTTATTTGAATAAATTCTAGGTCTCATGAGATCATGTCTCTGAAAATGATAGACCACATGGTTGACAGCCATCATATTGACATTGACTCTGATTGTCTAAAGAAAGCACAGGTTTAATTTCTGTTATCGTTCTTTCTTTTACTTTTGCCGGTTTTTCTTCTTTCTTTTAATACTCATCGAAAACTTGATGGAAAGTGTTTGAACTCGTTCTCGCCTTTGATATCCTCTCAAGTTTGTACTTTTTATCCACTGAAAGAATATTTGCCATTATCACATAATTCTCTCTCTTTCATTTACAGGACATGATCATTTCTAGCACTGAAAATGCTCCTTACAAAGTAAGGGGCTTACAATATCATACCTTCAAGTTAGCATTTTACTTTCCATACTTTGTAAGCCCTATTTGAGTGTCTAATTATTCGATGCTCTTCAATTGTAGAGCACAAATGGGATATTGTTGCAAATGGTCGGAATGGGATAGATGTTGACAAGTTAGTAGTCCTTTCCCGTTTTCATGTCTTTCCAATTATGAATTTGTGTTTGTTAGAACTATTCGCAATGCAAGTGATTTTGACAACATAAATAAACCATCTATTTACGGATTTGACTTTCTTGTTCATGACTCTCGAGCTTGTGGACTGGGCTGCAATTTTAAGTTTGAGATGTAAGGAAGATCATAGTTTAAAAGGCTTAATTGTATTATAAGTCAGTCCTGAGTTGAAGTAAACTCACATGGAATTTGCTCTAGGCTTTGACTTGAAATTGATTAATTGTTGATCGTGCATAGAATGTTGTTACTCAATATGGTATCCATAAGACATGCCATTTCAATTGCAGGTTAACGGACAATATGCGAGTTATGGAAGATGAGGTATGTCACCGTGCGAAGCATTGTGAATACAGGTTGAACTTCTGTTTTCAATACCCGTGGTACTCTTTTATTTTCAGCATCTTGCCATGAAATTCTTTAGCTCATTCAAGGCATTTTCATCAGATCTCACAGTCCACAAGTTATTCACCACTCGTGCTGCTGATCTGCACCGTACAGTTTATACACATGCAAAAGTAAAGGTACGAACATGTTGTCTGACTCTTTTATCTGGGAATAACTTTCCATTGATTTAAAATCTTTTCTTTTCTTCTAATAGTTACCAAGTTTTGGGATTGAATGTTAATTGAATTAAGATCTTGCAAAGCATTTAGCTTTACTTTGGGATGGACTAAGAAAAGAAATTACCAATGTCATGAGATTGTAAACAAATTAATCTTTTATTTTACTTTGAGATTGAAAACGGAAAATAGAAAGAAGAACATGTAGGAGATGAAAAAAAAATGAAAACCGTTTCATATCTACTAAAGGAAATAAAAAAGTATTTTAAAAAAAAAATGTAACATATTTAAAAGTTGATTGAAGTGAAAAATATAAGACAAAATGGCATATTATAATAAGAAGAGGTATTGAATGCCTGGTATTAGGGGTTGGCAAACAGATGAATAAATCAAATTATTTGAGTTATTAAAATTAAATTTTTAGTATTTAGATGATTATTCGAATTGAATTGCTATTTTGGATATCCATACCTAACTACCCGAAATATTATTCAACTCAATTTAAATGATTTTTTTTTAAAGTTTAATACTCTCACCAGGTTTTTAATTTTTTTTAAAGTTTAGGAATAATAGGTTTGAACTCATCAAAATAAAATTCCACTTTACGTATTAGTTCAATCCTATTTAGAAAAATAAAAGAAACATTAGCAATTTATTTTATGTAATAGTTATAAGTAGACCTGCTAATTGGACGGCCTGGATCGAGCCCGGGTTAACTTTTGATAAATTCTCTAAAAATTGAGGCGAATCGGGTTCAAACCGAGTTTTAACGGGTCAATTTTTATATGGCTTAAATCTGGCCCTCTTTCTAAATTGGTCACCCCAGGGCTTCACTGACTAGCCCGTTTTTTTTATTCCGTCAAATCTCTACCTTAACTTTTTACATTGGCCACGAAATTAAATCCAGGAAGGTAAGGTAAGGTTGGGGTGGACAAACAAGCAGAAAGTTCATAAACAAGAAAGAAAGCACAGCAGTAAAATAAAGAAATTAGCATCAACTTCATCAAAATAAGCAAACTTAACTCCAATTAAAGGTTAGAAAGGGGATGGCTGCGGTGCGGGTTATAAAGGTTTACTAAAGTAATAATTTAATTAATTAATTAATTTAGAAATAGATATATTTATAAATTATAATATATATAATAAAATTAATAATAGTCGGGATGGGCCGAGCTTGGACACGGGCCTAAAATCTGAGAGCCTACTCTTTTACATTGATGGGTCGGGTCGGGCTAGACTGGATTTAAAATTTAACGATCCTACTTCATCCATTTTTCATATAGCCTGACCAGCCCTTTGAGCGTCCCGTTAGCAGGTTTAGTTATAACATTATAAATTATTCTTGCTCGTCATTGTTTCTTTCTTTCAAAGGCTTCAACTAAACAAAATTATTAATATTTAATATATTAAAAATAAAAATAAAAAAACTGAAAAGAATGTATATTATGTTATGTATCGTTAAGCCTAACACTTAATATTTTTTACTGCTAACATACCACAATTATATGAATATTTCCCACTATAAACAGAAAAGTTCTAGTGAAATTTGGATTAGTTTAGATGAAGGGAATTATTTTTTGATATCCAAAAAAATTAAGAAATATAATGATAAATAACTTTTTTACCAAATTGTCCCTGCTTGATAACCTCTCTTTCTTTTTCTTTTAAAATTAAGTTTTATAATTATAACTCAATAAAAAAACTAATTAAAAAAATCCATTTTAATTAGGCTTTAGTTAAGCTACATCCACTTTAGAATAGTATCTTTTATGTAGCCCAACTCAGAGAGTTCTGTCTAACTTGTAATTTAATTATGGGTTTGGTGTGAAGTCCGTCATTCCAAGGTAAATGCCTGCCTATTCAAGCTAGTAACGAGACGGTGAGTGGAAGTTAAACGGTTAACGAGACTGAGGCTGGTTTGGGAAAAAAAGGAATAGGATAGGACTTGTTCATCTTAAGTGGGAGATTCTTGAGTGAGTGTTAACGAAAGGCCTTCCAGACAACTCTTTCAGCTTAGGACAACCTTTACCCTTCTTAACCAGAAGAAAGAGTAGTTTTAATGGTTGTCATTTTCTGGGCTATTTGGATGGGCTCGGATCCTTTGCATGATTTCATGTGAGGAGCCACTTTGATGGGCTTTGAATTTAGACAGATCCAGCGGGCCTGGGCTTGGCCTTGTTTTGATGGGTAGGCTTGTTGTGCTTTGGCCCTTCTGTGTAGGGGTGTAAACGGGTCGGTTCGGTTATGTTTTTTTTTTAAAGTAATAATACACAGAATTGATTTCATTTTCTGCCGAAGTTGAGTCGTTATCAAATAGAAATTATATTTTCCCTAGTTTCCAAATTATCAAATAATTTCGTTATAATTAACCCAAAAAATCAAATAAAAAATCAACAAAATTTGGCAAAACAAAGAATTGAAAAGGTAAACAATCCTTACATTGATGTCATCATTGTGGTTATGTTGTTCATGGTTGCGACAAGAAGCATCTGAAGCGGGCAGCGAGCGACGACAAGAAGCGTCTGAAGTCGGCGGTGAGCGGCGACAGAGAGGCTATGGAGGTTGAGAACGGCGATGGAGCTTGAGAGCGACGATGCAGGGATGAAGGAAAGGAAGATTAGAATGAATGAATGAAAATGATTTTGATTTTGGGTAGCCCAGCCCTAGTTTCAAAAATCAGTTTCTTTCCTACAAAACGACGTAAAAAAGCTGGAAAAAGGAAGTTTTGATGCAAACATGATTCGAACCCCTTCCTTTAGAATAAGAGTCAAATATTTAACCTCTGAAGCAAAGGCAACCTTTGATAAATATTGCATATATATACTCCCGGTTCTACGGTTCGATTTACGAGTTTTGGTATGGATAGAATCGGACCGAAACGAAAATTTTTGGTTCTGCTACGAATAGAGCCGGACTGAAATGAAAATTTACGGGTCGGTCTGGTTTTCTTATACCCCTACTTCTGTGGGCTTTCATCGAGGAAAGAGCAAGACCAAGTCTTCACATTTGTAGGACTTTCTCATGTAGCGTGGGCTTTTTTAACGCAACTCATTTGTTGACGACTCAGTACATGGATGTCACGAGTCTATTGGCATAGAATATGGAATCTTTTCCACATAAGCTAGTTGTACAAAGTTTGTTTGTTCATATAAGCAGTGTGATTTGGGGAGATTTTCTTTGCTCCGCAAGGTAGCCAGAGCCAGCCAGTTTTTCATTAAACAAGCATGATAGTTTTCAACTGTAGAAAAGTAGTGCAAAGAATTAGTCAGAATTTTGCCTTCCATCCAATTCGTGATGTGGATGATCCTTCGAATCCATTGCTGACTTCACCACGATCGATCAGATGAAACGGTTCTGCAAAGTTTGTTTGTTCATACAGGCAACGTGCTTATAGTAGTCAGAATTGTGCCTGCCATGCAATTCGTACTGCATGGCGATTGACTCGCTGTCGAAAGGGGTCAAAAATAATATAATTCCTGAGGCCTAGATGAAGAAACTAATTTGTGTAAAGCGGTGACAGGGTTGAACCACAGAGATTGAGAGAAACGATATCAAGCCCTTGATTGTATGACGGAGGTAAAAATGCACAGAATCACGATAACAAGGGGGTCATGTTTTCACGTAGACCCCTGCTTTCTTTCGTAAGGAGCCACCCTCCGTTTTCACTGTTAATAAGGTGGCCTCGATCCTTTGATATCCTCTCAGCCACATATCTTGTCATCAAAAGGCAACCTTTTTTACTTTGGCTTGTCACTAGCACAAAGCGGACAAAATATTAGAGGATCGATGAAGTACAAGAAAGACATCTAAGGATCGAAGCCTGTCAGGATCACGACAGGGCCCTAACCAGCTGTATGCCCTAGACGAATGAACCTAGATCTACCCGAGAACACTAATCTAGTTGTCTACACCTACCTAATAGTCTCACGCTAGCTATCACTGCAGAGTCACGACAATAATCACAAAGGGAAGATTAAAAGATGATCAGGCCTCGAATCACCCTAAGCAAAAATAGAATTAAAATGACAAGCAACCAGATATAACAAGGAGACCATGTTAAGAGCAATTAGGCCTCGAATCTACCCAAGCAACCCTCGATGCACCTTTAACAAGAACGTGGGTTTTAGCCACTCATGTTAAGAGATAAACAAATAAAAGATGGAAATAACATAATAAAAGATAAAGGAAGGATAAAACTTGATTAATGGTGCTTGTTACAAAGCTTGAGTCGGCGGCTATGGAGAGAAGAGGGAGGAACAAGTCCCAAAACTAATAAACTAAAAGAAGGCTGCTGAATTTAAGAGTAAAATGTCTAAGATGAAGTTCTAGTCTAAGTAGTGATGATAAAACCCTAGCACATAAGGGGGTATATATACCCCAACCACCCACTAAGGGACAAAATTCCAGATAAGGGAAGTACAACACAAGGAGTGCATGCTCCTGCAAGAGGCTTGTCCCACGATGGCAAAAAAAAGGAATATTCCTTGGGATCCACGCAGAGCATCTGACATGCACCAGGGAGGGAGGACACGTGGAGTGCTTGGAGTCGAGCCACGTGGATTTAATGCTTGCACTTGTTGAGGTCTCGATGACATTATCGAGGGCAGGAGATCAGTATCTTTGGGAACATTCTGGAATGTTCTGGAAGGTTTTGGAATGGACACGTGGAAGCACAACTGCGAGGACACGTGGATATAGAGCTTTGGGTCCATCGAGGGCTCGACGAATGGATAACCGGCGAGGCCTCGATTGAGAAATTGGTGTCCTGGTCTCGATGCTAGTCTTAAAGCTTGAGCTCTGCTGAAATTGCCCAGAAAGGATGTCTTTTCGCACATTTCTCCTTCTTGGCCTTGATCTGTGATAAAGATGGAAACACGAGTGGATTAGTAGTATCAAGGCCTAAATCAAGGTAAAAATAGAAAAAAAAACATGCATAAAATACATGCTATCAAATATCCCCACATTGCCCAATGCTCACCCTCGAGCATTCACAAAGTTAAAACAACCCCAAAACATAAACACAAACAACCAAAACACTGGAATGATCAAACCAATCAATTGTCGAGGTCTCGATAGGATGCTTCTTGGCTAGATGCACACCTGCATTAAACCATAGGGATAACGATCCCAAAGGTAGAACTTTTCCACATCAGGCCTAGCCACGAGCAATCCTCACCAGATATGTGTTTACGCTCTCACTCGCAATCAAGGCTATGTGTTTAGTCACTCAAAATGCAGATAACACAACACAAAATAGAGTTTGCATATCAATCCGAGTACATTAGTCCACATGCTTGGGCAATCTAACAATCGAAAAGGAACTTTGCATCATGAAAAAGAGAGGAAGAGAAAAGGGGATGGATGGGTTTAGAGAAATAGAGAAGAGATATGATGAAGGAGAAAATAAAAGGAAAAATGAGAACTAAAAGAGAGAAAGAAAAAAGATAACCAACTAGTTTGAGGGATTCCTTGGCCGGAAAAAAAAGGAGAGGCGGTGAGTAAGCACTTGCTGGAGAGGGCGCGACAACGAGGGCTTGATGATAATTTCTGCATTCTTCAGTGGGGGAGGTCTCGATTTGCGTTCTGTGTCGAGGGCTTAATACTTGTGACATTGGCTGCTTCTGTGTCTGGTCTGCTTTTATTTGATTTTATTTTTGATTCTTTTTTTTTTAGGATAAAAGCAGGCACAAATCTTGAAAACTTGGCTCGCCTTTCTAAACTTCAGGGGTTGCAGCTGGGAACCTTTTGCCTCTGTCTTGTTTTGAGTGATCAGCGTTGAGGGCTTGGTTGCTTTGACTTTTGCTCAATGTCGAGGGCTCGATATTTTTGACATTGCTTCCCCACACTTATGTTTTGCTGTGGAGAGGAAGCAGTCTTGCTTTACTGGTTTGCCCTCGATCTTGGTCTATCTGCAGTGGCTCTGGTCTGCCCTTGATCTTTATCTATCCCCCACTTAATCTTTCCGCGCCTAGCCCTTGTGAAAAGTACTACTCAACTGCCAAGGAAACGACTCAAATGGTTAAAAGAGAAAACAGAGAGTGTCGAGGTCATGATGGAGAAAGGAAAGAAAGAGAGAATAAAATGATGCAAAGGCTTTCGTCATATTGCTGCTTTCCCAAGTCTAATGGTGCCTATACCCTGGGATATCATGCAAACCTAGCAAGTGCCTAGCTATGCATTCACTCATGAAAAAGATATGGCATGGAGGCTCAATATGCTCACAAGGTGCTAAATATGACTAATAATAGTGTCTAGGCCTCGATGTAGACATAAGGGGCAACAGACATAGAGCATAAAAATTGGTCTAATCATGCAAAATCAGTGCCCATGCAAATGGGGTTTCAAAATAGGGCAGCGAGGTCATGCAAAAACTTAGAGAAAACCAAGAGTAAAAATTCGCAAATTTGACACAAAACAAGCAAACATGCAACAAGCAAAAAATGAAATATGAAGTCAAGCAATCGCAATTAAAACAACCGCAAATAAAACCCTCCCCACACTTAGGCCTCGCATTGTCCTCAATGTGAGAAGGGCAACCCAAAATAAAAAAAAGGAGTTCAAACGGAATAAAAAAGAAAAGGGGTACATAGACAGAAATGAAAAAGAAAATGTTTTTTGTTGGGGGGATCAAGAGGGAGGGAGGTTGCGTTTAGTTGTCAAGGCCTGAAGTTCCCTTAGGATGGCCAGGAGGATGCGCTCGAGGGTTGCATCATGGACAAGAGATGGGTCATTGGTGGTAGCAGTGGGGGCTGAAGTTGAAGCTTCGGGGGCTTTGATTAAGAGGAACAGACTGGGCTGGAATGGGCTTTCTTGGCGGTTCGTGGCGAGAGTCTGGGTAGTCAAAGGCACCGCCACACTTGGTGTCGAAAGCTTGCTCCTTCTATTGTGTGCAACCTGTACTGAAACTCAACACCCCTTGTGAGACACATAAAAGCCCCATTGCATCTAGTGCTCTAGGGTCCAAATCTTTAAAGGACACAGGGGAGAAAAGGTCACAAGACGCAACATAAAAGCCCCATTGCCTTTAAAGATTTGGACCCTAGAGCACTAGATGCAATGGGGCTTTTATGTGTCTCACAAGGGGTGTTGAGTTTCAGTACAGGTTGCACACAATAGAAGGAGCAAGCTTTCGACACCAAGTGTGGCGGTGCCTTCGACTACCCAGACTCTCACCACGAACCGCCAAGAAAGCCCATTCCAGCCCAGTCTGTTCCTCTTAATCAAAGCCCCCGAAGCTTCAACTTCAGCCCCCACTGCTACCACCAATGACCCATCTCTTGTCCATGATGCAACCCTCGAGCGCATCCTCCTGGCCATCCTAAGGGAACTTCAGGCCTTGACAACTAAACGCAACCTCCCTCCCTCTTGATCCCCCCAACAAAAAACATTTTCTTTTTCATTTCTGTCTATGTACCCATTTTCTTTTTTATTCCGTTTGAACTCCTTTTTTTTATTTTGGGTTGCCCTTCTCACATTGAGGACAATGCGAGGCCTAAGTGTGGGGAGGGTTTTATTTGCGGTTGTTTTAATTGCGATTGCTTGACTTCATATTTCATTTTTTGCTTGTTTTGTGTCAAATTTGTGAATTTTTACTCTTGGTTTTCTCTAAGTTTTTGCATGACCTCGCTGCCCTATTTTGAAACCCCATTTGCATGAGCACTGATTTTGCATGATTAGACCAATTTTTATGCTCTATGTCTGTTGCACCTTATGTCTACATCGAGGCCTAGACACTATTATTAGTCATATTTAGCACCTTGTGAGCATATTGAGCCTCCATGCCATATCTTTTTCATGAGTGAATGCATAGCTAGGCACTTGCTAGGTTTGCATGATATCCCAGGGCATAGGCACCATTAGACTTGGGAAAGCAGCAATATGACGAAAGCCTTTGCATCATTTTATTCTCTCTTTCTTTCCTTTCTCCATCATGACCTCGACACTCTCTGTTTTCTCTTTTAACCATTTGAGTCGTTTCCTTGGCAGTTGAGTAGTACTTTTCACAAGGGCTAGGCGCGGAAAGATTAAGTGGGGGAAAGATAAAGATCAAGGGCAGACCAGAGCCACTGCAGATAGACCAAGATCGAGGGCAAACCAGTAAAGCAAGACTGCTTCCTCTCCACAGCAAAACATAAGTGTGGGGAAGCAATGTCAAAAATATCGAGCCCTCGACATTGAGCAAAAGTCAAAGCAACCAAGCCCTCAACGCTGATCACTCAAAACAAGACAGAGGCAAAATGTTCCCAGCTGCAACCCCTGAAGTTTAGAAAGGCGAGCCAAGTTTTCAAGATTTGTGCCTGCTTTTATCCTAAAAAAAAAAGAATCAAAAATAAAATCAAATAAAAGCAGACCAGACACAGAAGCAGCCAATGTCACAAGTATTAAGCCCTCGACACAGAACGCAAATCGAGACCTCCCCCACTGAAGAATGCAGAAATTATCATCAAGCCCTCGTTGTCGCGCCCTCTCCAGCAAGTGCTTACTCACCGCCTCTCCTTTTTTTTCCGGCCAAGGAATCCCTCAAACTAGTTGGTTATCTTTTTTCTTTCTCTCTTTTAGTTCTCATTTTTCCTTTTATTTTCTCTTTCATCATATCTCTTCTCTATTTCTCTAAACCCATCCATCCCCTTTTCTCTTCCTCTCTTTTTCATGATGCAAAGTTCCTTTTCGATTGTTAGATTGCCCAAGCATGTGGACTAATGTACTCGGATTGATATGCAAACTCTATTTTGTGCTGTGTTATCTGCATTTTGAGTGACTAAACACATAGCCTTGATTGCGAGTGAGAGCGTAAACACATATCTGGTGAGGATTGCTCGTGGCTAGGCCTGATGTGGAAAAGTTCTACCTTTGGGATCGTTATCCCTATGGTTTAATGCAGGTGTGCATCTAGCCAAGAAGCATCCTATCGAGACCTCGACAATTGATTGGTTTGATCATTCCAGTGTTTTGGTTGTTTGTGTTTATGTTTTGGGGTTGTTTTAACTTTGTGAATGCTCGAGGGTGAGCATTGGGCAATGTGGGGATATTTGATAGCATGTATTTTATGCATGTTTTTTCTTCTATTTTTACCTTGATTTAGGCCTTGATACTACTAATCCACTCGTGTTTCCATCTTTATCACAGATCAAGGCCAAGAAGGAGAAATGTGCGAAAAGACATCCTTTCTGGGCAATTTCAGCAGAACTCAAGCTTTAAGACTAGCATCGAGACCAGGACACCAATTTCTCAATCGAGGCCTCGTCGGTTATCCATTCGTCGAGCCCTCGATGGACCCAAAGCTCTATATCCACGTGTCCTCGCAGTTGTGCTTCCACGTGTCCATTCCAAAACCTTTCAGAATGTTCCCAAAGATATTGATCTCCTGCCCTCGATAATATCATCGAGACCTCAACAAGTGCAAGCATCAAATCCACGTGGCTCGACTCCACGTGTCCTCCCTCTCTGGTGCATGTCAAATGCTCTGCGTGGATCCCAAGGAATATTCCTTTTTTTTGCCATCGTGGGACAACCCTCTTGCAGGAGCATGCACTCCTTGTGTTGTACTTCCCTTATCTGGAATTTTGTCCCTTAGTGGGTGGTTGGGGTATATATACCCCCTTATGTGCTAGGGTTTTATCATCACTACTTAGACTAGAACTTCATCTTAGACATTTTACTCTTAAATTCAGCAGCCTTCTTTTAGTTTATTAGTTTTGGGACTTGTTCCTCCCTCTTCTCTCCATAGCCGCCGACTCAAGCTTTGTAACAAGCATCATTAATCAAGTTTTATCCTTCCTTTATCTTTTATTATGTTATTTCCATCTTTTATTTGTTTATCTCTTAACATGAGTGGCTAAAACCCACGTTCTTGTTAAAGGTGCATCGAGGGTTGCTTGGGTAGATTCGAGGCCTAATTGCTCTTAACATGGTCTCCTTGCTATATCTGGTTGCTTGTCATTTTAATTCTATTTTTGCTTAGGGTGATTCGAGGCCTGATCATCTTTTAATCTTCCCTTTGTGATTATTGTCGTGACTCTGCAGTGGTAGCTAGCGTGAGACTGTTGGGTAGGTGTAGACAACTAGATTAGTGTTCTCGGGTAGATCTGGGTTCATTCGTCTAGGGAATACAACTGGTTAGGGTCCTGTCGTGATCCTGACAAGTCGAGGCATCGATCCCTAGATGTGCCTTTCTTGTACTTCATCGATCCTCTGATATTTTGTCCGCTTTGTGCTAGTGACAAGCCAAAGTAAAAAAGGCTGCCTTTGATGACAAGATAGGTGGCTGAGAGGATATCAAGTGATCGAGGCCACCTTATTAACAGTGAAAATGGAGGGTGACTCCTTACCAAAGAAAGCAAGGGATTTACGTGAAAACATGACCCCTATAGCACGTTTGTAACGTTAGAACGGAAAATCTTTGCGCCGATGACAATCGAGCCCTCGACGCAACCCCCAGAAAGCCCTTTACCAAGTTCTCTTCTCCTTGATTTATTATCTTTGCTTATTAATCTAATTATTTACTTTGCGTTTTATTCTGCCTCAGATCTTTATTATTATTGTTTACTTATCGTGACCTCGATTATCGCGTCCAATAGTTAGAATTGTTAGCTCTTATCACTCTCTTGGTTGACTTGATTAACCTATAAGCCCCTCCTGTTATCGTGATTCTGTGCATTTTTACCTCCGTCAAACAATCAAGGGCTTGATCTCGTTTCTCTCAATCTCTGTGGTTCGACCCTGTTACCGCTTTACACAAATTAGTTTGTGCATCTATGCCTCATGAATTATATTATTTTTGACCCGTTTGGACGGCGAGTCAATCGTCATGGAGTACGAATTGCATGGCAGGCACAATTCTGACTACTATAAGCACGCTGCATGTATGAACAAACAAACTTTGCAGAACCATTTCACCTAATCGATTGTGGTGAAGTCAGCAATGGATTCGAAGGATCATCCACATCACGAATTGGATGGAAGGCAGAATTCTGACTAATTCTTTGCACTACTTTTCTGCAGTTGAAAACTATCATGCTTGTTTAATGAAAAACTGGCTGGCTCTAGCTACCTTGTGGAGCAAAGAAAATCTCCCCAAATCACACTGCCTATATGAACAAACAAACTTTGTACAACTAGCTTATGTGGAAAAGATTCCATATTCTATGCCAATAGGCTCGTGACATCCATGTACTGAGTCGTCAACAAATGAGTTGCATTAAAAAAACCCAAGCTACATGAGAAAGTCCTACAAATGTGAAGACTTAGTCTTGCACTTTCCTCGATGAAGCCCACAAAAGTAGGGGTATAAGAAAACCAGACCGACCCATAAATTTTCATTTCAGTCTGGTTCTATTCGTAGCAGAACTAGAAATTTTTGGTTCGGTCCGATTCTATCCATACCAAAACCCGTAAACCGAACCGTAGAACCGGGAGTATATATATGCAATATTTATCAAAGGTTGTCTTTGCTTCAGAGGTTAAATATTTGACTCTTATTCTAATGGAAGGGGTTCGAATCCTGTTTGCATCAAAACTTCCTTTTTCCAACTTTTTTATGTCGTTTTGGTGCTAAACAACGTCGTTTTGTAGGAAAGAAACTGATTTCTGAAACTAGGGTTGGGCTACCCAAAATCAAAATCATTTTCATTCATTCATTCTAATCTTCGTTTCCTTCATCCCTCCATCACCTATCTTCGTTTCCTTCATCGCTCTCAAGCTCCATCGCCGCTCTCAACCTCCATAGCCTCTCTGTCGCCGCTCACCGCCGACTTCAGACGCTTCTTGTCGTCGCTCGCTGCCCGCTTCAGACGCTTCTTGTCGCAACCATGAACAACATAACCACAAACAATGCTGACATCAATGTAAGGATTGTTTACCTTTTCAATTCTTTGTTTTGCCAAATTTTGTTGATTTTTATTTGATTTTTTGGGTTAATTATAACGAAATTATTTGATAATTAATTTCTATTGTGGTCATGTTATTAATTAATATTTGATAATTTGGAAACAAGGGAAAATATAATTTCTATTTGATAACGACTCAACTTCGGCAAAAAATGAAATCAATTCTGTGTATTATTACTTGAAAAAAAACCCAGAACCGAACCGGCCCGTTTACACCCCTACACAGAAGGGCCAAAGCACAACAAGCCTACCCATCAAAACAAGGCCAAGCCCATGCAAGAAGGCCCGCTGGATCTATCCAAATTCAAAGCCTATCAAAGTGGCTCCTCACATGAAATCATGCAAAGGATCCGAGCCCATCCAAATAGCCCAGAAAATGACAACCATTAAAACTACTCTTTCTTCTACTCAACCTATAGATTGTTGTTAAATAGGTTAAGAAGGGTAAAGGTTGTCCTAAGCTGAAAGAGTTGTTTGGAAGGCCTTTCGTTAACACTCACTCAAGAATCTCCCACTTAAGATGAACAAGTCCTATCCTATTCCTTTTTTTCCCAAACCAGCCTCAGTCTCGTTAACCGTTTAACTTCCACTCACCGTCTCGTTACCACACTTGCTTGAATAGCTAGGCATTTACCTTAGAATGACGGACTTTGATGATTCTGACTACTATAAGCACGCTGCCTGTATGAACAAACAAACTTTGCATGGCGATATTACTCTACCACTCTATAAATGGAGGCTCGATAAGTGTCTTCACTTCATCAAATTCAAATCAAAGAAATTGAGTACTAGCACGTATGGTTATGGATGCTGCTGCAAACATGCTTTCTGCAATTGCTGCCGAAAATGGGGCAACTGCAAAATGAAATTCAAGAGCATCGTAGAGTGCTAAACTTCCTTTTGAGAAGTGTTAGAACAACAATAGATCCTGCAAGGAAAGAAGCGCACATTCGCACTACCAGAGAGTGCATAGAGGGTTTGGAGAGGAGGCAACAAGCGCTGCGGGCGGAGCAGGAAGACAGGAAGACCTAATTGTGCGTGTTGTCACCTGCGGTCGCCGGGGAGACTCGTCGACTCTTCTATTAGAAGAAATTTTAAAAAGTAGTTACTTTATTTTTTGTCTACTTGTTAAGGCCTATCCTTTGATTTCTTTATGTTTTTTAAATAATTAATGTAGTTAGCATAATGCTTTTAAAGCGCTAGTAAAGGCATATGAAACATAATGAATTTAAAGCGCTAGTAAAGGCACATGTGGATGTTTATCCAAAATATTCATTACTACTACTACATAAAGCATTATGATATCTACATTAATTATTTAAAAAACATAAAGTCAAAGGATAGGCTTTAAACAAGTAGATAGAAAATAAAATAACTACTTTTTTAAATTTCTTCTAATAGAAGAGTCCGGCTCCCCGGCGACCACGGGTGACAACACACACAATTAGGTCTTCCTGCTTCGCCCGCAGCGCTTGCTGCCTCCTCTCCAAACCCTCTATGCGCTCTCTGGTAGTGTGAATGTGCGCATTGTTGTTCTAACACTTCTCAAAATGAAGTTTAGCACTCTACGGTGCTCTTGAATTTCATTTTGCAGTTGCCCCATTTCGGCAGCAATTGCAGAAAGCTTGTTTGTAGCAGCATCCATAGCCATACGTGCTAGTACTCAATTTCTTTGATTTGAATTTGATGAAGTGAAGACACTTATCGAGCCTCCATTTATAGAGCGGTAGAGTAATATCGCCATGCAGTACGAATTGCATGGCAGGCACAATTCTGACTACTATAAGCACGCTGAACAAACAAACTTTGCAGAACCGTTTCACCTAATTGATCGTGGTGAAATCAGCAATGGATTCAGAGGATCATCTACATTAATCACGAATTGGATGGTAGACAATTCTGACTAGTTCTCCGCACTACTTTTCTGCGTTTGAAAACTATCATGCATGTTTAATGAAAAACTGGTTGGCTCTGGCTACCTTGCGGAGCAAAGAAAATCTCCCTAAATCACAATGCCTGTATGAACAAACAAACTTTGTACAACCAACTTACGTGGAAAAGGTTCCATATTCTATGCCAATAGGCTTGAACAAATGAGTCGCGTTAAGAAAGCCCAAGCTTATACGCATTGGCCCACAGGGTGCCCGAATGAAAGACCCCAGCCTACTTGAACCATCAAAGAAAGTCCTACAAATGTGAAGACTTGGTCTTGTTGCTCTTTCCTCGATGAAAACCCACTGAAGGGCCAAAGCACAACAAGCCTCCAAACAAGCCCATGCAAGAAGGCCCGCTAGATTTGTCCAAATTCAAAGCCCATCAAAGGTGGCTCCTCACATGAAATCATGCAAAGGATCCGAGCCCATCCAAATAGCCCAGAAAATGACAACCATCAAAACTCTTCTTTCTTCTACTCAACCTATAGATTGTTGTTAAATAGGTTAAGAAGGGTAAAGGTTATCCTAAGCTGAAAGAGTTGTCTGGAAGGCCTTTCGTTAACACTCACCCAAGAATCTCCCACTTACGATGAACAAGTCCTATCATATTCCTTTTTTTCCCAAACCAGCCTCAGTCTCGTTAAACGTTTAACTTTCACTCACCGTCTCGTTACCACACTAGCTTGAATAGCCAAGCATTTACCTTGAAATGGCGGACTTCAAACCAAACCTTCTTATAAGCCTTGCTAGGATAATTCATAAAACCTTGCTGATGAGCAAGCTTTCCTCAAACTAAGTTAGACCACCTCTTACGAGCGAGTAACCTACCTTCTAAACCATGCCCCGCTAGACTGTCAATTATATAAGTGGGAGATTCTTGTGTGAGTGTTAACGAAAGGCCTTCCAGACAACTCTTTCAGCTTAGGACAACCTTTACCCTTCTTAACCAGCAATCTATCTCCGGTTAAATAGTTTATGATTTCTTGATGGTTGACTATTATATCTTAATTATATAATCGACTGGGAACGAATACTTTGAGCTCCTCTTTATTTGCGACTGGAATTTGGGTTACCCAGCTCTCAAGGAGGAAGAAAGCTTAGAGCTGGAAAGGCGCACATTCAACTTTCACATAAATTTTCACCACATTTTTACGAATTCGTCTTTATAAATTCAACTATTAGCATAGCATTAAGTAGTCAACATTTTACACGCAGGGTTTTCCCATACCATACATGCAAACATAACAAATAAAACCAAACAAAGACACTTAACTTAGAATAGGAGTCTATCTCCAGTAAGCATAGGAGTAGATCTCCATCAAACAAAGACAAAGAAAAGCCATGCATTAAAACGGGTCGACGGACTCCTTATTTAAATAATCTTCTAGAAAGAGTCGACGGACTCTTCTAGTCTCTCCGGTCACCGAGGGTGGCAGCCCGCACAATGAGCTCTTTCTCTTCGTTGAGTAGGGCCCATTACTGATAAGAAAAAATGGATTTCATATAAAAAGTTGGCACTGTTAACTTCTCCTTCCACTCTTCCCACCATCTTTTACTTTTATTTCATTCGATCTTACTTTTATTTTCTTATTAGTTTTTTCAACCATTTTTGTTCTTATTAGATTCATACAAGTAAAAAAAGAATGCAGTGAGCTGTTCGTGAACTCATAAATAAGGTTGCAAATTCCAATTTTGGAGAGGGGAAGGTGAGATCTATGGAGAAAGCATGACAAGTGTGTTTTCTTTTGATAAAAATTTAGAACACAACTCGAGTAAGAAGATGAACTGAAAAGAGAAATTTATGCCAAAAAGTAGGGTAAACATGTAAGCAAAGCCTGAAACAAGGATTGGCTTTTGTGAACCACATCTAATTTGGACCAAAATGAATTCCCTAAACTGATATTTAATGCAATCCCGAAGGAGTATTCATTTAGGTAGCGTTTGGTTCACGGAATGCTACTTTCCTCCTTGGAATCACTCTCCCGGGAGAATGATACCCGGGAGAGTGATTGAGGGGAATGTTAGTTTTTTTTGTTTGGTTAAGATTTAAGATTCCCTGGAAAGTAACATTATTGTGTTTGTTTTGTACTTAGGAATCTTCAAGGAAAGTAAGAAAAATAACTACTTTATCATTTTCTATATTTGTGTCTTTGTTATCTTGTTAGTGTCTTTTGTCATCTTGTTAGGTGTATAATTATTCTTTTCTATATATACTGTGCTACACAGTTTCCTCTAAATACGTTAGACTTTCTCTCTATTTAATTGTCTATTTTTCAACAATCAAAATATCAAATGAGTTTGCTTTATAACTATGGTTTTTTGCAGGTTAAAGAAAATGACAAATGACATGATCTCGTATTAGGGTCCTTGAAAATTATAACAAAGTATGACACATATTGTTCTAGCAATGCAAAAAAATATAACTGCAACAATAGACAAGTCTAGGATCGAGATTTCTTAGATGATTTGTTCCCGTTTTTAACCGTATTTTCTTCTACCTATTATTATTTACATCATTACGATGTAATTTTTATGTGATTATTATAATTTTGATGTAATTATTCTAATTTTTATGTAATTTTTATAATTTTTATGTAATTAATATAATTTTTGTGTAATTAATATAATTTGGCGAAGTTTTAGAAAACAGAGAAGGAAGAAGACGCTTTATTAGGTTATTTTTTATAATTAGTTTTGGTCCTTTAGGGGGGAATCACTCTCCCCACCCCCTAGCCAAGGAATCACTTTCCCCCATTTTTTGGAAAGTCAAGGCGGTCAAGGAAAGTTGGATTCCAGGGGAGAGTGATTCCTTGATGCAACCAAACGCAATAAAGCTTGGAATCTCAGATTCCCGAGTCACTTTCCTCCTTGATTCCGCCAACCAAACGCTACCTTAGTTGATAGATTGAAATCAAGATATATTTGATGTATAATCATAACGTACAGTTTAGCAAGTTGTGTTCATGTAGATAGTTTGATCATTTTTTACCCCTTAAATAAAAAAAAATTATATATAGTAATTAATTATTTGTTGAGAACTCTTAAACTCCTAGTAAGCAAACCCGGGGCCAATGATTGAGCTTGGTAGGGACCATGGCCCCCTAAACTTTTCAAATGCGCCATATTAGTTCTTAAAGTTTATTATTCCTTCACTTAAAGTTTTATTCTTCCGACCCTGAATCCCCCATATTGGTCCCTTAAAATTCTGTTTCTCTCATAATGGTCCTTAAAAGTTTATCTTTTGTCTTAACTTTTCATATTTTTACGCTACAATATTTCTATTATGTCGTAACAATCTTTAAAATTCTATTTTTTTTGTTATTGTTGTAATCCTTCATATTTGCTTCCTATCATTTTAATTTTTCTTATAATATACCTTAAAGTTTTACTCTTTTTATTTTAATACTTCCTAAATTTTTTAATTCTCTCGTAATAGTCCTTAAGATTTTATTTTATCCATTTATCTTCCATATTTAACCGTCAAAGTTTTTTTTTTTTATCCTCCAAAAAATTATTTTTAGGCTCCGCCACTGCCCGGGGACTTCATATTTTTTCGTATAATATGTTAAAATTAGAATAAATAACTAAGTTTTATAGACAAACTCAATAGGATATCTTGGTATTTTTGTTAGTATTAATTGGAACCTGAATTCAATATAATTTAATGTTCAATATTTCTCCAAATAAAAATGATGTTTTTGAAGACAACTCTCTATGATTTACCTTACAAGATAAATCTCAGCTAGTTTGAGAATGACTTGCTCTTTCTCGTTTTTGTCTTGGTAAAGATGGAAACTAAGGGCGCGTTTACTTCAGAAAATTTTCTGTTTGAAAATTTGTCGATTTTCTGAAATTAGAGAATTTTCTTTTACAATAGAAAACTGTAAAACGTGTTTACTTCGCACTATTTTCCTGATGTAGAAAATTGAAAAACTGGAAAACCTGTTTACTTAGCACTATTTTCCTGATGTGGAAAACTGAAAAATGTGTTTACTTAACACTATTTTCCAAATTTTTGAAAACCAAAAAATATTTTTGTTCCAATTATTTTTTTAATGAAAACATAATGTTATTATTTTCTTCGATTTGTGAAGATTAATAAACTAATAAATATTTTACTTGGGAAAATTTTACATATATTATAATTAAAAAAACTAAAATATATCATCAATCTATTAATATTTCATTATATATAAATATACTAATTCACGTTGCTACATTAAAATAAAATACATATCACCACTTGGCTTATTGTTCATTATATAAATAGTTATAAAAAATACATTCAAGGTATTAAAAAAATATCATTAAAGTAGAAAATCGAGTTGTATTCACATTGTTTAAAATTTCTTATTTAAATTTTCTGCATAATTTTTTACAAGTATGATTAATTTTTTATTACAAGTGTAAAACACAAAAGTATTATTACTATAAGTGTTATTTTAATGATTGAATCCATAACTTTCGTCATACAGACGATATAAACTAATTAGTCGAACTAAAAATTAACCCAAATATCTCATTAATAATTAGCAAGGGTGTTCGTTCAATACATGTTCTATACCTTAAAAAGAATAATAGGTACTGCTTCTACTGGAGTTCAACAAGTTCTATAAAACAAAATACATATCACCACTTGGCTTATTATTCATTGCGTAAATAGTTTAAAAAATTACATAAAAAATACTTATTTCATTAGGCTTGTTGATTCTTCATATTCTAACGACTATTATGATAAACTCATAATTGATTTACAATATCTTCTCTAAAAGGGTTGATGGAACATATTCACTTTAATACCAAGTAACAAATAAACCAATTTCTCTCAAATTAATTAATTTGTACTAATTTATTAAATGTACGGAGCCACCATTTCTATACCATAAATATTTTTTTGATTTATATTTTTATCTTAAATTAATATCTTTGTTTAAAAAAAAAGTAGAATAGTTAATTAAACACGACCCATTAAGCATGACATGACACTATTTTTCTTCAACCATGGGTCAAGGTAAACGAAATATAATGAAACCAGAAAAAATGATAAACAGAAAAATAGCAAATCACCATAGAAATCTAACTAAGCGAACGAAATTTCAAATTTCATAACGATAAGATTTAATTTCGAAAATATGATAATTCCATTTAAGCAAAAACTCAAAATTGGAGCAAACCATTGGCTAATCAACCAAATTGAAGTCATCTAATTAATATAGGTATGTTAAAATAATTAATTGGACAAATTACTCAACAATTTTCCTCATAATTCAAGTTGTTGATTTAGTTAGCAAAGGGACTAAAACAAATAAATAAACAAGCAGCAGTGAAAATGAGGTGAGAAGGGTAAAGATGGAATAAAAAAAATTCATTAAAGATTGGATCGGAGAACCGAGTTTTCCAATCCTTTGTAAAGGGTTGGAAAACTGGAAAACATTTTTTTTTTTTCCAAATTTATTCATCGATTTTCCAACGAAAAATTTTCATTTTCTGTTACTATGCCAAGTAAACACGTTTTCTGGAGAATTCTCCAATTTTCTAAAAACTAGTTAAACACGGCATAAGTCTTATCTTTTTGCTTTTTTTAATAGATTAAGCTTATAAAAAATTATCATAAAATCTCAAGAAAATGAAAATTAGAGAACTGATGCCATAGACAAATCTGTTAATCAATCCAGATCATATGCCTCTCACACATGTAATTGGGTCGGCTGTGTGGACACAAAATTTAGAACGAGAAGGTTGTGGATTACTCCCTCCGTCCATTTTTAATAGACGGGTACTGTTCCAGTATGTATTTTAAGAAGGCCGGATGACTCACTATTTGACCCTAAAAAAATTCGTACTTTTTTTTGAACATACGTTAATTCTTAACATACGCCCGAGAAAAAATTCGGGATAAAATTGTCTCAAATAGTGAGTCATTTAGCCTCCTTAATATGCGTGCCAATAATAAAAACGTCAATTATTAAAGGACAGAGGGAGTAATTAATTATGCAAGTGGGACAAAGAAAGTACAACCTTCGGACTCAATTAAATTACATTTTGAATCCGAGCACAAAATTTTAAGAAATATTAGGTTTGCTTTGTTTGTACCAATTTTGTTTTTTTGTTCTCTTGCCAATTTATGAACATGTCATCTTACCCTTGCACTACCAATTTCCCCCCTATCAGTCACACCACCATAACGGCAACTATCAACTCGGCAATCACACCGATCGGCGCAACCACCATTTATACCAAATTAGTGTAGAAGGCTCCTTTACATACCGATTTAACCGAAACAAGAACCAAAATTGCCCAAAATCATTAACAGAGTATCAAAACCTCATCATTTTTAGACCAAGTATGACGGCGCGTCTAACCCATAAGCCTGCACAAACTGATTTCAATGCTCTATCTAGCCTCCCACAATCCAGATCTTTATCTGCTAAGGCTCTAAGAACCTAGCACAAACACCGAAAACCCAACATCATAATCAGATCTAATTAGCACCACTCTTTTCCTTCGTCACTCATCGTTTTTGTCCACACCCAACCCACATCTTGTCAAAAAGGGGGGAAAAATGACACAAATAGCAACAGCACAAATGAAAGAGGGAGGAAGAAGAAAAGGCAAAGAGAGTGGGGTGAGTCCATAGTATACTTCAAAGGCAAGATGATAATCACAAACCAATATCATATTGGAAAAGACCCAAATGAACTTTATTTTGGACTAAATATTCGGACCCAAAATGTGATTTCAAATAGAGATTAGCTTTTAAGCTGGAGACTAGTGTGCACATCTCTAAAATTTATGCTGTCATTTTTAGTACTCAGATTTTTAAAAGTACATTTTTTATAAATTATAAAACCATCAACTTATTAAAAAGGAAAAAAAAAACAAGGAAACACTTTAACAAGACCAATATCACAAATTGGATAGCAGTACCCAACAGTTTTTGACATACTCATGCCACAACTTAATAAGTAGCAGTAGTAGTACTTATACCATAAATAAAGGGCTTATTTATTTAATTATCACTATAAACATCGACTAGGCGCACACTTTCTAGACCACTTGTCAAACGTGGTGTGGCTTCTCCAAATCCTCAAGGCTGGTAGGGCGGAACCAAGCCTTCTCCTCCAGCACGGAGCCTTGGTTCCCGCCCTCGGCGGCCCCCTTAACTTCCTGTTGCTGGCCAGCGGCGGGACCGAATACACCAGTTTGCGGGTGTGGAGCCCAGTACTTGTCCGATTCGGGCTGGATCACATTGTCCGGAACCACACTTGGTCGAACTCCCTCCTCTAGGTTCTTGTCATACGCAGATGCGTGTGCACCCCTCCTGCGTAAAGGATTTACCAATTTGGAAAATTAAACTTGGCTGGCTTATAAATAAAAAATTAAATTATGTCCGATTATGATCATTAATTGATCAAATGGATCTAAGCTCACGTCTCAATTTAGATACGAAACTCAAATTTCATTTTTTACAAAATCATCAATCATCATATTATATATATCAACCATTCTAGCTTCAAGTCTGTCATGATTCTAGAAAAACGTCGAAACTCCAACCAAACAATTTCGTAAAGTATTGCCAATCCACTAAACAGAAAAAGGAAAGTGCATGATCTTGCAAAAAAAGGAAGCAATGGAAGCATGGAATTGTTGGACAAGACGACAGAAAAGATAGGCATTGGAAAAAAGGTCACACGCAACTCACGAACAAAAGTTGCATGACCCACACACTTGGAGATGTGTCACTACTACTACTAGATAACGACTGCTATTATAATTACCACAATGCCACCTCTCTATCTCATCCATGGCAGGAAAAGAATTGATATTAATAAAAATATAAAGGCATTGCAAGTTGCATTCCATTCCATTCATATCCATTTTAAGACACTGCCAAGGAGTTGCTAGAAAAATATAGAAATCCAAATACCGACAAACCAAAACGTTGAAAACTATTGGTTTCCTCAAATCAAATTTTTTAAGGTCACACTCAAAGTTGTCACATTGTTGCTCTTGATTTTACCCCACGATGGTGCCATGGCATCTAATAAGATTGGCCCCTCCCATTTTTTCCTCGAATTATGTATATTAAATGCCAATTATTTTAGACTTTAATTGAATAAAATATTTTAAAAAAATAAATTTTTTATAAATTTTAATACAATTATATACTCGACTTCATTTTTTTTAATACCATTAAATTCTTGCCATTCTTGTTGAGTACCATCTAATTCATAAATACAATAACTAAAAAAATTAAGGCAAAGAAAATGGTTAGCCCATTAAATGAATCAAGTTATTTAACATCTCAAGTTTTTAACATAAATAACCACATACTAATATAGTTATTTTTTCCAACTCTCAACTATACAGATTTGGTACCAAAAGGATGGGAAGTATCACAAAAAACAAAAAAAAAATTATATATTAAATACTCCCTCCTTTTTTTATTAAACGTCGTTTATTATATGAACACGCATATTAAAAAAATCGAATGACTCACTATTTAAAACAACTTTGCCTTTTACTTTTTCTTGGATGTTCGAAAAAAAATAAGGAATTTTTTTAGGTCAAATAATGAATTATTCGGTCTCATTAATATGCGTGCTCAAATAATAAATAACGTTTAATTCCAAACAGGAAGTATTAAATAGCCTCTATATAACTAAAATTAAGGTGGAAAAACTAAAATTTCTAACAGAAAAAGAATATCTAAAAATAAAAATTGAAAAAAAAGTCTCAAAAGGAACGCTTAAAACAAGAAAATCAGTCCTGAGTCCTGACGGACAAGTCAAGTGTCCAATCAAAATTTGTCGTCCAGCCCATCTTTATCTACTACACTCTGTTCGCCACCACACCACCATACCACCGTGAACGGCATATATCCCGGGAATCGTATCCCCGGAGTACGAACCCGAGAAAATCCGATGACGACGATGTTAAAAAAAATTAAAAAATAAAGGAAACAAAAGCAATATTTGACAAAGATGACGAGAGGATTAAAAAAGAACATAAAATCCAAAATTAGCTTAAAAAAATATAGCAAAACTTAATTTCATAGCACAAAATTAAACAAAACCAACATGTATTTGTGCTCGATGGCTAGATATGGCTTATCCGAGCTCGAGCATGGAAATGAAAAAATCATGTCAATGAGCGATTCAGTTAGATGCCCAACAATGCTCGAATGTATATAAGTTAAAGATATACCAAGAAATTTCAACTAGCTCTAGATTCTAGCTACTTCCTTTGGAAATTAGAATCAGAAAATAGTTCTGGACAAAAAAAAACAATTATTTACAAAATCACATAAAAAACATGCCAAAAATAAATTAATAATCGCAATCTCCACCAACGTCATCAGCTGATCATTCATATTTTCTCCGAAACAAGAAAATGAAATTAGAGATCAAAAAGTACCTGAGTGAGCGAGCGGCGAGGAGAGAAGGTGGAGGAGAAGGAGAAGGGGTCCAGATCTGGTTGACGAGTCGCTTCCCGCTAGCGATCCCTTGAGTGTTCTTCCAGTTAGCTGCCATACAAGGCAGATCAGTGCTCTGTTTTCTTGTTTTTTTACCTTCTTTTGTTTTTTGGTGACGGAAACTTGAGAAGTCAGAAATGGAGGGCGAACAGAGGTTGGTACTTGTTAGTAGACAAGTAGGTGGGATTTATAGAATGACGGATAGGAAGAGGAAGAAACGGTAGTACACGTATCGACAAGATATTGGATTTCATAAAAATAAATTGAAAAATACAAAAATGTCATATTTTATATTTATTTTTTCTATTTTCTAATGTGGGGCCTCCCATTTTCTGATTTCATTTTTTTTATATTTAATGGACAATGCTAGACCGGTTTCTGAAACCAGTCTCTCAGACTGAGGTTCACGTCATTCGGTAATTACAAAATTACCACTGCCTATTATTTACCAAAATGCCACAATATCTATTTTCCTTCCCCTTTCTTTCTCAAATTTTAGGTTAAATAGACCCACCTCTTCTTCCTTCTTCCTTTCGACCATTTCCTTCAATTTCTTGGTTCAGCAACCCTTTTCAAAACACAATATCTAATTTCTTATGTAAATTCCATCTTGGATTTTTTTTTTTACATAATTTCAATTTTCTATCAAAATTAACTTTTTACATAATTTCAATTTTCTATCAAAAAGATCTTTTGAACTTTTCCACAGCAGCAGATGCTTACAGGTGGCGGTGGCAGTGGTCGTGGTCGAGAGAGATGGAAGTGGAGGTGGGTCGTGGCGGTGGCAGAAGAAGAACCCAGTTTGGATGGATTGTCACAGTGGCAGAAGAAGGTGGAGTAGAAGCAGTCGTCACGGTGGCAGGTCGGTGGAGTAGAAGTTGTAGCAGTAGAAGTAGTGAAGTGGCAATGGAGGCGGAGAGGAAAGAGACTCTCGGGTGAGGGAGGAGGTCAGCTGCAAGCGGCGGTGATTGGCTTTGAAAAGGGTTGCTGAACCAAAAAATTGAAGGAAATAGTCGAAAGGGAGAAGGAAGAAGAGGTGGGTTTGTTTACCCTAAAATTTGAGAAAGAAAGAGGAAGGAAAATAGATAGTGTGGCATTTTGGTAAATAATGGACAGTGGTAATTTTGTAATTACCGAATGACGTGGAACCCTCAGTCTGAGAGACTGGTTTCAGAAACCAGTCTAGCATTACCCATATTTAATATATTAATTCGTAAATAGATATATTGCTCGTCTGAACGACGGCAAAGGTACGTACCGATGTATCAATATAATCGGGTTAGTGCAGCGGACGATCCCTAAATTTATCATTTTCATTTTAGTCGGTTCTTAACGGTCGTTTTTATTTGATTCGGTCTCGCACGTTATACATATTAATCACCTGAGGTCCCTGTGTGTTATAACGGTGATTAAGGTCCATTAAATACGAATATTTTATTATGCGAGACCCACCTCATCAGCTTATCAGACACGCTTTGACGAAATCCGTATCGGCTTTAACGGACGATTTCTTTTTCTTTTTCTCCTTTTCTTCCCCTGTTTTTTCTCCTAATTAATTTAACTAATTAACAAAAACAAGGAATTATACAGCCATTACACATAAACCCATCCCAGCCATTACAGACATATATATATATATATATATATATATATATGAAAATACTGTTAACATATGAATAAAGGAATACATTTACTATTCTTCGATTTAATCCAAAATTGTTATCTAAATTGCGCACTAAACAATAAAAAGAGAAAAGAAAACTATCTGAATTTGGAAATAAAGGAAAGGGAAAGACCAGGAAAAACATGGTTCTCTCTTTGGTTATCTCTCTCCATTTTTCTCTTCCTCGGTCTACTGCTTGGCTATTTTCCAGTTATGGCAAGTAAATCTTTGTCGATCTCCTCTCGTCAATTCCAGCGAGAAACGACACCGTTTCTTCTGCTTCTCTTCCTTGATTGCTGATTTCTCCTCGGACGATTTCTCTTCTGCTAATGGACGCTTTTCTTGGTCGGAAGAGGAAGACGATGTGGATGTAAACGTTTTCTTGACGCCCTTGATGGGGAGTCGAATCACCGCCACTTTCCACAACCACTCGATTCTAGTTTACCGAAACATCGATCCAGAGTCGATTTCTTGTGAGCTTGACGGCATGAGACCAACGGCTTCGATCTGTTGCTTGGTTTTTTATAGCTTGGACTGGATACAGAGAAGACAGAGGTGGTTCAGGGTTGCCAAAGATTTGGCTATCAATGAGGATTTGAAAAGAAAAGAAAAAAACTGAAATAGGAGCAGATGGGTTAACGGGTTATAGCCTTTTCTTAATTTTTTTTTGGCAAAAGACGTTGAGAGATGGTGGAAGACTGAGGTTAGGTGAGATGATCTTTGAACATGAGGGATAATTTTTTAAAATTAATTACATTATTTTTCTAAAATTTTTATATTAAATTAATTATATTATTTTTCTAAATTTTTAGATTAATTACATTATTTTTTCTAGATTAATTATATTTTTGGAGAAGCTGCCACCGATGGTGACGATGAAGAGAGGGAGGAAGAAGAAGAAGGTTGGTAGATGTGGGTCGCACATTTAATTTAAATTTCTTTAGTTAAATTAATTAGGAGAAAAAACAGGGGAAGAAAAGGAGAAAAAAAAAATTGTCCGTTAAGGCCGTTGACGGATTTTGTCAAAGCGTGTCTGAGAAACTGATGAGGTGGGTCTCACGCACATTTACTTTTTCAGAAAAATAATAAAATATTTGTATTTAACGGACGATAATCACCTTTATGACAATAGGAATTTCGGACGACTAACATGTATAACGTGTGTGACCGAATCAAATAAAAACGACCATTAAAAACTGACTAAAATAAAAATGAAAAACTTAGAGATCGCCGAATGCGCTAACCCCAATATAATCTCTCTTTAAGTATATTAATTTCCATGAGTAGGACTTAAAAATTTAGTCGGAAATAATTTCTGATCATTATTTTAATTATTGGATCAAGTCATCTAACCTAACTTAAACGTGACCACCGTACACATCGCCACATGCCAGTACTTAAAATAAACGGTCCATTACCTGAACAAAATCTATAGTATAACTCAACTCTGTTGTGCGAATCAATTACAGAATATTCCATTGTCCATCGATGGTTGACTATTGATTTCCTATCAGTGCTCGTCGGGGATTAGCTTCTTCTTGTTTTAATGGAGGTGATATTTAAATAAGAAATGAGTTTTGTTTCAAAATTTGGTGGCTATCACAATATTTTTTTCTTTAAAATTTTAATAATATATACTATTGTTTATATTATTTAAATATTCAACTTCAATAATGTCCTTTTTAATTTTGATTTGTGAAATTTATGTCTATATTTAAATAGTAGTTTTGATTTGTGAAATTTTAATTTTGTAAGAATACAAGTAGAGCGACAGTGACATAATTTTGCCCGTGTTGGTGCGACAGTGTCACTGGAAAGAGACCGAGACGTGCGAAAAAAGGGATAAGAAAGGAAGGATACGTGCCTCCTATTGCTAAGCATCTTGATTTTATCATTAATATACAATATACCGATTCTAGTTAAAATATTACAAAATTCTATTTTTATATATATATATATATATATATATATATATATATATATATATATTAAATGCGTTTAAATGTAACATTAAATGTATTAAATGTTTGTAACTTTATATGTAATTTACATAGTTACAAACATTTAATACATCTAATGCTATATTTTTTAAAATTATATATATAAGACGTATCGTTCATACCAATCAGTTTTTTACCGAAATAATCGATATGTACCGAAATAGAAATCGAAACTATAATATATTTTTTATCTCGTGTTTTCTACTAGAATGAGACGTACTAACCATACCGACCAGTATGATTGAGATTAATAACATTGTAAAAAAGCCTTTGACTCTCCAGGAAATTTCGTGGAAAGCTAACCCTCTAATTATGCATTTTTTCAAAGTTAATGGAGCATGAAAATTTGGAGTGCAAATTCTTGTAAATAAATTATTTTTCTTAATCATGTAACTTATGTAATTTTCGGTTATTTTTCTTTTTTAAAGAAACTAAAATGAATATTCATGGAAAAAGCTAAAGCTAAAATATTTTGGGAAATGTTTTTTTTTAAAAAAAAGGTTATATATTATTAATTATTATTATTCTCTCCATTTTTCAGTAGTTCTTTTAATTATAATCACACGTACCAATAAAATAAATAATTTCAGTTAAATTTTATTTTTTCACAAAATTACTCATATATTCATTAATTAGTTTTACCATTTATAATTAAATATTCATACATAAACTAACTATAATTGAGAATAGATCATCATTTAGTTAATTCCTATAATAAAAATAATACTTCCTCTATCCTTTCTATTGGTCGTTTGGGCTTGAAACACAATTTAAAAAAAAAATTAAAGCAGCAACTGGAAAAAAGTAATTTTTAACACAAATTTTCAAAAAACGAAGAATTCTATTTTTGGGCTAAAACGACTAATAAAAAAATAAAAGAGTAAAAATTACTAACTAACTATTTGTATTTTAAAAATAAATAAATGCAATTACTAAATAAATGGGGAGTATAATATTAAAACTTGTAAATAAAACATTTGAATCTCATATCTCTTAAAATAAAGAAAATAAAAAAGACTTATAAAAAATACCCTGATCAAAATATACGCGGTTGGCATAGGATGTGACCGATTTTTTAAAAAGATAAAATCTCTATTCAATATCAACTTCAAAGAATCATCTCTACGTGTGAGTTGCAAATATTGATTGGAATAGAACTTTAGAATCTAAGTATTTCTAACATTGATAGGAATAAATATTACTCCCTCCGTCCCCTATTAAACGTCGTTTTACCTTTTGTTTTTACTGTTTCGGAACGTATTTTAAAACCGCCGGAACAGTCACTATTTGAGACAATTTTGACCCGAATTTTTTCTCGGAAGTACGTTAAGGATTAACGTACGTTCGAAAAAAAGTACGAAATTTTTTGGGGTCAAATAGTGCCTCATCCGACCTCCTCGATATACGTTCCCTACTGAATATTGGGATGTGAGAAAAACATTTAATTGGAGACGAAGGGAGTAGAATATAACTGTTGCTAGTCGGTGGTTCATATATCAATTGAGATGGCAAGTTACCAGCTGCTTTGTCCAAGCTAAAATGTAGTTGACTTGTTGACATTTTACCGCAGTAATTAAAATAGTAACAACAGCAAAGCATCGTGCCAGATATGATAGAGAGAATATGACACGGGCCATTCTTGTTTAACCTAATCGGATAGAGAGTCGTAGTCAGATGCAAGGTCGGGCAACAATTCCTCGAGGAGGGATTGGTGTCAAGGCCGATCTTAGTTCGGATTTTGGCTGTTTTAATGTTATTTTCACAATCTGGCCCATGTCACGGGCCATTCTTGTTGAAAAAATTGAACTAGGAGTTTTCTAGATAAATATTTGATAAAATAAATAGTGTTAAATGTGTCCAAATGTTTATAATATAGAAAGCTACAGTACAATTTAATCATATATTATAAATTAGACGACGTAAATTTGAGATTAATTACTTTATTTTAAAGGGGTTGTGACTATTTAAATTTTGTTTGTGGGGAAGTGAGTAATAAGGTCTCGTGTCATTGTCAATAGTTCAACAAATAAATTATTAAAGTTTTTGTGAAAATTGGAATCAGTAGTGTCGCCTGTTTGGTATATTGCTTGAAGTGACGTTTATGATAATTGTTAGTCAAAAGATGGTAGGTTGAATTATATTATTAATCTATCTATTTTATCCGTTTTGATATATTTTATTTTTTATTAATATTATACACAAAATTCTTTACAATCCCTTACGAAAAAGTAAAAAATAAAATTTAACTCATGGACGTATATGGCCCGGCCCATTTTAAGCCGGGCTAATAACTAAGGTGAGTGATTTCGCACTCGCATCTGTTAAATAAAATATCCTGAACAAAATTTATAAAAAGTAGGGAAAAAAAAATACTTTTTATTTTATTTTATTTACAAGTGTCGAAATACTTGGGCGGAAACATGGATAGTTTGTTCATTTTTCAGGCTCAAGTCGTTAAAAGCCCACAACCCATAATCAACAGAGCCCATTTGCAGAAGCATCAGATTCAGATCAAATCAAACAAAACATTTTCCTAGAAGAACAAAAAATAAAAAATAAATCTAAATGTAAAATCCCACAAATTTCGTGGATCACAAGATCAATAAATTGTCCAATTGAAGAGAGGGCGTGTGGCTCTGCCTACACCAGAAACCAGAAAAGGTTATCTGGCCATGCAAAAACTTGTAAATTCTATCCACAAACTTCACCAAAACAAACAACTATCGATCCTACCTCATTAATCACTGCAATCAGATACTAAAATTTTATCTTCCCTACCCATTTTGGGTAGTAGGACTCAGTACCCAAAGAGTATCAACATTCAACAATGTCATCAGCTGTGGTTGCAGCAGGCGCTTCCTCTTCTTGCTCTGCCACCTTTACCAGAAGCCAATCCACCAAAACCACCCTAATTTCCTCATCTACTCCAAAATCATGTCTTCCCTCTCAATCCCAGGTGACCCTTTTCTCATTTTTCCAATTTTTTTCTTCTTCCTGGTTCTTAATTAACCATTTGAAGAAAGATGAATAGATTCCTCTGTTTCTTGTTCTTTTCATGTAGAAAACCAGTTTTCAAGGACTATCACTTCAAGATGCCAAGAGGGGTCCATCCCAAATCTTGATATCTGAGCAGAAAAACAAGAAACCCATCTTGAAAAGAGGGTTTCAATTTCAAATTTCTGCAAGAACTGCAGGGGCATCTAAGCAAATTGAGGTTGAGGTGGACAAGCCATTAGGGTTGACTCTGGGTCAAAAATCAGGTGGTGGTGTGGTCATCACTGTGAGTCCTCTCCTCACCATTTCTCTTATGATCAATAATATAATTTAGGTTGATTTTTTGGGTCAATTTAATTTTTATGAAAGATTTTTTTTGGGTTAAGTTAGGCTGTAGAGGGAGGTGGGAATGCAGCAAAATCAGGGCTAAAAGCAGGGGATCAAGTACTGTACACTAGCAGCTTCTTTGGTGATGAACTTTGGCCTGCTGATAAGTTGGGTTTCACTAAAACAGCCATCCAAGCTAAGCCAGATTCTGTCTATTTTGTTGTCAGCAGGTTCAATTTTTCTCTATATTGAATTGATTTGTTCTTGTTCTTGTTCTTCTTGCTAGGTATAATATGCGTATAGATTAGTATGATGCTTCTAAGCTGAAAGGGTCATATTGAAACTAAAAAAACAGGAAATGTGAATATTTTTTTATGAGTTTTGAATTATCTTTTCGAAAGTTTAGGTGTTAGTGGAAATGTATAAGGTTGCTACTGCCCCGTAGTCATACTGTATGAAGTAACTAGTTACTGGAAGTACTTTACTTTTGCCATTGTAGTTAGTCATGACCTTGTGAGCTTAGGATACAATTATAAATAAAAGAACAAATTTCTAAAACCTAAACTTAAGTTAGCATCAATGGTTAATGCTCATAAACTATGTTAGTTCATGACTTTTAATCCAAGAACTCCATTGCAAATTAGTTCAATCAGTTGAATCATGATGACATAAAAAGCTACTATATTTCAAAAGGATAATTAGGCCGTTTTACTATGCAGAGGGGCAGAGGTTGATGTAAAACGACTACCAAAACGTCCGGCTCCTCCCCGTTTTGGAAGAAAGTTATCAGATGCTCAAAAGGTAAGCCTTATGTACTTGTTTACTTATGGAACTAAGTCTCCACTTTGATTTAATGTGGGGCAAGTTGTTTGTTATTATTGTTTTATTGTCTAAATGCTGAAAGGTGTGTGTATGGTTTTGCAGGCTAGAGCTACTCACATTTGCTTAGACTGTGGATTCATATACACCTTATCAAAACCTTTTGATGAGCAGGTAAGTTTATTCCCATATCAAAGTAAATAACTCTGGAATTCAGTCGCTAATAAGTAGCTAGTTGGTTATTGGTACAAGTGCTTCAACACTCTGACTTCTTAAGTAATACGTCACTTGTTCGATCATTGTATATTTAGTAATTACTTGATGGAACACTTCACTCAGTGAGTCGCAAGCATGACTAATCCCGACTCAGAAAAACTTAACATGGTGTTCATTTGTTTTTTCACATGACGACCTAATGTATTTTCTCAAAAATGAGATTTTTTTTGTTGTTGCAGCCGGATGGGTATGTTTGCCCACAATGTAGAGCACCAAAGAAGAGGTTTGCTAGGTATGATGTGAATACTGGAAAAGCAATTGGTGGGGGATTGCCTCCCATTGGTGTGATTATCGGACTATTAGCCGGTGTCGGTGGAGTTGTGGCCTTGCTTGTTTATGGTCTTCAATGATCAAAATGTTCAATTGTGGCATTAAAACATTTTGTAAAATCATGCAAGTTCTATCTCTTCTACTACTGTTATGTTTGGTCAATTTAAATGTAAAGATTTGGACATGATAATGCAAAAAACTTAAACGCAAGACATGACTCTCCTTAAACTGCTCGAAGTATCAAGTTTTGTAAGACTTATACATAACTGTAATCAGTAAATCTTCTCCTCGGTTTCAAAAACACAAGAAATGGGTTGATACTTCTCGAATTGCTATGGAAGAGCAATGGTGGTGATGTGAAACCAGAAATTAATTTGATATAGCGAGAGAATAAATAAAGAGAGAGCTTTTATTACGCTTTTATCTCTCTTCCTTCGCATCTTCTTCCTCTAACTACTCTCCCTTCACTTTTTATATTCCCCCTATGGTTTATAAAAACGAAAAACACAAATAAACAAAAAGCTAAAACCTCTTTTTATAAAACGCAGTAAATATTGACGTTAATAATAAGAAGCAACTAAGCATAGCGTTTTAGTGCACAGTACCGCTCCGCACAGACCTCTCCTCCTCCACCCAAGTTTACGCTTTTGCTCTCAGCTCCCCTTTACTTTTCAGACCAAAGGTCGCGTCTTTAGGAAGTGATACTCGGTTGATTTTGTTGGGAAAGAACGCCTATCTTATCCATCCCAGAAACACAAGAGAAATGATGGAAAGAAAATCTCTTGTCCTGTGCTGTGGTGCGGGTCTCTTGGGTCTGTTATCGGCTGCTACAGGGTTTGGTGCTGAAGCCACTCGAATCAAGGTATGTTTGGTTTTGAAGTTTCCGGTACTGTATTGTTGTTCAATTTTTTGTTCTGTTCAAATGGGTTTTTCTTCATCAACTTGAAACGTTGTAAAACCAGCAAAGGAACTGAAAATTGGGATATTTGAGCTTGTTGTTTAGGTGGGAAGTTGGTTAAATTGGTTGGTCTGTCTCCTTTCTTTAGTTGGTGCTTCATTTTTAATCCATTACCTATCTACCTACCATCTTGTTGTGGATTACAAGTTTATTATTGTTTGGTCTGTTTATTTATAAAACTAAAAACCCTTTGTTTTCTTCTGTTTTGTGCTTATTGTTCTCAACAAAACAGAAGATATTGTTTAGATTTGTTTATTCTTTGCCAATGACAACAATAAAGAACAAAATGGAATAAAGAAGGAATAAATGAATGGATAAATTCAGAAAGCAAAAGCAGTTCTTAGCATCAAGAAGCAAACAACTTCTTATCCTTGGTTGCCCTGGCTGCTCTACCCATGATTCTATGTTCATCTTTTGTTTTTGTATTAGAAAATTGATGGGCTATATTAGGTGTTTTCTGCATTTGCAGAGTTGGAATCTCACATTAGTTTTTCTCCTTTATTGTCATGGGGATGATGATTTCCTTGGTTTATTAAAGCACTATTCATTCTTCAATACAGAATTTAACAGAGATATAGACCCTTTAAAACAAGTTGTTGGAGCTTTTTCAGAAAGTTAGTTTGGCTCTATAGTGATTACGATATAATGAGTTTGAGATTATAGGCATTAGATTAATTTCTCTCTTATTTGCCAACTTTATGTTACTGATGTGGTCAATTTGGTAGATCCTCATATTCCCTTTGTTTAGCTTGCAAGCCATATATAGATGCAATGCATAACCTATCTTGTATCATTAATGGATAAAGGGAACACCTTTTGTTCTACGTTTCAACATGCTTAGTGCAGCCTTCTGGTTCCCTCTGGCAATTTTATGTCTGAAGGATAAGCTATAGTTTCATTCCATGAGGTTAAGTTATGGATTTACTAATTGCTAGCTTTGTGGGGTTCACTTCTCAAGTCTTAATAACCCCTGTGCAATCAGTTTGACTAGTTCTGAAGGATGCTATGACTGAATGTTTTGAAGTCCTTTAATCCGTGATACCATATTTAGATACGGATCCTTTTTATCAGCTTGTGGATATTGTAATGCGAATAATTTCCGTAGAGTTCTGCCATTCATAACTCTCTAGTAAAGAAGAAAGCTAGTATCATTCATTCACTCTTTATGAGGAATACTCTAGAATTCATTTTTGTACACTTTCTTTGTTCTAGTTTTTTGGTGATATTCCTACCGTTCTTCATGGGACATTTGTTTTCAGTACATGGTGCAGTTGTCGGTCTTTAATTTATCAGCAGTAAATGCCGATCTCTGTTTTGTTCCCTCGTTTATAATTTTTTTTTCTCTGTCATTCCTTTTTAATCCTTCAGGCTTCTGAGGTTCAGTTCACATCTGCTATGCAATGTACATATCCTCGGAGTCCAGCTCTTGGTCTTGGTCTAACTTCCACTGTGGCCCTTATGCTAGCTCAAATAATTATCAATGTTGCCACTGGGTGTATCTGTTGCAAGAAAAGTCCTCAACCTTCAAACTCAAATTGGAGGATAGCATTACTCTGCTTTGCCGTTTCCTGGTAATTCTCGGTAATCATTCCATGATAAATGATATTCCAGATCTATCACTTTTTTCTGGGGTTAGCAGTTGCAAATCATTTCTTCTCTTTACTTATGTCTAGTGATATTTAATTCTGAGAAGGTAGATATCTTTTTGTATTTCTGAGAAGGTAGAATGATACACAACTAAATATTAGAAATGCTGATTAGTTACTGTCATGGTCTAAGCAAAACTAGCTTTTGTCTTACTGGAAAGTTTTCTTCATAAAACTTTCTGTTTTACATTTGAGAATGGGTGAAATGGATAATGCAATTTGAAGTTTTTCATTCATTCCACATCCTCGTTAGAAAATGATAGAAATGCAAGTTGAACTAGATAATTAGCTGCTTTCAAGATGGTTCAATCGCCTCTTGGATTCTTAGGATTATGCACATAAAAGGCAACTACTTAGATCTTTGGTAGATAATTAAATAATAAGAAATTATATTTTTAATTCATTTTAATAACTAGTAGCTCTGGCATTTATATACCTGATTCTTGATAATTCTAAAGACATTAAATAACTTGAAAGAAAATCGAAGTGGCTTGAGGGGAGGGAGAGAATAAACCAAAACGAAATTCTGTGGATAGGGGGACAAAAAACTTTCAAGAGGATGAGCAAAGGATTAAGTTAAGAAAAAAACCCGCTAAATTATGGTTTGTCAGAATAAACTTAGAAAGCCACTAAAAGAAGAAACATTTTGTTTTGTTTCAATAAAACTTTGAGCTCAGTGAGGTTACCAAAAAAATAGAATTTAAGCTAGATGATCAGACTACATAGGGGTAAAACTCTGTGCTGAACCAGCATTGCATAATGATTATTCGATACTTGCAGGTTCACGTTCGTTATAGCGTTTCTTTTGTTACTTACTGGTGCTGCGCTCAATGATCAACATGGTGAGGAGACTATGTACTTTGGCAATTACTACTGCTACGTTGTAAAACCTGGAGTCTTTGCTGGTGGTGCCATGCTGGCCTTCGCAAGCGTCTGCCTCGGAATCCTTTATTATCTTACCATGAACTCAGCAAAGAATAGTAGTGATCCCTTTCACAGTACTTCTGTTTCTCATCAAAGCGGGATCACCATGGGACAGCCACAGTTCACATCACAGAGCACTCAAGAACCAGTCTTTGTGCCTGAAGACACGTACATGAGACGACAGTTCACCTGATTGGTAAATTCTTGAACCACTTCATGTATTATACTCATCTTGAAAGTGATGCCCGGAAGCAAGCACATTGTAGGGAAGTGCATGCATGTTCTTATCAGTTTTGTCGGGTAACATCCCAATTATCTCTACCGGCATTATGTATCCACTTTGTTTCTTCCGTTTTCATGTTTGATCTTGCACACAAGTTGTTGTATATTTGTACACTGGGTACTTGTGCTGGCACTTGAAATTAGACAAAAGGATCAGGCTATTTGTAAAAGCGTTACTTCACTAAATTGAGCATCATGGCCCCGATATTCTTCTCATTACCTGTTTTCCAGGTAAGATAAGATGTGGGCATGTTTAGTTCCTATACCGTTGTGGTTTGTGCTTGAGGGAATACATATTAGTTTATTTCTGTTGCATCCCTTTCCTCCTTCTACAGCATGAGTAGACGACTAGTCTTCCACTTCGCATAGCAAATGAGTCAAGCTAATAAAACTTGAGATCAAAATCTTGTTTGTAACTTATAAGTGTCATTTAACCTCTCTTTTCAAATTAAGAAAGCCATTTAATAGCCACAATTTATCTTTCATTTCATTAAAATAAAAACATTTTGCAATAAAGTTATAGTTTAGCCGGTTACTGCGTATTATTTTTATGTCGTAAAATTAGGGTTAGATTTCTAATATTGTAATGATAATTAAAACTACATAAAAAAACTCTATAGTTTATAAATATTCCACTTAACCCTCTATATCTAAAAGCTTGTAATGTAAATTCTATAGTTCTCTAAAAGTTGTAATTTTATAATCTTTCTAATATTTAAAATTTTAAAAATAAATGGTAAAATAATTCAAAAAATTATGCAAATTTGAGAGAAAATGTAACAGTGAGATTTCAATCCATGAAAAATTGAAAAAAAATAACAAAAACTTTTTTAAAAAAAACATTTAAAAAGGAACATATTAAAAGATAAATTATAATAAAATATTTTACTTTTTTTTCATCGTATTAAGTTCTACTGCATTAGTTAATTTGTTTCAATTTTTTACTATTTATTTTGGATTTTTTAAGCATTTAAAATATTAAGATTACAACTTTCAAAAAACTATAAGGTTTATATTATACGCTTTTAAACTACAAAGGATTAACTAGAACATTTTGTAAACTATAGTGTTTTACATGTATTTTAACCTTAATAATATAATCAATTTTTTTAAAAAAAGTAAAGATATTTTCTAAGGATAAAATTGAAAAATAAAATAGAGGTACTCTCAATAATCTCAAAAATCACACTTATTTTAGAATAATTTTTTATTTCTAAAACGTCAATTATTTAGGAATTTATGGAGTAATATCTAATTTTTTTAATTTGCTTATAATTTTCAATAATATTAAACTATACTACGTAGTTTGATAATTGTTATTGTAGTAATATGTCCAGGGCTGAGCCTTGCTGAAATCTGACGGGCTGGGCCGTGCTGAAATCTGACGGGATAGTATTCTATCACGTTGTAGAATTTGAAGGGAAGGGCTGTTTTGTCAATCCATTTACAACGGCTCCTTCCTTTTCAGAATAAAGTAGCCGTTGTAAGTTTGAAGGAAAATAAAAAAAACAATCCAATTCAGAAACTCCTCTCCTCTCCTCTCCTCTCCATCGCCGCTTCCAACAAAAACAAAACCCTAATCCCCATCCTACTTTCGTACTATATAAACCCCTCACCCATTAATCACCAGAATTAACATCAACAATCCTTCTTCCTCTCTCTGCTCTATCTTTCTTGCTGCGCTCTCTAATAATCTGTTCTTTTCAATACTTTTTCTATTCAATTAACCCTCTGTATTGCAGGTTCCAGTTTATATTCACATATATTTTTGCTTCTGGGTCTCAATCTAGGGTTTTGTTTGTTTAATTTAGTACTTTATATCTGTTCTATCTGTTATTATTATTTCTCTGTTTTCTTGGTTTTTTGGTATTTTTTTAAGTAATGGATGCAGGATCAGTGAGCAATTCTTCCAACATGAAAGCACAATCTCGATTCCCACTCCAAGACAACTTTCTCCAGAGAAGGAATTCCAAAGAAAATGTAACAATACTTTCCAAATTTGGTATTTTTAAAGGAATTCTATTCTATATATCCATGTTTGTCTTCTTTGGATCTGATTTGATCTTTTTTGTTGTATCAACAGTTGGATAGATTTATTCCGAATCGATCCGCCATGGACTTGGATTATGCTCATTACATGGTGACAGAAGGGAGAAAAGGTAAGGAGAACCCGGTCGCGAACTCACCATCAAGAGAAGCATACAGGAAGCAATTGGCAGAATCCTTGAACATGAACCGGACTCGCATCCTCGCCTTCAAGAACAAGCCCCCTACCCCTGTTGATATGTTCCCTCAAGACCATATTTCCTCTCACCAACAACCCAAATCTGCAAAACCCAGAAGAAACATCCCTCAGGTATTTGTTTTAAAACCCCAATGAAATCCCATCATTCTTTATGGCCTAATGACTGAGAATTGACATCTAATTTCTGATTTCTTTTTTTGGTCATGGTTTTCAGACTTCTGAGAGGACATTGGATGCGCCTGATATTGTCGACGATTTCTATCTCAACTTGCTGGATTGGGGAAGCTGCAATGTTCTAGCAGTGGCCTTAGGAAGCACTGTGTACTTGTGGGATTCTACCAATGGTTCAACCTCTGAACTTGTCACAGTTGATGAGGAAGTTGGCCCTGTTACTAGTGTCAATTGGGCACCAGATGGGCGCCATATCGCGATTGGATTGAACAATTCTGAAGTACATTTATGGGATTCAGCAGCTAACAAACAGGTAATTGGATAGAACAAAGATTGTGTCTCTTTAACTCGTGGGCAGATTGTGTTTTTCAGTTTGCTGGGTATCTAAAAGTTTGAGTTTTGTTTGTAGCTGAGGGCACTAAAAGGTGGACACAGATTGCGGGTTGGGTCACTGGCATGGAACAACCACATCCTAACAACAGGAGGAATGGATTGTCAGATCATCAACAATGATGTGAGAATTAGATCACACATTGTGGAAACCTACAGAGGTCACCAGCAAGAGGTTTGTGGACTTAAATGGTCAGCTTCAGGACAGCAATTAGCAAGTGGAGGCAATGACAATTTGGTTCACATATGGGATAGATCAACAGTTTCATCCAATTCTCCTACCCAATGGCTTCACCGACTTGAGGACCACACCGCTGCAGTAAAAGCACTGGCTTGGTGTCCATTCCAGGGGAATTTGCTTGCAACTGGAGGAGGAGGAGGCGACAGAACAATCAAGTTCTGGAACACTCACACCGGCGCGTGCCTAAACTCTGTTGATACAGGATCTCAGGTCTGTTCTCTGCTGTGGAACAAGAATGAAAGGGAATTGCTTAGCTCACATGGGTTTACTCAGAATCAGCTTACTCTTTGGAAATACCCATCAATGGTGAAAATGGCAGAGCTAACAGGGCATACCTCAAGAGTGCTGTACATGGCACAGAGCCCAGATGGGTGCACAGTGGCATCAGCAGCAGGGGATGAGACATTGAGGTTCTGGAATGTGTTTGGTGTGCCAGAAGTCGCTAAAGCTGCTGCTCCGAAATCGAATCCCGAGCCGTTTTCGCAGTTGAATCGCATCCGATGATGAATTAAGCACTGTGGTGATCAATTACTGAGTGTCTCATAATCTGAAGAAAACAACAGTTTGTTGTTGTTGTTGTTGTAGAACTTGATTCATCCGTGGAAATATGTTGTGTATCATGCAAATATTCTTACATAGTGGAAAGATTTGGGCTTTGCTCTTCATCCGTGGATGTAGTCACTTAGTTGGCGAACCACGTTAATTTCTTGTGTCTTCTTGCCCATCATTTTCTTTAACCTTTCTTTAATCTTTTTTCTTTAATCATGTTTAAAGCTTACAGATAACTGTAATTATACAAGCGTAAAACGTCCCAGAGAATAAACTTCAAATGATTAAGATCTTTTGTTGTTCATAATGGCCCAGATTTTTTCTTGTCCCAAAGAATAGCTAGTTGTGCCAAACTTAACTGAGATTTAAAATGGCAGCCTCAGCCTGATTAACTTAATCCTACCAGTAAACTGATTAACTTAATTAGGGAGATGAAAAATAAAAGTTAAGGCCCATCACAGAGATGGAAAAAAATGTGAATAAAAGATGTCGCTGAATTGAATTGGGTCCATGAATCTAATAAATAGTGAGAACTCTTGATCTCTCTCAATATCTCTCTCAATTCGAAAATTCAGGATTTGAATTGATGTCCTTTCATTGATTCCTCCTAAATTGCATTGATTTATCCTAAAGATTTCATTTCAATTGGAATTTGATTATTCACCATGTACGAGGATCCCCACTAAGCATCCATGACTGAATGGTTAAAGCGCCCAACTCATAATTGGCGAATTCGTAGGTTCAATTCCTACTGGATGCACGCCAATGGGACCCTCCAATAAGTCTATTGGAATTGGCTCTGTATCAACGGAATCTCATTATCCATACATAACGAATTGGCGTGGTATATTCATATCATAAGATATGAACAGTAAGAATTAGCATCCTTATTGAGTCTAGAACTCATAGGGAAGAAAATAGATTTATGGATGGAATCAAATATGCAGTATTTACAGACAAAAGTATTCGATTATTGGGGGAAAATTCAATATACTTCTAATGTGGAATCAGGATCAACTAGGACATCTAATTCGATCAGTAGGAATTGGCCCACTACAGAGTTGAGCTGCAAGCCCAGCAACACTTTGGTACTCCTTTTTTTCTGTCAAATTGAAAAAGAAAAAAGAGAACTTGCTAGTTGCTACAAAAAGAGTAGAAAGAAAGTACAAAACCCAGTTCCCCCTTCGGCTCCTTTTGATACGTGACATTCGCCGGCGCAGACTCCGACATTCGCCGCACATACTTGCAGCGATCGAGATAGATTTCTTGTGGTAATGTCGTCCTTCCTTTTGTTTTTTCTAATTTGTTTCCTGTTCTTAAACCACAATGCTAAGTTAGTTAGTTTCTCTTGTGTTTTTTTCTAATTTGCTTGCACATGCACAAATTGGGTCTTCTCATTTTAGATATGGATATAGGTGAATGCAGCAGCAGCAAGAATGGAAAACCCAAATCCCAGCCGGATCATAAACCCAAACGCCGGTGCGTATTAGTTTTTGATTGATTGTTTATGTGCCTCTTATTTTGTCACTTTGTGTGTTAAAATATAGCTCCTGTATGTGGTATGAACATAAACATTTAGTTGGAGATCAATCCATAAAGCTACAACGGCCAGAATTGCACAAACTTGCTCAAAAAGTGCTGGACTACTACAATGAAAAAGAGGTAATTTGTTGTATTTGTCGTCGATTCTGTTAATTACAAGAATTTTGATACATCTGAGAAAGTTTTGTTTGTAATAATCAATTCTAGAAATATCTCTGCGCGCGGGCAGGGTACAGATTACAAGCTTGTGAAGGTGAGGTGAGGATATGGATTTGTTCGTAATGGATTCTGGCAACATCTCAATTTCAAGGCCAAGCGCCCAAAGAATCCTGTTGATGGCACCACCAGACGCTCTTCCAAACTCTTCTTCGGTGAAGTTCTTGAGTCTGTTGATGGCGAACATGTCACTGCCTGCTGTGTCATTGGCCCACGAGGTTCTGGTAAGCTAATTGACATGATTTTAATGTGCTGGTAAATTAAGCTAATTGATTTTATCTTTTCCGCTGATCCATGATATTAATGTGGTGTTACATGCTTTAAAGGTGCTAGTTAGTTTTCATACTCAATGTAGAAAATCTTCAAATTCTTCGGATATTGTATGTGTTATGGTAATGTTGATGTTCATTTTCGCATTATGATAAAGTTGATAGTTAGTTACTTGATCATTCGTCATGTTTGATACGTTTGCTTCATGTTCGATCTTGCATTTTAATACAATTGCAGGAACTAAAGGAGGTTGTGGATTTTGCAATCCTTGAAAAGTTGTCCTCCACCCTCCCACCTCCAAATTTCATGAAGGTCACTACAAATATGAACCGTGGTTTAACTATGGACTTAGAGAGTCACTGCGATTTTCTGACCATGTCTCCTGTATAGAAGAACTTTATTCGACTCAGCTCAGCATATGGAAGGGTTCACAAAAGAGAGCACTTATTGAGTGGGCAAGAGGATTGAATGTGATTAGTAAAGCTAACTTAGCCGGTTATGATATGTTGGAGGTTAGTCGTTGTCCTTGGGATTGGTAGTAGTAATAGTTTTGAACTACTGTTTGTGTGTATGAATGAATGAGATACAACTCCTTGGGGAGATTATGTGGAATTCTAGTCTAGTTTTTTAACTAATGTTATAATCATTCCAGACTATTTCCTTTGATTTTGCTTTCCACCACCTATTTGAAGTTATAACAATGTCTCAACCACTTTTTTGGTGATATCCCACCCCTTTCTTTCGCCGGCCGGTCGAAGCTTGTTTCCATCAACTTGTACGTTCCCAATATTAAACCAGGATGCTTACCAGTAACCCAGTAAATATAACTCCAACAACGGGACAACGTGCTGATGATATATATATTCCTTCTCGTGCAGCAAATCGGTCTCAACAACTAGCGTTTCCGTATTTTTACGAATATTGAAGCTACCAGTTTATGGCTTTATGCAGGGTTTGGTCTAACTCGCCTCTATTTGCAGCTTTAAGTTTAAGGACCTTCCGAATTTTCCATGAGTCTTTGGTTCGTTCGGTCCCAATTCCAGAATGGTCCGAGTTTTTTATTAAGGCTTAACAAAAGAGAATTACTAATATTTTATCTTTTTCTACCCTAAACATGTTATATTCTATTAAGTGAGAATTGCGGTACAATCCTATTTTGTCCTAAATAGATTTAAGTTTATGCGAACCTCAAGCCCAGATCTCTCACGGACTTCAAATTTGGACTTTTCACGAACCTCGCTTGGATTTTGAGCGAACCTCAAACCCAGACTTCTAGTGCGGACCTTCCTCACCTTTATCTCTCCTCTTAATTAACTTGTAAATAGCTTTAATAGTACTCCCTCCGTCATTTTTTATCTGTCGTTGGTCCTTAAATTCTGAATATTAAGAAAGTGGGGTCGGGTTTGTTAACTGTAAGATTTTGTTACATCTTCGTGGGCTAGGCCATAAATAATGGTAACATATTTCTTTCATCTTCTCCAGCATTCCAACACTAACATTACCCACCCACCATTTTTTAATTAGCGTTCGCCATTGCAATCCTCATCCCGCTCAAATTTTTGCCAAAATTTGAATAAATTTCCAACGAAATTCATTTCCCTCCCAATTTATTTTTAAATTTGAAAAATGTCGTTCAAATTCGTTCCCCTTTCTCATAGCAGAGTGTCTGATTTTATCAAACCCCTCCTCATCCCGCTCAAATTTTTGCCAAAATTTGAATAAATTTCCAACGAAATTCATTTCCCCCATCCTAATTGTTCAATTTATTTTTAAATTTGTAAAATGTTGTTCAAATTCGTTCCCCTTTCTCATAGCAGAGTGTCTGATTTTATCAAATTCCTGTGTACGAATCACCGTCCGACACTGGCATGACATCAGAAGTGGTTAATCGCATTGAAGGACGAAGTTAGGGATTGCACTCAGTCTCTCACCATGCCATCAAGAGACGATATGTAGTTTCAAGCAGACGACGAGTCGTGTGGGTGGCAATATTGTAATTTTCGTCTGATAGAAGGCACACACATCGAAGGCGTCAATTAATCGAAGGCAAGAACTTTTGGGCTAGGACGACAGATAAAGGATGACGGAGGGAGTACTTATTAGTATCTTGCATCTTTTAGATGATGAAAAGATAATGTTTATTCATTCTCGTCATAATTCGTTTTCAATTATTTAATCCCAATGTTAAATTGAGAGAGATTTCTCATAAAAAAAGTATGTTAAAACCACACAAATTTTTTATTTATTTTAAGAACATTCATGTTGTAGTCTTAATTATTGTCATGAACACAAATACTATATAACCTTGCTATTATTATTATCTTAATTATTAATATAATGACATTATCTTATTTTTATGTTTATAAAAATAAAATAGTTTTTTAAAAAACTAAAGTAAACGATAAGAGGAAAAAACAAACAGGAAGTGATCCTACACGAGCCCACTTCTTCATAACATGTAACAAAAATGCAGTAGAAAATAAAAATAGTTTAAGGACTAAAAAAAACTACTAAAGTACACTAGTACCGCCTGCTACTCAGCACTTCATCTGATTTCTCATTATGCGTCAGTGTAAAGATTGAAGAGATATGGGAGTGAAGTTATTTCAGTCTCCGATTACTTCTCCACCCTTTGCTCCGTCACTGCAATGTCTCTCCAAAACCTCAAAATCCAATCACAAGCTCAAACCCGAACCCAAGAGAACAGCATTTGCCATTTACAACAAGCAATGGACTCTGAAAGCCTCGCCGGAGGTGGATACTTCAGTGGTCGTCCAAGAGGAGCAGCCGAAGAGCATATTTCCTCCCGAGTTTCAAGTTTCCGAGGGCTATCCGGCACCATTTGGTGCCTCTGCTCGTGATGGTGGCGTCAATTTCGCTATCTTCTCCGCTAACGCCGAGTCTGCTACTCTCTGTTTGATTTCCCTCTCCGATTTGCCCAAGGTGTGTGGTGCGCTCAATAGTTTTTGTTTTACGTTCATAGCATTTGCTTTTCTTATGATTGCCATTGCCATAATTGTTGCCATTGTTGTTGTTGCAGAATAGAGTGACTCACCAAATCTCTCTGGATCCACTTACCAATAAGACTGGGCATGTTTGGCATGTCTTGATAAGAGGTGACTTCAGGGACATGCTCTACGGCTACCAATTTGATGCCTCTATTGCATCGCAGGAGGGACACTATTACCACCCCTCTCGCATCGTCTTGGATCCTTATGCAAAGGTAATTTTTTTAGTTTTTCTTGATTCTTTGTTGGTTTTGTTCGTTTTTTAAATGAGTTTCCACGGCCTAATTCACTGATTCTTGCATTTTAGGCTGTTGTCAGCAGAGGGGAATTCGGGGTATTAGGTTCGGATGACAATTGCTGGCCCCAGTTGGCCTGCATGATACCCATTTCGCAAGATAAGGTACCAAACACAAACTGAATAAATAACCTGTTAGTGGCATTCTACTGTTTCTACTTTATCATAGAGTTAACTTAACTTAGTATAATCTCCACTTTCATGTTTATTTGCCTAATATATATTCCATCAATGTCACTCAAACTTAAGTTTATGCATTTTGATGCTTGATGTTTACAGTTTGATTGGGAAGGGGATTTGCCATTGAGGCTGCCGCAGAGAGATCTATTTATTTATGAAATGCATGTCCGAGGTTATACAAAGCATGAATCAAGTATGACTGAATTCCCTGGTACATACCTTGGTTTGGTGGAGAAGCTTGATCACTTGAAGGTTGGTTTGAAGTACTTCCATAATAATTCATGAGGCTTTGAAGAAAAGTAATGTTATCTTTTACTATATGTGAGTACTATCCATGGTTCTGTTTATTCACCTTGTTATATGTATTTTTAAATGATAAGTTGATAGTTATCTCAATTCAGTTAAAATGGACTGAGGATCAATTAGAAGCTAGTTGGTGTAAACTTTTTCTCTATTTTGTTTTATTAGGGCAAAATTTTGGAGATTTTATGGTGTAATATATTCCCTAAATAGTATTTTGGTGTGAACCACAGTCAGGGCATGAGCTATTTCATGTCCTCCAGTATACTCTAAAGTTGATAGGTCGAATGATCTGTTGCATATAATGCTTAATTGTTGCTGTTTTTTGTTGTTTTATAGTGTATTATCGGTGGTCGACATTTTTTAAGTATTGCAGATTTGTCTCTATAGTAGAGACTCTACTCCTGGCATATACCACCCACCAACACATCTACTCACTCAAACACCACATTAATATTTTGCTCAAAGCTGTATCTTATTGGACCACTTGTGTTGTGTAGCTGCAATCATTCATTGTTTGTAGCGGTATGTCCTTATTAGCTATTCTCTTCTTTTCAGGAGCTTGGTGTTAACTGCATAGAGTTGATGCCATGCCAGGAGTTCAATGAGCTGGAGTACTTCAGTTACAATTCTGTCTTGGGTGACTACAAGTATGATTCTCTTGAACTTGTTCGTGACCACTCTTCTTTTTCTTTGATTTTTGTTTCATTGCGGTAGTATGCAAGCTTCACTGGCGTTTACATATTAAAGAATTGGACTTTAAAAGGTTGTAAGCAAAACTAGAAACCTTAGAAACCACATTCCTTCGTTATTTTTTGTTCCTAAAAACCTTGTTTTCTGTCATAAAATGGGATAAAACAGAGCTTGGTTATTAAACTCCTCATCTAGATTTCTCGTACAAGGATCTGGATTTTAGCTATAATCCTATGCTAGGTTGTTGTTTTCTCCTCCTAGCCTACATCACTCATTATGTCTAATTCTATATTTCCCCTGTCCAGGTTGAATTTTTGGGGCTATTCAACTGTTGGTTACTTTTCACCCATGACAAGATACTCTTCAGCAGGAATAAGTAATTGTGGTCAAGATGCTATTAATGAGTTCAAGCTTCTGGTTAGAGAATCACATAAACGAGGACTTGAGGTGACCTTTGGCTCACATGAGATGCATTTCTTTAGTATGGGTTTTTGCAACTATCATTTTATACCTGTACTTTAACAGGTGGTCATGGATGTTGTATTCAATCACACAGCTGAAGGAAATGAGCAAGGTCCTGTTCTCTCTTTTAGAGGAGTTGATAATAGTGTCTACTACATGCTTGCTCCTAAGGTAGAATGTCTTTGATGGCAACTGCCCTCTATAGCACCATAAATTCTGACCACATTTGGGGAAACAGATGTTCTTGCTTTCATGCGTAGTACACATATAACCTCGCTCTCAAACACAGAACTGTTCACATATAGTACACGTAGGATTTAATTGTTCAACCTTTTCTGCATTATTTAGATAGTGATATATTTTATTTTATGGTATTGCAGGGAGAGTTCTATAATTATTCAGGATGCGGGAACACATTCAACTGTAACCATCCAGTTGTGCGCCAATTCATATTGGACTGCTTAAGGTAGCACAAGAATTATCTGTACCCAAACTTTGGCTAATTGAGAAAGAAATAAATGAAAAAAGCAAAAAAAAAAAAACAACGAAAAAAACTTAAATTTATCTGATCTTCAAACATTCATTTTTTTCATTATATGGAGAGTGAAAGAAAGATCTGTGAACATGTCAAATCTCCAAAACTAAACTCTCGAAATGCTGCTTATAGAGTTCCTTAACTTTTTCATATTCCTTTTCATAATTTAGTGGGGGAAAAAACATCATTTATGAAGAAAGCAAATACAGAATGGTTTCTCTTCCATTATTTTTTCATTATTCGTTGTCAAATTCATTTCTAGGGATTCTTTAGTGGATTTTTCTTATTCCTTATTTTATCTCTTTGTTTGTTAGTTTTGGGCAGAGTGTTTCTTTATTTCTTTCTTGCACTACAGGTATTGGGTAACAGAAATGCATGTGGATGGCTTCCGCTTCGATCTCGCTTCGATTATGACCAGGAGTAGTAGGTTGGTAGCTGGACCATCATCAAATACTCCACGTCATTGTTCATTTTTTTGTTATACTATATTGTTATTATTGTAGCTAACAATTTCTATATTGTTCATGCTGATGATTTTTGCCCTCAAGTCTCTGGGATACAGTTAACGTATTTGGGAATACAGTTGAAGGTGACTCTTTAACGACTGGCACTCCGCTCAGCAGTCCTCCATTGATTGACATGATAAGTAATGATCCGATACTTTGTGAGGTTAAGGTATTTACTTCAGACTCCTTGTTAGTTCTCCCCTGCCTTAATCAGTTTTCCTAATAGCCAATGTAGCTAGCCTTGTTTAGATTTCCAGTCATCCATTTTTCTTTATTTTGGCGGATTAGTTTGAACTTCACTTGAACTTTTTTGGTAGTTATCAGAATGTCATTTCTTCTTGGCTTTGTTTCAGTAGCGTCTTGCAAAAATGATTTTACCTGTATAGTCTCTGTAAGTCATGCATCTAGGAATATCATATGCATGTGTCGCATTAGATGCAAATAATGTACTCTCTCTCTCTCACACTCTCTCTCTCATTTGAGCAGCTTATAGCTGAGGCATGGGATGCTGGAGGCTTGTATCAAGTCGGGAACTTCCCTCATTGGCGTATTTGGTCAGAATGGAATGGGAAGGTTTGTTTGAATTTAAGTGCTATTTCTCATCTATGTTTTCTTGTGAGTTTTGATGTGAAGAATGGAATAAAATAAAACTTAACACAGAAAAAACAGGTTGAGGAAAGTGAGTGTTGAGTGCAAAAATCTGCTGTGTACATCTTTTATTATCATCAAGATGGTGTCATTAAAAGAGTTTGTGAATATTCACCTGATTTTGATTTTTTTTCCAGTATCGTGATACTGTGCGACAGTTCATTAAGGGCACGGATGGGTTTTCTGGGGCTTTTGCTGAATGCGTATGTGGAAGTCCTAATTTATACCAGGTTTGTGTTTTCCTTTCCTCATTTATTATGGGTTATACCTCATTTCATCATAGACCTGTTTGATACAAGTGCACATGCTCACCACACTGCTAGCAAAACTACACAGCATAATCTGATATGAGATTCTGCTTAGCATGATAGTTTTAAACTGCTTTGCTAGAAAGTACAATTCGTGGTTTTGATTTATTTTTACGGTTCAGGCTGGAGGGAGGAAACCTTGGAACAGTGTTAACTTTGTTTGTGCACATGATGGCTTTACTTTGGCTGATCTAGTGACATACAACAATAAACATAATTTGGCTAATGGGGAAGACAACAATGATGGAGAGAATCATAACAACAGCTGGAACTGTGGACAGGTAACTTTACCTCAAGTCTTTATGCTTGGTTTCAGGTTTTTGTTTGTGTGCAATTTATCATGTGATAGGATGCTCTTCACAGGTACAGTATCATTTATTTTTGTAGATCTGTTCATTTACATTGAATGGACTGCTCAGTGTCGGTTAGATTAAGTGTTATATACATCGCATAGCAGCTCCTCACTAGTACATTCCTTGCGATAAAAAAATATGATTACATTGTTGGTTTATGCAATTTTTGTACCTTCATTAATTGAGGAATATGTGTGGATTCATTCTGTTTTATCAAAATGACTATGCAGGAGGGAGAGTTTGTAAGCATTTCAGTGAAGCAGCTGAGAAAGCGACAAATGCGAAATTTCTTTTTGTGCCTCATGGTCTCGCAAGTAAGGTTCAACTTGTCCTCTTGCATCTACTATCTTGGCAACTGTGACTTCTTTTGGCCTGTCGATAGAGAAGAAACCATTGTTTTGTTGAGTGCTGTATAGTTAGGTTCATCAATAGAGCATCTGTATCTATCATACCTATGATCTTTATCTGTTTCACACTCATCGTCGTCGCCATCATTATTATTTTATTTTTTCGAGACTTGTCATAACCAGTATGATGATAAGGTTTGTTGAATACTGATGAGGGCGTAAGCAGGTTTGCACATGTTATAGAAAGACGAGAAAATTACTCGAGACCTCTGCAACTTTAGAAACCTAAAGAATGTCAAATAATAGATACTTATATATAATATAAACACTGAAGATACATCACTGGAGCTTTAGAAACCTACAGGATAAAGTCAAAATGTTACATGCATGCACCTTTTCCACAACATATTGTGGCATTTTACGTTGTGTTTGCTTCTTTCTTCCCTACTTTTTACTGAAATGCGTGATGTGTTTATGTGACAACTTTTACGGTAACATGGAAAAGTTTGCATAAAATAGCAATCTGATTATTTTCTTTGTTTGACCAGGGAGTTCCGATGATATACATGGGTGATGAATATGGCCACACGAAAGGGGGGAACAACAATACATACTGCCACGATAACTATGTGAATTAACATTTGTTAGATGCTTTTTTGGAGCTTTTGGTTTATAGTTCTCTAACTATCTGATGTGATGCAGATCAATTACTTCAGGTGGGATAAGAAGGAAGAGTCTTCATCGGACTTCTTTAGATTTTGCTGCCTCATGACAAAGTTTCGCCGGTCAGTGTCGCCTTGATATGAAATTTGTTTACATATTCACTTTTTCTTTGACCCCTCTTCTTATGTGAGCTGTGATCTTGCAGTGAATGTGAGTCCCTTGGCTTGAATGACTTTCCAACAGCAGAGAGGCTACAATGGCATGGCTATACTCCTGGAATGCCAGATTGGTCTGAAACAAGCCGCTTTGTGGCATTTACACTGGTATGCTTTCATGGTGCAAATTGTTTTCATGTTCCTTCTGTTGGAGTTTCTGTTGTGGGATGTGAATGTGTGAGAAAGAGAGTATGCCATTCTAGTAGCATACAGAGTCGAGTTAGGTACCCTCATTTACTCAAGTTTATGGCTAAACCTCATAACATGACACGATCATAAATGTCATTTATTGGTACGCTAATTGGCATAAAGGCATTGAAATTGTTTTCTATTCCTGTCTCCACCCTAAATGTTGTAAGTTGCTATGTTTGTTTATCATACATTCTGTCTAAAAGATAGGCTGGTTTGCTCGAAGAAACATGATTTGGAGTAACAATTGCACTTTTCTTATTCATTATGAAAAATGGAACGATGCAACTTCTGAGATGTTGGTATCTCATTTCCACTCTTGGTTTTTGTCTCTACTGTTTGATTTACTTCTTTTCCTGTTTTGGTTCCAGATTGACTCAGTGAAAGGAGAGATATACATCGCGTTTAATGCTAATCATTTGCCGGTCACTGTTACACTGCCGGAACGACCAGGACATAGATGGCAGCCCTTGGTAGACACAGGCAAACCTGCGCCATTCGACTTCCTTTCCAGCGACGTTCCGGAGAGAGTGACCGCAGTCAAGCAATATGCTCACTTCCTGGATGCCAACTTGTACCCTATGCTTAGTTATTCTTCCATCATCCTCATACTCTCTCCTAATGATTATGCTTAGCAATGAAATTCCTTACTTGAAAATACTTTCGCTACAAATTCTAGGTCAGTTGTATATCATTTACTAGTCAATGCATAAGGATGCCAATTGACAACTATGCTGTTCAGATTCCACAAGTGAAATATATACATATGTATGTATATATTTTTCTTCTTTATTTTTTCTTTATTTTTTCCTTTCGAGATACACCAGGTGCATTATTCGCCCAGTACTAAGATTACCCGTATTGATGCGGGATAAAGTAATTCTTTCCATTACAATTGTAGCTTATTTTGCACCACAAATTGTTCTTTTAGCAACAATCGGAGATATGTTTCCTTAAACATTAAATCAATAAATGAAACTATTTATTATAGTATCTACAATTTGTTGAGGACTTAAAGTAGCATCAACTTTAAATATTCCTTCATAATCATCTATCTGCAGCAGGTCCAACTGGGACTGCAACAACTTGACTGGCATGAAATGCCTCCCTTCAGCAGATCTTTTCCTTATCCTTTCTTCAAGCACATCAGCCTTGGCGTTCAACAAAACAAACCGAATCTTACTCTTGTAACTTCCAAATTCATAATCTGGGTCAGCAGAGCGCAGAATTTCTCGATATCCCTTGCGTAGGGCAGAACAACCAAGTATTATAGGTCTTCCACTCTCCAAACTCTCTGGTAACTTATCTCGTAGAGTTTCAAGCCACGGAATCCTGTCCTCATCTGTCAGAGGTATTCCATCTCTCATTTTATCTTTTTTTGCGTCCAAAAAAGAGAAAAGGAAGTAAGTATTTGCATTCAATATGGGGAAAAGATCATCCATTAAGTTCAGATCCATGTATGTTTGTTACCTTTGTTCGCCTGCGGGTGGAAATCATCAGCATCAAGAAACTCAGAGTTCAAACGTTTCGCCAGAAGTTCACCTATTGTCCTGTTCGAAAATGTTGAAAGTTCACATTCAATCTTCCAGAACGAATAGGAAAACAAGTAAATCAACAACTCTACTGTTCTTCAATGAAACGTCAACAGAACTAAACCAGTAACACGAAACAAGAATATGCCACAAGGGATCCATCTTTTTACAGCGAACTAATCTTATTTACACTGGCGGGCTCGTAAAAGGTATCAGTTTAAATGAGCTTATTATCTAGGCATTCATGAACTTGAACAACATTGCAGCAATGAACAGTAACCTGCGAATATTAATACTTACGATTTACCGGCACCTGAGACACCCATGAGCACAATAGCTTTGCCTGTTAACCAATGACCAGAAAATCAAACACTAATCACAATCCAATGAACAGAAAATGAAGCTAATTAGGAAGAATTCTATAATTACCTTGGAGATGAAAGGCCATGGTTTTTTGGTCTGCTGTGCTACAAAATCCAACAAATGCCAACCAAAACGACAATAAAAACTCAAGTCTACAAAATGTTCCTAGATAATAAAGAAGAAAGCGTGTAAGAAACTAACTAATTTGAGACAAAATCAAAAAGGGTTTTCATAGAAATTGCAGTGTCCAAGGTTGACTCAAACTTATAGAAGAAAAGAAGATATAAGCCAAGCTGAGTCAGAGATGATTCATAAAACCCACCAACATTGAAATAGATGGGCCACCACTTGATGATGCAGATGATTCATAGAACATTTATTATTAATTCTCAAACGACAGACAAGAAAGAGAAATCCAAAAGGTCCAGAAAAGATCCAGAGAAACAAAACAAAGATCAAGATGAAATCAATAAATTGTAGCTGGAAAACATTATATTAATCAAAATGATAATTATCGATTAATAAATAAATTGAGATGGAAACTGGGGATCGATCGGATTACCTAACACCAAGTTGATCCGTTTGGATGTGATTTGGGATCCGTTTGGATGTGATTTGGGAGTGAATGACTGCCTCCTCCTTCTTCTTCTTCTTCTTTGGTGATAGTTACCTAGTATTCAACGTAACCTTCGTAAGACCATCCACAGCATCGGGTGTTAAATTTAACACTTCTCTCCTGTCACATCCGCTTAATACCCAACCAAATCATCAAATAACACCCACTTTTTTTTAAACTTCACAGCAGGTATTTTTCAGAGTGTTATTCACTTTTCCTCCCTTCTACGTCATTTAATCATATACCCCTCCATATTTTTCATTTCATTTTCTTATTAAATTTATAATTACTATAATAATTATTTTTTATTATATAATAAATAATAAATAATATTTTTTTAATATAAATTAATTAAATTTCATAATTTCTTTTCAGATTTTAAAAAATTTATACTTTTTTAATACAATAAATAATATAATATATTTTTAAAGTAACATACGATATTATTTATCACTCAGTAAATCAAACATATATTTTTAAATTATTTTAAGTAATTATTATGAAAAAAAGCATTTAAAATAGAATAAAATGAAAAAAAATGTAAAAAATTCTGATTTTTTTAGTGTCCAAATAATACAAACCTAGTCTTAATTTATAAATCTCAAAAAATTAAAAATAATGGTATATTTTTTATAAAATTATTTTCAGTATTTATTATAAAAAACCCATTTAAAAAATGAGGGAAAAAAAAAGAAATAATGCGGTGGCCAATGACAGCGCGCACACGTGGCGCGCTGCCATTGGTCCACCGCATTAATTTTTTTTTTATAAAAAAAACTGACAGTGGGGGATCCTATTGTCAGAAAAATCCGGTACCAAATTTTGATACCCGGACTATCCTACGCGATAATTGATACTTAAAAAATCCATTGTTGCACCAAATAAACCCTCCAATAATCCATTGCTGTTGATGGTCTGTTTGGTTTGTATTATTATTATTATTTTTCAAATGAAACAAGTTGGTTGTTTATAAAAATAAAAAAATAAAAGTTTTTTTTTGAAGGGAAGAAAATTAAAGTTAATATTCAAAGATAAATTTTACAATCGGAGAAAAAAATTACTAGTTCGATTAATATGCATATTGTTAATACTATGTAGCTCATTAATTCGATTTACGATAATAATAATTAACAATATCATCATTTTTAAAAAAATAAATAAAACTTAAATAAATGTATGTCTGTCCACTCATATATACACGTGGCGTGACGTTCCTGTGAGTAGTGCACTTTTTTCTATCCAAATTGCTCTTTGCATTTTTCTCTTTTTTTATCTCTGGGCTTTGGAGTGTTCTCTCAAGCTCGGATCAGTATTATTTTGTTCTATTAAAAAATAATCTGGCTGTAAGAATTATAACTTAGAATAAATTAACATATACTAGTTAATTCTATTACTTGTTATCACGTTACGAAGATGTTTTTATATTTTTACATTTTTACAATTTTACATTTGTTTCAATTTTTTTGTTTTTTATTTTTTATTTTGAAATAAATTATCAAATTTTACATGTATTTTTTTTTTTAATATTTTTTTATTTTATTAATTTTTTTAAAATATTTTCTGATGGATGAGACTTTATTGTCATAAAAAAATATTAAAATAATAAAATTTAACAAAATTTGTCTGTTAATTTATTTTTTAACAGTTGAAGTTATATTGAATTAACGGATAAAATATTTAGAATCGATAAAAATAGAAAATATTAAAATAAAATGAGAAATATCTTAACGGTTTATTGATGTTGGTTATGAATTTGCTAGCAAAGACCGTGTATCAATTCAATTAAATCACTCATCCAAATGTCATGAATAGAAACACAACTTTCCGTTTGCTGGCTACCGTTACCGTTAGCGGCTCGCGGGGGAGCCAGCCAATAGAATATATAATAATTCTAATTTTAATTTATTATAAATATAAAATTTTACAAAACAAACGAAAAATATAACAATAATTTTACTGATAAAATATCATTTTATTATTACTCGTCTATCATAAAGACCAAAATATTGATTTTCATATTTTTTTATGTACCGAATATTTGACAAATGTTAGCTTCGCGAAGAATACGGGTTCGAACACTACTGGTATTTACCGGAGCGGAGTAGAAGAGAAGACGAAGAGGAACACAAGAAGTGAGGTGCCCCAACTCAGGCGCAAGCAGAGCTGCGCGAGGAGAGGAGAGAAGAGGAAGAGAATCGAAAAGCAAAATCCTAATTATCAATTTCATTTGATTGATTCGCCAGACCTCCTCCGACTGCGAGCAGATGAGTTGGCGGCGTATCATTGCATTTCACAAAACTGCGGCGGCTGCTGCAGAACATCCTCTCTTGTCATTGCAGAATAGGCATTGCTCCTCAACTGATTCTCCTCCCCTTACCAGAGATTTCCTTCTCCAGCTATGGAAAATCGAGAAAGTTTCAACAGCTAGAAAAAGAAGGATTTTAACGAGGCAGAGAAGCGGGCAGCAGGTTGCCGGTGCTAGTTATGTAAATCCAACTTTCGTCAATCAACCTCACTCTGGCTCTGCTCCTTTGAAGCCATCTTCTCCTGAAGAGGTCATTTTACTTGCCGTTTTCATGTTTTTTCTTTGTTTCAATGATTCCTTCCTTGTGTGTTCTTGTTATTAGCTCTCCTATCACTTCCATTGCAGGCCATCGTCGCTCCACTTCTTGCTCGGCACAATTTGCTAATTACCAGAGATATAGAATGGGCAAATCTCGTTCTTGGTTTTGAGCAGGTCTTCCCTTATATTTTGCTTCTTTAGTTTTAGCCTATTCATTTCATTTGTCCAACTTCATGCTGTTAGTGTTTCTTCATAGAACCATCTGCTTTTGCTCAAAGTTACAGACCCCTCACTAGCCTGTGGCTTGATATAGATGCTAGTCTACTTGAATGGAACTTTTCATGTTGAATACTAGTTGAACTTTTGCTTCTTTTGCTCTCACTGCCCCTTACACTTTCTTCTTGTTCTGGATGAACTGTTGCTGAAATGTTGTGGTTAAAGATGTGCATATTGTTCTTAGAAGTAGTTGTCATGCATGTTTGTTTTCCTTTGTCTTTTGACTGTGGTTTAAAATGTCAAGGGTTTCATCTCAACAGTTAGCTAACATTCTTTTGCATTGACTTTCTAATGTGTTTTCTTTGGCTTTTGCTTTCCTCTTTCTTGTTGGCTGTATTGTAATGAGCAGGAAAACCGTTATGGAATAGTAGATGTTTCCTGCCCTCAGGCGGTGAGTGATTATTGCTATCATTCCTTCTACATTTTCATTGAGAAACTTTGGTTTTAACTGAATTATTGAGTATTCTACAATTTGAACTAATAAATTCTCAATGTTATATGTTTCCTTTGCCAGCCTGTAGGCTTAATTCGTGAACAAAGTAATTTACTTGCTAGACAGGTATGGTCTTACAAATTACATTTTGCCATGACTATTATGCCAGTAGGTTATCACTTCAGTGTCATTCCCATGATGATGCATTGCGGGCGGCAGATATTTCCTTTTGAAGTTGTATTATATCCTACATTTATCTGTTTCCCTCATGCTGATTCCACCCACACCCCCAGAGTGCCATTTTACAGCCGAAACTTGCATAAATTCAAGATGGTGTGGGAGAACATATTGAAATGTTTTGAGAATTTGATTCATTAGAATGGTATAAAGACTGCAATGAATTGTCAGTAAAAAGACTGCAATGAATTGTCTGATTCAATATGACACTAGGAATCATTCAAATAAAGTACAAAGACTGCAATGAATTGTCTGATTCTTTTTTTGAGTTAAAACTCTCTTATTCATGGAAGATTATTTCCAGTATATAACACTTAAATTGATGGTAGTTGAGTTGATTTTTTTCTGCATGAAGCAAAATTAGATGGTTGATAGGCATGTAACCTTGCTGGAATGTTGACACCTGTTTAGGCCTTATCATTAACTGATTGAGGCATGGCGCTATTCATTATATCCGTAAAGAAATGTAATGATTTACTGCATACCTTTATCTCTAATAATATTTGAACTTCTTGATTCTCCTGCAGTTGCTTCGCCTAAGGCGTCCTTTCGTTGCTTACATTACCGATGCCATGGGTAATGAGCTGTTTAGGGTGAGTTTTTCTACTTTTTTCTGAATTATGTGACAAGTTGCCAGACTTGAATTTCATCTCTAAGGATTCATCTCACTACATTTAGGTTCGTAGGCCTTTTTGGTGGATAACTAGCTCCATTTATGCAGAGATTGATGGTAAGGTGTGTGGCATTTACTTGTATGTTCTTTCATAGCAATGTATAAAAGAACACATTGAGCATGCTAATTGCAGATGGTTTCTAATGATCTAAATCCTGTTATAGGAAGTTGGTGTGGTTCATAGAAGATGGCATCTCTGGAGGAGAATATATGATTTATACTTGGGGTAATTTTAACTGGCTATTTCACATATCATCTTTGTTTATATTGATTGGAGAGAGACCAATGGTAGTGGCTTTCGTGTATCTTCTGCATGCTAATATTGTTTTACCTTGCAACCCTGATAAAGCTCTAACTGAGAGAGTGCTGTTCGGAGGAGTTCTAATGTGTTTCTCCTTCCGTTCCCACCCTGTCTTTCTCTTACTCCTCTGTCTCCTCTTCATTCTCTCATTGAAAAGTTCTAGGAGATGCAAATTTCAGGCCTTGGAAACCCTTCTTAGTATAAGTGCTGACATTGATAAATGCTACCAGGAACCTTAGTCTTTTGGCCAAGGCTTATTCTGTAGTCAGATCAATCACAGCTAGGAAAAGTAAATGGTTTTAATTTGGCATCTCTCTTTGTGTAGATATTAACTTTAACCCTGTGAAAGCTTGGATTATCATACAAAACCATTGAACCTAATTAGCAGGGACTTGTTGATACATGTGTCAATATCTTGTTGTATTATTGGACATTTCCTTTTCTTTTTTTGTACATTTTGTACCTGTCAGATGGGTCATGAAAGCATAGACGGAAGATATTGAAAGTCATAGAACTTCTATTCCTGAGAATTCAATATTATTTCCAAATACATTCGTTTTGAAGACTTGGAAATAGCAAAAATAATGTAAAAAATGTAATATGAATTGCGAATAAGGATAATGCAAAAAAAAAACAATTAGCATGATAAATCTTGAAAAGGTAGATATGCAGGATCAGAACCTTTGGCTAAAGCCTTTACAAGGACATGCAAAATGTGGTTGGTTATCAGATGTGTTGAAAAAGAAGTGTTGAGATAACTAATAACATTGGACCTCACTCATCAGTCATGGCTTTTGAGTGTAGTGGTCCTTTGATATGGTAGCGGAGCCTTCATGATCAAACGGTCAGGAGTTCGAATCCTATCACCCTCCATATTTAATTAAAAATTAAATCAGCACAAGGTATGGTGGGCCTGTGCAAGTTTCAAGGGCTTTCACTTGAGCGGGTGTGTTGAGATAACTAATAACATTGGGCCTCACTCATCAGTCATGGCTTTTGAGTGTAGTGGTCCTTTGATAAGAAGATCAAGCCTTTTAATATGGAGGATGAATGTAATATTATGGTTATTTTTTACAATGAATAATGTTTACATCCTGATTTTAGATGTTCTTTTAGGCCATGTGCCTGGAATAAAAGATGAATCATGGGCACATGCAATATGCTTATCTGCTACTGTCCTTTGCATGTATTATTGTTGACATCTTTGTTTTATAAAAATAGTGGAGTTAGAATTCTTACATGTAGTGGCTTACTGTATTCTCATTCAGATGATGTAATATGCAGGGATAAGCAATTTGCTATAGTTGAAAATCCTGGATTCTGGAATTGGACATTTAATTTGAAGGATATTAATGGAGAAGTGCTGGCTCAAATAGATCGCGACTGGAGGGGTTTTGGATTTGAGGTTCTCTCCTTTCTTTGTCACTCGGTCTTGCTAACCATGAGTGGTCTTATTGTCTAATTTCCATTCGCCTGACTGCTAACCACATACCATCTTTATTATTTGGGTTCAAACATATCAATTCCACCTTCACTTATGATGTATGGGATTCCTAAATATACAGACAGACACAAACACAAACACACACGCATGTGCAAAAATGGTTAAAATGTAGGGAGAGGCAGTGTGGAGTTTCCCCATTTCCTGGGCAGATAGGAATTGTATGAAATTGGTGGGGGGGGGGGGGGGGGGGGGGGGGGGGGGGGGGAAATGCCATTTGTGATCAGTATCACATGATTTCTTTCATCTTCTGAAATATTTGTCTTCTCTCTGCTTTATATTTGTTTCAACATTTTAAGTTGTATAAATCTCAATATATAAAATAGTTTTCTTTCCAATTCAATACAGATCTTTACAGATGCTGGTCAGTATGTGATTCGATTCGGGAACACTGATACCAGCTCCAACACTGGCCCTGCTGGAATGGTAAAGTACCAAGTCATGATCTTCTCTTTCTTTTTTTAATGCTAATGTCTCTGTTTTCCCGTGTTATATTTGTGCTCTTACATTTAACAAACTCATTTTTGGTGGCAGATTGAAGAATTGGAAGTTGTTCGTCCTCTGACTCTGTCTGAGAGAGCTGTGACTGTTGCTCTTGCTATTTCACTGGATAATGACTACTTTTCAAGGCATGGTGGCTGGTAAGCTTGTTGCTGAAAGTTTATAACCACAGTGCTCCTTCTTATTTCCTGGGGAAAATGCAGCCATTATTCAATTGCAGCATTCCTAAAATCTTGTTAATGAAATTTGTTTCCAGCATTCTTCCAGTCAGGAACTTCTATTGTTTTCCTTCTTTTTATAAAAAAAATAGATCTGCTTCGTTTTCGCCTTTGATAATGCTGATTCTTAGCTCATAACTTCGGTCTGAGCATACTGCTGACTTGCATACTTTGCTTTTACTTTATATTGCCAGGGGAATCCCTTTCGTAGCTGTTGGTGAATAGATTGTGCGCTACCGAATACTTACAGCAGCCTGTGGGTTCTATGTCAGCAATGAGGATTCCCTTGATGCCCTTCAGGTGTTATAAAGGCAAAGTTGCGTTTGTTATCCATTCTCCTCATGAATTTGATTAGGAAGTTGCTGTTGGCAAATTTGCTCATCATCTTGCTTTCATCGAGGTTTATATGATTCGGCACGGTTCACTGACTTTTCTTAGCTTCAAGTCCTCTTCTCCATTTTCTTCCTTTAAGGTGTATAGCTCAAAATGGCAAAATGTATTTTCCGACACTTGAGTCATCTGTTCGTGTAGAATAGCTTTGAAGGAACCTTTTGTACAAACTTTTTCTACCTTTTGTTACATGTTCTTGACCGTTTTTAATGAATGGTCTTGGCATTTGCATGTGGTTTCCTAACATATCTATGCACTGATATTCAAGATTACTTTAGCGACACAGGAGTATAAACTTGCAGTATATACAACACAAAATACTAACTAAAGTACGTGAAAGAACACATGCACCAGAAGAGCAGCAAAGCACTCTCCTCTACATGTAATGTGTAATATCTGTAGGCAAGTTTTGCAATTTGTACATCTTTATGGTGACATTTAGCCTTACAACATACTAATACTTAATGCGCTTGCATCCCCCAACTTTCTTCTACAATTCTCATCTAATGACCAAACAAACCACGAATCCAGAAAAAGAAGAAGGAAGAGTCAACAATGAACCCCAACTATACCAGGGCCTTGACTCTAACCATCTAATAAATTAATAAATATGAGAAGCATTATGCAGGGAAACAAAATGTACACAGAATCTATGAGGATTCAGTTCAGATACCTACTTTTAACCTGTGATAATCTATGATTACCCTTCTCGTACACCTTCCGGAAGCTCTTCTTTCAATACCTTGGATGCCCCCCATTAACAATACATGTATGAAGGCCACCGATCACCTCCAATATGCGGTACTTTTCACTCAAATTGCTTCATCTAATCATTCAAGAAACAGCATAACCTCACCCTACCTAGCTCACACTACTGGCTTGGGTGCAGAATGCGAGTCAGAGAGGAAATTAGCAACAATCTTTTGCATCAAACAGTCTAGTATCCCACAATAACCATGTATATGCTACCTACGACGTTTGTCTATCCGCATTCCTATTTGACAAAACCACATTAGTGGTTGCTTTTGAGGGAGGTCTATTGATCTTCTCAAGTAACCTACTGAATACTAATTTGACAGGTATGCATGCTACTGTGGTTGGCCTAGATGTCTCGGGTTTTAGAATCCCATCCATTTTACTGTCACTGACATCATGCAGGGGCTTAGTAATAGATGATAGGGTTCTTGTTTTTCGATTAGATGGTGAGCTTACTTTTTTAACCACCTTTTTCCTGTCTGCTGGAGGCCGGGGAATGTGGGAAAGGCACTTCCGCGCTGAGCTTGCTTTGTGACCAAAATTCCCTGCACCTGATTTCTTAAATGGCGGTCTTCTTTCATGATCTGTAGATGTAATATCCCCAGCAGCAGCATAGCTACCCAATACTGATGATAAATCAGGGCGGGGAACTCGCAAATTAGTTCGTCTAGCAGTTCTCCATACCGGAAGCCTTGTAGTTCCATCATGATCAGCTATTCCGTTGCCATAGTAATCATTTGTGTGAATAAGAGGTTCAGACGAACCATCTTCCAGAGGTTCAATTTGGATTGGATGCCCTATTATTGCCATCCCATTTAACTTGCTTGTAAGAGACATAATAGGGACATCCTTCTTTTGATAGCTTGCTTGGACTTTCAAATCCACATCTACTAACATAGATTCCATCCTTCCACCAAAATGCCGGCGACCAATATACGTGGGACTAAAGTTCTCTGCTCCATCTTCCCAGTACCCTCCATAAACAAATCGATTCTCCCAAGCCATGTCATCCCAATCCATCTCATCATGACCCACATCATTCCGACCTTTGGATGAAAATCTTGATGCATAAGGGTAACTTGCATAATTGAGTCCAACCATTTTTGTACCAGCATATTTTCTGTTCACATTAACCAGACTATATGCCCTTTGACCAAGACCGCTCCGCTTAACCCTTTGATGATCAGAGTCTCTTACATAATCCGTATCAGCATAATCTTTTGTAAGATGTCGAATGTTTCGTTTCCCTTTCAATTGCCATTTGGATACTGCCTCATTAGCTAAAAAAGGGTCACCAGGATAAATGAGAGACGTGTCACCAGAAAAAGCTGATTCTTCGGACTCCTCAGTGCTCGTACTTCCATGTTCTAGAGGTGTTTCAGGATGTCCAAGTCTAAGGATATCCTGCTCGGTGTCTGTATGTACAGCAGCATCTGAACAGCCAATAAGTTGAGAAATTATGAGACAAAAGCAGAGAAGCAAAGGAAAGAGAGCCAAAACACCCACATGCATAATAAGCCAAATCTGACCAAATTCCACAAACATAATTAAAACAGCGGTAAAACACAATAAAACATTGTTCACGTTGAAGTGCACCTAACACCAGAGCATGCCAAACCAGAGGAAATTTAGCAAGGAAATGAGCCTTGTTCTGAGACTTCCCACAACAAATTTCTATAATTATTAGCAAAACAGGTTCAGTCTTATTTCTGCATCATGCATTCTAAGATCAACCAGAACTACGTTATATAGCAACAATCAGATTTAATGCCAATTACCTCCACCTGCCACCAAAGAGGATATACCAAGTCCATCAACAAACAACACCTTTGCTATAATAATAACACTGAGCAGATGCCAACACAAAGGGTATAGGAGAACTAACTGATAAGCAAATATAGACAAAACCAAGCCCATATGATGTGCAAAGCAAACTCAATCCTACCCCTGGATGTCATCAATCTTACTAATAATGTCCCGATTCCTTTGTTTTTACAATCAGTCCCACTCAATTCAGGGCTTATAGCACCTGTCCATTCCTCACGTAATTCGCATGTCAGCTAAAGATAGAAGACATTTTGGTAAGAATTTCTCAATTGGTTCATCCACAAACTTTACCATTTCAAAACATAAGCTGACGTTTTAGACAAACATCACAAAATATGTTCTTGAAGACCAAACCAAAACATTTGTTTTTTCATGTTAAAATGAAAAGAGAAATGACATATGCAGTCACTCCTACTTAACAAAAAATTGCTGTGGCACCAAGAAAAGTAGAGACATAAATTAGCGTGACTTGCTCATGATTCAATGAATTTAAAGTTTTTTCATTCCAGAGATTTCTTAACAAGACGTACTAAAAGTAGTTTTGAAACATCCTTCTTAAGTGCATTGGGCAGTAAACGATGTTTGTTAAACGAGTCTAGAAAAATAACAAAAAAGAGAGGCATTTGTTCAAATATAATTTCCATGTGCAGCAATCAGTAGTAAATATTTTTCAATAGAATTATATGGAACTAAAATCAGGAAGAAAAAAAAGCAGAACAACACTATGAACAAATGATTGATCTTTCACATGCCTAAAATGTTAAATGCAGCAATAAAATTGCTGTCATTAAAAAGAAACTGAAGCAATCAACAGAGATTGAAGTCAATTAGCATAACAAAGTAATACAGCAACTTGAAACCACATGAAACAATTAAAATGCTTCCAAGCAGCAAAATCATGGTACTGAGGCAAGAAAGGGTGGGAAATGCTAAACCTGAATAAACAACCATTTCTTTGTCTATATCTGGCTCGGTCTCAGACGAATCAGTCTCAGACTCTGAAGAGCTGGTTTCTGACGAATCAGATTCATCATTATCCACAAATTCAGAAGAGGAGTTCTCTTCATTCAAAGAAAGAGATCGAGGATGGAAGTCACTGTCACCAAACTGTGAAGGAGACACCCTACGCTTGCTTGAATAAAGTTCTTCATCGTCCATAGAATCGCTAAATTCAGGGGGCAAGTAAACAAACCTGTTCCTCTTAGCCCGATACATAGGTGGCCTCTGCTCTGCTCCTGAAAAAGTAAAAATATTACCACATTTTAACAAAAATAATTGGACTTCATACTCTTTTGAGTACCTATAATACTTAAAAGAGATAGTGGCTCCTGAAACATTTTTGATAGAACAATTCCCCACTCAAGCCCTATGAATCATATCAGTTGACAGAAAAATGCCTTTGGTTTTAAGAACGTTTACCATTTGCATGTGTTGTTCTTTGTATGCTAGAGGCACCATTAGGAAAATCTTGAGAGTAATCATCAGCTATAGGTTTCCCTGAACCATCTAGATCAAACGAAGATGAAAGCTTTCGCTTTAAAGGGGTAGTCTTAAGCCCAAGGTCCTGCAAGCCTCTCATTCGTGGTGTTGCCTCATGATGATCATCTTCCCATATCGGCCGAGTTCCACTTATGGTGTTCAGATTGTCTCCAAGATCATCTCTCATATCTGTACCAGCTTCTCTCAAAAAGTGATCTGATTTGGCATTCCCAGGATTTCCATTGTTATTTCCCAAGTTTTCTGAAAAAGTTCCAAGTTCTCTTTTTGTGGATCCAGTGGATTTACTTCTTATGCGATCAGATGATTTTCTTACTTGCAGGCCCAGTTGCTTTTCAAGCTCAAGGGCATGAAGAATTGCATCTTCTCGACGTGCATACTTTTCTCTTTTCTTAATAGGCATTCCCTGGGCAGATTCAGCCCTCTCAATACAATTATCAAAGTCACCACATCGAAATGACTTCACGCGCTTGGATTTTTCTAAATTGTACCAGTCCCTGAGAAGTAGTAGAAGAAACTATTTATAAGAAAACACGTTAAATCTGAAACTAGAACAGTGACACACTGCAATTGCTAAAGTAGCAGTAGAACTTGTTGGAATATCAATAAACCTACAGGCAAGATCGGCAAACTCACACTGATATATGAAAAGCTCTTTTAGCTTTGATTAAAATGCTAATTTAGTATATCAAAGATAAATTAGATAACCCATGCAGAAAGTGAAAAGAACATCAGCTTATCAAAAGAAAAACCCTCTTACTCAGAAACAAATTACAACTTAAAGCTAACTGCTACTGCATTGAAGTAAGCAAACAGAGACTAATTTGGTGTGACTCAACATTGCCTTTCTAGACGCTATACAGGTCAGGGAAGTTCAGGCAACAAATATCGTGCATGTAAGAGCTGGACTTGCGAAATCCAATATGATTTATCCCAGAAAAGTAAGCTGGAAAGAATCTAAAGACTGTGCAGGCACTTGAACACAAAATTTGGAAAACATTACAGGCAATGTGCATTTCACAAATTGGGGAAACAATGGCATTAATTCTGATACAATTTTGTGAGTGGAAGATCTTATGAAACTAATAACCACAAGAACGTGAATAAAAGCAAAACTTCATATACTGTAGTAGTTCACCATTGACAAAGCACATATTTTGCCAAGACAAGCAGTAATGAAGCTTTAGAGGACAAGGGCCAAGCTACGGCATCTCCTATGCCAACTATATCTATGTGCAAAAGGTTAACAAGTATGGAGTTATCACACCGCATATAAGGCAGATCCCTTAATGGTATTTGAGGTTGATTAACAGATAGTGAGCAAGGTTTTGTTGAAGTATGCATATTGACTACAGCATTAACAATCCATGATAAGAACATTGAAGAAGGGAAGCAATGAAACTTACACACTAGCATCTTCCCTGCCGAGGAGCTTGACCGGAGTTCCAGTTCTAGGAGAAGAGAGGTTACTCTCTTGAAGCTCTTGAGCCTCCATTATTTTGCCAGGCCACCAGGAACCGTTCCTCCGCCGCACCCACACAATCGGACCTACACTATTATCCTCCGCCGCACCTGATCCCCAACTACCCATCCACCACTACGCACGCTGTTGTAGTCGCCGTCGTCGTCGTTATCGAAGAAGAAACCAACAGAGGAGAGGAAATCAGCCGCCGGCAAAGAAGAGTGATGATGAGAAATGGAGTGTGGTAGAGGCGGGTGTAGTAGATGATCCGGATACGGAGAATTGGGTTTCCCTTCAGATTTTCATATTATTCATCGTTGTGGTTATTTCTAGGGTTTCTTAGGTATTTTTATTTTTTAATTTGAGTGTAGCAATCGATTTTTGATAAATTAGAGGCAAAGACGGAATCTTATTTTTTTTTATTATTGGTTTAATTTTTCTGCTAATATTATTAAATATCACAATAATAACAATAAAAATGTGTCATTTTGATTTTGTCCGTTTAAAAGAAGGAGGAGGAGGAGGAGGAGGGAGGAGGAGGAGGAGCAGATGTGAGTTTGTTGGCTCAAACACGAAGAAGAAGAAGAAAGAGTGGCAGCTCACTTGAGTCTCGGCCCAGGCTCTCAGCGGCTCGGACTCATTCTCTCGAGCAGCTCAGTCCACAGGCACACGCGCACGCGCACTATCTACCAATCGCGTGCCACACGTGCCATCTTACCTCTTCTTCAATTGTTTTTCTTTTCCCATTATTAACTACCAATTTTATCCTTATATTTGCCCAATTCTCTCACTTAGGTAAAGCTAGTTGAGGGACTGATTTGGAAAGTGGGTAATTATATGGGGTTGAGACGTCTTTTGCCTTGTATAATTTGAATAGGATATGATTTGAATCGTTGTCTTTTCTTTGACTTTTGCTAGCTCTATGTTTTTATTTGTCTCATCTAATTTGTTTAGTACAATGATTTTTTTATTATAAAAAAAAAGTAAAATCCCACTTAATTTTTCAACCAAGATTTAAAAAAAATGATGTTATTTTACATCTATAAATATAAGAGAGAAATTTGGAAATAGAAGTAACTTTTACTTCTCGTTCTAGTAATTTTATTGAATGATTTGATTTTCAATTTTGTATAATATCACTCTTTAAATTAGTATTTTTTATTATTATTTATTTATAAAAATGATACTATATATACACACACCTACTAGTTACTAGATTAGTAGTAGGTTTGTATTCTATCATCTCATGATTGAATTACATTAGCTCATCACTAAACTTTGCTAATTGAATGGGCCACTCCTAAGGTTGGTTTGAGTTTATTTTAAATGAACGGGTTTGGACCGTTGAATTTTAAGTCTGGCTCGACCTGTTGATGTAAAAAAATCGAGCTTAGGTTTTTCAATTTTAAGCCCTCCGCCCGACCCGCTTCATATAAATACAGAATCTAATCTGATAACTTCTAATTTGTAAATAAATTGTAGAGTCGTGACATAAGTTTTTATTATCAATGTCATGCACTCTTTAGTTTTCAGGATTATCCCCTTGAATTTAATACTTTTTTATTTTGTTCTGTTTTATGAGTCGGTCATAAGTCATAAAGAGAATAATAGCATACTTGCCATTGTTGGTTAAGTATTGAGATTGTAAAGTTAAAGTACTTAATTTATTATTTTAAATCCGTACAAATATTTTAATTTAATATTTATAGTTCATATACAAAAATTGTCATTTTTTCTAATTATATAAAATTAAACGGGTCAGCCCGTTAGACCCATATGTGATCCGTTTAGTAAGAGGGTCGGACTTGAACCATGTAAAAATTAACCATCTTAAGCCCAACTCATCTTAAATATTAGAGGGCTTAACGAAATTAAACCCAAACCCAACTCAACTCGTTCCGTACAATTAGTAGGTCTACTCATTATTAGAGAAATATGAATGATAAATAATGTATAACACGTAACAAGTGAATTTACGTCCTTGAAAATTCACACACGAGAATTTCCCCTATAATGTCATTTTACTTTCATAATTTTTGAATTATTTATTTTTAATATTATTATAGTGGTTTTACTATCAAAATTAGAATTCTCACACGCAAATATTCAAGTAGTTTTATGGAATTTTGTTACGTTGATGTCTTGTTGAATACATTTATACAGAATTTATAGGTATACGAAATTGCAAATATTCAAGTTCTTTTTCTTTTTAAAATATTTTTAAAGCATGTTCGTGCTAAAACTCGATTTTATAAAAAACTAGATACGCCTTATAATTATAAATAGTAACAAACAAAAAGATGTGACAATTAAGCATATTAGTTAATATTGTAATTCCATTTAGTATATTAAAAGAATTGGTCATTTCTTTTTACACTTGTAATCTGCAATGGAAGAAAATAAAAAAAGAAAGTAAATTCAAAATTCAAATTCACGCTCCAACGGTCATTTCTAGGGTTAGCTAGTAGCTACTCCGTCCGCTATATAGCCATAGCACTGAGAGCAGTCAAAGCAACAGCATTTCTTCTCCCATTCAACACCTAAAAGCAAAGTAACAAAAACTCCTTGTTTTTTTTCCACTGCTTTGTATGTTTCATTCGGAAATGGATTTCCACAGCCTTTCAAGGAAAGAGCTTCAAGCTCTGTGCAAGAGGAACAAGATCCCAGCCAATCTCACCAACATCGCCATGGCAGATGCTCTTCAATCCCTGGAACAGGTAATTGCTTTTTATCCGATTACATATACTGATTCTTCCTTATTTTCCGTTTTCTTGATGAATCAAATAAAAAAGATCGTAGGATATGGTTGAAGGTAGATAGCTGAGGTAGCTGGAGTGAATCTCAAATTTTCTTTCAGTTGGGTTTCTGGGTATCTGCTTAATCTTGAAATTGCGCCCATGAATGGGTTTTCGATTTTGATCCATTTAACTTGTTCGGTTACCAAGAAAATGTGTAGAAACCCACAAAATGAAAGAAAGATTAGGATATCCATCTAGAATATGTTTGATTCTCTTTAAAACCCACGATTCTTCTTTTTTCAGGTGGAAGGACTTGATGAACTCAACAATGCTCCCAAATCTGACCATCAGCAATCCCCAGAGAAGTCCATCCCTGGATCACCCGAGCTTCCTACAACTGCTTCTAGAACATTGACACGAACTCGTCGAGCACCTAGGCGAATTACTAATGAAGAAAACAAGAATGCCAATCTTCTGGAGACTCCAGCAATGCCTACCAGCCGTAGAAGGGCACCTGCTACATCTACCCGCAAGAAAACAGAGGCTAAAGTTCTGGTGGATGCAGTGATGGTGACTCCTGTTGTGCAGAGCAGTCGAAGGAGGGCGCCTGCAGCTTCCTGCCAGGGGAAAATAGGGGCCCAGGAGGAGGGGAAGTCAGTTCAGAAGGTGTATGGAACAAGGCAATCAATGAGACTACTAGAGAAGACTATGGGAGAGTTGAGTTTGAAGGGCAAAGGGAAGGTTGAGGCAGTGAAACTGGAAAATGATGTTAAGGCTGATTCTGGTATGTGTTTCTTGTCCACTTTCTTTCTTTCCGTTGACTGATCTAAGTTTTATTGCATACTAAATTAAATGTAAAAGAAAGCAAAATTGAATGGTCATCATGTGATGCAGGTAAGGGATCGGAGATAACCCATGATTCAGAACTATATCGAAACTTAGATCAGTCACTGGAGAATGAAACTGAAGTGGGCAATGGACTACAAGAGGAGAACAATAACAATAATGAGTATGAGTTGGATGCTTGCAGCCAGAACCGGGAATCAGGCTCTCAGAAATCCAACAATCTGGATAGGCTTTCAGGGATTGATGGGGAAGATGTAGACAGTGGTAATAATGCAGATGAATCTGAATTTCAAGTTGAGAACTTAGAGAAGGCAAACATGGGTGATGGTATCATTGATGAGAATGGTATTTTTCTAGTATCATCTATCTTAACTTGTTTATTTTCAATGGATGTCATTGTTGACTCATCATCTTCTGCGCCTCTAATTTTGCAGGATCAGATGTTTTGAATTCTGTGGACTCTTTGGAAGTGGCTTTAGAACCTGGAAGTGAGACAGACCTGAACATAAATCAATGTACTGTACCTGAAGAAACTTCAGCTATAGCCATGGAGATGGAACAGGCTTCAATTGACAAGGCTCAGGATGAAGTTTCTGCTGAGATCATGGACTACATTCTTCCAGCACAATCTTCCGCACCATCCAAGATTGACAATAATCCAGTTACATCATATGAAGTGAATTTGACAGATTCTCTCCTATCAAAGCCTGACGAGAATCTAGCAGATGAAGTTGAAGAATATGGAAAGTGCTCTCCACTTGTTTGCAAAGTTGCTCCAAGTGATGAGTCAGAATACAGAAATGAATTTTTTGATGGAAATGCATCAGATGATGTGGAGAGTGAGAAGTCAGAAAGCTGTGAGGTAGCTGAAGATAACTTGGTTGAAGTCGACGTGACTGAAAAAGAAGAATATGACATGTCTACAGATTCAGCTATCAAAGTGGCACCCAAGATGCAGGAAACTGTGGGTTCTAATGAAAATCTAATTGATGTCCAAGCAACAAAAGCAGAAGAACTGCCTTCAACATTGGGCAAGACACCAACATCCACTAAGCAAACGAATCCCTATCAACCCCTGGTTGCTGGTGAAACAGTCCACTCTCCATTTGCAGCAGACACTCTTCAGGGTCAGTTTCCTCGTCCCTCTGGATTGGCCCCCAAGAATACTTCAGCCAAGACTCAAATCACAATTGAGATGATGAGCCACGCTTCAATTGTTAACAAGGAGAACATTAACAGCAGCGAGATGAAGGTGGATGCTAGAAAAGATGAGATGAAGAGCACTGATAAGGTGATATCAGCTGAGTTAAGTCTAAGGGAATTGAAGAAGATGATAAAGAAAAAACTAAACATTTCTGACAAGAACAATGAAGAAGAGATTGTCCAAAAGGTTAGACCCACCAAAACCCATCTTTTTCTTGATAATGTTCGTAACTAGTTACCATTATATGCTAATGTATTCATGATGTTCTTGTACGATGTTGAAAGCAGGAAGGGAGGACAAGACCAGCATTGCAGAGGGTACCAGAGAATGGCATGGTTGCTGCAGAAACAGGGACTAAGAACTGATGATAAGAGCATGTGATCATCATTACATTTTTGTTTTACTTTTATGGTGTAGTAGGGAGGATGGATGAAATGGGGGATTCAAACTTGGGTTTGCCTCCTTTTTTTTGGTTCTTTATTTTCCAGTGAAGTTCACAAACATTTTGTTCAAGTTTATCAACATTTGTGTTGACGATGAGTTCTAATAAAAACACAGATGACATTAGCTTTTGTTATCAGCAGTATTGCGTTTCGCTATTTTGATCTCTTTGTTTCAGAAATGTAAGGCTGCTCTAAATTTGTGTTTCACCTTGTACTTGAATTGAAATATTGCTCTAGTTTTCCACATTACAAAATAAAAAAATTCCTTGAAATGTAGCAGCATTTGGTTTTTTAAGCTCTAAACTCCCAACATTCAGTGGGTGTCAAAGCGTTTGGTAGGAACAACATTAGTGATATGCCTAGAAAATTAAACTTCATATAACCTTTACCTACATATGTCCAAAGATGCACTCATCATCCACTCTTAGTGCGACGGATGGGCATCTTTTTGTTTTTGTTTCTAGATGCCTCTAAAAGCCTACTTTTTACATGCAAGTAACATCACTCAATTCGGCTTGAACGTAACCATGTTCTGTTTGATAACGTGATTTTCGATTTGGTTCATCTTTGCTAGAGTTTGGGTATGGATTCAGGTTAGAAATTTCCCATGATCCATGCATGACTTGATGTTATCACCTACTTGATGCAAGATTATCTGTGGTTTTTTTTTTCTCTTTATAGGACCGGTTTTGTGGGTTTTTGGTTTCACATGATTTTAGTTTTGACCATTTGTTTCTTGAAGAAAAGAAAATCGATATTTTCAATTCCCTTTTTCAAGTTTTATTTTTTTCATCATTTTTCAAAACTTATTTCTTCTCTATGATATTCTTTAATTTTAAACTACATCAGCACCAAAATGCTCAACCATCTTTGATTTTGATACTTGAATTAACAATATTTAAAAAAATTGTAGTTAGATTAGGGAACAGTAGAACTCTGGTATCCTTATTGTCTTTTGAGGCAAGATCATTATCATACGACTATGACAAGATTTTTTAAGCTGAGTATCAATTTACACCATCCGTCTTTCATAAATGGTGAATCCATGCCCACAAAATATAAGGTAGCCCACCCCATTGTAAAATATAAATTGACACTGGGCAAACAAGTAACAACTCGCATGGAACACTAGCACCTCCTAAATCCACCAACTACAGAAGTTCTTCATTAACAACCATGGTAGTCACAGCAATACGTGCGAAAGTGAACCCTTTTTTTTCGAGAAATTCAGGGCTCTGGTCTAAACAATTGCCATTAACTTCTTCATGCAAAACGTGGACGAGGACTTGAAATCAAGAATACTAAAGAAGTCACGCACAGGAAAACCAATGGAAGAAAATAAAACAAGCTCATCATCTTCCACAAAGAAACGCCATGCATCGATAAACAACTACTATACTAAAAACCTGTCTACCTCGTCCTTGTAGCTATTTTTCCAACAACATTTTAGTGACAAGAAAAGATTTACAATTTTCTTAATCTCCAAGTAGCCCAATCAACAAATGGCCCCCACCAACAGGAGAAAAGGACAGATTTACAACGAATATGAATAGTAGGCCATTGTTTCATGCAATTGATTACTGAAGAAAAAAAGTGAGAGCAACTGAGCAGCTACCAAAACTCACAGTAGATGCATGCCGTGTTCTTTATATCCGAAGGTGCTAAGCACCAGCTTTAGCTATGCCATCACCTCGAGGGATGGTCTGATTGTTGCGCACTGGGAGAAGGATTTGATGAATTAGATGGAAGAGACCCATTATCTTGAGATGATGGTCCACCCCATTTCAGCTCTACATCAGAAGGCTCGACCACATGTACCGCGCCATCACTCATGCCAAGTGCAATTTGATTGGCTTCAGATGGATGAGAAGCTATAACCAACGGATATGCAGCACTACTACTACAATAAGAAGAAACAGTGAATCAATATATGGAAAACTGTACTGCTCAACTACAATGTGGAAACCCATGGTTCTATATCTTTTGAGAAACACCTGGGAATCATTATTTGACATTGATTCATACCAAAATAATGCCTTAGCTCCACAATTTTTTTGCTTACCTCACTGCAACTGAAGTTATATAAGCAGAGGGTGCTATCCGACATCTAATCCTTAAGCTGTCTGCATCAAAAACTCCAACAGCACCATCGCAAAAGCCAGCATAAATCAGTGAACCATCACTCGAATATATTGCACTTGAGATTGGGGCACTGAGCGTATCCTTAGGAAACCACTACAAGGACAGAACACAAAAACAGAAAAATTAATGGAAGCTCGTGTACAAAATAAACATCCAAACAATACTATCCATTCTATCTTATTTGCCATTTCTTTTTGCCATACAAACTCCCCATTAACCTCAATAGATATATGGACATAGGCGTGCCTTAGATGGTAAAAAAATGGTCAACTGATATAATTGCACCCAGAAAGGAGGACAGCAAAGTTCAATCAAGGGAAACCAATTAATTAAGCAGAATGAGCACGGAATAAGGTGTCAAGGCAAAAGATATCAAGCCACTATACAGTCTTGTCAAAATTCTCTCCATCTATAAGAGGAATATGCTGGGGCCAATCTATGATCAGGCAAGGCTTAGTCTACCACTGCTTGGATGGAGCTAGTAGTTCTACAACTCGGGTTTACAGTACAATTAATTGATTGAACTTTTAAATGTTTATATATAAAGTAAAGCCCCAGTAAAATATTTGAAGCGTGTATAGATAGATGAAAAGTAAACACTTTATTTTATTTGTAGTGGGTTCTAAAGAATTGCCAGCCTTTTTCATTCTGGCTCAGCAAACCCAACTTGTTTTGACACTGATAGTAATCTTTAAAAAAATGAATTAACAAATCAGAAGAACCCAAAGTCAAGAAAGGATAACTTACTGAGCGGGAACATTCAAGTTTGCTGTCATAGATGGCAATTTGGCTTTCGTGAACAACCAACAAATGCATATGATCATTGTGAAACTGGACTTTAGTTTCACCTACTAATGGGGATTGACGACCAGCTGGAGCTTGTATGAACCTCGATTTCTTTTTCTCCCACCCGTCAATGCTCCACGCACACAACTGAAACTCAAATAGTTAAGCCCAACTGGCATCTTATAACAGGTACTTCTATAGTTCTACACTACAAAAGATTATAAAAATATGCCTTAAATCTGAACCTAACGAACGTAAAAAGGCATATTCCAGTTTCGATGTGCATCTACAATACACATCCTGGAACAAGTGGCTCAAAAGTTATAAAATTGCTCAACAGTTCCACACGTAGGATAGCATTAAGCAAGGAATATGTGACTTGATGTGAGCACCATGAAAATTGTCAAAATAAAGCAAGAGAGAAAAGTATGTTCAACTTAAGAAACATAATGTAGTATGTGATACTTCTTTTAGCTACTAACCTGAGCATCAGCCCCTGAAGAAACAAGCACATTTAAACTCTGTGAAAATGCCAATCCTGTTACTCGACTCTGGTGACCCTTAAGTTTGGTTTTTACCTGAAGGCAACAACAAAAGCAAAGTATGCACCAGAAGAGATTAAATAACAGAAAATATTGCTATAGGGTAAATCGAGCACAGAGAAAGTGTGTCATTTCTGAGTCTGTTTATGCCTTTAAGCTTGACTTTAAAGGGCAAGCCCGTTATGGTTGGTTTCAATAGTTTCCGTCGCACCTTTGCTTCTTGTTTATCAAAATTGTACTCATAATTAAAGTTAATGATTACTTACATAAATATCAAAGAATTCAACTATTCAAAAAGTGCATGCACAATTATGCAAGTTCGCATTGAGTTTTAAAAAAAAGATGGTATGTGACAATAATACAATGTCAGTTTAAGGTAGAAAACTATGGCACACAAAATAATTGATTATTGGTGTCCAAATTTTATCTTGAAAGCTGAAAATTATGAGGAACCAGACAGAAAGCAAAAAAATGGCAAGTACTAGCATTAGCAACCAGCAGAAAGATAACTACTTCACTATACAAAATGAGATATGATTGAGAGCGGAAAGGATAGGAAATAAGAGAGGGATTAGGGATGAACAGAAGAAAAAGCGAACCCATAGACAAACACCGATGCATCACCTCATCAACTCTGACATTATATATTTGGACGGTGGAGTCCTCCATGCCAATGGCTATTATATTGTTATCTTGAGGATGGAAGGCCAAAAATGTGGCTGCAGGAGGTGGGGGCATGAATGTCGTCATGACCTAGGGAAAAATTTAGCATTTTTTAGCATTTTTCATTTAACCACTCCAAGCAGAAGTTAAGAATTAAAAATTATGAACACTCAACTTGCAATCAGGAAACGGGGTAAACATAACAATGACAAACCTTGAATGTCATCATGTTGAATAAAGAGACTTTCCCACCCGATGCAGACATGACATAAGAATCATTTTTGGACAATGCAATGCAGGCAGTAGACTCTTCAGCTGGTTTATTATCATTTACATCATTTGTCATAAGCGTTCCACTCTGAGGCTGCCATAACTGTGGTGCAACATATGCAGTGGCCTACAAGAGTTGACTTTGAGGCATTAGAAACCAAAAAGTAAGAGAAACAATGACTAATAGAGAAGAGACTTGAACATCAAAAACACGAGCATAACCTTTCCTGATGGATTTCTTTCATTGCGCTGCCACTTCCAAAGCTTGTGAACAGCATTAGAGGCGAGGGCCAATAGGGCTAGGCCAGAGTTAGTATAGATCAGACGTACGACCTGCAATCACTAACCCATTAGACAATATAGGGGAAGCTGATACATGTCCATGTGTTTAGATGTTTGCACATCCACTTGGTTCTTGTGTCTGCATGTGTGTCAGTGTATTTCAGAGAGAGAGGGAGACAGATGTATCTACAGCATCTTAGAAATTAGAATGTGAGAGAGAGAGGGAGATGTATGTACAGCATCTTAGGAGTTAGAACAACCCTATTTCTGCAAATAGCAGAGGAGGCCACAAGACTGTTTGCTAGAGGAAGGGGAAGATTTGGAGGGAGGCATAGCCCCCACAATCCATACATTGTCATATGTCATCACTCATTGAAAACAGAAGCTGAAACACTAGATAGCCCCACATCCCAGCACAATGATATGCCCACTAACTAAGAATACTACACAAATAGTGATTTTATTGAGAAATTTTCCTCAAACACATGCTTAGATGCAAGCTTTATTGGAAATTTTCAGTGTTAGAAGGGACAACTAACGAGCCCCTGCTCTCATAATTTACTCTTCCCTAATACTTGACCATTACTGATAAACTACAAATCTAATGGCATATTCCAAACAAGAAAAACAAATGACATGAAATACTTTTCCTAGGAGGACGAATAATTACAGCTCATATTTTCCAGAAAATGGAATAAAGAATGCAAAACCAAATATTAACATTGTATTCAACATACCACTGTTTTAGAATAAACATAGTCAAAGTTTAAAACAAGATGTTAAATAATACTAGCAGGAATTTTCACCACATATTCCTGGTTGAAGACTTCCGAAAATGGCTAATATGAAGAACACCTGTCATCAGTACTTAACTAGTAAATCATTTTGCAATCCTCTCCTACTTTGTGCTTCCCTTGTTAGTGAATCAGTGATATACTCTAAATAAGCCATTATTTAGTGGTAAGGGTATATGCACCGATACCGTCTAAGGTAGGATGACTAAAATAAATAAGTAACCAAAGAAACTGCCAAAATTGTAAAGAGAAAAAAACCATGATCAAATATTCATAAAAGTCTCCCCATAATTTAACACAAGAAAATGATTAGTGATTAATCTTATAGATCAACCACCTACCTTGCCAGCTGCAATGGGATCAGGCAATCGCAGAACTTTGAGTTGGGATGGGTCCACAATATCAGGGATTTTCCAGCTTTTGATCTTGTCCCCATCATCGGAAATTCGAGGTTTAACATCAACAAACCTGCTGTTATCCATGTTACCCTGTAACCTCACCCAATATAAGAATCAGACACTAGATGGTGCTCACAGCTTCAAAGTCCCAATTAGAGTACACTGTACTTACAAGATTGCCGATAGAAACAGCAGGTGGGATCCTATCCATGCGTTCTAGCATTGGACCCATGCCAGAAGAAACATTTGTCACAGGCCCTAGTGCGTTAACAATCAGTGGCTGCGAAAAAGGACATAAGAAATCTTAATAGAAGAGAAATGCAAAGAAATTATGCCATACTATATAATTTAAAAAAAGAAAGCATAGCATGAATGTGCATAAAAAATAAACATCTCGAGCCTTCTTCAACAAGTGCTTGTTCAGGTTCCATTAAAATCCAAGGGTTTGTTGGTGTCGATAAAACTATTCACCTTTTTTATGTTTGGTTTCCAATAAGCTCATAACTTTCTAATCAAAGAATCGTAATCCATAACTTTCTTTGTGAACATAAATTTTTAGGAATGTAAAGTTATTTGGTAGTTGTGGCAACCGACAAGAGTAGCAGTTGAGGCCAATGTAGTATTTACAATAAGAATGGTAACATGGCACTGCAGATTATATTTGTGTAGTGGTGATAGAAGACATCAATTCATTGCTCAAGGTGACAAGTAGATCCATGAAGGATTCATGAACATGAGACCATTGAGCCACCAGTTTGACAAGATTGCATAATGCATTTGTCACAGGAAGGTATGTTAATAATCTGATGTCTATAGCAGATTGGTGCATATTTGAACAGGTCAAAGGTCAATGGTTTTCCCAATAATAGTATTCAACCAGAGATGTTTCTCAGAAACGATTCAAATTAATATGTCAATAACACCAAGGCACACAGCTACCTTAGAGTTAATGGGTTCAGATGGGCTTCGATTTTTATCTATAGCCCTGCTCTCCAGCATCCTTATCAGGCGCAATCCATCACTGTTTCCTAATATCTTGATACCATTATCACTTGTTGTGATTGCCAATAATGAACCTTCCTTGTTGAATCTAAGTCTAGGACTAGCCTGCAAGAGGAAAAATCAAATAGAAAAAGGGAACCCTTATTATTTCAAATACCGACAGAAAAAGACACTTCAATCCTATTATCAAAAAGAAAATAGAGTAATACTAACAGGCAAACCCCCATCTGCTTCAGTAGATGTCAACATGTTGGTATTATCCATATCCCAAAACTTAATCTGGAATTCATCACCAACAGCTAAAAAGCGGCTCCTTGTTGTGTCAAATTGAACAACATCTGAAGACCGCTTCCTGAAACCAAGATATGTTCGCTTGATAGATCCTTCACTCTCATTCCACTCAACTAGGTGGGATTCTCCTTCTTTACTAGTTCCGCAGGAGAAAAGCCTGGAGAAAATATAACAAGTTCACATTATTGTCAACATTTTATTAATGCATTCATGTATGAGCTTACACATTGTTACAGAAAATATAACAGAAGTTGAAATAAACCAGCTCGTGCTTGATTCAGACATCCACAGGCTTGGATGCCAAGTCTGACAGAAACCATGAAGCTGGAAGCAGGTTCTGAAGACACTGCTCTACGCACAATGTGTTACGTACACCATGTACTTGGGGATGGCAGGAACCACCTTATCCATGGGAATGTCATGCCATCAACAAGGCTTCTACATGCTTTGTAGATCTTTAAGTCATGCAATTGGTTTAATGAAGGCACAAGAATTATACGCATCTTACAGGCAAAACCACGCTCCCTCAGCACAAACCATAGGACAAAAGACCAAAGTGTGTTACTCTCATCTCAAACAGAATCTTCAGAGCTGTCTAGCTAGAGTTCTACCAGTAATGACATATGGAGTGCCTGACTCCAAGTTAAGCTATAAACAACCTAGCGAAATGTAATAGACCCCCTAAGCCAGTTTGTTAAGAAGGACTACCAAAACCAAACTTCTAAAAGGTAAAATAGATCATGAACAAGGAAATTCTAAAAATCAATAAAGCAAACAAGAGTAGTAGGCACGAATGATATAAATAACCTTAGCCAAACAGTGAAAGACACGAATCATACACCAGACAAGCAAAAAAAAAAATCATCTCTATCGCAGCTATAGTTTACCTGGTGCCATCGGCACTATATGCCATCATGGTGCACCAAAGTCCAGGAGCATCATAATCCACTCTAGATCCCACAGAGTCATATAGCCAAGCTTTAATCTTCCCGTCGACTGCTGTAGAAAAAATAAACTGCACATATAGACAGCATGAGTTACATTATACAGCAGTTCACAGTGACAAGAACTTTCAACCACCAGTCATACTGAAAAAGATGCGTCAGGTTTAAGACAGCATACAACATGGAATAACTAAATCCCAAACTAAGAAACCTGCTAACCAAAGAAATTCACCTGGATATTTTCCTTATAATGAGGACAGACTGAATAAACAGAAGCTTCATGCCCTTCAAAAGTATATTGTCTGCGTCCAGCAACAGCATCCCATACCTTTCAATCAGGAACTATCATGAGAAGACTCCAAATTTTATTGCCATACAAAACCAGTCAAACTCTGAAATCAATACCTTAATCATCTTGTCATCGCCGCAGGTGACGATACATAGTTGCTTGTTGGGATGAGCAAATGCAATATCATTAACACCACCAACATGAGCATCGATCTAAAAGATAAGATTGAGTGGTCAATTATACCATTCATTATCCCAGCCATGACATTACCAGGGAGTTTACCTCCAAATGCTGCCTTAGTTCTCCAGTTGGATTGTACGTGTATATCTGCACTATATGCTTTGAGAATGCAACACCTGCAACAAATTATTATTCAATTAGAAGTGCTGCAATCTGATACTAGAACCAGTTGGCAACATTATTAGGTCATCAAGGACACAAATTTCAGTACTTACCAAGCATAAGTCCATCAGGTCCCCAAACACAACGATTTACTGATATAGCAGCATCATTCAACAACGCATTCTGGCAGCATAATTAAATCCAATTAAAGTGAAGAATCAGACACCACTCCAAAACCATTAGAAATGGTTAATTTACTTAACAAGTGATAAATTGTCTACTTCATTGACAGATGAACCAATAGATCAGAATCATCATTACGAACACAATAAAGAAGGGTTTGCCCATGATTCAATCAAAAGAAGAAACTGTCAAATTTTAATAATGCCTCCAGTAGGATAGAATACGTTATACCTGCAGTGGCATTGAAGCAGCTGAAATATCCCAAACTTTGAATGGTTTATGAGCCAACCTTTCCCGAGAGCCAACTTCCCAAAGGCTTATGTCACCAACATTTGTGCCAACTAGAAAAGGTAATCAAAATCTCCATCAATATAACTCCTAGTGAAAAAAAATTGCAACTCTACTTTATAGTCTTGACCAGCAATATATCATCAGGTATCAACCTAGCAGGATGGTTTGCTGCTGTGGATGGAAGTCCATGCTCATGACATTAGTTCCTTGATTAAGAGTTTTTACAACAGTTTTTGGAAGATCATCCTGCGAATACATGTTGGGAGTATGTACCACACCAGAAAATGACACCTGCCATGAAAAGCCAGATAATGATTACAGCACTGCCAAATGAAGATGAATTGAGTAAGTTAGCCTGGCTACCAGAAAACAAAGGAAGGAACACTGAATTTTTGTACCTCATCAGATTGAGCAGTCCGCATGCGCTTCATCAAGTGCTCTGAATCAGCTGTTTGATAATCCATCCCCACAATACCTGTGGGCGTCCTTGGGTGTTTCAAGAATGCAGCTTCACAAGTCCATAAAAAGGTTCAATTTCACTGAGCATGCTAAAGCCAATAGATACACATATTAGAGATAACTTCACCTGCATTAGAAGGCTGCATAAGACTCGGCTGCGCTGCTGCCACAGCTGGGTGTGCCAAAGAAGGATTGGTGCTTGACATCCACCCAGCAATAGCACTGGGAGATGGGGAAACTACAGGTTGAAATGGCTGCACGAGAAATGTCATTGCAAGAACTAGATGAGTAGTTATCAACAGGTGCCCACAGTGGGACAGCAAATTGAAGAGAAAAAAATGCTTACACCGTGGGCACCAATAGGGGGAAATGCTCCAGCCTTGGGAATTGGCCCCACAAGGGGGTTATTTGTGGGAGGAGGAGGACGAGCTCCATTTGCCGTCGTAGGAGTGCAAGAATGATCCGTGAAGAGTGTTTTAATATCAGGGTTTGGACGAGGGTTCTTACAAAGCTGATGTTGCCAATTTAGACTACAAATTTACATAGGAAAAAGAGACTTCAGAAAATAACATCCAATAATGGAGAGTTGAGTCCACTACAGATTATGAATGTATGCAACTAAGATTGAAACTAAAGAAGGACACCAATTAAGAATTTCCACCAAATATACATTTGCAACAAACTTTTTGTTCCACATATACCAGCAGAAGAATAAAGCAAGTATAACCTTTGGTTTATTAATGTTCTTAAACGTGAGCTTTTGAAGGCTGGGAATGCAAGCTTGTCTCGAAACAGTGGGTTCGCTTCAATGAGCTTCTTAAGTTCCACTAGCATGATGCTTCGAGCAGATTTTGTGTCTCCATATTTTGAAAGCTGTTCATTTTGCCTGATCCCAAAGAGCAAGTGTCAAAATCTATTGCATGGATGGCCATTGAAATTGACATTATGAAGAAGCAACCCAAAGTACCTAAAATTATCAAGAGTAAGCAGCTGGGTGATCTCCTTGAAAAGTTCTTCATTGAAGGAGGAAAAGACCTTAAGGTCCTTGACAAGGATCTCAACAGCCTTAGCCCGATCCTGTCTGATGGCAGGAAACAAAGAATTAATGTAACCAAGGTTGATAAGTTAATACCATATATCACAGAGCATATAACCAATTAGTGAAATATTACAGAATCTCTTGTTTTGCTCATCACCTTATAGAATGGCAGTTTCAAGTGAATTGGAACATAAATCAGTTACATACATTTGAATACTCAAGAACAATATAGCAAAATAGATAGAGCTAACCTATCAAGAGCTTCCAAGTATTTCTGCTTCCTTATTTCAAAGAAAATCTTCATAGAGTAGCGATTGTCTTCAACCTTGGTGAACCCACAAAGATACCGCTCAACCTCATCCCATTCGCCTGCCTGGACTTGATCCTCAAAATGTTTCATATTGAAGAAGAAACCAGACTCTTGCTCTAACCTTAAAATGCAACACGGTAATAAAATCATATAAGAAAAGAGCAATCAATTTAGGTATGTCAAAGCTCCTTATGCCCCATTTGCTGCTGAGAAAATTTGGGAAGTTGAACTAAACATGTGCCACCGTAAGGTGTCCACTATAGAAGTTTATGGAGCTTCAAAAATGCTCTAAAACTGATACAGTCTTCAGTTTAGTAGCACCAGAGAAATAAAGAAATCGTCTCTATGAATATGCCAACTATAAAAATTTGGCAAATTTTCCTCAAGCACCCACTTTATATGGCCATAAATCTCTTATTTTGTTTAGCCTTCCCAAGTTTACTCAGCATCAAAACAGAACATCAAATGACATGAAACATCCTAAAAGAAAAGCATACTTACTTATGAACTGTTTCCTTGAACTTCTCCTCATCCAAGAACTGTAAGATTAGAAACACTAATTCCCTACTTAATGAAGACATGGTACCGGGTATCCCTAAACGCTCCAGTGCAATGATCTTAAATTAGACAATGGGCACCGAAAATGTTGAAATCCAACAGCACTCACCCTCAAAGCCTCGCCCCTTAAGTCCCAAAAGCTCAACAATTTAGTCGAACTATAATTCTCCTTTCCTCTTGGGCTACTATTTTTTCCTTCAAATCTCAAAAAGAGTATTCCTTCGACAGAGTACTTCTTCTGTGGCTACTGAGTATTAACCTCTCCAAATTCAAAGTAGCATAGACCCAATTTGGCGGAAAAGGAAAACAAGCACAAGGATTCACAATAATCTAACAAAATTACAGAACAACTTCCAGGTAGCAACCCCAATTCTCAAGAAATTGTACTACAAGGATTCAGGAAAAGCATAAAATAGGTCAAAATATGCAGCGCAACACAACAAATAACGAGATGTGAACTTAACTTTCCTTTCGAACAAAGAGGGAGGTAGGAGAAAACAAGCCTAACAGTTGAACCCAGCACGAAGCAGCAAAATGAGAATACCGCTAGGGTTAGGGTTTATGTTCTTTAGCTTTCTAATAATAATAATAATAATAATATTCTCAAGTTTTCTGTTAGGTGTGTGCTGTTGCAGCAGTAAAACTCTGCAGCAACAACCGCTCACTCTCTCTCTCTCTTTCTCTCTGCCCTTTCTCTCTCCACTCTTTCTCTTATATAGATGTTTTTTGGTTTGATTCTTGTATTTGTTTCTCTCTAAATCCTTTTATAGAGAGTATATCTTTTTGAATGAATTCTTTTTCTCTCTCTAAAACCAGAAGAAAAAGGACAAAGTTTGTGCTGTTTTGCGTCTTGTCGCTCCACTTTCTCCCTCTAAGTCCAAGCACTTGAAAATGTAAAGTTCGTCTGTAATTGCTTGCTAGCCGTCCACTGACCAGGATGACTTTTCTTTTTCTAGGTTAAAAAATAAATACTTTTTTTCATTCTAAGTACAATTAGAAATTTGCAAAATATTTTATTTTTTCTCGAATCTTTCAAATTTTTTTTTTATTTTTTCAGCAAAAAACTAATTTCGTTTAAAAATAATCGATGAGTGATTTATGAAAGTTTTTTATTATAAAATAATAAAAATAAGAATTATTTAATTTATATGTAATTGATTTATGTATATGCATATAAGCAATATTTTTATGCATTAAAATAGCAAAAAATAGAAAAGTTATTTTTTAAAAATCTATAATAACCTTATTTTTTATTTTAAAAGTCTATTATACTTTTAAATTTCTGTAGCTTGAATTTATTAATTTCATTTTACCTAAAATTATTAACGAGTTAATTAAAATAATCAAAAGTAACGGACATTTGGCTCCGTTATTGAAGGAGGGACCTGGGGCGACTAACGTGGGTAACGAGTATGAGCATATCGAATAAAAACGAACGTTAGAAACTGACTAAAATGAAAATAACAAGAAGAGGGACCTCGTGGCGCGCCACCCCCCTAGACGTCTATTTCTTTTCGTACCTACTTTAGCATCCAACACAGTCGACTTTTTAAGAACATCAAAGTAGTATATGATTAATAATTTTTAAATCAATAAATTGTTTGATGTTTTAAACTTATTCGATCGACTGTGACGATAAACTCTTAACAATACACTAAATTCTACTCCCTCTGTCCTTTAATGTTTGACTCTTACTATTTGTGCACGCATATCGAGGAGGCCGGATGACGCACTATTTGACATCAAAAAATTCTGAATTTTTTCAAATAGTGCGTCATCTGACTTCCTCGATATGCGTGCATGAACAGTAAACGTCAACATTTAAAGGACGGAGGGAGTATTAGAAATAAATATTAAATTCTTTTAATTGAATAAAATAAAATTTGTACATTTGTTCGATTTGTAAAATTTGGAGGTCAACGGTTGTTGTCTTTATGATGTAGGTTACGAGTTTGATCTCTTCTATTATAATGATAATTAATAATTTAACCAATTTAAAATAATTTTTTTTTGTAGGATACTTTTAATTAAACTCAAACCAATATCATGTTATTTTATCAGCAAAATTTAATCTAAGATTGATACTAATTAAGCGAACAACCCAAGTTTCATGATTCATGATTCCATAAGTTGAACATCAAATAATGATCCTTAATGGATTCTAATAGATTAGTCAAATAATGATTAATAAACTATAGATAAATTGTTTTACTTTTTTTCTACGTACGTAATACTAAATATTTGTAATTTTTTTACTTATTACAACAATTTTGATAAGGGATTTTTTTTCTTTTTTATGAAAAGATTTCTACAAATAAAAGAAAAGCAATCAAAAATTTAATATTGTCAAATGTTTAAAAAATACAGCGACATTGGTTCTTTAAAGCTCAATCGACTTTTTATGAACTTCATATATAAGAGTTTCATAAAAAGATTAAAAAATATAATAGAAAATATATGCGTGCTTTTAGTTGTGTTCTTTAAATTATATTTTATTAATTGCACATGTATGAATAGGAATTTAAAATTTACAAAAAAAGAGAGGTTATTATCGCTTAAAGGTGTGGCAAGCTACTATGTATTGTGTTGATGAATTTGATTCGTTAGATGTTTATAGGTTACATAAAATTGGTTTACAAATAAGAATAAAATATATTATAAATTACAAAATTAGGGTTATAAACAAATAAATTATAATGGCTAAAAAATAGTTGAGTGAAATACATAAAATATACACTCTTAAAAATTGCTAAAAGTCGCAAATGTGAAGCTTATGCTTTTCTACAAGATGAAAATTTGGCATTTTTTTATGGTTAAGATTTTCTTTTTAAAATAATGACAAAGAAAAAACTACAAAAAAATTGTAAATAAAATTTAAATAATTTTTTATTATCGTAAACCCTTAAATCGTTGTTATTTTCATAATCATCAGGCTAATTGTATTAATTTTGGATTTTTTTCTCATATTTAATGAATTTTTAAACATTTTAAAAGTCGAAATTGCAACTTTTAAAAAGATTTTTTATGTATCTTTTCAAGTTTTAGAAGTATAGGGATTTTTTTTACTATAGATTTTTTATATACCTTCTCAAATTTTAAGTGAAATATCACTTTATTATGAAATATGAAATATTCCTTTTTTTTTTCTTTGTTGTAATTACGAGGAAAATTAAATATTTGAAAGCAAACCAATACCAACTCCTTTTCCTACAAATAAAAAAATAATTTATTTTTTCTAAATATTTATGATTTATATATTTTCACCATCTCATAGTTTCCTTAGAAAGCATTCCCATGATTTATTTAATTCAACATAGTATCTTTATATCATATTGGTTTTTCTCAAAGAAGAAATATATGTTGAATTTTGATTGGTTTTTATTATCTCATGTTAATATTAAATTATACTTAATGATTTTACTTTTTTCTTCTTAAAAGTGATATATTATTAATTATCATTAAAATATCAGCGATGGAATATAAAATCTATTTTATAAAGAAAATACGTGCTAACCAACATGCTTATTTTTAATGGCAACATTATAAATTTTATAATATTGTATTTATATAGTACGGTGGTATGTGGCGAAAAATACTATATACGCTTTCAATAAAAATATTAAATTTAAGAAATAGCTGGTTTACAAACATAAATTTGATTTTATCAGTTAAAACTGAAATACAGCACCACCTTTTTACTGATTAGTGGAAAATCAAGCTATTGAGATCATGTATAGCTTGTATAATAACGGTGGCATGGTTCATTTCTCCATGCGAAGCTTCAACTCCAAGCAGCATCAGCAACCTTTTTGATAATGACAGAAGCATAATTAGCAATTGTTGATTCTGGGGATTGCCGTAGCTGTCCGATCACCGGAACCAACTCCGATGAGCGAAGGAATTCTCTGCAGGGTGGATACGCACACATCTTTGCCAACGAAAAAAGAGCGATCTTTAACGGTGATTCATTTACGGCATCTCTCCTGCTTGGGTTGAGGGCTACTGCTGAGCAGTCAGCCACCAACTTTAACAAAGCCTGAGGTAATAAACAAACAACGATGTAAAATCCAAAAGTTTAGTAAGTTCATCTTGAAATACTAAGCTCGCTTGTAATGCATCTATCGTGATGTTTTCCGATCCAACAACCAAAAACTAAAAATGTTTAAAATTTTGAAATCCAGGTTTCAGGGAAGTAAGCAATGATAGCATGCAAAGCGTAAGCATGTTTGACACTTTCTACCTGCATAGCTCCTTTGGAGACAATGTCTTCACATAGCTTGTTGGAGTTGCGAACAAGATTACTCAATGCACCTGCAGCATTTGCTTTCGTCTTGTCTTCCTCAGCTGCGACCAACAATTTTGATAGTTGTGGTATGGATCTTCTCAACTCCTCATACAATGTGTCATTGTGGTAGGCAGCATTTCCAATCTGTAAAGAGATCAGGCGCGCCACAAAATGTAAATTACTTTCAGGTTTTGCTCTCATCAAACAAGCTCAATTGTGGGAAGGTGTTAAAAAGATAGATATCCTCGGTAAGGATCTTACAGCAAAACATGCAAACTTCCGGGTGCGTTTGTCTGGATCAGCACATCGATCAATCAGAAGGCTGATTATTTGATGTCTTGCCTACAAAATCAAATTAAACTACTGAGAAAGTGTATCATGATTCAAGCCTTTGAAAGCAGCTGATCATTTATGCCTGTGAATGCCGAGAAGAAGGCACATCACATGAAAGAAAATAATGTGACACACACACACACACACACACACACACACACACATATGTATATGTATGTACTTAATATTTGTCAAAAACTCTTCTAGTTTACTTACTAGTGAACCATAGAAGTAGGAGCTGTGCCGACACATGTTGCCTACTGCACTGCATGCCTTTGCACGTACATTTGGATCGTCATGTGTAAGAAAGTCCCTCAAGAATCCCAATGCAGAAGCCCCATTAATGTGGTCATAGAAACCCTGCATGCCAGTAAAATTCAAGCAGATGAAGCAGGAAATGAGTACTACTGACTTTTTATATTATGCAAGATAAGAACTGGTTAACTCTGTTCAATAAACCTCTTTCTCTGTGAAGAAAGTTACTGGAGAAACAAAATTAACCTTATCCATACGAGCTAGATCAGAAATTATCATCAGGACATCCAGTATGACCTCTCTGGGACTCGAACTATCAAGCAATCTTCTTATTCTGTCAGGATCTAACAAGCCTTTGCCCACAAGTTGAACTGCAAGAGGTTTGTGACTTATCATTTTGGCAAGGAATGCAACTGGCCTCCCCATATCTTTTAACTCCACGTGTTCCAAGCATCGAAGAATAATGATAGGCACTCCCACCTGAAATATTTGGAAGTATGGGGTAAGATCCTTGTATAGATGTTATGGGAAAAGTCTTGTGAAGTTGAATCTGGCAGTTAATTCAAGTAGGAAACTTTTATACGACAAGAAATGATGCACTATCTGGCCTTCTAATGCGAGGGACAAGAAACAGTTATTTTTTCCTTTTTGTTTTTGAAAAACACCAGAAACAAAGTTGTGCAATGATTCAAATGGATATTCAGAATTAGAAGTTGAATATATATGGTCACCATTACGTGCTTCTCTGTAGCAATTCTCAGCACATATTTCAAATGAAGAATGAAGAGAAAAAAAGAGCCTTCATTAAAAGACGGCCTAGTCCATTAAATATTCGTCCGTGCTGCAATTAAAATATTCATGCACTGCAGTAAAACCGTAAACGGTGAATGTTCTTGTCATGTATGACTTTGGAGAGAAAAAATACAGACAAATGCTCCATGATGCTACAACATAAATCATGAATGACGAGCTGCAATATTCCAACTTATGACTAAAAAAGGATGCATGAAAGCAAAAAAAGATCTAACCTCGAGAAGGAGTTTTAGATACTTTCCCATGTCTTCCTGTATTGCTTTAGCCATGTCCTTATCTTCCATGCATATTCTTGCACCAGGTGAACCCATGTTGAGAAGGAATCCACTATTTACAGATGCAGTGGCAGATGGCAAACCAGGAGCATTCTGCACAGCTACAAAAGGGAAAGCTAGGAGATCAATCACTGCACTTATTAGATCTCTGGCTCCATCTTTCCCCCCACCTGGACCACCCCAGCTCTTGACAAGCTTGAGGTGAACATCAGATATCAAATTAGAGATGAGCTTGATGTGTTCACCATTGACCAAAACCTGACGAAAAATCTGAGCTCCTCCAGAAAGGCAGTGACATATTGATGAAATAGTCCATACAACTCCAATAGGGGATAACCCAATTTGGTCTACTGTACCATCAGTTCCATAAGGAGGGGTAACTGAAGGACTGTAGGCTAGCATTTCCACAAGAAGCAGAGGGATGCCACTAGCACATAACTTCTGTACAGCTAAGGGTCCTCCCCATCTTAGTCTGGATTCTAGCAAGCCAACGCATCCATCCCTGAGGCCATGCCAATATGAGAGAACACCGTTAGCGTTATCAGGATACACTGCATTGTTGTTGCATGAAGAAACTCTGAGTTGTTCACAGAGTGTGGCAGTTCGAGGAATCAAAGGAACTGCAATTTCTGGGATGGAAGACTCAACAGAAGCTCCACTTTCAAGGGATAGAATAGATGCAAGAGCCAGCATCGCTGATGCAGAATGAGGCTGCAATGAAGTTTTCATTCTATCATCAGGCGAAAAATGAAGTGCAAGAACTGAAAGTCGAGATTGCTGCTTCTTTGGAGAGGTTGTGAGCATAAATAATGCAGAATTTCTTCCTGTTGATTTCAAACATTGGGCAACTGTCGCGAGAATAAGTGAAGCATGCAAAACTATGGCAGAAGGATTTGCTAATCTACTCTTCATGTTGCTAGCGTCACCCATTTGAGGATCTTTATTTAAGGACGAGGCACAAAAGGATAAAATAGAAAATATTTCTGAAACAATAGTTCTATCTCCTCCTCCACTAACAACGGTAGTCACAGGCAGAGAACTAGGCAGGCCGCAAAGCACACCAGGAACCATTGCATTATGGAGACAGCACCTTGACAAGAGCTGAAACATTTTTGAAAGAGTCGCTTCGTGATATGAATAAAGATACATAGTTAATATACACTAGTAGCTCCAAAAACAGCTCAAATGTAATATGAAAAATAAGGGTACAAGAAAATACCTGAATACTATCAGACAGGGGAGCCTCTAGCTGTTGCTGAAGGCAATGGTAAATAGCCACCTGCATGGCTTTTGATCTCAGGAATGCCCTTGTCACCACATCAATGATTCTTGCTGAATCTGTCCCACCAAGTGAACATTGTTCTTGATCCTGTATGTCAAGTCTGAGTAGAGAATGACTCCTCAAAGCATTCAATGGAAACAAATATGCATTTGCTTTCATGAAAATAGTTTCCGTTGCATCTAAAAACGTCCAAATGGCTTTACAAGCCTCACAAGCGGCACGCAACATGTTCAAAGAACCTGAAATAAGACTTGACCCTGATTTTGCTAAGCAAATACATAATTGCTCAACTAATCCACATGTCTTAGCATGATCCAAAATCCGCTTCATTGTTTCATTACTGGCACTAGTAGAAGCTGGTTCAGAACCCGGAATCACTGCAGTTTCTTTAAGACCTTGAGCTACTGCAGTTAACATGGCTGTAATGCAAGCAATGGATTCAAACAGAACCCTTCCGGAAGCATCATCATTGCCCCCAACAACCTAATCATTCACCAGGAGAAAAGCTAAAAAAACTGGAGGCATAGGTGCAAAGAGTGAATTTATAAACTAGAATATCATTTACCTGTGAAAAGTTTTCAGTCAAGGCAACCCAATGCTTAAAATATGAAGTTGCAGTTCCAGTTCCACATTGATCTAACAACAGTTTGATGACACAAAAACTCTGCAAATTAACAAAGACAGTAACATTAGCCACAATTAATTATCAACCCACATAGACCTGACCATATAGACAGCACGAAACAGTGACCAAAGATATTCAGCTATACAATATTGAACAGCCTCTTCACTATACATTAAAAGACAACATTTCCAGAAAATCTACTTGAGAATCTGCGTAAAATGAAACAATAGCATCCTCTAAAATATAGAATTACATATTAAACATGAATGTCCCAAAAATCCTGCCTAAACATATTGATCACCGAATCAAAATATTAAAGGAATGCATACTGCCATTTAAACAACTTGAAGTCTCTAAATAAATTCAAAACGCCACATACCTTTCCAATCAAGTCATTAAGTTCATTGGACTTCCAGCTGATTATTATGGCAGTGAAATCAAGAAGTTCACGTAATATCTCATCGAGTAGCCCAATAGAATGAATTGCACCAGCCGCAGCTAACTTTGAAATAATTCTAAGTGACTGGTTTGAAGTAAGAACATCTTGATCCCTACATGAGTGTTATAAGAATATTTAGTCCAGCATAGTCTACAGCTTGGTTTGTTTAAATTCTAAGGCAATAACAAGTCTTAAGCAACCAAAAGATAAAGTGGTTGTTATAGCAATGCAATGAGCTATAAAATCCAACCAAGGTATGGAATGGTAGTCAAATATGTGGTCAATTGACCGAGGAATGTAACTAAGTTTCACCTGCATGCTTGTTGGGAATCTTTTGACCATCTTTTTAGTGGCAGTAAAACAAGTGTCAACACTTCAGTATCTTGACCAATTGCTTTTGCACCTTTAACTGTGAGGGAATTATTTTCTAATCTGTCCAGTATCTGGTTACCTGAAATAACAAATAACTAGATGTTTGATACCAAAGTGGTTTCACAAAAAAATGGAAATAATTTTTGGAACAATTTTCAGTTTTGATCCTAAATAATGACAAAGGAAGCACAACTAAATTTGACAAAAGGGCCAGAGCCATAATACCAAATTACCAAAATCAAAAACCAATGTCAAACTTTTGAGTACAACAAGGGAGAGAGTTATCATGCTTTGTTTCCACCAAAGGTTCAAACTCCCTTTCCCTTTGCAACAACATCACTTGATACAATCCAATTACAGGGGGAAAGTAGACACATTGAGATGGAAAATAGATTGATTTCAGCTGCACCAACAAAGTGGAATATCGATTTAGTGTGCCAGGATACAATTATGCTATTCATGAGTTCCAAGGATTGTTTACCAGACTGTTTACCATCATTAGGACTTGCAAATCCAGGGAACTCCTCATTTGGTGAAGTATTGCTAACTTCTGCATTTGGACCAACCGGTTTGGGATCACTCTGAAGCTTTGCAGCATTACGGTTCTCAAAAGGAGCGGAGGAATTGCTTCTACCTACATCATATTAATCTGTTACATCACCCTAAAACACTCAAGCCTAGTATTCAAGTAGAGTTAATAGAGGGCAATACCCTCAGGACTGGAGGCAGTCAAAGCAATTGATGCCTGGGTTACAGTTTCTTTGTTCTTTAGACCTGCATCACATCCCCTAGCAGCAGCTGTTGCAGCATGCATTTCCTGCATATATTTTACCATATTCTAAGAAATCCAATAGTCATGAGAGGAAATTTCACAGGAAGAGTTCCAAAATGGACATGAAAACGAAATTAGCATTTCTCTGTGCCTAAAGGCACATTAACACTGATACAGTGAAAAAGATGATTTTTGTTACATTCCTTATGAATAGCACAAGTTCTATCTTACACTGTACCTATTACCATACCAGAAAAATGAGAATTGCAATAGAACAGGATGGGATAACATTACCCTGGCCTCAACTTCATCCAAGGTTTCTTCAACAAATGGGTGTTCAAGAAGAGAAGGCCATGTCAATCGATTCTGTGGTACCTATTTGCATTAAATGAAAGACCAATTTCAGCACCTAAATGACAGCGAAAAAGTAATCACCAGACAAGGGAAGCATAAAGTCACCTTATTGAGCAGTCCCTTCAAGAAGCTTCTGAAATTTGGACTCATGTCATCAGGATACTTAACTGGATCCTAAGATATTCAAGATAACATTAGCTTCTACTTTCAGAAATTTCTCTCAAATTTTTAAGGTAACACACAACTGTCTGAGTGAATGCACCTTAACAATGTGCCGGATGAGTGCATAAACTGAATTTGTATAAAATGGGGGCTGGCCAACATATAATTCATACCTGTTGGGATAGATGAAAAAAGTAAAAGTGAGACGACAAAGAGGGAGAAGATGCTGCACCTGCAGCATACAGGTTATTCACACATAATTTATAGCAAATTGTAATTACATTCCCACTTTTTCTTTTATACCAAACGAAATTCATAATTTTGTAAACATAGTTGCTCTCAATTTGGATGCTTACAAGAGAAACATGATGAATAAAAGGGAGATTCTTATGACAGAACAATATAAATAGACAACTGAGACAAAGAAGTTAACATTCTTATTGACAAAAGTGATTCTCAATTTGGATGCTTACTTGAGAAACATGATAAATAAAAGGGACATTCTTATGACAGAACAATCTAAATAGGCAACTGAGACAAAGAAGTTAACATTCTTATTGACAGTAGTGATCTAGGAACCTCCTAAACTAAGTTACAATTAAGACAAATGCAAGTAAAATCACAGATGATATAAGCTCAACTTACAATATAACTCCAAGGGACCATAAATCAGCAGTGTGGTTATAGGGTTGCTCTCGCACCAATTCTGGGGCCATGTATAGTGGAGTGCCTGGAAAAGAATAATAATAAAAACAGAAGTAAAAATCCTGTAGGCAGTAAAATTCACAAAGTGGAGACAATATCATGCAAATGTAAAACCAAACCTTTTATGGATCGCAGAACTACAGTATTTGCGGACATTGAACGTGCAAATCCGAAATCACAGAGCTGCAAAGATTTTAAGGAAAATAGAACTAAAAAGAACAAAAATAATAAAAGAAGCATTAACAATATGCAATATAAAACAAATCAAGTATCTAATAGAAGCAATAACATGGTGTATATAAATGAAAAATAAGCATCACAAGTTACCTTAACAACAGAACCTGCACCAATGAGTATGTTTTGTGGTTTCATATCACGATGGATGATACGATTAGAATGCAGATAATGCAATGCCCTAACCTGTAATATTGGACATAAGAGGTCTTAAATCAAAAGGGAGAGATGCAGAATTAACAATACCCTAGAAAGAAGTTATTCGAAAAACACCAAATGGTCAATAAACTTGTGTGTGACGTTAGTGGAAGGGAGATTACCAATTGCTTTGCAATTGCTTGAATTTGTTCCTCAGGAAGGCACTTATCATCCTCCAATATCTCAAATAATTCACCCTGCACATCAGCGGTTATCAGTATAAGCTTTTATTTTGTTTCATGTAAAATTTAGCCAAAAAAGGAAAAGAAAGACTCAATAATGGAAACAGATAAAAGTAAATTACCTGCGCAAATTCAGTGACAACACAGAACTCTTGTGGGCTTTCAAAGGAATCAAGCATTTGGATAATATTTTCATGCTTCAGCTTCCTTAGGATCTGCAAGGATTCAAAGATCATTACCATCTCATCTAGACAACTTACTGTAAAAAAACATGAAAAATGACCCAGTAGGTATATAGGTTATTGAACACCTCAATTTCTTGTCTCAAGTTCTGTAGATCCTTCTCGCACTTCCCATGTTTCATAATGAATTTCATCGCAACCGTCTATCATCAACATCACATCATTATCAGTTTAACATCATGATTACCAGTTCAACATCACTAATAACAAGAATAAGATTATCGGGAAAGAGAAAAAAACAAGGAAAGGAAAGGAAAAGCAAACGACCTGGCCTGTAAACTTGCGCCTTCCTTTATAAACTTTCCCGAAAGAACCTTCACCTACTAGCTCTATCACATGGTAATCCTGCACTCCCATCCCTTTGTTTTGAATCCAAAACAAGAAAACAAGCAATCAATCAAACTAAATGCCTCTGTATATCTTTGAGCTCAGCCACGATAACCTGAAAAAGAAACCAAACGGCATCAGATCTAAATTACTTCAACGAGCGAGCCATGCTTGATAAACAACATCATTGCCATATGATGACTGACTACTATAATCGGCAGACTGTAATTAGCAAAAAGAAGGGGAAGAGAGGGAGTACCTTAGTTGAGTCGGAGACGAAGAACTCGGTTGCGGTTTTTTGAAACTACAAAAGAATGGCGGAGAGAGAAAACGGGGACAACTAGCAAATTAAGAAGAAAACAAAATGAGAGAAATTATTTAAATTCCCGCTCCTATTTATTTCAAATTCTCTTGGTTTGTTAACTGTAACTTTGGTGGAAATTTTGTTAGCGGTGGCGGCCTTGAAAAATGAGAGAATTTATTTTTCTCAATTTTATGGTCTTGTAGCCTAGTTTTCTTTTGGCCTTTAGCTTTGATTTATAATTTAAAATAAAGTATTAAAATTATAATTGAAAAGCATATTAGAGTTGTTGGCAAAATCGTAATTTTATCTTTTATCTTAAATTAGGGAGTTTTGAAATATTATTTTTTACCTTCGTTTATTTAGATATGATGTAATGCATCGTATTCATATACTTAGACGAAACCGCATAGTTTTATAATTAAATCGTGAAGCTTTTTAATTAATTTGTATGGTTCCATATTATAATCCTTAAAATTTCTTATTTTGAACCGTAATAAATTATTATTAGTTTAAACCTACAAGAAAAGTTTTGAGCATGAACAATTATTGTTACAAAAATAAAATAAAATTTATACGAATAAAATGACTCGAACTAAATAAATTTATTGAACAAAGAATTAATTAACAAGCTTCTACCGTTGTGCTAGTGGAGTGCGAGTCACCGAATACTAAACTAAAACCTTCGAATGGCGGGGATTGAAGGGCAGTGAGGTTTAAGGAGAAAAAGGAAATGGAGGACCAAAAGATTACTCCCTTTTTCTACGGTCTCATTCAAGGTTAGATTTCTTACCATAATCATTTAAGTTATCATCTCTTCCTCTCTTCTTTCTTGTTGTAGTGAATGAATCTTGTAGATTTTGGCAATAAATGGCGTAATTGGTGATGGAACTAACATGTATGTAAATAGGGTCTAATTAAAAATTAGGAACTATGGAAAATGTTATGCATGCAAGATTAATCATTTAGATTGGTAAAGGGTAGATGTAACTATGCATGTAGGGAACCAAGAGTATATATAAATGAATTAAGGTGAAAAGGATGATTTGTATCTTCAGAAGTAAATTATGAAGTATATAATAATTCTGGAATTCTGGAAAAATATACAGAAATATAATACATTTTAGTCTTTGAATTTACAAGTATGGTCAATTTTGGTCCCCGAACTTTATAACTTTCCATATTAGTCCCTACTTTAGGATCGGATTTTGAAATGTTCTTTCTAGCATTATAATGATGTATTTTGAGTAATTAATGTGAGATGTTTTTATTTGTGATGAAGATTTAAAGAACTACATATGGTTTGATCTTTCGGTAAGGAAATAACATAGGAAGTCTTCGAGTTTAATTGCGATGTTTCTTGCTACTTTAGTTTCTTAAAAAAATTATAATTTTGATTTTAATTAAATATAAATTGTTGTTAAACTAACACCTAGATTCGGGTGTTTGAGTTTGGTGCCAAAAAATAATTGTATGAACGATTGTGTTAAATGTAAATTTTAATTTTGCTTGATCAATTATGTGGGAAATATGTGAAAGATTGGTGAAGGTGTTGTTGTGCTCTTCCATTGAGTTTAAGAAGTAAGAAAGAAATGATTAATTGAGTTGTAAAGTGAATTGTTCAATTATTTGTATATTAGGAGTAACCTTGTGTTATCTTGATGTTTATATTTGACCGAGTGAACAGATTGTGTACAATTCAGTGCTAATTAAATGATTGTGGAATTATTTATTTTGAAGTGAATGATAATTAAATTTTTTGCGTCAACGATACTATTTATTTTGTGTGGGCGATAATTAAATCTCTTACGTCAACAATTTTAATTATTTTTGTGTCAATAAATTTATTTAAATTCACGGTAGTCAAAAAATATACTTTTTACTTGATATTTTTACGTGTCAGGTTCTAAGGTCGAGAATTTGACACGAATCATAAGATATTGCTAGCAAGTAATTGGTTGAGGGCATTATATATGACCCCTAAAATTTGCTTAAAGAATAAATATATGTTTTTTATTTTAAATTAACTTATTAATTAGTTTTTTTCTTCTAGATAAGCAACTTATTAGTTAGTTAGTTATAAATTGATTTTCCGGTGAGACTAAACGGAAGACGACACTAAAAATTGATTGTAGGGCCAAATTAAAAAAAGAAAGAAAATATTAAGGACCAAATAGTAACAAAACATAGATTAGAGATTAAATTGTTACTAAAGGGATGCTTTCCGGATGAAACAGTAATTTCCCCACAAACTAATATTTTTTTTAACTTTTTGAGACTCAAGTTATAATTAATTAATAAGTTATAATTTAAAACAAAGCATTAAACTTATTGTTTAACCTAATGTTTCTTTCCTCAAATTATGGAGTTTTGGATTTTTTTTATAAAATCAGATGAGTTTCCAGTTGGACTAAAAAAAAACCATATAAATTGATGGTAGGAACGAATTGGAAAACCGAGAAAATATTGAGGACTAAATAATGACAAAATTAGATTAGGGATTAAATTATTATTAAAGGAATACCTTCGGACTAAATTGTAGTTTCTTGAAAAATAATATTTTTTTACGAAGAGTTCAAATCAATCCCGCACTCGCAGGTATTATTAGTGAGCATAGGTTAGAATTCTCTGATTAATTACTTTAGGATTTGTAACTATAATCGATTATCTGTAAGCACTTAAGAACAACAATCAATAAGAAAATGATACAGTCACAAGAAAATAAATTGTGAAAATATAAAATAATAGAAACAACAATTATAAAATAAAAAATGAGGAGACATCGCTGGGAGTTTACCAGAAAACCATTATGGAGCTCGATAAAATACAAACGAGAATAATTTCGGTCGAGCATTAAAAATATAAAAAAGTAACATTGGTTTGATGGAAAATGGAAAAAACCTAACGTGGGACGAAAAAGTTATAGAGTTAAGAAATGATAGTTTGATACTCCCTCCGTCTCACAAAGTATGACTTCCTCGCATCCCAATATTCAGTAGGGAACACATATCGAGGAGATCGGATGAGGCACTATTTGACCTCAAAAAAATCTGAAATTTTTTGTGAACGTACGTTAATCCTTAACGTACTTCCCAGAAAAAATTAGGGGCAAAATTGTCTCAAATAGTGAGTCTACCGGCCGTTTTAAGATACGTGCCGAAACAGTAAAAGCAAAAGCTAAAACGTCATACTTTGTGGGACGGAGGGAGTAATAAATTGGAAGCAACCTCACAACCGAGGGATAGATTTGAACTTTTCCCAATTATTTACTACTTGGTTATGTGTAAGTGTAAGTCGGGTCAAATACTGCTCAGATAAAGGAGCCGTGGGTCAATTCGGCAGTTACTGCTTTATATCCAGTCGAGACTTGAACTATAGTTGCAGCAGGGCTCTCGCTCTCTTCAAATCTGAGGAGAAGCTGCGATTGAGTGCGTCATGGAGATGGCGTCAACTGAGAATTCCGAGCCCCCAATCTCTCTACCCAACGATTCCCTTCCTCACCAAGATGGCGTGGTTCCTGATTCCGCCACGCCCCCCGCTGCCGCCACGGCCACCGCCACCGCTGACGCGGCCATTCATGAGTACTTTCTAGTTTCTTCTACCTCCTCCATTTAGCTACCAGCTTTACTTTCTATTTCATGGTATTTATTTGTGCTTGTTGTATTAGGCTCCATATACATCTTTCTTTCTACTAGTACTAGTGTTAGTTTTTGAAGTCTATATTGTTGGAAAAAGACCACTGTCTTATCTCAGTCTCATCGGTTTACTCTCCAAAACATATGTCACTAAGCCCCAGTCAACCTCTGCATGCTGCCACTTCTTTGCTAAGAACGCTTGAGTGGTCATCCTCTATTATTAGCATTCTTGTTGCGCTGATACCTTCTTTGTTTTCCTATTTTTTTGAACTTTGATTTGGTATGAATATCTGGGTCCCCCTTAATTTTGATAGGTCGAGCCATTTTTCTTGTGCAAGAGGAAACCATTTTTTCCCTCTTGGTTGCTTAAACATGAATTCTGTTCAAAGTTAGGGATTAGAATTGGGACCTGAATATGCTGTTTCAAAACTCCTTATGGTGGGCTATGAATTCTTCTACAAACAGCTGGACTTTTTCAAATTGTACTGCTTCCTCAAGGATTGATACAGTGCTTCCTCTTTTACATTCTTTTATCTCATCTTATTTTAGCACTCATCGTATTTTGTTCAAAGTCCGACACTCTCACAAACACAGCCACACACACACAAACAGAGATAAGCCTAGTACATGCTTGCATTTTAATCAGTTCTTAGTATACTAAACTACTATTCTACGTGCATATTAGAGAAACAGAACCCAAGGCTAAAATTGCTGAAGAAGATGTGAGAGGGATTCTGGATGTTATCGCATCCACAGGGAAATTCTGGTATGTTTTTTTCCCCCTCTATTTTTGAATTTTATATTTCCCTATTTGATTTCAGTAAAGAAGATATATGTGTTAGTTTTTCTCCTTCGCCTGTCTATCACCTAATGTAGAAGCGAACATACCCTTAACAAGCACATGTTATTACTCACTTTTTGTTGTTCCATGTTTCTAAAATGTGAAGGTAAATGTAATGAGTGCTGCAAATACTCCAAGCTAACATATTTCTGTTTCATTATTTTTTTCCAGGCATGATTGGGATAAATTGAGGAGCCTATTGTCCTTTCAGCTGAAGCAGGTATGTTGAGGTATGCCAGCATATAGTTGTCTTGTTGCTTGTTAATAGTCACTGATTAATTTTAATGCTTTTTAAGATTGTGCATCGCTGTTTTATTTAGTATTATGATGACAATACTCAACTTCTGTATCTCATTCTTGAAGGTTCTATCAGAGTATCGTGAGGCAAAAATGACTAGTGAAGAGCAGAATGCTTCATTAGGAGAAACTTACCTTCAGTTGGTTAAAAGGTTGGATGAAGGTATTTGAAAATTGTTTCTGCATGCTTTCTTTTACAGTATATAAGATGGGTATCATGGACATTTATGGTAGAATGGAATGAACAGAGGGGGTGATATCGAGGCAAGCCTGTTCTTGTATGATTATGTTGAGTCTGGCTGCCCAATGGTGCACTTATCGGGGCATTGTTCACCGGAACCACTTTAATTAATAGTTAGTGGCTTTGAACTACTGTCTTTAGACTTTTTACTTTGTTTTCGTAATGTTCCTTCTGATCCTCCCTTTGCACTGTAGTAGTATGTTCTTTGTTGAAAATTCTAAAAGAGAATAGTCAAATGCTTAGCTAGTTTTATTGCCCCAAGCAAACTAAGTCACTTAGCAGTAGCTGTCATAATGAGCGTCTAGATGAAGGTCTTATTGCATTTTCTTCTGTGGATTTTGTGAAACTTGTTCGTCATAACATGCACAAACAAGTTGTGTTATGTGAAGGATTTTTTATCCCTTTCAGCTGGTTTGCTTAGTAGATCTAATGGTTTAGTTCTTATCTTGCAAGTATTTCTAACCCTGCCTCTTGAAGCTAGTTGTTGTAGCTTTTAGTTATTGGGTTCTTTTTTCATATATTTGATTTGGATCAAACAGCCACAAGAAGTTATTGGATCTTTATCTACGAATTTCATTTACGAAGATAGATTTGATACATTTTTAAGTTTCTTTATTATTTCCTGTTCGTGAACCATTTGTAATAGTTTCCTTTTCTTGTTCTACAGCTCTTTATAGTTTTGACAATGGTCCTCCATTTACCCTGCAGAGGCTTTGTGAGGTAGTTACTTTATCTTTTTGAAATGTTCATCTTTAAGGATCCTGCATTGGCTGTTGGTTAAAAGTTGCTATGGATCTGTAATAATTTGTTCGCCTACTGCTGCTACTTCTGTATTTTCCGCCTTTCTCTGTGCTTACAAACTTTCTGGTGCATGACTTAAACTATTTAATTTACACCTTGTGGAAATTTGACTGAATTTTATGATCGTATTCAGACTCAAACTATTATGTCTGGGGGACTTTTCAAAGACAGCAAAATGAAATTGCTTGTAATGTGTTGTATTGTCAGAGCATCTTTATAATTAACTATTGGTTTGTAATTAGGATATCATTGATTAGTTTTAATTTGTGCAACTTAGGAGATATAATTTGAGGATTTGTTGCGCTTAATAAAAAGCATTTTGAAAACAGAAGACATTCTTTACACCAAAAAGCAAGCAGACATTTTGGAAAAGAGGACCAGTAGGCTGCTGAATATGTAATGCAACTTTGGACCTAAGTAATTTCCAGTAAATCGGGAAATTACAGAAATTGAGCTCTAATACTATACCCAAAGTTTTATCTTTCTGTTGCTTGCATCACTAATTTTATTTTCAACAGATCCTTTTGGCTGCGAGAAGCATCTATCCAAGCCTCTCAAAGCTTGCTCTAGCTCTAGAGAAGGTATATTCACAAGCCTTTGATAGTTATCTTAGGTGGTTGGCTTAGTGTTAACGTGCTTTTCAGAATGGTAGTGACTTTTATTTTCAGTGCTCTTCTTGTTCTAAGAGGTGAACAATTCTTAAGATTGAAGCCTATTATTAGGTTAGTAGTGCCTTCTGTATTCTAGACATGCTTATCTGTGGACCTAAAGTTTACCTTGAAGTTGATCTTCAAATGAACTATAGTATGCCCTGGCTGTGAATTGTGATGTAAAGCACGCTGTGTTACTTGTTCATGTGCGTAAAAGGATTACCACTTCTCAAGCATTTCATGTTCCCATTCAAGCCTCTTTTCGGATATTTCCGTGGTGCTTATGATTTATCGCCCTTCATGGCAGAATGATCGGAAATGATTTTGCCTCGACTAGCTTTGCATCTTGTTGTATATTGTAGAAGAAACAAAACAATGCCCTTATGCAATAAACACTAGATTATTGACTCCCCAATTCCAATCGGTGTTTAGTTGATAGTTTTCTCATCTCGTACAGGTGTATAATGCATTATAGGTTAATGTTATCCTGATGTGTCTGTCTGATAGAACTCCCCATGCAGTTATACTAATACATCCAAAATCCTGTTTCCAGAATTTGTTGGTCACATCTATGTTGACTCCCTGTACTGATCCGTATCCACAAGAGGTGCAGAAGTCAGATGAAACAAAGGAAGCAAGCAGAGATGCGCAGCTGCAATCTAATTCAGTGGAAAATGGGGTTGAGCCTGTGGTAGGAGATGGTGATGAGATAATGGCTGAGGTAGAGGAGGCTGATATTGATGATGATATGACCATTGACATGGAAGCCTTGGAAGAAATAGTTGGATCATCAGAAACAAACTCTACACCAACTGGAAATTCCTGAGCCTTGTCGACTGTTTCAGCCTACCCATACCACACCAGTTCTAGAGTTGGACTGTTTTGATATCAGTGTTTATACAACTTAAGTCATGTAGTTGGTGTATTGATATGGGATTTTAGCAGAGTTTTGATCAAATACTCTGTTAGCTTGCACTGAGGGAAAACGTACATCTTATCCCAAACAGAATTTTAACTGAATTCCAGTTGCTATGTATTATTCCAATGCCGTTTATGTGCAATTGTCTTGTAGCTTGTGTTGCCTAATCCAACGACAACAAAAACATTTTTATTTTTATTCGTGGTTTTGATGGCTTCTGTTTGTGTTTTTATGGTTATCTCGTCTCAAGCTAGCGTTCATGGCTCGTCTCTGTCAGGCTCAAGACTGATATTAACACACAAACAGAAGTGAAAGTACTTCGATACTTTATTATGCAGAATTGGCTTAGTTAAATAGCCATAAGAAGAAGACTAAGTCTTCTATACAGAATACTAGCAGTCAGTTACGGAAGATAAAAACAAACCACAAAAGTAGAACAACTAACAGACTCCTAAAGACTAGGAGATTATTTATAACTTAAAGACTTCAGACCCAACAATGCCTCTCCTAAACTGAATGCAGTAGCAATTAGTTTAACCTTTCACACACTCCTAACTTGTCACGCAGCTTTATAAAGGCTTTTAGCCGTAACGGCTTGGTCATGATGTCTGCAGTTTGGTCTTCTGTGCCACAATGAACAAGCTTGACAACTCCTTCCTTCGTAAGATCCCTCAGAAAATGAAATCTGATGTCAATGTGTTTGCTTCGGCCATGAAGTACAGGATTCTTTGACAATTTGATTGCTGAACTGTTATCACACATGATTGTAGTGCACGTTGGCTGCTCCAACCCGAATTTCTCCAAGATTCTTTTCATCCAAACACACTGACATGCACAGGAGGCTGCTGCAATAAATTCAGCTTCTGTTGTGGATAATGTCACAACAGGTTGTTTCTTGGATGCCCATGATACAACTCCACCATTCAAAAGAAATACATACCCACTTGTGCTCTTTCTATCATCCACATCGCCTGCGTAATCGCTGTCTGTATAGGCAGTCAACTCTTCAACTATTCCCTTCTTGTAGAACAAACCAAATGACATGGTTCCCTTCAGATAACGTAGCACTCTTTTTGCGGCCTGCATATGCTGCTCGGTAGGGTCTGCCATATACCTGCTAAGTAGACACACGACATACATTAAATCTGGCCTTGTAGCTGTGATATACATCAGACTCCCAATCAATTGTTTATACAATGTTGCATCCACTTTAGCTCCTTCACCATTCTTCGAAAGTTTTGATCCCGGCACAATTGGGTTTTTTACTGCATTTCCACTGTGCAGATTAAACCTCTTCAAAAGTTCCCCAGCATACTTCTGTTGATTAATAAAAATCCCTTCAGCTCCTTGCATGACTTCGACACCGAGAAAGTACTTCATTCTTCCCAAGTCAGTCATGTCGAACTCCTCTTTCATGGATGATTTGAATTTTGCAAGCATAATATTATCATTCCCAGTAACTATCAAGTCGTCTACATATAAAGAGACAATGATAATTTTGTTACCTTCTCCTGTTTTGACAAACAGTGTATGCTCGTATTCACTCTTCAAAAATCCTTCCTTAGAGAAGTATGTCTCAACTCTGCTATACCATGCGCGTGGTGCCTGTTTTAATCCGTATAAAGCCTTGCTGAGTTTATATACTTTATTCTCCTCTCCCTTTCGAATGTACCTTTGTGGCTGCTCAACATAGACATCTTCACTTAGCTCACCATGTAAGAATGCGCTTTTTACATCGAGCTGATAAACCCACCATCCTTTCTGCGCAGCCAAGGCTAAGAGCATTCGTATTGTATCTCATCTTGCCACTGGTGCGAATACTTCATTGTAGTCCACTCCTTGTCGCTGCGCATAGCCCTTGGCTACAAGTCGGGCTTTGTGCTTGTCTACTTCACCTCTTTCATTTAATTTAGTTTTGTATACCCACTTGACGCCAATTTTCTTTGCTCCTGTAGGTAAATATGTAAGACGCCACGTTTTATTTCTTTCTATTGCTTCCATTTCAGATTCCATTGCTTTCCTCCATTTTTCATCTCCCTCAGCCTCTTCGAATGTGGTTGGATCCTCAAGACTAGCAAACATGACCAGATTGCTGGTTTCTTCTTCTTCCGAGAGTTCCTCCCCAGTTGTGTAGTCCTGTAAATAAGAAGGTGGTTTTCGTACCCTGGTGTTTCTTTCTCGTTCTTCATCAGCGTCTCTTGGTGCTTCTTGCTCTAGATTTGCTGCACTTTGCTCTAGATCAGTCGTACCGGGCTCTTGATCACATTCTTCCTAGATCAGCTGCTCATCGCTTGTTTCTCCGATTGCTTTTTCCCAATCCCAACCTCTTTCTTCTTCAAATACAACATCACGACTCGTCACTACTGTTTGCGTGATTGGATTAAATAGTCGATATGTGACAGGGGCGTCGCATGCCCTGCATAAAAGTTAAGTTCAACTCAGTGCTATGCTACAAATAAATGAAGATAGTGGTGAGAGGATCGATCCCACAGAGACAAGCTTGACTGATTCGTTCTTTCCTTTATAAATAACCAAGTGAAAAGCCAAGTTTTGGGTTGTAGTTTGTGAAAACAGAAATGTAAATGAAGTAAACGAAAGTTGCATATAGAAATATGGTTGGAATGAGATTGAAATCAGTAGGAGAAAGACATCCCCGGTAGAGATATTAACAAAGTGACAATTCCAAGATGTTGATCATTGACAAAAGATTTTCAAAACCAATTCATAGAGAAGTTATAGAGATACATCCAGGGGCGATCTCCAAGCCTCCTCCTACTCAAGTCACTCGAGGAGAAGCTCCTCTTGTGACCCTAACTCCCCTAACAATCAAGGATTGCTGGTTCATTGATACGATTAGGAAGGCCCTTCTCAAGACCTTGAGATGGACGCAACTGCAGTCCAGAATTCTCAAAACTTACTCTTTTCTTCTTCTAGTTTCAGGAAGACATCATCCCATCCACTAGTTGTCTACTCGGGTTCTCTATAGTGCAGAAACGCGGCACTACAGGGATTCTACTGTAATTAATTGTACCGAAATCCAAGTTGATCAAGCTCAAACACAATACAATCAAACTATCATTAAAACAAGCAAGAAAAGTGATATGAAACGTTTTTAATTAAGATCAAAACAAATCTCACAACAATTCGGAATTGTCAACCTCTGAATCTCTACCAGAGATGAAGGTTTTTAGTTACAAAACATAACGAAATGATGAAAGATGTTCAAAACAGAAAATAGGAAAATGCTGGAAATTCTGGAAAATAAGTGAAAAAGCTGGTTTTCTCCTCTAACTCCTTGCTCTCGTCCGATGCCTTCCTCTGCCGTTCTCATCAGTATTAATGGTCCTCCTTGGTGCCAAGATACTCCTCTCTAAGGTGAGACAGCTCCCACTCACAAGCCTCCTCAGTTTGGTCTTCAAGAAGCATGCCCAAGTGTGAGAATATTCTTGCTAAACACAAGGGGAATGTCATTTCATACTTCCAAGATGCTTGTTAGGAGTGGGAGGAATGATATAGGAACTCAAGAAGCTCAGTGTCTATAAAAACGGGGCCCAAGGAGACAAGAAACGCACTCATGACTAAATAATTGTGGCGCGCATAATCATGGTGAGTGCTGTCCAGATCTGGAAACGTCACGGCAGACTCATCTCAGGGCCTTGAGATGAGTCGGAATGCATCAGCAGAAAATTTGCCAAGCTAGCTGATCGATTGAGCTCTAATCTTTGACCTTTTCGTTCCTTTTCCTACTCCTGGGCATTCAAGTGTACTTCTGGAAAAAGGAAGGAAAAAGGATCAAAGCAGCATGTTTATTGCTTCAAAAGCTAAGTAAAGAAGCAACAAAACTAAGTGGAATAACAATCAATCAATATGCTTTTGACTCATTACTTACTCCAATTAATACACAAGTAACACTCTTGTCATCCAACTTCTTCCTTCTCTGGTCTGGAACGTGCACATGAGCCAAACATCCAAACACTCTGAAGTAGTCTACACTTGGTCGCACTCCACTCCACATCTCCTCGGGTGTCTTCTCCTTTATCACAGACGTCGGACTCCTGTTTAACACATGTACTGCCCATCTAGCTGTTTCTGGCCAAAACCTCTTAGGAACTCCTTTGTCATTCAGGATGCATCGCACCATATTCATGATGGTACGATTTTTGCGTTCAGCTACTCCATTCTGTTGTGGTGTGAATGCTGCTGTGAGTTGCCTGCTTATGCCTGTTTCCTCACAAAATAATGTGAACTCAGTTGAGGTAAATTCTCCTCCTCTGTCAGTCAGTAAGCAACCCAATGTTTTTCCAGTCTCTCTCTCGACTTGACTCTTGAATTTCTTGAATAGATTGAAGGTATCAGATTTGTTTGATAAGAAATAGATCCATACCTTTCTGCTATAGTCGTCAATGAAGGTAAGTATGTATTTCTTATCACTGTTTGAGGCAGGGGTTATCGGACCACATAAATCTGAATGTACCAGCTGTAACCTTCTTGATGCACGCCATAAACTCTTTTTCGGGATGGTCTCTCGATGTTGTTTCCCAATTAAACAACTGGTGTATGTTGCTGCTGTTGTGCCTTTTAAAAACGGCAGCCCTCTCACCATGTTTTGATATTTCAATGTTCTTAATCCTTTATAGCTCAAGTGCCCGTACCTGTGATGCCAAAGTTTGAACTCATCTTCTGTCATAGTTTGTAGGCATTTTGACTCTCCAATTGTTGTTGCTGATTTGTTTGCAATTAACATGAACATTTGATTTGTTGTCATCCATGTTTGCATTATCAGACCCTTCATTGGATGAAACACCTTGCAGATTCCATGTTGTATTAGAATAGCAACTCCTCTTTCTTGGAGTTGTCCTATACTGAGTAAATTACTTCTCAAATCAGGCACAAAATAGACATCAGTGACAATATGAGTTACCCCATCTATTATCAGACGTATGTTCCCTTTCCCCATGACTTTCATCCGAGAGTTATTCCCCAGCTTCACTGAGTGATGAAAGTCTTCATCAAGCTTTGAGAACCATAGCTTGCTCCCGCACATATGATTGCTGCACCCTGAATCTAAAAACCATACTTCTTCCTTCTTCGCATTGTTTGTCTCTACAAACGCCATGAGCAGCATCTCATCCTCCTCATCTATCTCGGCATAGTTAGCCTTTCGATCCCATTCTGGACATTCGTATTGAAAATGTCCAAGTTGATGACATTTAAAGCACTCAATTACCGCTTTGTTCAGTGGTCGTCCTCTGCCTCTCCCTCTTCCTCGACCCTGCATTCCTCTGCCTCTGCTTCCACGCTCTTCATAAGTAACCTTCAATACCTGCTCTTCTCCACCATTGACAGGTTTTCTAAACTTCTGCTCGTGGACTAGCAATGAGCTTTGTAGAGCATCAACTGAGAGACTATCAATATCTTTAGACTCCTCAATTGAACAAACAATGTAATTGAAGTTCTCAGTTAAGGTGCGTAGAATTTTCTCCACAATCTTGACGTCTGGCATGTCTTCTCCACTGTTCCTCATGTCATTAGCCACGACCATTACTCTTGCAAAATAATCTGAGACAGATTCTCCACTCTTCATGTCAAGCAATTCAAAGTTCCTTCGTAAAGTCTGCAGTTGGGCACGTTGCACTCTTGCGTTCCCTTGATATTTGATCTTCATGGAGTCCCACAATTGCTTGGAGGTGTCCTTCAGAGTAATTGTCTTGAGAATGGACTTGTCGATTGAGCTAAAGAGATAATTCTTTGCTTTCAGATCCTTCAATCTTACTTCATCAAGGGTCTTTGTGCATCAGACAATGTTTTTTTGCTTGCTGGTTCGACGAGCCCAGTTTGCACCACACTCCAGTACTCTTTTGATCTCAAAAGATTCTCCATGAGCAGGCTCCAGTGATCATAGTCTCCATCAAATTTGGGAATGCACGGCTGAGTAAAATTGCTTGATTCTGCCATCATTCACTCGTGTTTCCCTCACCCCAAATTGCTTGATAACTCTCCCTGATTCACTCGTGTTTCCCTCACCCCAGATCAGTCTTCTCAGAGCTCCGCTACCAGATTTGTTAGGCTCAAGACTGATATTAACACACAAACAGAAGTGAAAGTACTCGATACTTTATTATGCAGAATTGGCTTAGTTAAATAGCCATAAGAAGAAGACTAAGTCTTCTATACAGAATACTAGCAGTCAGTTACGGAAGATAAAAACAAATCACAAAAGTAGAACAATTAACAAACTCCTAAAGACTAGAAGATTATTTATAACTTAAAGACTTCAGACCCAACAGTCTCTTCCGTTGTCTTATGAGCTTCTTCTGCTTATGATTAGAAACAAAATCAACCTTATCTACTGGCCACTTTGGTAATTCAAATCAAAACGAAAAAGATGGCAGAGCAAAGATACACTGGCACAAATAAGATTCGAATTACACTTCTAATCCAGAATTGACTTCTTATCTTACAATATTACTATAATCAGGAACTAAGCAAACTAATCAAGTTCCCCTAGTTGAAATGCGAGCCTTCAATGGATTCTTCATAACAACAGTAAACTCTTGTATCTCAGCCATATCAATTTCATCTCCATCTACACCCATCCACTTGAAATTCCAAACCAAATTCGCAACGAAATATTCCAAATGCAGAATTGCCAATCCAAACCCAGGACAAATCCTTCTTCCTACCCCAAAAGGCATCATCTTTATCTCTCTACTCCCCGTTATATCAAACACTTCCCCTGCCTCTGAACCCTTCAAAAACCTCTCTGGCTTGAACTGCCTCGCCTCCTCCCACACCTTCTCATCCCTCCCCATTTCCGCCACCATGAAGTTCACCGTCCCGTTCTTGGGAATCACAAATCCATCAAGAACTGTGTCTTCTCTAACTGCATGTGGCAGCACGAAGTGCCCTGGTGGATGAAGCCTTAATCCTTCCAAAATCACAGCTTTTAGATATGGCATTTTCTGCATATCTTCTTCTTTAACCTCCTCCCCTCCTTCCTCCATAACCCCTTTTATTTCCATGAACAGTTTCTCTTGTATGTCAGGATTCTTTACCAAATTTGCCATGATCCATTGCAGGGATGTTGATGTGGTATCGGTTCCTGCATCGAGAAATTCAGAGCAGAGAGAAACAATTTCTCCCTCTTCAAGCTTTCTCTTTTGTTCAGGTAGCTCTAAATCCAGTAAAGAATCAACATATGATACAACAAACTCCGTCTGCTCATCTTTTTCATGATCAACCACTCTGTCTTGTTCATGTTTGCTTAAAAGTTCTTTCTTTGCGCTCTTCCTCGCTCTTATCAATGGAATCAACACCCTATCCTTCTCTCCAAGGAGCTGACGCAGCTCCTCCCACCGCTTCCGGAACAAAATTCTGGTCAATCTCGGCCAGAAATTGAGTACTCTGAACCGACCAAGACTAAGCAGGAGTTTCCGCTGAACTTCTTCTACTTCTTTGATCTTACTCTGTTCAAGTTTATCCCCAAAACACATCAGGACTAGCAAACAAAACATGGCATACTGGAAATGGTCTTTGACAAGAACATGTTCGTCCCCAGATTTTGAATTCGAAGACACTGATTTGATGCTATTGATGAGAATATCAAGAACCCATTTCCGTGCTTGAGAATACGATTTGACCCGGGAAGGGTGAAGGATTTCGGAGGTGAGGTTGCGGCGGAGCAAACGCCAAGTGGGTCCATAAGAGGAAGAGCTGATGTTAATAGAGGAGGCGACTTTAGCGGTGGCAGGAGGCGGAGGGCGGTCGGCGAAGACGGCTCCGTTACGAACAAGAGCTTCGTGGGCAAGGGAACGATCGGCGACGAAGATGGCAGGCCGAGAACCGACGCGGAGGGTGATGATGGGGCCGTATTTGTCGCGGAGGTTGCGGAGCATGGATTCGATTTCTGAGAAAGGTTTGAGAAGGAAGAGAAGACTGGTGATGATGGGAGTTGCTGGTGGACCAGGAGGGAGGTTTTGGGTGGGTTTAAGGAGGGTGAGTAGGGATTTGATGACGAAGCAGAGAGATAAAGAGATGAGGAAGATGAACCAGGTTTCCATTCTTACTTTTTTCTTACGGTTTGTTTCCTTTTTTCCTGTGTTTTATCAGGTGGAGAGATGCTGCTAGGAATAAAATCTTTTGTTCATACTCTTTAGTTCATATACTGATGTTTTTGAGTGGAGAGGAAGAAAACAAAATGATACTATCTTTTAGGAGATAGAATACAATTGTTGACCGCATTTTTGGGCGGTAGATTAAAAATACAATATATCTGTGACCAATAAAATTAGTCCAAAATTACCGAGCATATAAATTAATTGATAAAAAATTATTTTACTGATAGGAAATTATTTTAGTTTAATTCGAGATTTTATTTTTTTATTTTTAATATATAGTTATGTTAAAATTTATTTTTCTCAGAAATTGACACCTCTATTTGTATTGATTGATTAATTTGGCACCTCCTTCGGTCAAACGATTTAAAAAATACCTCCACTTGACTAATATGACACTTTTAACACTCGTCATTGACGCCGTCCGTCCTCCACCGTTAACTGCTCGTCATCAACATGATAACGTGTCATGCTACATTAGCATTAATTTAATATTTTTTCTTTCCTTTCCTTTCTCTTTTTCTTTACTTTCTTTTTCTTCTTTCCCTTATTTCTTTCTTCTTCCAGGGCTCTGCAACGCAGCCCTCTCCTCTCCCTCTTTCTTTTATTCACTTCTTCTTAACCCTTCCCTTTGCTTTTTTTTACTCTCAACCGCACCCCTTTCTCCCCTTCCTCTTCTTTCTTTATTTTTGGTTTTGGATTGGTTGAGGTGGCGTGGCTAGTCGTGCGAGGCGGTGACGGGGCTGGGTAGATCGGGAGCAACAGTGACGGGTCGGCGACGGGAAGCCGGTGGTGTGGTTGTTTTTGATTGGTTTGATTTTGTGAGGTTTGGTTTGTGTAGGAGGAGATGGGTTTGACTGGTGGATGAGGGTTAGAAGGTGATTTGGTGGATTTGGATTGTGGCCGGATCGGAGATGGTGAGGTGTGTGGTGTGGTTGTGTGATGGTGGATCGGATTTGGGGTTGTTTGGCTTGTGTACGCGGTTTAATTTAGGAATTGGGGTGATGGAGTTGGACGGTGGCGGAGAAGGCTACTAGTTCAAATTGAAATTAATTGGCTGCTTGCGTTTTACTACTTTTTCTTTCTTTAAATTGAAATTATATTAAAATCAAATTGATTAACTAATTATATTTTAGTTGAAGCCCATCAAAAATGTTTTTAATATCCAAATAAAACAATCGTAAAGTATGTGGCGGAGGAGGTGATGAACGGATCCGGGTCGTGATGATGTCTCCACGACCCGGATTCGTTCATCACGATCCGGATTTGTTCATCACGGAAAGAAAGAAAAAGGAAAGAGAAAGAAAGAGGGAGAGGAGAGGGCTGCGCTGATGCAAAGAAATAAGGGAAAGAAAAGAAAAAAAAAGAAAGATAAAATATTAAATTAATGCTGATGTGGTATGCCACATCATCATGATGACGTGTCATGCCACGTGGCATGTCACATCAGCAGTTAACGGTGGAGGACGGACGGCGTCAATGATGAGTGTCAAAAGTATCATATTAGTCAAATGGAGGTGCCTTTTAAATTGTTTGACCGAAGGAAGTGCCAAATTAGTCAGTCAATGCAAGTATGTGCTAATTTTTGACTTTTCTCTTTTCAAATCAAGAACCGTCAATAATTAAAATATAGTGATTGAATTAGTCAACTGTACCTTTCAATGATTCCGACTGCTATTGGCGTGAGAGTAATTTGTTAGCTAATACGTTGCTTCATAACTTTTCCTTCGTATGGTCAGAGACACTATAATTCAATTGTTCTTTTGGAATAATAGGTCTTTGCTCAAATTAATTATCACCAGGATTAATTAAGTAACTTTTAGACCTCGGCCATCCAAGCCCAGCCCGCTTTGATCAGCCCACTTTGACCAAAGATTCGACCCATTTTAACCAAGTTCGCGCCCGAGTGCAACCTGAGCTCAAAGGGCTCAAGCTGGGTTTGGGCTCAATGGTTATATTTACTACCAATAATGTAACCATGTATTTGTTTTTCAGAATTTGTGTTGATTAGTTGGGAATGGATGCAAAAAGGAAAGTAAAGTAATGCACGAATAACAACAATTTTGTTAGTTTAGTTTTAGGCAAACGGAAAAAACTTGGGTAGATCATGATCTAGGATGATGACACGTGACCCAAATAGTGCTAGAATACCACTATTCTTAACACTTTTGGACACGTGTCATCATTCTACATCATGATGTAGGTAGATCATGATCTACCCAAGTTTTACTGCCATCAAACCATGAAAAAGTAGAAGTAGAAAACGTTTACTTACTCGACAAAGAAATAATGAGATAAGGAGAAGACACAAATAATGAATCAGCTATTTTTTTTCCTTTCTTTTCTTTAAAAAATGGAAAAAAATTTAGATAATTGTTTTTTCAAGTCCACCCAGTTAGGTCCACGTGCGGCCCAAAATATTGCAAGCCCACAAGGGTCAAGTCGGGCCTGTCTCGAGCTTTGGCTAGGCTTACACTTAGAAAATTGTTACTTAGGCTCAATTATGAGGGTAAAAGCTAAGCCCGCCCGGCCACGCCCAAGTTTAAAATATTACCCTCGACTTTTACTAAAATATTAAGCTGTGTCATGTGTGAGGATAAAACTAAATATTAAGAAATAATTTAGAAAAATGCCAAAGTGAAAATATAATTTGTGATTGACCCTTAATTAATAGTTACAGTGTACATTGATAACTGCGTGTGGCAGCAGGAAGTGCCCTGGTGGATGAAGCCTTAATCCTTCCAAAATCACAGCTTTTAGATATGGCATTTTCTGCAGATCTTCTTCTTTAACCTCCTCCCTCCTTCCTCCACAACACAACCCCTTTTATCTCCATGAACAGTCTCTCTTGTATGTCAGGATTCTTTACCAAATTTGCCATGATCCATTGCAGGGCTGTTGATGTGGTATCGGTTCCTGCATCGAGAAGTTCAGAGCAGAGACAAACAATTTCTCCCTCTTCAAGCTTTCTCTTTCGTTCAGGTAGCTCTAAATCTAGTAAAGAATCAACATATGATACAACAAACTCCTTCTGCTTTGCCTTTCATGATCAACCACTCTGTCTTGTTCATGTTTGCTTAAACGTTCTTGCTTTGCGCTCTTCCTCTCTCTTATCAATGGAATCAACACCCTATTCCTCTCTCCACGGAGCTGACGCAGCTCCTCCCACCGCTTCCGGAACAAAATTCTGGTCAATCTCGGCCAGAAATTGAGTAATCTGAACCGACCAAGACTAATCAGAACTTTCCGCTGAACTTCTACTTCTTTGATCTTACTTTATTCAAGTTTATCCCCAAAACACATTAGGACTAGCAAACAAAACATGGCATACTGGAAATGGTCTTCGACAATAACATGTTCGTCCCCAGATTTTGAATTCGAAGACACTGATTTGATGCTATTGATGAGAATATCAAGAACCCATTTCCGTGCTTCAGGATACGATTTGACCCGGGAAGGGTGAAGGATTTCGGAGGTGAGGTTGCGGCGGGGCAAACGCCAAGTGGGTCCATAAGAGGAAGAGCTGATGTTAACAGAGGAGACGAATTTAGCGGTGGCAGGAAGCGGAGGGCGGTCGGCGAATACGGCTCCGTTACGAACAAGAGCTTCGTGGGCAAGGGAACGATCGGCGACGAATGGAGGGCAGAAAACCGACGCGGAGGGTGATGATGGGGCCGTATCTGTCGCGGAGGTTGCAGAGGATGGATTCGATTTCTAATAAAGGTTTGAGAAGGAAGAGAAGACATATGGACTATGGAAAGAGCGAAGTTTGAAGTTTTCCATCATTTATGCTCAGACGGCTTTGCTAGAATACAACGAAGAGGAGTTGTGTGCATTATGATCACCCTATCATTCATAAATCTTATAGAAAATGGCGGATCAATATGGAAATTATTTTATTACCCATCCCCACGCTCATTCTACTTTTTCCAACTCATAATGTTTATATGTCCATGAGAATTTTACCGTATCTTTTTTAATATTTATATATGTAGATTCTTTGTGCCCGACCGTAACAAATACTTTGGGTAAGAGTGTTGAACTAATTCTCATCATTTTGTACAAGACGATTATGGAGTATATGGTTGTTTCATTTGTTACTGCTTACTAGTTTGAAACCACATTATCAACTTATTACCATGGTATAAATCTTGCATCTCATGTAGTATTTGATTAATAAAATGTTTTTTTTTTTTAAAATCACTCACCGAAAGAATAATTGAAGAGAAAGTTAGTTTTTTTTTGCGTTTAATTAACATTTAAGATTCACATGAAAATATTTATACTCGAGAATCCTAAAAAAAGTAAAAAAATAATAATACTTTATCCTTAAATAATAATAATAATTTTATTATTTTAAATACAATAAATGAATATTTGTAACTTATTTTAAAATATAATATAATTAAAAATAATATTGTACGTTATTTTCAAAAAATAAAAATAATATTGTACAAATAAGATATTTGATAAAAATTAAATTAATAAACAAAATAAAAAATAATAATGAGAAAAGGTAGTGTAAACTCATTTTTAAAAAAAATATAGATTAATGTATAGAGTTAAAATAAGATGGAAGAATATGTAATTTAAAAAAAAAAAATTTTTTTTTTTAGATTGAGGAATCACTATTTCCACTCTCTAACCAGGGAATAACTTTCTCTCATTTTGGAGGAGAGTAGAGAAGTCTTCATTCAAATTTTTCTTGTATCAACCAAACGTAATAAAATTCAAAATATTAGATTCCCAAATCACTTTCTTCATTTATTCCACGAACCAAAGTTTACCAAAGTCAAATGCCCATTACCTTTTAGTAGGTATTCACCTTCGAGACCGACTGGTGCGAACAAATTAATTATTGCGAAATGGACCGGCAGAAACATGTATTTTATAGACGTAAAACGGAAAGTGCACATCCGCAATGAAAACAATTGCTATAAATTTTATTTATATTTACACTGTAACATTTTCATGCCCACGCGCAAGGACCCTTAATTTTCCACATCAAAAACCTTCTGATAAACCCTTGGGGTATTGATGAGAATAGGCAATGATTTTTTTACTTCACCTTGTTATCTACACTAATCAATTGCACTTGAACATATAATATCTACACTCTCACCTCAACCACATCACCATCTTTGAGCTCAGTATCAGGTATTACCAGCTGACCGTTAACCAAAACAAGCTTACCCTCGAATCCTACTAGCCTAGCAGCATCTGCAGCTGTACTACCACTCCTTAACCGAAGTGTGTCACCGTGGGGCCAACATATAATCACCACTTCCCCAAGAACAACAGAATCTGGATGGCCGTTAGACTTCATGCTACGCTCTGGCTGCCCAATACTCGTCTCCCAACGTAGTTGTTCTTCCCATTGAAGCATTGTCCTCAGTAGACGTACCTAAAATCAAAAACATTTTAGGCAATAAGATTTCTTGTGCTCGAGTTTTTCTACAATCACCATCCTCTTTGTGCGTGTGCTTGATGATGCGGGCATATGCATCTTTCCTTGAACAGGTTTAATAATTGAGACGAGTGATTTCATTATGAAGCTAATTTCCTAGTACATTTTCTTTGGGTAGAACTTTAAAACTACTGCATTATAAAGCTTGCTTTCCAAGTTGAAAACAAAGATGTAATATTTCAAGAGTGTTTCAATATCTAAATAGCATGCTAAAAATCAGACAATTGCACCCTCACCTTGTTATTGATACTAGCTTCAAAAGAAGTTGAAACAGCGGGATCTAAGTTTGGCCTGGATGCAATTGAATCAATTGGCTTGCCCTCAAAGACAGCAGATACAACAGCCCAATAATCAGATTCTTCTTGCTCCATCATATCAATGACCTGGACGAAGGTCGGTAACAGCCGCTCAAATTGGTCTTGCTGCATGGCAACATGTTGATCAAATAAATCTCAATGATTTTAGAATAGCTTGACTTATATTATTAAGAAAACAGTCATAATCATAGTTGTTTCAAACGTTGCTTGATGTTTAATCGGTGCAGAATGCTCCCTCATAATCCTAAACATAATATTGACTACCCAGAAATGCACTTGTGGAAATCATTAGCAAGTTGCTACTTTTCACTAGAAGGATTCCCCATTGAACTGCATATTACATATTGAGTTCAATTTTATACCAAACATACCTTGTGGTACATGCCATCTCTAGAAAGAGTGTACTTCTCAAGGCAAGTACACCAATCCCCATGTCCTGGTTCACACCACCATTCATCTGACGCCTGAAATACCAAGTTATTTGGGGAGGGAAAAAAAGTCACCCTATTTACCAAATTTAAGTTGCACAAGAGCTAACATTCAGGAAACTAAACCCAACATTTCCAACGAACACCATACAGAACTGGTAAAATTTATGTTCAGCTCAGTCACCCAGTTTATTTTGAAAATATATATATATTCATAACAATTTATTTTCACTTTGTAAAACACAGGAAATTTGTGTTAAACAGATTATTGTCAATGTTGATGCTCCCAAAGTGAGTAAAAGTAGAGCAACCAAACCTTTTTATATAATCTTGCATATGCTTCCCATCGCTTTAGTTGAGAAGAAGATCTTCGGTCAACTACAGCTTCAGAAGCTGTCAGTCCAAAGCTAACAGCAACAAGCAATTCTACTCCACCCTTATCTACTCTGAAAAATGCAACTATCACAAAAATCATTTATTTCCCAACTTCATGGCGATTGTTTCATACTTTGAAGACTAATGTTATAGGATACCTGGTAATAACAGCGGCAAGTAAGTGACTTCCATCAACTCTAAGAAGTGGATGTCCTACTTTGAGGGATCTATACTTCTGAAACTGATCATATTCTGTGGAATTATCACCACCAATATCATAGGAGAGATAGGATGATTCTTCAGTTTGAGATTTATCAACACTGCTAATAAAAGGTAGATTCTTTCCAGATTCTTTGTAAAGCCAGTGGGCAGCAAGTCCATGTTCAGCACACTCGTGCATTTTCTGAAAAAAGACAACAGTGAGATAGGTCCAGAAACCAACCAAATCACAAGACTCAAACTTCAACTTCATTATCATAAAGAGTTTACCGCACCCTGGTTCTTATCTGGACCTCTAAAGGTGCACCATCAGGTCCTTGCACAGCAGTGTGCAGAGACTGCAATTAATAAAAATGAAACGTCAACAGGAGAGGCAGAAAAATAGATATGAAATTCCAACTGCAACATATAAAAAATGACCACACATCCCCAATCCGAAAACAACTAATGCTTAGAGTTCTGAGCCGAATACTTCCAAACTCATAGCGAGAGGGTTAATAACACACAACAACCAGAGGTGGAATATTTAAAGCAAGCATCCACCTAGTTAAGTTAGGAAAAGTATAGAGGACTATGTTTTACACTGAGATGGACTGTATACAACTTTATCCATGGTGAGATTATATTGCTTGATCAGGAATAACTTATATGCCGCCGTTATTAACCCTACCCAAACAAGATGCTTCCCCTGATTGTTAAAAAGCTAAACACAACAAATCCCCAGCGAGAAATATTCTTTCTTATAGGTCCATCTACTACGGACAATACTTCAATGGGAAGAACAACTACATTCTGAGACAATGCGTGAATCGCCAGAGCATGATGGAAAGTTTCATTCTGATCCACATGACTCTAAGAAGGGCACAGTGGAGAAAATGCTTACCTGATAGCCACTAGGCTTTGGATTAACAATGTAATCATCAAATTCACCATCAATGGGGGACCAAAGCCTGGACAAAAGAAAACAGTTGTCAATGTCTGGTCAAAAATAAGATGGAGTAATAATAAAGAACATTAACTCTTATTTGTATACAATCCAAAAGAGAAAAATAAGAACTATTTATATGAGTACAAGGATGATTACATATATGTACCTATGCACAATGTTCAGGAAACTATAGCAACACTCAATTGCAGGTCCATGTAGAGTTCCATTCTTGTCACCAACAACTACTCTTAGAGCGCGGGCATCATACACTTTCTCTATGCCAACATCTTTTCGTTTCATCTACAGTGTGAAAAGAGTATAAATTTTTGCTTCGATAAAACAAAAGTCCCGTCTATGAGACATTTGAAACTAGTAAAAGTAAGATAACCATTCAATGGACCAGAGAAGGAAAAACAATGTTCAATGGCATTCAAGTTAAAAGGATTCCTAAGTGTAGCCTATCCACATTGGGTCAAGCCCCAAATAAGTAGCTACTGGTTTCAGTTCCCTGTATTCACTAGTGTACCTCAGATAGACTGACAGACATCCAATGGGATGCCATACACACCAACTCCCAGGCAAGAAAACTTCAGATTAAAATGTTGTGGCGCCAGGTCACTAAGATAATATTTGTGGCAACCAAAGAACACGCTAAAAGATCTATGATTCATCCTAAAAGTATAAAGTATTCCTGTTAAATGAAACTGGGAGCTCTTAACAATACCTTGCTGTAGATGCTATACAAGCTTTTCAGTCGGCTATATAAAGTAAATTCCATCCCCGGAACATAACTGCAGACATGAGAGAGATGCAGAGGACCAATTAGAGGGGAACTGCTAATATATGTAGCGACATACATCCCATGAGATAATAGTGAAAATCAAAATTAGCAATTTTTTTCCTGGAACAGCAGGCAACAAAAAATTTGATGGGAGAAGAAATCATACGAAGTCGATATAAATAACTCCCGCTCCAGTGCTTCCTCAGAAACAATAAGAGAAGCCACAGCAATTCCAGCATCTCGGACTACCTTTGGTTTTGTTTGGTTCTCTGATGTTTTGCCAACATCATTAAGAAATATAGCTCGTTTTCTTTTATCAAGCAGGACATCAAAAGGCACTACAGCTTCCAAAAGATCCTGCATATAAAAAATAATTGAACACAGCGACTTGAGTATGTGCTGTCTTCTGCAGCAACTTCAAGACCCATTCCATACATGCAACCACATCAAAGTTATTGTGACGCCTAACCATCGTGTATCAATGATATAAAGTTGCAGCCTTAACAGTCAGGAGTCGAAGAAAAGATAGACTAAGCATTTTTGTTATGTAAAACTAGCCAGTTAAATTCAGTCATCTAGAATAAGACAAATGCATGTTGATTAAATCAGATCATTGAGTACTTTATATCAATCTTTTATTACCCATTTGTTTCTATAGTCAATAATCACATGATTTCTTCAAGGAAAAAATAAACCTCAAGGAGTATGTCATATTTGATAAGAGTATTTTTCCTGCAAACCCATTGCAATTCTGGCAGCTGTTGTTCGAAAGCACAGGGTGTCTTTTTATATGGTTCACATGTCCTATTAATGAAGAATTATTACCCTACCTCTTGCAATTATTTATTCTTTCTTTCTAATAGACACACACGCACATTTTTCTTTCCTCTCTCGTTAGGGTTTTCTTGGCAAGAAATTGTCAACAGAGAATGCATACCTTCATGGTGGGGACATTTCCATCACTTGCCAGACAAGCTTCACCATTACCACTAGTGTTCAAGTTTTTCCTGTCAAAAGATACAAAGCTGCATTTTGAAGCTATTCTTCGTGTATATCCAGCTCTATTACTAGAGCTCCACATGCAAGCAAGATCACCCCTCATTTTTTCAAACAATTGAGGCTGCACATAATAAATAAATCAAGATTGAATCAAGCAGTTATTCATGCTCAAGAAAGAAAAAACACAATGCTGAATCTGATCTTATAACAGCATGATCAGAAATCCAAAATAATGACCAGAGTTTTTCATCTCTACTAGCGAATCAATTCAAGTAGCCTATAGTGTGTAGGTTTCAAATAGACCCCTAACCTTGCAACTAAGTATTTTGGATGCCCCTGCATGTGGGATAAGAGCTTAGTAGATTCAGCCATGGTATAAACTAGAGACTTTAGCACCCCATAGGTATATGTACTTCAGAGTTCAGAGAAATATATTTACGTGATGGATCAGAGAGAAATAATAAGAAGAAGGCAAATGAGAATCCGGAGACCCACAAGTAAAATAGTTGCTTATATTACACAATTTACCAGGATTATAGTTGAAACTGTATCTACAAGATTATGCTGCACAAAGCAAAAAAATATTTTTGCATACATGAAGAACTGCAAAGCACAAATCTTCAAGCTCAGCTTTCAATGCCCACAAACCCAATCTGGAAGCAAGCGAGCACCAGATAAGTAGTGTCTCCTGTGCAACAGCTTCGGCCTTTGACAATGGCAAAGCATAACTGTAAGGGGACAAAAAATCAAGAAGTACGATATTATGATAAAGATGACTAATCAAGCATCTTCAAATACTTAAAAGATTCATTTTGCATGTTACTCTCAAATCTTACATTAGCAGGAAGTAAATAACCTTACAATAACATCGCATTCTAGGTCCCAAAATTAATCCAAAGAAAACAAAAAAAAAGAACTCTTAAACAGGTTTAAGTGATTATACTAATAGAAGTTAAGAGTCAGTACATGGTTCTCATGTTGTGCAGACGGTCTGCAAGCTTGATAAGCACCACTCGTGGATCATCAACCATACCCAAGAGCATGACTCGCAGATCATTTGCCTTGAAAGATAAAAAGTGAAATTATGAATTAGGAAAAAAGTACTGCAGCTAATATAAGGTTATCTTGCATCTTATGGACCATAAAATCTTTAAGGTAAACTTTCCCTATCACCTTATGCTAAACTAAACGGTTTGAAAACACACACTCAACAATAGTCCTCAGGTGAGTCATACCACACAACTTGCAGAAATTTTCACATTAATTGAGGTTTCAATTATGACAAGGTGCTATTTAATCCAGTGGTGTATCAACATGGGTTAAGTAGCACCATTTATGACCTTCCACCTCAACTGATATGTGTTATTTGTGTTTTGATAGTTCAACCTTACTCCAGTTTTAATAATATCTATTCTGAGTTAGTAACATTTTTTTGACCTAAAAGATCAATTTTCTGAAATTTTGTTACCATGGATCATAAACCTTTTTTTGTTGCCGTCCAACATAATGAACCTTCCAGCAACTTTTACCTTGTGAAAAATGTAACTTAAAAATGGTTATAGGTAAATACAACTTGTATTCCTTTTCTGGTTTAAATTTGTTTATAAATATTTTCAAATCTTATGGTAATACAAAATGCAGACTGCTTGTGCAATACCTCGCCATCACCAAGAGTCTGGTTCACATTTATCCTCCTGTGTCTCCGTAGTAGCTGCAGTTGAAAATATTGAAACTAGCAATTAATACAAGAAATATATTAAAATTGTAGATATAGGCATCTGTGGTTTGCAAACACAGCATAAGAGATGTGAGAACAAAAATAAGCTACTTAAGGGAAGAACCGTGCAGATATTGATAGTCTAAAAAAGATGAGGCCGGAGACATTATAAGTTGAGTTAATTTTACTGCAGATGAGAAGCTTTCATTTCTTTCCCTCTTTTCTTCATTTTTAAGGACCACCCTCCCAACACATATTCAGTATCCACCATGGAATAGAAACAGTGAAGAATTCCTATTTTAGCCAAACTGACATACAGAAGACGTTTCATAGGAAACAAATCACCTGATTGATGTAACTTATTCGGGAAACACCAACAACCAACTTTGCAACATCATCACCAAATTTTTCTTCTATATTGCGTATGGTTTCATGAGTATCATTAACCACATCATGGAGAATCCCAGCAACAACTGTCTCAACAGCCTACAGCACACAAGAAGATCTTACAGAAAGAACTTGAGGGAAGCAAGCACACTTGCAAAGGAAAAGGTAGTACATACACATGCACATCAAATTTAAGGATAATCAGGCACCACAAGTAGCCTTAAGTAACAGTACAGTGATGATAATATGAGAAAGAAATAGCACCCCTTCTGCAAACAATATTCCATCCAACATTTGACAAAGGAAAAAAAAGAACTACCAAGTCTAATAGGGTTCTGAACAATTCATAAAGAGAAATAAGGGCTTCTCAATCCAGTTAGAAAACAATGGAGATTATTGCAAACACTAAAGAGAGCTAGCGCAAATATCTAAGATTACATTGGAAAGAAAGACAATAAAAGAGAGCCAATATAACGACATACTCGTTTTCCACTTGATGGAACCAACATTGCCAAGATTCTTCCTGTGTGGATACAATGAGTCACATAAGGCTCTCCTGTTTTTCGAAACTGCCCATGGTGAGCTGCTTTAGCAAATGCGATAGCCATTTGAACCTGCCTTCACAGATTAAAGCGTTTTAGTGGCAACATACGACTGCAAGCAAATCATGATGCAAGTTTTAGATGGAAAACCTCTGGGTCGTTGAATATAGGATATCCCGTCACATCAACCCCCTCCAGTATTAACGCACCTACGTCCGATTCGCCAATAACCTTAGAAACCAAAATAATTGCCAAATAGCATAATTAGAGAGGGACATAGTATTACCGGGTTGTTCTTCCACTTTAGGCCAGAGGAAGTCAACCTTAGTGGACAGGCAGGCGCCGGAGGCGATAGCGACGGCGGTGACAGCTACTTGAGTGATGGCGGAGGCGACCGCTCCATGGAGGGAGGATGATCCTGAGCAGGCGACGGTTGCAGCAGCGGCGATGACGTTGGCGGAGGAGGAGACGGCGAGGTTGGGAGCAAATTGGTCAAGAAGGCAGCGGAACTTGCAGTGATTGCTGGCGAAATGGAAATGGAAAGGCAAACGGTGGAGTTTGTGGAGGAACGGAGAAGTCCTTTGGGTGAACATAGCGGAGAAGAGCTGGAATTGGCATGAGGAAGAAGAAAAAGGAGAGATGATGAGCATGGAGGAGAATTTGTTGTGGCTGTTAGACCAGATTTGACACCCACTGGTGTGGATAGTGTTAGAGTTAGTTACTGTTTGCTTTTCATCTGAGAGAATTTGATGTTCTCAGAGAATTTTTTGGTCTTTTCTGAGATAAAAAATATCTGCAGAGGGACTTTTTCTTTTCTTGTGGTTGTTATTTTGTAAATTATTAAAATTGAGAAAGGAAAAATAGAATACAGTTGGCCAAATTCCAGCCTCATATATAACATCGTGCTCTCGTTGAGAGTCGAACTCAAGACCTCCCGCTTACTAAACGGGTGCTCTAACCAACTGAGCTACGAGAGCTTGCTGCTTTAAGCTTCCGAATATATAATATAACAAATAGATGAACAAAAAGTCTGGCGTAGCAATATCTGTTTCTTTCCTTTTCTCAAATTGAATCAAGGACACAATCCTTGTCGTTTTCTTTCACCTATTATCTATCGTACTGTAACTCCATTCCATGGCTGTTTTGATCAGTTACTATCAAATTGGCTTGTAACAGCACTCAAATCCTGGATCCTAGCACGAACTGCCCTTGCCGATAATCATTAATGATTAAACGGATCACAACTTGAATTGAAAAAGCAAAACAGGATAAAAGTGCGTGAAGAAGGTAATCCATTAAGATCTCAGAAAGAGTTGGTGAAATTTATACCCAATAAGGGAGTTTCTTTTGAAAGCCGTAGCATTTCATAACCCAACATGCACCATGTTACCCCTTAACACAAGCACGTAAATATTAGAAATATACTAGGGTGAAAAACCCAAGCTATGTACCATTACATTAAAGGGGCATCTCCCACTTTATGCCCAATTAATATTCTTTCACCAGTGTTGTGCAGCTATCGGTATATCAAATATACATTGGGGAAGTCAGTACCGTATTTAGAATACTAAACCATTCATTTCTGGCAAAACCCAAGAAAAGAAAATTGAATTCACAGTTCAGGACTCCCTGCAGAAAACCGAAGACCAAGTTTCCAGCCGCAAGATGAGCCTTTGGCAGACTGGCCCCTAAGTATACCTGCAGAATAAGTTTTGATGAAACTTAGATGTAGAACAAGAGTTTGATGAAAATGAAGTTTATAGTCTTAGATTGCTTTTGCTGTTACCTAGTAATAGGACAAAAGTAGGCGAAAACCAATATTGGGATATCAGAACGATGAGGTGCTCACTGAAGAGTATCCTGCAGCTCTCATCTCCTTCAGGGTTCCAGACAACCAATCCAAACCCTCATAGAGCCCATCTCCCTTTAGTGCACATGTTCCTTGGATGTGCCATTTTCTGTTCTTGAGTTCAAATAGACCCAGCCCTTCAGCTACTTCCATTGGTGTCATTGCTCCTTTCTGAAAATGAAACCACAGTACAGCGTATGAGTCCCATATCATAAAAAATTGCCATGTTTTTTCATTATGCTAGCTGAAATGAAACCTCTGGTTGACAGAAATCAGCAGTACAGTTTTATGCAATTCAGTAAACCTAATGAATTTGGATTTCTCACTGATGCTACTGGGAAATGTATTAAAGGAAGATGAGATATTACTAGAGTGAAGGTGAGATTGACAAGGATTGCACAGCCAGAAGAAAAACAAAATTGTGTTCGTTCAGCTTTACTGAAAATTTTAAAGTAAAATAGAATAAAAAAGTAACTGGTCGGTAGTTTTGTAATGCCAATATTAGCAGGCGCTCCCCCTTAAAAGCATGAGAATATATTTTTAAAAAAATTAGCATATCTTAATCCCCATTGTTAGTGCTAGGCAATGCATGGGAGAGCCAAAAAGTGTAAGCACGCCAAATTCAATGTTTGAGAATGTTTACCACTACCCAAAAGAGGGAGAAGAGTGGTAATAAATCAATGCTTCATAACCCTTTGGTGTCTTCAGAGGGAAAACTAGTCAAAGGAGCGTTACAAGATCTTCAAAGAGTCAGAATAAGTTTCTAGGCCAAGGAAAGATCTCCAAAATGAATAGTAAAAATAAATGCAAACCTACAATTATCTTCTTAACCTAAAATGAATGAGGAAGAACGAAGCTAAGCAATGTCATAATCAAGTTTAACACTGCATTGTTATAGCTTAGTTTGTAGAACAGCTTATGAATTTTAGAAAGTAACAACTACCAAAAGAAACCAGGAAGTAAACTATTCAATGAGTCCTAAGATATTAAATAAAAGCCAATTACTGATAAATATTTCATTGCAACAACTCACAATAATCAGTTCTATTGCGTGTGTGTGTGTGTGTGTGTATCAGTAAGGCCTGCAACATAGATTGACCAGTGTGACTTCCAGTCTCTACTTGTATAATTGGCACTGCCAAAAATTCCAAGTTTGAGACTGGTCCTAAGGCATAATCAGTTCTGACCAAAAAGAAATCATGTACAATTCACCTAATGTTTGATCAGATTTGATCTTCTTTAGCCACCGTTACTTCTATTCTAATATTTCAAAAAATAGCCATATGGCCCATGTTCTACATACCTCACATAAAACTGGGTCTAATTACATGAGGATACAATACCCACATCCCATTGACCAAATAAGAATGGTCATTGTTTGGTGCAACAGGAAACAGTATCTGCCCAGCAACCATCAAGGTGCAGTTCAAATCAACACCTTCTAATAAAAATTCCAAAGGGTGGAGTTGTACCTAATTCTTACTTTATCTACACTAAACAAACAGAGACATAGATAAGCCCTCAACCAGTACCCACAACGTGGATGTGTCCAAATGGCAACCACATAATTAGGTAGACATGTTAATCATGGTAATGTAAAACATGTTTCTGTTCTCATCAATAACAGAAACAAACAGAAACAGACAAACGCACATATCCTGGAGCAGAAAGGCTCAGGGATCTATCTCTGTTTTGGCTGGATTTATAATTCAGATATGGTAAAGGATATCCAAAACTGTAAATGCAGCATACCATGTCCTGTTTGTTGGCAAAAACCAAGATGACACTGTTGAGCATAAACGGATCCTTGATAATGGTCTGAAAGAAAACATAATAGTCACCTCAGAAACTCTTTCTAGACATTAGCATAGTAAATTCTGCCTTCTTTCTGAATATAAAACCTGAAATTCAGCCTTTGCTTTACTAATTCTTTCTCTGTCCAACGAATCAACAACATATATCTGCATGGAAAAATATTTCAATTGCCAAGTCCACATAAATTAAAAGATGCGAATTATTGTTGAACTCTGAACCTTTCAGCTCCAGAACAAAGCTCATAGGTTGCAGAGATTTACTATAAAAGCATGTGGACCAACGCAACAACCTAAAATTTACAAAGATACAATGAACTAACTCTCCAAAAAGGAATGAAACAATCAAAACTTCACAAAGTCAAGGACGAATAGCAATACCAGCCCATCTGTGTTATTAAAATAATGCCTCCACAATGGCCTTAATTTCTCTTGACCACCAACATCCCAAACAGTGAATACCACATTTTTATACTGCACCTTCTCCACATTGAACCCTACAGGAGACATTAATTCATATAGTTTTAGTTTCAATTAATTGGATCATATTAAGACGACCAAAGTAGTGCTGCTTTGCTATGGCAATACCAAAATACAAAAATTACATTAACAACAATTCTGACTGGTTTTATAGCAAAACACTGTGACACTGGAAACTAAGCACCTGAAATCGAAAAAGAAAAAAAATTCATAAAGATAGTTCTTAACCCAAAACAGCCCATTGATTGCAAAGAAGGTTCTCATTTACAAGTTCTATCCATATTAACCAAGGACTATTCTACCCACTTTTTACACATAAAACCTCAATTTGATCACCCCTCTTGATGGGTCAAGGCTAACCATTCTCGCCATTGAACATATTAAACCACCTTAAGCAACACATTCTTAACTTACAAATTAAAAGTACAAGCCCAACCAATCTTAAGACTACCTTCTTCTTACTCTCACCTCCCTCTATAGCTCCACAGATGTTTAGAGGTTTTATAATTCCCAGAGGCATATTTTTGGCATATATATTTTCCAAATGGATCTTTACTTGTGTAAAGAAGGGAAACGTTCCCAGAATTGATCCTGCAAGTGGCAGCTGCAACTCCACAACATGGCCACACTCAGGACTTACTAGCATGCATCCTTCAATATCCAAATGTACAGATATGAGTTTTTTGAACAAAACTTCGATAGGTGAGAGGTCTAAGCACCGCGGGGTGTGAAGCAATCTCGTACTAAATGAAACTACTTTCAGTTTCCATAACCAAAATGAAAGGAAGTCAACCTATTCCAGCAATTGCAGTTAGTCTTGCTACTGCTTTAGGTGCCGCCCCCTAATTGCTCATTCGCACTTACTACCACAAGAAAGTCCCCCTACCAATAAGGTGTTTACACAGCTTACTAAGAGCTGGTTCTACCCAGACAGGAAAGCAACCAAAGCCGAGGACCTAGGTAGGAATAGTGAAAGAAAGAGAAGGGGAAAAGCAGGGTGGAGTTCCACAATGCAAGTGTGTAGCCTCACTCAAATAGTAAACAGCTTACAGAAGCATCAACTTAAGCAAATCCTCCACTTCTAACAAGCAAAGTTGATATGACAAAGAAAGACCTACCAATTGTTGGAACGGTAGATAATACTTCTCCAATGTGGAGCTTGTAAAGTATGGTTGTTTTACCAGCTGCGTCAAGTCCCAGCATCACAACCTAAGCCAACCCAAAAAAAAATACAAGTAAGCAGAAAGCGATCTCTTAGTATAGGTAAAGTTTGTCCAAACAATGAATAAATAACTACATGTAGACTCCTTCTTCATTGGTCAGAGAACAACCCCATTTCCCATTCATTCACATAAATTACGAAACACCAGCAGCACGAAGTCTCACTACAACTGGTTTCACAGCGAATTCCATTCCATTTCCGTCCCCATCCTAACTAAACAACATCAAGGTCCCACGATACCACTGATGAGCAGTTAGATTCAGGTGGTTATATCTTCATTTCCTTAAAGGTGACAGTTAAATTTAAAACTATGAAATCATTACATCCCCAGTATAAACACAGTTATCATGCGTTTAATTCAAACAAATATTCATACATTAATCGAACAAAACTTACTACAAACCACCCCCAAATCATACTTAGATACATATAATCTCTCTTTTTTCACCATATCTTTTGTGTTTCCCGCTAGCAACCTAACCCTAACCATGCAATAATAGTACGATCAACAGTAACTCATCAGAAAAAATCCGAACAGAGAGAGTAGTGGGCATGCATACCCGCATCTCAGTGTTGCCGAAGAAGGTATCGAAGAGTTTGCGGAAGGCTTGACCCATTCTCCCTTCGATCTGCTCCAAATTTTTTGTTGGAATTTGTTGGAGAGATTTGAGAGAGGATTGCTTACTGAGAGCAGCGTCTCTGTGCTTATTTTATTCCTGATAATAGAAAAGGCACAGACAGAGAAGAGAATGGTAGCGTTTTCGCGTTTGGGCTTTGTTTACTCTCCTCTCCTTGAAGAGAGAACCGGGAGAATCTACGTTTTCATCCCTTGACTACTGTGATCTTCCGACGTGATGGCTCGATTATTATAGTGTTCAATTAAGTCCTTTTACTAAACCTAACACTAGCTAGCACCTATGGTTCCATAATTTTTTATGGCCCACTTTCACAATTTTTTATTTATTTTATAAATTAATTTTATTATTGATTATCATTACGATACCACATATTGAACTCCTGATCTATGTCATAAAGATAGTATCATTAACTAGTTAAACTTTATTCTGGTACATTTTACAATTTTTATTAAGCTTAACACACTTTTTAGCCCCCGCGTTTGCCAAAAAATAGTATCAAATAACATCATGCATCATTAATATCTCAAATTGCACCCTATATATCTAGTATGTCACAATTTACACACTCTTTTTGGACAATTTAGTTACAGAGATTTTCTTTTGGACGATTTGCTCACTTAAGTATTTTCTTTTAGACAATTTACTCGTATCGTATGATCATAATATCCATTCATTCTTGCAAACTTCAACATCCTCCGTTAGGTGAAGGAAGAGAGCAGAACTTGATACTGCGGTAACAAAAAAAATGCTACAAATTTATATCATTAAAACATTAGTTATACATTAATTAAATAAATAAATGATTTAGTAATATACATTTTACATTTTCTTTTAGTTTCAACCAAGTCTTGTACTATTTGCTATTTAATGGAAAAAATAGCCAATTTTGCCAAGAAAAAAATACTAGTAGGTTTTGTGACAAAATGACTAAATTGTCTAACAAAAAATACTTGAGTGATTAAATCGTCCAAATGGAAACCTCTGTAACTAAATTGTCCAAAGAAGAAAACTTTTATGACTAAAATGTTTTTTGCCCGAATAAAAATATATAAGATATTTGATTGCAAAAACCTTTAATAAAACCTAATTTATTTTTTATTATCATGAGTGTATTATATGATAACAATTAAAAAATATTATACTAGGAATATATTTTTTAAGTTTTTTTTCATATATTTTGGTATCCATACAAAGCATAAAAAATGTTTTAAGATTAGTAGTAATTTGGTTAGTACGCAAATCCCATAATCCCTTGTGTTTCAATTAGTATTAATCTTGCTACTTTTAATTTAGACACATTTATCAATTATTTTTCCTATTTCTTTTCCTGGTTTTAGGCTTTGTTATTGATTATTATGAAAATTAATTAATACTAATAATTATGGCAACAGTAAAAAGATGCACTTTCCTTCCTATTCAGAGCGAAGCTACTCCTTCTTCGTCCGGTCCAACTCTTTTATCCTTCCTCTCGCTACTGCTGCAAAAACCAAAATTCATTGTGTGAAAATTTAAAGATGAAGGAATTTTGATTTTATTTACTGTTTTTTTCTATAGATCAAACCTCGAACAACACTTGGTAGATTTTCTAATTAAGCAAAATGTTTCTCAAATCTGGTATTAAGATGAAATTGACAATGAATAAGACAGAAATCAACTTTGTGTTTTCATAGCATATACAATATTCATTCCTCTGTAACAAGCTTTTGTTCGCTAAAATTAGTCGAATGATAAGTGGCAACCCCCGTTCCAAAAAATAATAAAACATACCCACCAGCCACCGTGTGCGGTGAGTAGCATCAAGCCGCAACCCCCGTTCAACAATTATTTTCATATTTTGTATAAAAATGCATACTACCCAATTCCAAATTTTCCAATTATTCTCATCAATAATGGGAGAAGTAAAACAGAACATCTCCATCGACCGCCACGTCGCTGTCCTCGCCTTTCCTTTCGCCACCCACGCGGCCCCTCTCCTCGCCGTCATCCGCCGCCTCGCCGCTTCGTCCCCGACCACCCATTTCTCCTTCTTCAGTACTGCCCAATCCAATCAGTCCATTTTCTCCTCCGAACCCAACAATCAACCGCCCAACATCTCCGCCCGCCACGTGTGGGACGGCGTCCCTGACGGCTACGTTTTTGCTGGGAAGCCACAGGAACACATTGAGCTGTTCTTGAATGCGGCGCCGGAGAGTTTCAGAGAAGGGATTAAACAGGCGGAGGTTGAGATTGGAAGGAAGGTGAGCTGTTTAGTGACGGACGCGTTCTTCTGGTTTGCGGCGGAGATGGAGGTGCCTTGGGTGCCGTTTTGGACAGCTGGCCCTGGCTCCCTCTCTGCTCATGTTCATACCGCTTTTCTCAGAAAGTCATATGGAATTGAAGGTAATATCTTCAATATAATGTATAAAAAGAACACATTTTTGATTAATTTCTAAATGTTTGTTCTTTTTGTGTAGGTATTGCGGGAAAGGAGAAGGAGCACCTCAACTTAATTCCAGGGATGTCGAAAGTCCAAATTCGTGATTTGCCAGAAGGAGTAGTGTTTGGTAACTTAGAATCTGTATTTTCTTGCATGTTACAAAAGATGGGAGCAGTCTTGGCACAAGCAGATGCAGTTTTCTTGAACTCTTTTGAAGAACTAGATCTTACCATGACAGCTGATTTGAAGTCTAAGCTCAAAAAACACCTCAACATTGGACCATTCAATCTGATCTCACCACCTCCACCATCAGATGACCCATATGGGTGCATTCCATGGCTTGACCAGCAAAAAGTTGGGTCAGTGGCATATGTGAGCTTTGGCTCTGTGACAACACCACCACCACATGAGATTTCAGCCCTAGCTGAGGGATTGGAAGCCAGTGGGGTGCCCTTCATATGGTCACTTAAGGACAATGCTAAGGTTCATTTGCCAAACGGGTTCATGAATAAGGCTCTAAATGGGATGATTGTGCCATGGGCACCTCAGTTAGAGATCTTGGGACATGGTGGGATTGGGGTGTTTGTGACACATGGTGGATGGAACTCATTGATGGAGAGTGTAGGCGGAGGGGTGCCTTTGATTTGTAGGCCATTTTTTGGTGATCAAAGGCTAAATGGTAGGATGGTGGAGGATGTGTGGGAGATTGGTGTGATTGTTGAGGGTGGAGTGTTGACTAGAGCAGGTGTGGTTAATGGTTTGGATCAAATCATTTCACAAGAAAGAGGAAAGAAATTGAGGGAAAACATTAAAGTACTCAAAGAACTTGCAATCAAGGCCATTGAACCAAAAGGAAGCTCTACTAGAAATTTTCTTTCATTATCACAATTAGTGTTGGGCACTCCTGAAAGAAGTTGAAGAAAGTTATTACTTCTTAGTTCTCGTTGGTTTTTTTTTTTTTGTCTTGTTTGTGGGATTTAAATTTGCTAAATAAGATGACTCTACCTTTGGGCATCTGGTGTAGTTTTCCTCTATAGAGAAGAACCTACAAACATCCTTGTATCTTAATAGATCATTAAGGTTGCGTTTAGTTGGCGAAATTAGAAAGAAAAGTGACTCGGGAATCTGAAATTCTGAGCTTTATTGCATTTGGTTGCGATAAGAAATCACTTTCCCGATAATCCGATTTTTTTTTAACCCTTTTGACTTTCCAAAAAATGGGAGAAAGTGATTTCTTGGCCTCTCATACTAGCATTATTACTTGATGTAAGGAAAACTAATTTCTTACTTAAATTATATATTTGTCCCCTCATACTAGCATTATTCTAAGAAAGAAAAAAACTTATGGGATAAGACTCTTTAGTGCAATGAATTAGCATGAAAGAGTCTTATCCCTTATATAAGATGGTTTAGACCCTTCGTAGGCGCTTTCATCCTAGCCCAAGAAGATTTAGGGTCTGTTTGGCGTTCTGGTTCTGGTCCGAAAAGTGCTGTGGGCAAAAGTGCTGTGGGAAAAGCACTTCTGCGCAAAGCAGTGTGCTGTTTGGTAAACATTTCTTAAAAGTGCTGTGGGAAACGAGAAGTTGTTTTTGGTGTTTGGTAAACACTGCTTTTGGAACTATGGTTTGAGTGTAAAATTACTATAAAGGGCATCAGTCATTTTTAAGTGTTATTTATTTACATTATTGATAATTTAATATTTTTTTTAAACAAATAATTAACATTTTATTTATAATAATATTAAAAGTTTATTAGTAGAAGAAAAAATGTGTTAAATATGCAACATTATATTAAAGTTTGTTATATTTAAATCACTATTACATATTCATCATTAAGCTATCCGCTATTGAGTTGCGAACTACAGACATAGGTGACCTTTCACTATTATTGCCTTCACTCTGCATACTTTCTTCACCCATATGCATCGTATCTTGTGAAACTCCATCCATATCCGGGAAAACATCTCTTGGCACATAATCTGGATCCCCATCCAATCTGCTGAAAGCAGGATCATTAAGAGATTTTCTTCGTATAAAATTGTGCAAAGCCATAGAAGCGATTACAATTTTAACTTGGGTTGGAAACGGATACGAAGGCATGTCACGTAATATTTTCCACCTTCTCTTCCAGACTCCAAAAGTTCGTTCTATACAACATCGTAACGAAGAATGAGCCCGATTAAAGATTTCCTTGCGACCCCTTGGTGGTTGCCCTTGTTGAAAATCAGGTAAGTGATACCTTGTATTCTTATAAGGTTTCAAATACCCATAAACGTCAGGATATCCAGCATCTACCACGTAATACTTACCTAATTTCAGGACAAAATTAACGTAATCGCAAATGTCAAATTCAAAGAATGAAGAATATGAAACAATGAAAGGAATTTCGTCTACCTGGAGGTGGTTTAGGGAATTCCCATGTGGGATTGTTGACTACAGAATAGAACACGCGAGTATCATGGGTCGTGCCTTCCCATCCAGCGCAGGCGAAAATGAATTGCATATCAAAACTACATGCTGCCATGATATTTTGAGTGGGGATGCATTTTCTACCAATGTATCTAATTTGATCTTCTTGAGCCACACAAGCATATACATGTGTTCCGTCTATGGCGCCAATACAATCCTAAAATAAATTGTAATCAATTCTTAGTCGTATTACATATGCATAACATATATGGAAAAGTAAATTTTTAATGAAAAAAATATTCCACCATACCTTAAAATGTGGCATATATCTTGTATCATTAAGTATTTCTGTCGGGATACTTCTGAAACATCCAGGACGAATGATTTGCTCTGATAACGACTGACGCGCCGTCGAAACGCGCGTCAAAAGTAATAAAATATTTCCTGATAGGCTAGATGCACAATTTAATGTATATAGCAGCAAGTCAGGGTCGAACCACAGGGAAAATGAAGGACTAAATTTAATCTTGCCCTAAATGTATGATGAGGATGAAAATGCAACAGACATAAAAGTAACACAAAAGGGGGGGGGGGGGTTTGGTCGGTCTAGATGAATCTAGCCAACGATGGCAGTTGATGTTGAGATAGAGAATAAAAATGCAAATAACAAGTAACACTAGACAAACGAAATAATTAAATAAAAAGGGAACGAAAATAAAGCAAGCGAATATCAATAAAAATGGTAAAGACTAACAAGTGTAATAAAGATAATAACAAAGTAAGTAAAGATACTAAATCAGATAAAAGGAGAAATCTTAGCAGGGGTAGACGGCGGATTGCGTCGAGGTCTAGTCGGTCATCGGTGCAAGGATAGACTGCGTTCACGCCATAGACGTGCTATAGGAACCCTGTTTTCACGGAGATTCCCTACTTCTCTTCTTAAGAGAAGTCACTCCCAAGGTACGCTTATGGGAGTGGCCGTGACACTGTGCCCAAGGTACGCTTATGGGTCATACACACAGGCCCGTGAAGTGGAGAGAAGACACGTCTAGGGCTAGACACTGAGAAGTCTGCCCTAACCGGTTTCTTGCCCTAGCCAGATTGGACCAAACGACATGGTGACTCTGGACCAGGTGCCTACTCTATTCCATGGCCTCACGTTAGTTATTACCATGGAAATGACAATATTCATGAGAAACATGCAAATAGGTGATCAAACTACCAACAAATCTCACACGAAATGACAATAAAATGGCAAGAAAGCGGATACAACAATGAACACGTTTTAAGAACACTTTGACCTCCCAACTATCCTCTTGCAATCCTTAAAACACCCCTGCCAAGACTAAGAGATTTAGCCACTCATGCTGGAAATCATGCACAAGATAGATGGAGAAAGCAACATAAACAGAGAAGAGGTGTAGATGAAAATGAAAATCTGGATTAAAAACTAATTGGAGCTTTGGGCTCCAATTTCTGGAAAAATAAGGGAAGAACAAATCCCCATGTTAGAGAGGTGGCTACAATGATTGAAAACCCTAAAAAGATGAAAAATATCCTAAGGAGTCGCCTCCCTTAACCTAAAGTTAAGGTTCTATATATAGCCTAACAACCCCACTAGGGGACAAAATGGTATAGAGGAATATTCTCTGATGAGCTGGATGATTTGCACATGGAATCCCGCTAGAATCTTTTTAGCATCTTCGGCCAAGCGTCATCCGAAAAGAAACATTCACGTGCTTCGTCTAGGCCTAGACATAAGATCTCGTCTAGGTCTCGACGGTAGGTCTCGACGACAAAACTGCATCTAGGGCTCGACGATGAAAGATCAGCAAAAATGCATCCAAATGTCGCGCTTTTCAGCAAGTTTCTCCCTTTAGTCCAAATCTACAAAGTGGTTGGAAAACAAGCCAAATTAGTAGTATCAAGTGTGAAATTAGACCTAAAAGAGAGGGAAAAACATGCATAAAAAGGCATCATATCAAATTCCCCCACACTGCCCATTGCTCGCCCTCGAGCAATCAAAAAGGAAAACACACCCCAAGACACAGACAAACACAACCAACCATAGCACAAGAATTAACATACCAAACAATCAGCCCTAACCATGTCAAGACATACTCCGCCTAGCTGACTCTGCATCAAATCATTAGGATAACGACCCTAGTGAAGAAACTTTACCACATCAGACTTGGCATCAGCAATCCTCACCAGGGTAAGTGTTTACACTCACACTCAACTAGGCTCGGTGTATCATCACTCAAATATGCAAATTAACAAGACACACAACATAGTTTGCACATCAACCCGAGTTAAAATCCACATGCTTAGGCAATCAACAATCAGAAATGAACTTTGCACCATAAAAAAGGATTGAAAGGAAAGATGTATAGAGAGTATGAAGAATATGGAGAGAAAAGGGAAAGAAAGAAAGAAAGAAAATAGGAAAAGCAAAAGGATAGATTATATACAAAGAGCACCAAGAGGAAGGAAAAGAGAAGGAGAATGGAACGAAAAAACCGGATGGAGATGAAATGGTGAGGCAGTATCCGTCAAGGGCAGACAGTCGAGGGCTAGACGAAGTTCTTCGTCTGGGGGAGTTCTTCTCTTGGGAGCTATGCTGACAATACTTCATTTTTCTTGTTCGCACCTTTGCCTTCTTTCGTTTTTCTTTACTCTTTTTTTTTGAAACCAGATAAGACTTTCTTTTCTTTGCTTTATTTCTAGTTTTGAATTTTTTTTTTTTTTTTTTTTTTGAATTTTTTTTTTTTTTTTTTTTTTGACAAAGATGAAAACGAATTCGACAAACTTCAGCTGATGAAGATTGAGTTAGCTCAAGGATTTTGCCAACTTACTTCGGCTAGGGCTTGATGACTTTGCCCTAGACCTTTTTTCGGCATCTACACCTTCTTGTCGGTCTCCCCCACACTTAGACTTTGTTGATCATCTAGCCCGCCACCTCTGACAAATACCGCTCACCTGCCAAGGAAAAGGGATTAAGGAAAGTGAGAACAAGTGGATAAAGAAGAGAGAAAAATGAGAAGGGAATGAGATGTCAGGGGCTAAACGAAAAAGGGTGTCGAGGGATAAATGAAGAAAAAGAGAGGAATGATAGAAAGAAAAAGAAACGAAAACAAAGATGCAAATTTCATTTTTTCCGTCTTTTTGTTGCTTTCCTAAGACTGATGGTGTCCATACCCAGGGGTCTCATGCAAACTTAGTTGAGTGCCTAGCTAAGCATTGAATCACACATGAATAATATAACTGTTTAGGCTCAAATGCTCACAAGGTGCTATAAATGATTACTGATGTTTAGTGCAGATGCAAGTTATAAGAGCTAGCAGGCAAAGCATGCAAGATCTAGGGCAAGACCATCATGAAAGGCAGTTTATTTCATGTGCACAAGTCAGAAGTATGTGTCCATACTTGGGGGTTTTAAAACTGGGCAACGCTAAAAAGCTAACAAAATCATGTAAAGAAAAATCAAAAAATTTTAATTTTTCACAAAATC